>JAGMVK010000004.1:0-1200000 GCA_020747065.1 Cadophora sp. MPI-SDFR-AT-0126
CATAGTTCAGGATGAAATTCCCCAGAGCAAGCTTTTGCCCTACCGGTGAGAATTGCCAGAAGCGTTCTGCGAGCGGTACACTAGCACCTCCGTTAGCAGGTTCAAAACTAGTGTACCCATACTTTTTCTCCTTCCCATGGATGAATAGCATTTAAAGGATGGGTCTATGACAGCAAGTGTACCGTGATTAGCCAGACATAAGGGGAAGCGGGAGTAGCAAAATGGGGGAGCTTTCTGGAGAAGCCCTGCATTGGGACATTGCAGCAAGTCTTTCCGGCAAAGTGCAAGTGTCTCCGGCCAAGCTCCAGAACTTGGATCATTCCTTTCGAGGGTATGGGCGGGCGTGTGATGCAGCTGTAGTCGCGGGTGTCCTGCTTTCGGTGATTTTCGGGGTGTGGCGGATGAGCAGGTGAGGTGTTGGGACGATGCTTGTTCGTTTGGTGGGGGAGCTGCAGCGAGGGAAAACGTCGGGTTTCGATGAGGGAATTTTCAGCGGATTAGTGCAACTGATATCGCTGAGAATATCCTTTTCGGGCGCATGCACGACCCTGTACCTGTAAGTGTGACGCTGTTGAACAGCAAAAACTTCGGTAATTCGTGACTTTTATGTGCACATGGTTTACTTTCATCTTTGAAGTCTCGGGTACGGGACTTGTGACCTGTAATCGTACGAAATAATAGATCTTGTTACATTTCGGGTAAGATAATATAGAATTGCCTTTGGAGTTGCATCATAGTAAGATAATGGTCGAGCGGGGTGGGCAGCTTCAGAAGGAGCCTAGAGAATTACCTGGTTGAGGTTTCAGAAGGCAACTTTATTGGATGAGAGTCTCAAATTGGAACATGGAAAGTTGCAAATCAGATCTATCAGCGACTGTTGGATTCCCTTTACTTCGCCTTTGCACTGTATTGCTTCCGGACAGGGACTCACTCAAAGTGATGCTGGCTCGGTATGTGGTCACAGGAAGCTTGAGGGTTAACGCCAATCACAAACCACCGCTAGTAAGCGAGCCAACCAGAATCGTCACACCGACTAACGTGATGTCACTGAGCTCGAAAACATCACTCCACCAGATCCTCACATTACCGTAACGAACACACCGACACTACAGCTATCAATCGTCCCAATGTCAGAAGAAACATCCAAGATGACACCAACAACTAAGGAAATCCTGCAAAAGGTCAGGAAAATGGTTCCGCCCATGCTTGAGAAGTTCCACAAAGGTACGAGTTGTTCCGCGTCTAGTACACTACCACTGGACCGAATTTGACGGCTGAAGGGCAAATGGGGAGGGTGGCAGTCATCGGAGGCAGCGAAGACTACACAGGTGCTCCATACTTCTCTGCCATGGCCAGCGCACGACTGGGTGCCGATATGGTGGGTATACTGACATCTCATTTACCCCGCCTTCTACTGACAACCATTGTTAGAGCCATGTTATCTGCGAGCCTCAAGCCGGACAAGTGATCAAGACCTACTCCCCAAATCTAATGGTACATCCATTGATGCGCCAATCGACACACGCCAGCAGCTCCGACTCTGCTTCATCGATTGCGAAGGGCATCATCGATATGCTACCCCGCCTACATGTTCTGGTCATTGGGCCCGGCTTAGGAAGAGACCAACTGATGCAGGATACATGTGCCAAAGTTCTCGAAGCTGCAAGGAAAGAAAATATGCCGTTGGTGCTGGATGCGGATGGGTTGAATTTGGCCCAGACCAGACCAGAATTAGTGCAGGGATACCGAGAATGCATATTGACGCCAAACGTTGTAGAATTTGGGAGGCTGTGTAAGAGTAAAGGAATAGATACGTCGGGGCTAGAAGGTGGTAAAGGAGCTGAGAAGCTATCGAAGGCATTTGGCGGCGTGACAATTATACAGAAGGGCGCAATGGATTATATTTCGAATGGGGAGCAGACATTTGTTAGTGATATTGAGGGAGGACTGAAAAGGAGTGGTGGACAAGGGGACACTTTGACGGGTAGTCTGGCAACTTTCCTAGGGTGGAGAAAGGCATATCTAGATAAGCTATGGGATCACGATGGAGATCTGGATGCCACGGAATTGCTGGCTTTGGCTGCATTTGGGGGTAGCTCAATCACAAGAGTACGTGTGCATTGGCTCCGCTATGGCTTTGCTGACATGGCATAGGAATCTTCGAGACTTGCATTTGCTAAGAAAGGAAGGAGCTTGCAGGCAAGCGACCTGACAGATGAAGTCTACGTCGCTTTCATGAATCTATTCGAAGGCTCTGGACCGAAGCTGTAGAAGAGAACAGGACATCGTGAACTCCATGTTACCGGCAGGATGGGTGGCTTGCATTTTGTGTTTATTTCAGGATTCAGGATGAGAGAACAGACTCTGGGGTAAGAACATGGCTGAAGAAGCGAGGCTCGATGGAGCAAAGGACGATGTGATTGAGCCTGGGACTCGCTCGATGCAGCAGAGGGAGCAATCTTTCCAACATGACACTGGATGGAAAGGAATCTCTGAAAAAGTGGGGTAGGAGCTCTCGCCCCCATATTGCATGCCGTCCTCATCAGTAAGGAGGCTGTTCGACCAGAATGAAAATGCGAGCGTGCTGTGACAGGAGTTCCAGCTTAGGATTCCATTCGAGAAAAATGCCATTTACGCCTCACGAGTTGTTCTTGAATCCTGAACAAGGCAACCAAAGCTTCTCGTATGCTACATCCAAAGGTTTCGCCAAGGAGCGATGTGGTAATAGCTGGCAGGCTGGAGAATACCAGCGAACCGAAGTAATCTAAGCTAGAAACCTAATGACACAAATTCAGTTCAACACGGGAAGAATCAGACACTTCTAACTGTGTGCAAAATGACCGAGCAAAAATAACTTCTTTGAGTTGGACCTCATATTCATGACACACTTGGGCTGTCCTGCCACGTAGATCCAGGAGCATATCTCAATCTTCTCCCTCAACTTCGAAAAATCTCTGATCTTGAGAGTCAACCTGGGAAACCGCGCCATGGCCCGTAAGTGCATGTGCCTATCGCCAGCGATACAGAGAAGGGCACCTTTGCAGTTATCTGTCAATCTGGCTCGAGACCAGGAATCGCTACGCGGCCCCAAGAGCTCAGCAAGTACACGAGCAACTATATTTACCGAAGGGCATCGACAAAAAAACAGAGAAACAACCTAAGCATCCGAAACAAAATGCAGAAGCGAGGTTGTGGAAGCCAAATTGCACTCGCCATTGATCCAGACATGCGGTAATGATGATGGTGAAGTGTTGGAGGTCAAACTATGGAGATACTCATATTGCGGTTGTCCCGCTCAATTCTCAAGCAATCTGAAGCATCGCGTGCAAGTTCCTCATGCAACGCTATGTCGGTATCCAGGCCCTGATGTTGTTCAACGATGATCTGCGAAGGCGGTCGACACTTTATCATGATCGGTCATGAAACGCCAATGTGATTGAAATGTGAAATGTCATCTTGTCGTTCATCCAGAAATTGCCCACTCCCAGCCACCTCATGGCGTCTTCGGAGGCCTATTTGGATGGACAACTGGTCCATGTCCTCGCTCACCAGGCCTTCCAGGTCGTAGTATTGGTCCATGAGGACCAGCTGGTGGTTCATGTTCACTTGCCTTCTGCTCTCCATCTATCCTCACTCCAGCTGCTCCATCCCGGTTTGCCCTCCATACCCCACCTTCCTCGCCTCCAAATTCCTCCTTCTTCCATACCTCGACTTTCTCCTTACACTCTTCTAACGCTTCTTCACCCGCTCTCCAAGCGGCTTGCCGATGGGGCGATGACACAGCGATTAATATGCTCTCTTCCCCAATGGGCACGACGCCCAATCGGTGGATCATTGCGATTGACGTCAAAGAATGCTTCTCCTTGACTTCTTTACATATTTTGAGCATCGTCTGGAGAGCACGTGGCTCGTATGACGTGTACTGAAGCTCTTTCACAGGCTTATCACCAAAACTATCACGGGTGGTACCTGGAAACACTTAGTGCCTATCAAGCTTGAAAGAGTGAAGTAGCTATACCAGCGAAGAGAACAATAGCCCCGGCTTTGGGACTTCGAACACGGTCCATCATAGCCTTTGCATCTAGCAAATCAGATGTTAGAGCAATGTAGCACCCGTCTTCTTCTATCTCTTTAGCCATGTTGTATAGTTGTAAAGGGGAGTATAGATATTTTCTGAACCTAGTAATGTTTGCAAAATGATAGACAGAACTTCCTAGCCGATTTCGAGCACTAGCACGTGATCGGCGTCCTTAACTAGCCTCATCCGCATCCTTTCCCACAAGGCCTTTGTCCACTCGCGGAGACTCGAGCAGAACACATATCACGGTTCTTTGGCAACAGACTCCCAAATCTCCTTCACCAACTTGAGCGCTGTGCAAGTTGAGCAAGTGGCGCACGTGGAGTGTGATGCACTATTACAGTTCGCGGCAGATTCAACTGTAGATAACATAGATCAGGATCTTAGCGAAAGCTACTAAGGAAAAATGGCACTTCGCGTATCAATAAGAACGAGTGTAACTCGAATAATTAATTCTGACTATGGGAGAACACTAGTAATGACTAGTGACTACAGGATGCCATCGTTGCCCTGCTGCCGAAAAGCCCAACATGAAAACTTTCGACACCCTTTCCTGAAGCCTTGCTCTTCAAAATACATCGGGGATAACCAGACCTACAGTCTAACTATACAGTATGCCATCGTTGCACTGCGCACGAGACCATCTCGAGCCCCCATTCCAGATCCACGACTGGAAGGAAACAAGGAATACGCTTCGTCGATACGAAAGTATATCATAGGATGCCATCGTTGCCCTACGGCAGACAGCCCAACATGAAAACTGCCGACCCCTTCTGTTCTACAACTCCTCCATGTCCCGGACACGAAGCAAGCACTTAGATCTTGATACCCTCCAAGATAGGCTTTGCTTCATCACTCTTCCACCACCCGCCAGGTCCACCAGGGAAGCTGAAGAGATCCATGCTCTCAGGCTTCATCTCGACACTGTACCCAGGTTCCATAGGAGTCTGGTAGTACCCGCCCTTGATGACAGATGGGTGGTTGAAGTGCTCATGCAAATGATCAACATACTCTAAGACACTCAACTTCCCACTCACACAGACGTAGTCAATGGTGCTCAAATGTTGTGTGTACTCAGGGAGACCAACACCACCGGAGTGCGGTACGATGGGTACGTTGTACTTCTTGGCCATGAGAAGTACGGCGAGTACTTCGTTCACACCACCCATGCGGCAAGCGTCGATTTGGCAGACGTCTATAGCACCTGAGGCGAGAAGTTGCTTAAAGATCACACGGTTCTGGCACATTTCTCCGGTAGCGACCCCGATGCCGTCGGGGCGGAGGGCGTCCCTGATGGCCTTGTGACCTAGAATGTCGTCGGGGGAGGTGGGCTCTTCGATGAACCATGGCTTGAATTCTTTGAGGTGTTGCATGTAAGCAATGGCTTCGGGGACCGACCAGACCTGTAAACATTGAGTCAGCTGTGGCCGTTGGAGGTTGGGACGCGATTAGAAGGGAGCGAGGATTACATACCTGGTTAGCATCAATCATCAAGATATTGCCCTTGTCATACCCAATGACCTCTCTCGCAATAGTCAACCTCTTCCTATCTGCCTCGACCGAAGTTCCAACCTTCAACTTAAAATGTCTGTACCCCTTCGCCAAAGTCTCCTCCAAAAGACCCTTCATCTTCTCTTCCCCGTATCCCAACCACCCCGCACTGGTAGTATATGCCGGCACAGCTTTGCTATCCAAAGCATCTTGCAGTCTCTTGGCCTTGCCACCCTCCTCAGACTTCAACATAGCTATAGCCTCGTCGGGCGTAATCGCATCAGTGATGTAACGGAAGTCAATGCAGCGCACGAACTCCTCTGGCGACATATCCGCTACGATCCTCCAGACGGGCTTGTTCAATGTCTTTGCCCACAGATCCCAGATGGCGTTCACGACAGCGCCGAGCGCGAGGTGGATGACACCTTTCTCGGGCCCGATCCAGCGGAGTTGTGAGTCGGAGACGAGGTAGCGCCATGTCTCGCCCCAGTTGGCGACGAGGGAGGAGAGGGTGCGCCCTTTGATACGATCGGCGACGTTGTCGATGGCTTTGCAGACAATATCATTGCCGCGGCCGATTGTGAAGGTCTAGGAGTGAGGGGTTAGTGGATCCGTTCATTGGCATTTCAGAAGTGGGAGAAATGTGAGGTGAGAAGGAGGACACATGAAAAAGAGAGTTCAAACTCACCATACCGTGGCCAGAGAACTGGGAATTGGTCTTCAAGATGCAGTATGCGGCAGAGTAATCGCCTGCTGCGTTCATGGCATCTGACCCAGTCTTGTCGAGAGAAGTTGGGAATCGCACATCGCGAGTGTCCCAGCCGGTGATGGTGACTTCTGCCATCTTGATGGAGGGGTAGTGGGGAATGAATGTATGAAATATGCTGTTTCGTGCAAGCACTCTCTTGATCGCAGACACACAGAAGAGATAATGGGTGGATCAAGGGAAGATGGGGAAGGAAGAGGAGAGAATGAAGAGGAAAGAGGAAATCGAAGTAAAGCCGAGAGGGGACAGTAGTAAATATATACCTCCGTACATACTCTGAGTTCGAATTGAGGAGAAAAAGGAACTCTGGGGTTCCTGCCAAGGGACAATTCAGTTCCGACGGCTTGCGGTGGGGTAATGGAGGGGTTGTGAGAAGAGGGACCAAGACTTCTGATTGATGGAGAAATTTATCCGGATCTACGCTAGAAAACATCATCCACGGAAGAGGGCCAGCGCCCCGATCACTTATCCTTATTCGTCTAACTTTCCGTAGTTACTGGTGGTTACAAGCTTCATGCTTTTCCTACTTTTTTGATCTAGATTCTTTATTTGGTTACCCGTCGGCAAATTTGCATCCCTGTCAGCGTGTGAGTGAGAAGAACGCCTCAACGCCCGATCCCAAGCACAAGCAGTATCAACAACTTTTCCGTTCAGCACTGTCGTCACAATGGATCCCTCCCTACTCTGCAAAGCTTTCTTCTGCTTCGGCACAGCTGTCGATATCGGTGGTACTTTATTCCCCTCATTCAGAGAATATATCATGACATATGGATCTCGAGGGACAGATTCACATATATCAAAGAGCCAGTCACAGAGTCTCTTTCACTTCATTGCATCGATTCAAGTGCCTCATACGTGGTTCACTCACTACTATGTGGTCTCGGTAGCATCGTCCATTTTTTGGGCAATTCAGATTTACAGCCATGGGCCTGTATTCGAGTTCCTTGCTTCATACTCTCGGCCAAAGGACTCGATGACTGTCAATCAGGTTTTTTTGGCTTGGTTAATGATGGCTTTCCAAGGAACAAGAAGACTGTACGAATCTCTGACTCTCGCGAAATCTTCACAGTCCCAGATGTGGATTGGTTTATGGTTAATTGGAATTGCATACTATGCTTTCATTGGAGTTTCAGTTTGGATCGAAGGTGCTGGTATGTCTCACCATGGTGATATTTCTTCTGTCGTACTGATTCTCTAGCTACCTTGAGCCAGTATGGCCGAACGTCTTCCTTGGAAATCGGATCGCCATCTCTAAAGACTTGCATAGCCGTCCCGATTTACATTCTGGCATCCAGTATTCAATACACATGCCACAAGCATCTGGCCAGCCTCAAAAAGTACACCCTCCCTCAGCAGTATTGGTTCCAGAAGGTTGTTTGTCCCCATTACACCAGCGAGTGTATAATATACGTCGCCATCGCTATCGTAGCTGCACCTCCAGGTCAATGGTTAAATGAGACCGTTCTAGCAGGCCTTGGCTTCGTCGTGTCCAACCTCGGTGTAACAGCAGACTCGACCAGGAAGTGGTACGTGAAGAAATTCGGGGCAGAGAAGCTGGCTGGCAGATGGAGGATGGTTCCATATTTGTATTGAGGATCAGTGTTTGCCAAATATCCCCAATTGCCCTCCCAACTTTGAGACCTTTAAAACATCACGATATGTGAGGCTGACTCGGGTTTTGCGCTCATTGTGTCCATGTTTGAAGTCATGGGGGGATCGAAGTAAGTCCCAATTGCAAACTGTGTCCGGGTTCAAATCAACATCTTCAGAGACATTCGCAATTCCATGCATGAAATCCGTATACAATTCGCCAGTCGTAATAAGCAAGCTTCGAGGCTCCTGCAGCACTTTCCACCGTGGCTCAGTCTCTCTTGTCCCATCTTCGTTGGTCCCATACAAGTCTAGGGAGAGCGAAGACCCAAGACTCACGGTACAGACCACTGGGTGGTAGGCCGATCCATCTTTGTGAGGCATGATGCCTTGTCCGGCCAGGTATTCATTGATGAGGACAAGATTCGGCGCTTTATGTGGACTATCGGAGAAGATATGGATCTGAGGATCGTCCTTCGAGATGGGGATGGAGAGCAGGCGTGTAATGACAGGCTTAACAAGCCACTCTGGTAGGGGACTTTCGAGAAGGGTATTATTCTTGCTGAGATCGGAGGGCCATATTTGTAATCGCCGTTTCGACAACTGTTTCCATCGAGGTTTCGGAGTGGCTTCAATCTGCAATAGTCAACAACAGTAAATCAAAACAAAAACGGTGTACCGACCTTGTTCAACAGCATCTGTTCCTCTTCTGGAGTGATAAAATCTGAGATGTAGAAGGCGCTCTGAGGGACCCCTTTAATTCTCGCATCGTCCAGAGATGTTGACTTGGTTGGTGATAGCACTTGAGGCTCCATGGTGTAGGAAAATGAGGGATTTCAGTATGACAGAGATTCGAGCGCTAAGTCTCTGGACTGTGGAGGTAGAATCGGCCCATCGGCTCCCTTATAAATCTGCTGGATCTGCGCTTCTTCTCTCTCTTTCTCTAGAGGATTCACCTAAGTCATTGGAGTGTGGTTAAAGCCGTTGCTTCTTTTCATGACAATAAAATTCAAGAGAGTTGGCGCCGAGAAGTTGGTCAAAACACGACTGCAGCGGCCTGCAGAATAGGGTGTGGAAGTATGCGATGGCGTCGCGCGAAAGGGAGGTGGGATCAGGTCGCGGCAGACCGGCGGAGAAGCAGACCGGCGGAGAAGGACGCCTTCGCGATGGCTAATTGATGCGAGGCTATGATATGGACACTATCGCGATCGCGTTGAAAAGAATGCGATCATCGGCGAGGTGGAGTTAATGTGTGGAGGTTTTGTTAATGTGGTATGGACTCGAGCTAGAGCTTGAAGAATTTAGCGTGAGGTTTAGAATCTCAGCTTTATCGAGGCACTAATCATTATTAGATATAAATAAAGGCCTCTGAAACTTAACCGTAGCATTATTTATTACCCATTGCAACTGTAATTATATATAATAAAACCTACTAATTTTCAAGGAAGTTAAAAATAGGAGCAATTGAAGTCGGTTCAAATTCTATCGAGAACCTCCTTTCCCAGAGAAAATCGATTCAGAATAGCACATTTCATACAAGACACACCCAATCATTTATCGACTATGAACGCCAAAAGAGGAGACCATTTTGCTTTGTACACATCTCACAAGCTCCAGCTGTTTCCTTCTTTTACATGCCAGAATTTTTCCCGTTCGTGCCTTTTCTAGTCAAGTTCCCCGACTTAGTCTCTCAACTGAATCTGTCACCCTTCTTAGCCCGAAAAGGTTCAGCTGTCTCGTACTTGCTCTTCTCTCGAACTCTCTGTCCCTCAGTATCCGGCGCATGTCGTGTGGGTGCTGGATCTAAAGTTGCTTCCTGACTGGGTGATCCGGAGCTATCTGATCTAGGTGGTCCTCCATTTGTACCAGACTTCGCTGCTATAGTCGCAGAGTACTCCAACGATTCCTGTACCCTCCTTCTTCTTTGCTCGGCCTCGAATCTAGTTGCTCGGTCTGCATTGATCGACTTCTTCGCAAAGTAGTATGCGCCGCCACCAGCTACCCAGCAATCAGCTTCCATCCTTTGCTTCGACCTTGACAGGGCATTGATTACATACCGACACAGAGTGCGCCCCATCCTACCCTGGAATTAAAGTGTTAACGTCCTAAAGCTTATGCTTAGATGTGTATAGAGAGTTCGTACCAAAAGGATTTAACCTGAATATATTAGCTTAGACGGCGGGAGGGGAAGTAGGTCTCTAACAGTGTTCATATCGGGAGATGTGTGGATTTACTCAGAAGTGTAATAAGATTTCGAATCAAGTGTTAAGTTGACGGAAGAATCTTCAATTGACTTTTACGTTAACGAAGAAGAGAATTGAATCGAGCGTAGTGTAGATGTTGAGGTTGATTGAGATAAAGAAAGCTTAGACTTCATAGAATGGCCTGATCTGTCTGATCTAATCTCGTGAGCTCCATCCTTACAGTACCTTCCGTACAGTACAGTACTTGAGTGGATGTGGCTTGACCCCGCAAAGCTAACGCCACAGGGGCATGTGCCACAGCACACATTGCAGCCCACCCCGCAGATGATGATGAAAGTATTTATTCACGGCTGAACCCCTTGACCTTTACCCTTTGCTCCTGCCGACAACGACTTCCCTTGAAAAGCCTAATACGCTGATAGAGTGCTGCCACGAGCTGGTGCTGCTGATGCCGACGCTGATGTGGAGATACTTGACTGGACAAGGCATCACAACTTCACGAGTCCTTCACAATGCATCTGCTTGATCGTTATATCATGCCAAGGCACCTGCGAAGTGGACGAAGAACGAAGCGGAAAACAATACAGGTCAATTCAGGCTTGGATAGATATATACGATAATTGGAATACTTTCAAAATCTAAGATCACGCCATGCTTTTTTCAGGATACCGCTTTGCCTTTTTTTTGTTTTCGATCTTCATCCAAATCGCAATACATCCCAAGATGACCATAAGGAACAATCCCTTCTGTAACACGCTCCACTCAGTAGACTCGGTCTCGGCATCGGTATCGGGAACAGGGACAACAGGAGGAACGACATCGGTCTTAGCTGGGGCCACTGTAGTAGCCGATGTGGAAACGACAGGAGTGTCGTCGACCTCCTCCCCCCCTGCGACAAACTCCGCGTTTCCGTATTCAACATCTGTGCGTCGGACAGCCACAATCAGCGTGTCCACCACAAAGCAAAGCGTGCTGCGTTGAAGGAAAGGTACTTTATAGTTCCACGTGGATACCTTCTTCTGGTACAGGGAGCTCGCCGCTCTTGGCAATCTTAACGGGCGATTTAGGCTTGTCTCCGCCGCCCTTGGGGACGTTCTCGATCGCCTGGACGATCTCGTAGCCCTCGAGGACTTCGCCGAAGACAACGTGCTTGCCATTGAGGTGGCTGGAAAGGTTAGCATAGGTCAATTGGAGAGCAGAAGAAACATCAGAGGCTTACCCTGGGGTGGAGGTGGTGATGAAGAATTGGGAACCATTGGTGTCTTGTCCAGCATTGGCCATGGACAGAAGACCAACCTTGGAGTGCTTCAGCTTGAAGTTCTCATCAGGGAATCTCTCGCCGTAGACTACCGTACATTAGCTCTTCCCTTTCGTGCCTTCGCAGATGCATATACGTACTGGACTTTCCTCCAGTTCCATCTCCCTTTGTGAAATCACCTCCTTGGATCATGAATCCCTTGATAACACGGTGAAAGGTCGAGTCCTGGTATCCGTACCCCTTCTCTCCAGTAGCCAAAGCGCGGAAGTTCTCAACAGTCTTAGGGACGGTCTTGCCGTACAATCCAATAACGATTCTGCCCATAGACTCGTCGCCATGAGTGATGTCGAAGTAGACCTTATGGGTGATCTTAGGGCCCTTGACAGCTTCGGCTGACTGGGTAAAGAAGGCGAAGGTGATGGCGATGATTAATAACACCGACACGACGAAACGCTGCATAGTGAACATCTTGAAGTTCTAATTGATGGTGTTGAGTTTGTGAAATATGGTACGAAAGGGATTCGTGGGACCTTCGAGGGGAAGAAGAGAGGAGAGAGGGACATCGATGAGCTCGGATATGCAGCTAGAGTTTCGGATAGGTGTCGATTAGAAATTGAGCTAAATCACGTGTAGGCTAGAAACGAGGGCGGTCAGAGCTCTAAAGCGGCAATTGGAAGTTCAAAATCCGACAACACCAAAAGCTAAACATTACGACATCTCAACCCTCTCGTTGCCAATTTAAGCTGTCACAGCTCAGTACTTCTCAATGGTATACCCCTTTACTAATACGCTCTATCTAGGTGACCTACTAATGCTGTCAGGTCTTCATATTAGGGGTCAACTTCCCCGAAACCAGGCTCCTAAAGGTACACTAGCTTCTCGTTCCCCCTAACCCAACAACTCTAACCACCCCTCAGAAATCCCTCGAGACATTCTACGGAATCGGCGTCCAGCACTCCTCGCGCATCTTAGCCAAACACTCCATCTTCCCAGCCGCGCGCGTGGGCGACCTCCCCACTAAGACCATCCTAGCCATCGATGCTGAGCTCTCCAGCATGAAGATTGAGAACGAACTGCGGAAGGAGATGCGCTCGAATATCGCGAGATTGAGGGATATGGGCTCATATAGAGGGCGGAGACATGCGATGGGCTATCCCGTTCGGGGACAGAGGACGAGGAGTCAGATTTTGACGGCGAGGAAATTGAATAGGACGGATCGGGTTGGTTGAAGGGAAATGGGGGAGGAGAAAAGACATGGGTTTGGAAGGGATCGATGTGTATATGGGTGCATTACTGGCGTAGAGGGTGCTTTGGGATGTAGGATTATTGTTGGAATGATGATACTCTTCTGATGCAAAGGGTTGGGTTCATGTGATGGCAGTCATGTGCCATACCGTTCAGAAACCTGCTAACTCCTGTGGCGTAGTTCCTACAGTCAACTTGAAGTGCTGGTATCTGTAGTGTGAAGAATTCCGGGCTCATATATTGCTTTCAAAGTAAATCACAGCCTTATGTAGTTCCACATCCCAGTAAGCGTCTTGTCCAGATCTGTTCACTAGAAATCCGAATACTATAGCAGAGGAGTTGACCTGCTCTCAGCTCGGCCAATGTCCCAAGTTGCGATCGAAACATGAAGCAACCCCCCAAATCTCGCACATTGAAACTCCTCAGAGCCTCAACCATCTCACTTCATCTCAGCCCGCTTCATCTCGCAACACTTCAGCTCGTCTCTTTTCAGTGCCCTTGCCCTCACTGGAACCGCACTCTCAGGTACGGCTCACTCTGAAGTCAATGACCTCCTTCGTAGAAAGCCATATACTTATACACATTTCCAGTTCCCCTCTTCGCCCACCGTCAAGCCAGCGCCTGCTTCATAATTGGTAGCACTACTCTTCCGGCTAAAGTTGAGGACGTAGTAACCTCTCTCCAAAACACTGTAACCTACTCCTCGTCGTCACTACTATCTCCGGCGTCCCCAACGTAATCTCCGGCTCTACAACCTTCTCCTCCATCGACTTCTTCGCCTCGTCGTCCAGCCCAAGCTCTGCGAGGCTGCCGCCGACATCCAATCGGATTGTTCACCGCCTCGATTTAGCGTCATCGGTAAGCTATTCTGCCACTTGCCGAGGCTGAGATATCTCGAATTCACCTCTGCCCGTGCTCGAAGTCGCCATACAATATCAACATCACCATAACCGCCATGGAATTTCGTACACAAGGTTACAATGGCTACGATCTGAAGTACTCCCCATTCCACAGTGATAAGATCGCTGTCGCAGCAGCTAGCAATTATGGCTTGGTCGGGAATGGTCGTGCCTATATCCTAGGAATTGCTCCAAATGGAACCCTTAATTGTATCAACCAGTGAGTTGATATACCCGCGTGGAAGGACAAAGCTAACAATCAACAGATTCGATACGAACGACGCTTGCTACGGTATCACCTGGTCGGAGGCCCACGAGAATCACTTTGTTGTTGCATGTGGCGACGGAGTTGTTCGCATGTATGATGGCAACGCCCCTGGGTCCCTCCCCCTCGTTAATTATAATGAGCACAAGCGTGAGGTCTACGCAGTTAGCTGGAACTTAGTCTCGAAGGACAACTTTGTCTCAAGCTCCTGGGATGGTACTATCAAGTTGGTAAAAACCTGGGTACCCCGCGATCTGATAGGATCTAATTGTTGCTGCAGTGGACCCCATCTCGTGCCGAGTCCATCCTCACTCTTCCAACTCATAGCTGCACTTACAGTTGCGCCTTTTCACCCTTCTCTCCATCCGTCATCACCTCTGTCTCCTCTGACTCACACCTCCGCGTCTTTGATATCCGTACACCTGCTTCCGCTTCCAACCACTTGGTCTCGTTGATCCCCATCCATGGGCCTCCTCCATCTCTTCGTTCTGGCGTTCCTCAGACCCCTCGAGCTCCACCCTCCGAGTGCTTGACTCACGATTGGAATAAGTATCGTGGTTCGGTTGTCGCTACTGCTGGTGTTGATCAGATGATCCGCACCTTCGACCTTCGCAACCCTGCTGCTGGTGCCATGGCTACTCTTCAAGGACATGCTTATGCTGTTCGCAAATTAGCTTGGTCTCCTCACTTCTCGGATGTTCTACTATCTGGCTCATACGACATGACTGCTAGGATATGGACCGACGGAACCGCAATCGGTGTCAATGATTTAGGCAGTCAGGGTCACTCTCGTCAGCTTGGTCAGATGAACAATCACACGGAGTTCGTCACTGGTGTTGATTGGTGCATGTTTGGTGCTGAGGGATGGGTTGCTTCGACTGCTTGGGACGAGCGAGTTTACGTCTGGGATTCTCGAAAGCATATTGGCCAATTCTAAGAACCGTAGCTTCTTTCGCTTCTTCCTTCAAACAGTAAATACTAGATATTAAAGACCCTCTAATCTCATCTTGAACTACTACTTTTAGTACGACAAATTGTAGTGACTTATGAATTTACTATACTTTAAGATAATTCATTCTCTAGATTTCTTTTCTAATGACATAGATATAAACCAAACTGATACATACATAATTCAATGATTCACCCCTAACAATCCACCGACTCCTCAATCTAACCTTCCAAGCAGGCGGCTCAACCTCCATCTTCCAACCCCGCTTCCCCGACAAAGCAACACCCTTGCATCTCAGGGCCGCTCGCAGTGATTCACTCACATTGCAAATCCTCCTCTCCCTTTTCGTTATTATCCCATACCATAACACCCCTTCCCACCACACGAAGTCATTTCATCTCATCCCTCATCCCCATCACCCTTAGCCCACCGACAGACAGCCTCCCCACCTACTCAACTATCTAATGTGCAACCCGCCAACCCACTAACCAACTCTCTGCTTCTCTCTTGTTTTCGTTTCTTGTCCATTCCCAACAGCAATACCAGCAATGTATAAAACCAGGCTCTCAATTCTTCCCTTACTCTTGACAGGTTTCCTTGGATTTGGTTTTACTTTCAATCTTCTAGCCTGATCAAGACTAGAATGAAATGAATCATCAAGTCATCGTCGGGTGGGTTGCAAAATGAGAACGAAACAGTGTCTTCGTGTAGACCGATGAGGGTAATCTACAAGGTAACGAAGAGGGATCCATTTTGGTTTTGGTTTTGGTTTTGGTTTTAAGGATTTCTTGGAAGGTTAGGGGATTAGAAGATTGGGGGATTGGGGAATTTGGGAAGATAGATAGCTAGGTTGGGTGTTATTATAACAAGATTACGATCGATTGGGTGGTTACAGATAAGCTGGAGGCAATTCTCAATACCGTGATTTAATTTCTCACTTTCTGATGGCTCGTAATCTATTGAATCCCTCTCTCTGACTCTCGCTCGCTGTCTATAGATCTGACAATGACAAGTGAGAATCCACACTCTAATTTAGTACCTCAAACCTCGGTATTATTCGTCCAAGGCTGATTCTGGCCGAGTTGACTCAGAAGTCAACTTATCCAGGAAAGAGACTGACCGACCCCTTAACGCCCGCTAAACGCAAATGCAAATCCTTCCTTAGACCACTCTCCCGTCTCCCCTCATTCTATCAACACAACCTCATCCTCCGCCTCTTCCATCCCGTCACATCCCCATCCCCACCCCCTCACAAAATTAAGACAAGCACCAACAGTAAAATCAACACAAAAATCAACACCCCAATACAACAACTACTCAATCCATCCTCATTTGCCCTTACCACCTCCCCTATCCTCTTCATCCCCGTCTGCAGCCTCCCACCAACCCTATCCGCTAAGTCATCCACAACCTCCAACATCTCAGCCTGCTCCTCGAGCTCTCTCCCTATAGTATCAGCCTGCTGCCTCAGATTCCCCACCGTCCGAAACACCCCGTCGAGATCCCGGTCTTGCTCGGCCATCATGTGGAGTTGTTGCTGCTGTTCGAACTCCGCGTTATAATCTACCTCGTCTTCTCTGTCTCCTCGACTCCCATTCCCATTTCCGTTCCCAACTGTGTATGCCCCAGGCCCCGTCTTCGCCAACTCCTCCCTCATATCCTCGACCTCACCGCCCACCTCATCCACTAACCTCTTCCTCCTCGCTACCTCCTCGATCTCTAGCCCAAACCTATACGGATCGCTCTGTACGGCCTTAACGCTTTCGATCAGGTCCGCGAGATCTTCTGCGAGGGATGAGAGCGCTGATGTGAGGTCTGCTTGCGCGGAGAGGAGTTCGGGGGAGGGTGTACTGGAGGATGTAGGGAGGGAGCGGATGCGGAGGTAGGATGTGAAGAGCGGGCGGGTAGTAGAGAGGGCCGAGAGGACATCGCTAAGAGGGCAGGTGTTAGTATTCTGTAATTTCTGGAGCAGGTTTCGGTTTGCAATAGACGACAGGGGACTTACGCTTGAACTTGGAGGAAGGGATCTTCTTCTTGGGTTGAGGACATCATGATTGCGGATCTTTATTAAGTTGTGAATACTAGCAGGCAGCTCAATCCCCAAGTAACAGATTCCCGATTCCCTGCTTCAATCAAAGCTGCGATCTCGATGTACTCGGTAGGATATTATAAATGTAGCTCTAACCTAAAGCTCTCCTTCGTGCCAATCGTTGCTCTAACCTCGTGTTCCGCGGAAGAGCTTGTGGGGATCGAGATAGTATGCAGATTTTTAGCAATCAAATGCGCTGACCTAGCCTATCCTGTTGTATGGGTCATGTCGTGAGACCTAGGTGTTTGCGGAGAATCTATATCACTCAAGACGGTACTCTACTCGGCTCGGCGAAGTATTCTATGAGGGGCGGGTAGTCCCGTGCGCTAACACCCTATCGGGTCGGGATTTAAGTTGCCGATTGAGGCACATCTAGAACACCAAAGTCAAGCTATTGAACCCACTACTTCTCGACATACAAAGCTTTCAATGACAACCTCGCAGAATATTTAACCAAATTTGACCTGGTGCAATATAATTGTAAAGCCCTAAGTAAAGCTAGACTATTAGAAGATGTATAGAAACGACAGGCTAAGCTATGGGTAGTCTAAAGCGATGCGGGGTCTCGGCATCTCCAGCTTCTTGATACAAATATCCTCCAACCCAAAACAAAATACGTCTCGCGCTTGAGAATTTAATAAGTTGGCAGCCTCCCTCCTCTTCTCTCAAATCAATTAGAACAATACTTGATCCTACCACTGACGACATAGCACAACGCATTCAGAACATATCCATTCCCGAAATGCGGTTCTTTGGCCAAGATATACCAGATGACGTTCTGCACGGCTACCTCACAGCACCGCTTTCGCCGGAAACAGTCGCGGCCGTTCAGTCCGATTTTGCATCGACAGCCACGAAGCTCCGCCTCGCAATACACGATAAGCCGGAATTCTACAACTTGTCAGCAGAAGAAATCCGCCAGGCTCTCGAGGCCCAGGCCCAGGATCAGGCCGTCGATGACTTCGTTCTAATCGGCGCAGACGTCGCCGAGACGAGCGCAATCTGGTATATTGGTCAATGGGTCTCGGGCGAGGATTACGAAGACGGTATAGTTGAGCGCCGTGAGAATCCTATAGTTTGGCGCATGCGAACTATGGTCAAAGCTACACCTAGTAGATGGGTCAGCATGTTCCTATCCTCTCACTTTCCCATGACAAACAACTGCAAATACACAAAACACTTTGCCTCCATGTATACGGTGGCAGATTCTGATTAGTTCTCGTGCCCTACAGACCGATTATTCAATCGCAAATTCTTCTATTCAGGAGGACATAGATGCTACAGTTGAAAGTATCCCCTGGGATCCCGAGGCTCCAGCCCGGCCTTTTGGTGAAGACGAATATCCCAGGGACGGGGCTGTTGACGACGATCAATCAAGAGTGACGATACCTTTTCGAGCACCCGCGTACGTGATTGCCGAGCCAGGAGAGTGGGAAGAGGGCCCAGGCAACTTGATGAATGTAGATCCGCCACAGGAGCGTGTATACCGACTGAAGAAGGAGATTGCTGACCAGCATGGGTTACGAAACGAATGGGCTATCGGCTGGCATGAGCGAGACACACCAGAGGGCAGCCTTTGCTTCGCTCAGTCGTATCTGTAGTTCTCTTGATAATACAATTTTACGAATACTCATCGACATGCTAATAAATTCAATGACAACTTCGCAGAATATGTATAATGAAATAGCTGACCTAGTTCAATATAATTGTAAAGCCCTGAGTAACGTTAGACTATTTCTAGAAGTTGTATAGAAACGCCAGGCTAAGCTACAGGTAGTCCAAAGCGATACGGGGTCTCGGCATCTCCAGCTTCTTAATATCCTCCAACCTCTCCTCCAACGTCTCCTCTGCCATCCTCGTCATACCCCCTAGATCCGTCCCACCCCAAGACTCGATATAGTCCCAGTACGCCGCACTCGTTCCCTCATCAATCCACTCCCCCGTCTCGATACTCACAACCCTCACATTCTCCTTCTTGCAATTTCCAAAATACGTCTCGTCGATATGCTCTGCGTAGAAGCGCAACTCGTCGGGTACCAGGAGATCGACAGTTTCCAGCCTTGGGAAGTTGTCGAATTCATGCTTGTAGTAGGTCATCCAGTCTTCGTTGATTTGTTTCCCCTCATTATCTACTAACTCAACCCGCAAATGCTTGATGGATTCTTTTGGAAGAAGAAAAAGCTTTGAAGCTTGCACGTGGATGATATCGTAATCGAAATTCACCCAGATATGGCGGCCTCCTGAGCCAACATTGAAATCCTGCCGGTAGGCGCAACATGCGCGGGACTCGCGACAAACTCGGGTAACAGCTGGTACTGGACTAGGCGAATAGAATGCTTTGCCTAGCTTGACTCTGACAACGCGATTCTCAACTGCGAGGGCCCAGATCTGGGCGCGAAGTTCGGGGATGAGACGTGAGAAGGGGTGGAAAGTTGCCATTTTGATTCGTTCTGTCGGTTTGGATACTGTTCTGAGGGGTGGGAAAAATGTTTCAATATTTGTTCAAAGGTGTATTATGCCAGTCGGCCAGTTCTGCCATCGCGAATGTATCTTTCATTGATGACTATCAACGTTACGTTCTCAAAATCGATCAGTGAAAAGATTTTCACAACCCTGGACGACACTCGACATGCTGACGTCACTGCCAAGATCTTCTTGACTCGTCGTATTTGGCCAGATGATAGTCATTGTTCTGTTGGCGCGCTTACCGCAGTTTCATTTACACTCTTCTGGCTCGCTTATGTTGTGCTCATCGGATTCAAATACTACTGAAATTGAGATTTGTGTGCTGTATTTAGAAATTTTACAAGAATGGAAAATACATAAAGTGCTGCTCCAGAACATAATCCTGGCCATATTGCCATGAATAGCACCGAGGATTTCTCCCTCCATCCAACTACACTGTCTGCTCAAGGATTGGTAATCTATCTTATCCCGCATGATGGGGCCTTTCCCTTTGCTTTCAGAGTGTCAATCCTATCCAAATCCTTCTTGATTGGGCCCAATTGATTCAAGTCTTCGCTCTTGATATTCCGCCTGTACGTTGCAATTTCCTTAAAAGGACGTACATTCACGCCCCCCAACAGCATGCCAAAGATTGTTACCAAAGCATTACCTGGCTCATCAACCACGCTGTAAATTCCGACAGCAAGATTTCCAAGCTCGCCACCGATGTTAATGATAGTGCGTAGCAGACCACCACCAATACTGCCAGCGGCTCCACCTGCTAGCGGAATGAACATCAGGAAAGCTGTGACGAAGTTCAGAATCATGTTTTTTCGTTCTTGTTCGAGGATTTTGTTGGCAGTTTCAACGACTTGGTTCATGTTCGTGATAGCGAACTGCATCATGAGAGCAGGCAAAGACCCGGAGTCAGCGATATCCATGCGAGAAACGGAGAATATGTCGGCGTTAGTGCTCTGAGACTCCATTCGGATCTTGAGGGCACGCATTTCGTTGTACCTCCCGCCGATAACGCTTTTGGGGTTGGGAATTTGAATGTTGCTCGCTGGAGCAGGATAATTGCTACGTAGATTAAAATGGTCAGTCACCATTGCTCTGTTTGAACAGCTTATAGGAACAGAAGGTGATGTATGGTTAGGAAAAGTAAGAGTCGGAGCCAACTTACTACCAGTAGTGACTTGTTAACTTCAAGCAATCTTCAATTTTTTTCGCTGAACCTGAACAACCGGTTTGAACTTGAACTCTACGATCGCTCCAAGTCAACCAGCTTCTGTCGATACCGTATTTATCGGAGATGTCCTTGTAGAAGCCGTCCATGTTCGTACATGTGTAAGTAATATTGGGCTGCGCAGTGTCTGTCGCAACATAAGGGTATGCAAGTGTGGTTGGACAATCAACCTTAACGGTCACTTTTCCTGTCTGGCAGCCTGCTGCTGTTGAACAATCCGCACCACACCCTTGTCCTGAACCACATTTGCTACGGCAACATTGAATCTTCGTTTCTGTGCATTGGAAGAAACCACTTTTTTGAGCGCCGGCCACTATACGAGGGAGTATCAGCTTCACAAAGTCTATCCATTTCAAAGATAAGGTGATCCTTGGATGAGTGATCATATATGTAGCAGTAGAATGACTTACTGTATTGGTAAATCTGTAGTGGGATCTGCTCTATCATGGCCCTTTGATAAATCTCAAACTTTTTGTCGTACTTTCCTTTGATGAGGGTGTCATAGGAGTCCAAGGCATCTCCGAGGATAGCAGCCTCAGCAGCTACAATATACGTGGCCATACAGTCCGAGGGGATGTTATTGGCATCCTTCTCGAGTTGATCCAACGATCTGTACTTGGACGAGCATTTGCTGGCTTCCGAATCCGAGACGTGTTCTTCGTAAGTGCCATACAGAGGATCATCCTCTTCTACATATTCTTCATCGGCAGTGTATGCTTGCAAATCGACTGCCCAGTCTGTGGTTCCTGCAAAGTTGTATTTCGCGTAAAGTGTCTCACGCCCGGCTTTTGTGGTGTCTTTCATATATGACACCCATTCCGTGCCGCCTCCGTAGACTAGAATATCGGAGTCTTCAACGACATATTGCTGAACACCCCCAGCACCAATGATTTCTTGGATCTCTGCGTTGGATATGTAGCCGCCCGTTTGGGTACATTCTCCTTTTGCGGCATTAGAGACCCTCGCACTGCCAGTGAACAAACATGCTGGACCTGTGCAACCAGCTTGAGCCATTTTGAATGAACGGCCATAACTTGCGACGCCGACAACAACTTTGTTCGAGGGAACTCCTGCTTTGGTGATCATCGATAACGCGTTTGTTGTCTCTGTGAGATTAACGTGCGAGCGTAGACAGTTCCCGGTCGGGCAGCCTGGAGAAGTCCATTTGTTGCCATAGTCCCACTGACCATGGAGATCGTAGGTCATGTAAATGATATAGTCTAAAGCTGCCCCCATGAGCTCTATTGGAAAAGCTTTCAGATACCAGTATGATGCTGGTGCAGCAAAGGATACTGACTTTCCCGATCCAAGCTTCGATTTCAGCTGAGTAAGTGTGTTATAGTAGTCCATTCCCTCGACAGGGTCACCACTGGGAATGTCAGGAATGTCAGGAGCGCCAGGGTATTCCCAGTCCAAGTCAATACCGTCTAGACCATTCGAAGTAACGAAGTTCACAAGATTCGTTACGAAAGCATTCCTATTAGCGGGCTTGGTTGCTTCTCGTAAGATCTTGAAAGTCCCAGGCTCAGTGCTAAAAGCCCACCCGCCAAAGGAAATAATCTTTTTGATACCTGTCATCTTTTTGAATCTGTCAAATTCGTCCTGGGCGCCACTAACATCGACCTGAAAATTGGAAGTAATATTGCCGAAAGCAAAGTGGATGTGGGTATATGTGGCAGTGTTGATACTATCAACGTGCATATGCAAGCATGGCCTTCCCCAGTTCCAGCTTTCAAAGTATGCAACTTTGACTTTCGTAGGAGGTGGACCACTAGAGACAATATCCATTCCACAATTAGCGATGCACCCGTTCGATCCTGGTGCTGCCGTTCCCGGCGCACCGCTAGTTGACTTTGAAATCACACAAAAGTCTGCTGTAGTGCCACATTGACCCCAGATATTACAGCAAACCTTGAGGGGGCAGGGATTGAGCCCAGCCAAGTTGGTTAAAGAAGCTGGCTTTGGAGTTCCAGGAACTGTTGGACCGCAAACTGCGTTCGAAACCGGTGCTGGCATCGGCGGACTCCCGGTGCTGAGACACATATTGACGCCCACCCACAACAGTTCACAGCCATTCCAGCCCCAAGTATTCTTGTTGAAGTCCTCGACTTTAGCTACCGTCAGTCCCCGTGAAGCAGCAATCACAGAACAACTATCGTCTTTCTTGGTCTGATACACAAAGCATGACCCATCTGAGTTTGGCTTTGGAGTGATGTCGGGAAGTTTTCCGCGACCGCAACACACAATTCCACCTGGCGCCAAAGTTGAACATAGTGTTGTGCTTGGGTTCAAAGTAGTAAATTGTGCTGGCGTAATACCACATTTGGCTGCAAGAGTAGAACACGAGTCTCCAGATACAATCGTTCGTGTTTGACATGTTCCATCTGTATTAGGTGGAAGAGTTGTATCTGGAAGTGTACCGGATGAGCAGCACACGATCTCATCGACTGCTAGAGTAGAACAGAAGTTTGTACGTGTATTATATTTGGTGAGATCAGCTTGGGAGATGCCGCAGCGTGCTGCTACCGCAAAACACCCGTCACCAGCTGCAACTTTAGTCGTCTTGCAGTCAGCTCGGGCAGTCAGTCGAGACCTGAATATGGTATTGTCAATCGACCGCCGTGTTGACCCAGTACTGTTACTGATCTTACTAGAACCTGAATTGGTGTCTGGGACATTGAACCTCAATTGTGTTAGAGTCGCTCCTTCTTCACCTCCAGACATACATTTTCCATCTTTCCACGCCTTGGTAGCGGTTTGTACGAAAGAAAGATCGCCAGAAAGACTTGCAGCAATGCCGATTGCATAATCAGCTCCACGACCACCGTTGTTGCAAAGCTGTACGATGACGCCTTGCGAGGCGCTACCCTTCTGCAAGTACTCTTCGAATTTTCGAAGAAGCTGAGCAGTGACGCCTTGATGATGGATCTCTTTGCCAGAGTAAAGTCCCACCATAGCTCCACTCGAGTATCCAAAAGATATCGTATTATTGTTACAGAGAATCGGCTGGGATGACACATAATTGTTGACCTGAGTCACTGCAGCCAGAGCACCTGTAGCTGCTTGATCAGAAGAACCATGTGAAGTGATTTTGACGGAAACGTTGACTTGAACATGATTTGGTGTCGGGCAAAGGGCGGCCGTCTCCAGGCTTTGGTCCACCTCTTTCACGATACCATAGTCTGCTTTGCAAGCTTTGATGGCAGTTTTGTCGTTGTTGTCTTTCAAATCCTGTTCAAAGGCGAATCCCATAAGAAGAGTTTCATTGCACAGATTCAGGCGAGCAGCGTCGGAATAGAGGAACCATTCGGATTCTGACTTCAACTCCGTGCATGATGACGGGCATGCCTCGAGCAAATAGTCTGGAGTTCGTTCGGTAGCCTCCTGGAATTCTTTTAACGTTTGATCCACGACAGGTTCGTCCCGGAGGTCCAGAAATGCGCTGGAATCCAGGGGGACGACTTCGACTGATGTGCAAGCAGCAAAAGTGGCAAAAAGGGCCAATCTGATAGCCTTCCCTTGAAGAGACCGCATGCTGATTGATGAGAGAAGAGCTGGAAAAGAAAGGGAGATATCCAGTAAGAGGTCGAAGAAAACAAAAGGATTGCAAAGAAGGGAGTTCTGGATTTTCTTCACCCTAACATGAGTACGTGTACGGTAACTGTTGACAAATGAAGCGACTAACGAGCAAACACTGTAAACCTACGTCGACTTTGGTGCAACCTACATAGACCAAGATCCCAGTCTCCGAAGTACCCACTGTACTGCCACCAGCGGCCGTATTTTCTGCCGAGCTCAACCCTCGTCAACTCCGTTCAAGACAGACAGACAGACCACAATACTGAACCAGGCCTGCAAGGAACGGAAATTTGTTTCCTTGTCCGTGAACGCTTTCGCTTGAAATTGCCCTGATGAGGTTCGGATACGCGCTAGAGCAGGTACTGTACAGTAAGCGCCCGGGTGGAGCCGTTCGTTCCTGGCGCGCCATTGCATATTGTATACGTGCATGGCATGGCATGGCATCTCATCTCCTGGGGAAGAAGAGCCAGAAGTCTCCGTAACGCCCCAGTGTCTGCGGGGAGGACTCGGATATCAGAACCATTTTAAAATGCTACCTTCCATTTCTAGCTTTGCTAGTATTTTTTTTTTTTTTTTTTTTTCAATGCTCGTCTATTGTAGCTGCCTATATCGGAACGCCAAGACGATTGCTATCTGCGGATAAACGCAAAACCAACTTACAAAGTGCGGCAGGCACATTTGATTTTGTGGCAGGGTTTTCTTTCTCGTTCGTTTCCAATCATCATCCCGGAGAAAGGCAATATTGAGGTGTACTTCAAATTGTGGCCTTAAAATGGAATGATTAATTTCCTTCAATTCTTCCGTAGCAGGCTTCCCACATGGCATACGAGTCATGGACATTGTGGTAACATTTGCGTCGAATTTTAATTCGCTTCCGGGCGATTCCTTCGTACGGTTAGAGTACATGTTTTATCTGCCTTTTGCTAGTCCTGCATGCGAGAAACCCCTTCGTAAGTTGCTTCCATCCGAGTCACATCGAATCTCGTATGACCCTATCCACAATATGGGTCAAAAAGCACTGCCATGCTGGCATGATTCGAGACAGTGTTTAACAGGAACCATGGGAGGAAAGTAACTGGCAATACCTACCTCCTCGATGTTGCAATAAAAATGGACTACAAGTACTACAGGGCTGGGCGTCTGCGGCCGCCCCAGGTTGAATAACTACCAAGACCTCATGAACTCCGATTCTGTCACGCGAATGCCACGAACCACAGAATCACAGGCGAAACATTATGGAACGAGAGAACAGGAAGCCGAGGATAGGAATTGAAAGCGGTAAAATGCCCATTTCATTTTCATGCCCAGACACCAGTCATTAATCCCGATCGAACCGGAAAACAAATTTGAGTGGTTGTGACGTGAGCTCAGATTACCGCAACCTACTCTACGTAGTTGTCCGAATGTTCTTTAGATCACACTACAGGGCGTAGGGAAACTGCATATGTATTTTGAAATTATCCCTGTTTGAGACTGAATTAATAATCAATGATAATGTGGTCACTCATGACGACTTCAATATCACCTTGCAGCACACTCAGACTCCTAAAATCCGCCAATACTACACGCCGAATAGCCATCTTGCACCTCTTTGAAGGCCTCCATCACCTTTAGATGGTCTCTACCCTTTTTGGATTCCTCGGCTTTGTCTTTCAGAGCCTGCTCATCCCCATCATAGACAAAATCGTAGTAATCGGCTCGAAATGCTTCGACGGCTGCAGCACCCTGGACAGATTGCGTTTTCTCCCAATCCACAAACTCTCCATTGAATCCTGGCTCAGTACTTACTTCAAGCTTGAAGCCCTTTGCATCTGCAGCAGCGAAGAGAAATTTTGAGTGGTCGATTTTTCGCTCAATTACAACACCCTTCAAGGATGACACAATCGCATCGATATCGTCCTTATGAGCCGTCTTCTGGGCAGGCGTAAGCTTGGAAATGCCGTCCGCAGAATGCTTGCCAAGCGATGTCAACATCTTATCGTAATCATCTCCGACTCCTTGGAAAACTCTGTATGGCGGATACTTTACCGCCCTCATAGGGTTGTTGCTTGTCATAGGTTCTTCAGTCCCATGCTGTACTGACAGCCAATGCGCCGTGTCAGATACATCCGGCTTCAAGTTTTTCTGGTCGTCGAGGTTTGGATTGTTGATATCCGTTGGCAACAACCACATCCTTTTCGGATCAAATTGTTTCGAGTCAATGTGCGACATAAACTCCCAAAAATAACATGATTTGTCTGGCCGCTTTCCCTTGCAGGGCTGCACATTGCTGGTCTCAGGGCCCTCTAAAGTTTGAGGGTATGTTAGTACAGGCATGTAATAACTCCTTCAAGTCTTCCTTGCCGCCATGGATCCTGTGCCAAAAAAAAAATGAGATAGCATCATCAACGCTGCACGCAGCTATTGAAAAACCAACTACTTTGCCCATAGAAACTGATTGCAATCATGATTGGATTAATGGTCAAACTTACTTTTCGGTTTGTATTTCTCTGGGCAAAATCCGGCAACGCCTTTTGCTTTCTGCGTCCACTGCATGCACTTGTAACCAATTTTCCGTTCTGCCTCAGGGCGCTCCAAATCCAGCTGATACAATGAATTAGTCTGTATGTTTTTTTATGTGCGGGATTTAAATTCATGGATACCAGAAACTGCTGACCTCATCAAGATCAGCGAGATTTCAGGGCGAAATGGACTAACCTGATAGGCGTACCAGAGCCAAACACGCTCGTAGCCATTGCGAAGACCGTCTGCGGCTACCCAAGCTACCAAACAGGTGAGAACGGCTAGAAAAGTAAGCCGCATAATGTTGGAAACGAGAGAGGCAGCCTGACAGATTTCAACGGATAGACGAACTTTGATGAAGAGTAGAAATTGAAAAGAACGACGACATCGAGGTGTTGACTTGGAACTGAATGGAGGGGATTGAAAGACTAGCTGCATATTCTTCAACAGATGCACCCCTGGTCTTCACATGGAAGTGACTATCTTTGAGCCCTGTTGGACAATATTATCTCTTTCCTGTTCCAGTGTACCGGGGTCAATCATGCTTGACACACGCCACTTCTGCACATATTTACTTTACCCGCGGACCGAACTGAATCTCGCCGATGTCTACTCATTTCCAACAGTACGAAAACTCACAGTGCAATTCTCGGAGCAGGTCTACAACGGGTTGAGCTTATTTCCCCTGCAGAATCTTGGCGATCCACAACTCGCTTAAACTGAAGAAAAGTTCCCTATCGCCCACGGTTACTTCGTACTGTGCACCGAACCAACATCAACTCTTGGCAAAATTTGGCAGGGTAGGCGAGACGGTTGGAATGATTAGACCGAAGACGGTAATTGAAAGTAGCCTCCTAGGCTCTTCCATGCAACTTGAAAGATTTGGACCAGCAGGGGTTATTGAATGTGCGGCCGAGGCCTGTCCCCCTCTACGTTGAGCCGTATCAGCAACCTTTCACATTGCAATCATTCTTCCAAGTCCCTCCTCTTGGTTCAGTTGTCAATGCCCAAGTCTTGATTTCTTTTTTGTCTCTTCCCCTCTTCCTTTCTCCGTCAGGTTTCTGTCTGATCATCCTAAAATGCGTTCTTCATGGCTCACACCGGCCGTCTGCTTCTGTCTTGGCTCGGATGTCGTCGCTCAATCATATCCGTACTATCTAACGACCATAAAAACCTGCACCAATTGGTACGATAACTCTGGAGAATATGGCTGCGATTTCATTCGAGATCTCCTGAGCATTCCGCCTGCCAACTTCACTCGGTGGAACCCTTCCATCACACTTGACTGCGGCAACTGGGAGCCGTTCACCTCCTACTGTAGCTGGGTAGAAAGTGAGAATCCACCAGTATCATCTAGTACAACACAGTCGTCTACTGTTGCGCCAGTCGCCACAGCAAAACCCAGTCCTTCATCCTGGAAGCCACTGGGATGCTGGCCACTTGGCCCAACCGACTTCCCCAGCTTGGACAAGAGCATTGGCACCATCTCCAGCATAACTCCTGCAAAATGTCAAGAACAATGTCTCAAAGTCCCTGATACGAACTACAGGTTCGCAGGACTGACCGCAGGAAGTCAATGTCTCTGTGGCGAATTTGTGCGCAACGAGCTGTCAGACACAGCAGCGGTCGATTGTAGCACTCCTTGCACGGGAGATGCCGAGAAGACTTGTGGTGGAACGAGTTTCATCAATATTTTCGAAGCAAACTTCTCAGGTGATGGGCCTCCTAGCACTAGCACCGCCATATCCAGCTCTTCAATGTCATCGGTTCCAATCTCATCGACAACCAAGACCTTAACGCCCTCCACTTCCAAGTCGACATCGTCTCCAACATCGACCGCTTTGCCAATCAGCCCCGATGGTAAATGTGGAGCTGCATCTTCTGTAAGAGCGACTTGTGTTGGCAGCACCTTTGGCAAGTGCTGCTCCATCCGCGGAAATTGTGGCAGCACTATCGACTACTGTGGTGTTCCCAATGGATGCCAAGCAGGTTTCGGAGCATGTACGCCAGTAAGCACCGATGGTAAATGTGGATCTGCATCTTCTGTAGGAGCCACTTGTATTGGCAGCACATTTGGGTCATGCTGCTCTATCCGAGGAAATTGTGGCTCTACATTGGACTACTGCGGTACTCCAAACGGCTGCCAGCCGGCTTTCGGAAAATGTTCTCCCGTTAGTACAGATGGAAAGTGCGGTTCTGCTTCCTCCACTGGCGCAAGCTGTGCTGGTAGCACTTTCGGTAATTGTTGTTCTGTCAAAGGGAACTGTGGCTCGACGGCTGCTTTCTGTGCAACCAACAATTTGTGTCAGCCGTTGTTTGGCCAATGCCAACCAACTTCTACGGACGGAAAGTGTGGTTCGGCTTCGAGTACAGGTGCTTCTTGTATTGGAAGTAGCTTTGGGCAGTGCTGCTCTGTGAAAGGAAACTGTGGTGACACGGATGCTTTTTGCAAGATCACAAATCTCTGCCAGCCAGTATTCGGTACATGTACTTAGTGGTCTGAGAAAGATGCCAATGAAACTTTAGCAGGGTATCAGTTACGCTTTTACCTGCCGTGAGCGCTGATATATGCGTGTGGGCCTTTGATCTCTGACGTCCAGTTGCTCTGCCTGTGGACCGGAAAAAGGTAGCCAAGTGAGGTAAGCGCGAACAACTGTGCAAATGATTATATCGCCTGACACCCAGAACACTGAACTCAATGAAACTTTCTCATTACCTTTAGAAAAAGTATCTGAGCCATATTTATAGACTTGAGTTGTTTTGAATGGCTCGTGGTGTGGAAATCGCGACTGTATTACACTTAAGAATCGTGCCCCCATCGTGCTCTGTTTACTTTTCGCTTGTTAAAGCCTGGGCCTCACTATGAGCAAGGTGATCTCGCACAGCCAGCCACACGAGGGCTGACCTAGAGACGGTACTGACGTGGAACGTAGGAGCAAAAGCGCTACAGGCTGCGAAAAGACAGAAGTGAAGTGGGCACGCTTGTTAAAGCTCAAAAATGTCCTATTCAAATTCTAACAAACTCTTGTGACGCTCTTGCTCTATAAAGACAGCTATCACGTATAATAACGGCCTCACATAATCGAGGGGAAGTTACGTGAAGTAGCAAAGGTCTCTCAGAATCTAAAACTACAGAGAGAAGAGGTTATAGGGGGTACGTAGTAAAATTCAGGGAGAGCTGAAGCTGTTCTCGCTTAAGCTCGCTTAGGCGGATACCCCCAGGTATTCGGTCCGCGGGCGTTCTCCGAAGCTACTCGTAAGGTCAGAGCGCCGTGCACGGTCTACTGCGAGTGGTCCTGTACTCACCCGAAAGGTCGGACGCCACAACTTAACGTACAAGTATGAATGGAGTTTTTGAGTATAAGTCGTTGTTCCTGTTGGTCCGCAGGTCCATACAAGGCATGTCTCAGCTAGAATAGGGGCAGTGGATTACTTCCGGGGGCGATTCGGTAGTGATTCAGAGTTGTATATATTAGTCTGGAGCCTCCCACTCCCTCCTAGAATACACGGATTTTGCGAAGCATCAAGCTTCACATACATATCGATATATCACGTTTGATTCTTGGCTCATACTCGGTCCTATACCGACAGTTCCCTATCAAAAGGATTTGCTTTGTATACCTGATTACGCTTGCATTTAGGAGAAAGGGGTCCTGCTTCTACTTCATAGAAACGCGCTATGTTAATGCCTCAACTTAATATCAATAACCCACGATAAATATCTGCTTTCTCTATAATTACGCGACATTCCTCCTATTATCATACCCACAAGATTCTTTCTTAATTAAGAAAGAAGTCGATAATGACTTCTACGTAAAATGTAGATCGGATTATCACTCTCTTATGCCTATTAATATCCGACGTCTGAGTGCTTGAAGCGCTGTGGTCGACATGTGGGTATTTGCACAATGTAAATAGATGTTGCTTCTTCGAGAGCACGGAGTACTGCCAGAGCCAATTGCAGGACTGTACGGTCCATGCCATGCCAAGAGGGAAAAAGCGTTTCGTTCTCTCTTTTCCAAGACCAGCTCAATGTCTACTTAGCGATAGCAGCGGACATTAGAAGCGTTGGCGGAGGACTGGCGATCAAGGCGCGAAACTTTTCCTTGCGATACAGGTTGCGCGGATCAAGACGGCGCAGGGGATTGCGATTACGGATCCTGGGCAGACGGTTGAGCATCTTCTGTGCAAGGTTACGAAGAATGCGTTGAGGGAGAACCAGGCGGCGTTAGATCCGATCACGGCTCTTGGGAGCGTATCGGCTTAGACGGGATAAGAAAGTGGTTTGCGCGTGAGAGGAGGGGGCAAGGAATGCATAGAGTGGTAGAGGATTAAGTTGTATTTTAAGAAGTGGAAATAATAGTTGTATCTAAAAGAGATGTTACTTGACATCTGAAGCCGATGAGGTCTAATTAGACCCTAGAAAACACTCGTGCCTGAGAAGTGATATATTGATTTAAGCAGAAGAAGTACAGGAACTACGGAAGATGCTTGACATTTGCTCCTTGTGAGGCATTTCGCATCAGATCGTAAGCTGGAATCAAGAAAGGGTTTGGCGCAGGTAAACTTTGAGTTTAGCAGCCTATTGCTCACTGAAAACAGATATGCGTCTCGGAACATAGAAAAGTCAAGTGCATAATAGAGGGAGACAAAGTAGACAATCAATACATTCTTTGCACCACTTGTACTGTACACCCAGTAAAAAAATGACCCGTGGGAAGATGTGAGAAGAGTAGGAAAGAAAGACGGTGAAATTTCATAAGATGCGATTAATATACTCGCCTCATATCTAGCATTTCCTAGCCTAGTGCCCAAATAAGAACGCCGTGCTCTGCTGCTCTTTTGTGCCTAGTCCAAGAAAACAGACACTTTGGATTGACCACCTAATGAACGCCCACGCAATCAATATCAACAAACTCAACAACTCTACTCAGACTACGGTGGCAGGCTCCTCTCCAGTAGCGATCACGGGCACATTTAGACCCCGCTCTGGACTTTGCAAGACCAACTGCTCATGCCTCCTCGCCCTCAAGAAATCACTGACTGCCCGAATCAAGATAAACCATCCTATTATCATCAGGATATAAGCCAGCCAGTCATTCGTCGCGATGTCGCCCCAGCCTCCGGATCCAGAGTCCATTCCTTGCGCTGAGTTCCCATTGATTGTATTGGGGTCGAAATCGTGACTGTTAGGGTCGGGAGGTTGTTGGTAATTGGGGTCTTGGCCGTTTGCTGGGGGTGTCATGCCACCTGAACCTTTCATGTAGAAACCGTATTGGACAAGGGTGATTCCAAGCCCGGCGCGAGATCCATTCTTAGCTGCGTGTGTGGTGTGGAGCAGGTAGGTGAGGAGGAAACCGACGAGTTGGAAGGACATTGAAATCATGCCGTTCCAGATAAAGGAGAAAACGGAACCAACAGGTAGACCATCGACGTACACTTCATCTGGCCCGCCCATCCCAGGTGCAAGAATTGTAGTTTCCCAATACGGAGGTGCAGCATCCGCTGCTGCTTGTTCGTATGTCTACTCTGTTAGCATGAGTCCGTGTCATACCGAGAACTTGAACCTACTGGTGGATGTTCCTCCAACTTCTCACCCCGCTCTGGCTTTGCACTGAGGTTTGCAAACACTCCATCTGATCCTGATCCACTACCATACACTCTTCCATTCGTCTGGGGAGGGGGAGCCGTGAAGACGGGAATATGCGTCTGCCTTCTCTCCACGATCGGTCTGGAATCCTCACTTGTCGGGGTCGGTGATTGATTATCGACCTGATCGGTAGAGGAAGACGTCGGTGTCCCTCGCATTAACCTCTGTCTATCATCACCATCATTATCCTCATCGCTATCCGATCCGTCTGCATCGAAAGTATCGGCGAGATTCTGATCCACAGCAGTATGTCGCGAAGTAGGGGAGGAGGCTCGCGATCGAAAGGATGGAGGAGGCGAGGAGGGAATCGTAGGACTTATTGGAGTCTCTGCATCATACGCAGATACCTGGCGATAATTGTTAGAGAAGTATTCAATCAGGTTGCTCAGCATCGTCGTTGCGTGGCGAGGCTTGGCTGCGGTGAGACGTACTCTTTCATAGCGCTGCGAGGACATTTTGAAGGAAAAAGGGGAGGGGGCGGCTGAAGAGGGTATTATGTTAGGAAGAAAAGAGAATGAAGACCGTCGCCGTCGACCCGGACCGCGGCCTGGGTATAAAGTGAAAGTGAATGGAAGGTAGTGGGAAGGCAAGGAGCGTGATGTTGGTGGTCTGTATGTAATCAGGAGGCCTTAGGAGAACGATGTGGAGCGGCGGAGTTGTCGGAGTATCGGAATGTCTGAGGCTGTGGCTGTGTCGACTTCAGCACACCAAGCCGCGTCCCTCCCAGACCCTGGCTGGCCGGCCTGGCTAGCTCGTGATTTACAAGTAGCGTGCCGAGGTCAATTGACATCTCGCCCAAACATTCAAGTCGGTCGAGAATCAACAACACAGCTTAAAAGTAGGCGCAGAATACCCTCACCATGGCAGATCACGTATCAGACAAAGCGTCAGAGACGCCGACTTTCAACTATCCATTCGCCGCAGCCCCGGATATTATTCGCGCGCATCAAAAAGACTCCTACTTCGAAGGCATCCTACTCAACCATCTCTCGAACCTTCTTCGCCGTCTCTACGGTGCGCGATTCCTGCATACCTACACTTCCGAGGCACGCGCATTCTCGGAACTTCTCTACCTAGGTCTAACGACGTTCATTGGGAATAGGACACTAGGAGAGGAATACTGCGACATTATTCAGATCGAGGATGATACGTTGAAGCTTCCGGGCGTGGAGAGGAGGGCGGGATATATTCTGACAAGTATACTCCTCCCCTATGGACTAGCAAAGATACTGCCCAGCTTTCGTGGAAGGATAAGAGCGAAGCTTGAAGGAAATCTGAGGAAGATGGGAAGAAGGAAGGAGACCGGATCGATGAGCTACAGGATCCACGAGTATCTCCTCACACACCTCGCGACAATCACATCTCCATCACCGCTACATGCCTTGACCCTGACCATCTTCTACTTCTCCGGCGCATACTACCAGCTCTCAAAACGGGTTTGGGGTCTACGATATATCTTCACCAAACGTATAGGCCCGTCGGAAGCTAGGGTTGGATATGAAGTCTTAGGAGTGCTGCTAGTGTTGCAAATGAGCGTTCAAGCATGGCTACATCTACATAGCACACTTCGTCAGCCCATCCCAGCAAATGCAAGCACTATAAATGGTAGCAGCGTGATCCTCGAAGGTGGCGTGGAGATCTCTCTCGAACCGCCTAACTCCGGCGAGGAACTCCTCTTCGAGAGCAGTGGTGCCATACAACATGGTAGCAAAGAAGTGGGCAAAGTGACACATACTCAGGTATTGAAAGAGCCGAGGTACGATCTGCGTAAGGCAGGCGTGATGAAGTTTATCGGGGGACAGAATCGAAAGTGCACGTTGTGTTTGGAAGAGCTGAAGGATCCGAGTGCCGTTGCTTGCGGGCATGTCTTCTGTTGGGAGTGTATTGGAGACTGGGTGAGAGAGAAGCCCGAGTGCCCCCTTTGTAGGAGGGAAGTTGCTGTGCAGCATATCCTCCCCCTGAGGTCGTGACACTGAACGCTAGACGAGTGGAAATGATCTTACGAAGTAACCTTCGAGGCGAGTCCTTACAACTCGCGTTCGGTCTATAGTACAGAGATTTATTCTACAGGAACGCATGGGCGGCTTGACTCCATCGTAAGATCGCATTAAACATACCAGTTCTACCCCACCACTGCCGCCATCAGAAGCTCAGCTCAATAAGGACAAGAGCGCATCTACGCTCAAGGGCTTGCCATCGAAACTGATCAACTACATTTTTCCTGCAGCCAACTCTTCAGATCTACAGCTTCAGATAACAGCAACACCACTCCCATCCATTGTTCAAGAAAAGCACCAATGTAACTCCCTTTACAATGGCCTTCGCAGCCCAGCTTCAATCCAGTATTATGTAAGCAAGCAAGCCAGCCCAACGGCCCACCAGGCCAGCCAGCCCGCAAGGCAAGCTTCAGCCTCACCTCGCGAGGCCAGCTCCCAAATCAACAACTTACCTCTGCACTTTCTCAAGCACCAATTCCATGGCCAAATATGGCGGGCAACGGGACAACAATACAAAACTTAATATGGTCTTCTACTATCCCACTACACATCACTCACCCCTCATCATCAACACCCTACTTAATCTCTGTCCCTAGAGTCTCCTACCTACCCCTCCTCCTACCCCGCTTAACATCTTTCTTCGGTCCTTGCTCGAGCTTCTCATACGAAGATATTCTACTAAAGAACCTTCCTGTTGGCCTCCTCTGCGACTTATACAGACCGGAATTACCGTGGCGGTTGACCTTAGGAAATGGACCGCTATTTGATATCCATGATACATTCATCAACAGCGTGAAGGAGGTTGGTCTCTCCCCTCCCGATCTGCTCGACGCTTCGTGGGATAGCAGAGCTGATGGGTTTGCAGGTAGACTTCATACGCTATGGGACGGCGAAAGGGATTATGTCAATGTCGAAAGATAATTCAACCCAATTATGGAATTCGGTACAAGACAGTCAGTTTCTCTACGTTCTTCGAGACACTTGCCAGTTAACTTACTACCTATTCAGATGACCTCGCCGCCCACCTGAAAATAACGTCAATTCTCCTCAATCCCTCCACGCCCCTCCGCAACATTCCCCTTCGAATCTTTATTCCCGCCTCTCCAACCTCCTCCACACCCCTTGCATCCATTAAGATCGTGCAAGCACTCATTCCACCGCGAACACCGAATCGCGAAGTCCAGACCCTGGGAATGGCGCTGAATAGTATTTTACCGAGTCTTTTCCCGAGTAGGAGAGATGCGATTGTGGCGGAACCCATTCTACACGGTGCGAGTGTGCCGTTCAGAGCGCCGTTGGAGGAGTTGATGAGAGAAGCGGCGTATGCAGATGGGTGGTTGTATGTGAGTGTGCTGATGATTGATGCATGATGAGAGATCGTCTAATCCTAGTCATATGTGGTATGAAGGAGGTCTGAAGTGCCCTACTTGTTATATCAGATGCATCAAGCAATCCCGGGAGTATCCAAATCAATTGTAAAGAGCACGTCTTTCGACGTCTCTACAATCACCAGTTCGTCTTTGACATGATTACTTGTGCTCATCTGTCCCCCAACCTCAGTTTCCCATTTCTGCACATCCCACTCCAAGCCCTCAGTCGAGATAACCGCCGGCTCCCTCAACGGAATAATCCCTACGTGCTTGCCCAACTTGATCCCATCATAACTCCCCTTAGGTTGGATCCTATGCGTTCCCGTTTTCAGGACAAACGTGATAGATTCGCTAGAGAGCAAGTACATCCTTCCAGAGCCATAATTCGGATCTGGCTGGAAAGCGTAGAGATGAGACAGCGTTGCCATGCCTTGGTCGACTCGCCCTCCAAGACCACCTAACACTACTATATCAATAGTTGTTCTGGATGGTGAAGATCGTATATACTTGACAGCTTTTCCGAAGTCTGTGGAGTACTGATCCGGATCATGGATCACAGGAACATCTTTCGATTCCCAGTATTTCCGTGTCTCGGAAAGTAGAGAGTCCAGATCGCCAATCACGACATCGACGCTCAAATCGATCTTATTATGAATATTGAGATCACGAAGACGATTGGCCCCTCCGTCAGCAGCTACTGTGAAGATCGAGCTGGCCCATAATCTGGAGTAGACAACTGCAGGGAGTCGAAGGGCTTGATTGAGGATCAGGATCGCGAATGGTTTGTGGTTCTTGGGCCTGGCTGAGAAGATATCTGCTGGTTGCCATTCGGTCACTGGATCCCGGACTTTTGTCATCGTCCAATATTTCGCCTGATATCTTGACGCTGAGGAATCTTGCGTCCCTCAGATTCGGCGGCGGAAAGATGGGCGGATTTATGATGAGTGCGAAGCTACGGAGGTAGTTCCAGCGGAAATATAAGCCACACCAAGGAATGAAACTGTCTAACAGCTAGTTGACCTCGAGAAGCGCAATATTTTGAAGGCCTCTTGCATTTGAACAACAAGGGTCTGTTGTTAATCCTAGGCGCACTTGATTCAGATCAGTCTTGGCGTTGAAATGCTCAATCAGCCATTTTTCCGAGCCACACGCATTGACCCCTGTAGCCACAACGTCGAATCGAAGCTCCGGGAAGCTCCAGCTCCTGATCAAGCTAGCACAAACGTCATTATTGCCGAGCTTGAACGGGAATTCTGAATCCCTTCACTTTCCTCTTAAGCAAGCCACATTCCAGCAATGGCGATACGGATAAGTGTTAGGACAAGTCAGGGCTCGGTCCAAGCTCTACAAAGTGTATTGGCGCAGAGAGGGGGGAATTTGACATGTAGGAGGTGGAAGTCAGGACCCTATGGATACGCGCAGGCGAAAGCGCTGGTGTATTCGAAGTATGGGGAGCCATCTGATGTTTTGTCGTATGTATACCTCTTCCTTGCCAGCGGTGCCTTTCCATCTTCCCATATTTCTTTTGTAATTGCATAAAGAAGTTAATTGATCTAAATTGCACGGCATTCTAGCTAATACATCTCTCCAGACTACACAACCACTCCATCTCTCCCTCACTCCCCTCAACCTCCCTCCTCCTCCGCACCCTTGCCGCCCCCATAAACCCCGCCGATATAAACCAAATTCAAGGCGTCTACCCCTCTAAACCGCCCTTCACGTCCTTGCTCGGCACCTCCACACCCAGCGCAGTCGCCGGCAATGAAGGCTGTTTCGAAGTTACCGCCCTCGGCTCATCGATCAAATCCCTCCAGAAAGGCGACTGGGTAATAATGAAAAACACCGGCTTCGGAACATGGCGAACGCACGCCGAAGCCACTGAAGATGCTGTCTTGAAAATCGAGAATAAGGAGGGCTTGACACCGATTCAGGTCGGCACCGTATCTGTCAACCCATGCACTGCGTACCGCATGTTAAAGGACTTCGAGCCTTTACAAGAAGGAGATTGGTTCATCCAGAATGGAGCGAATAGTGGCGTCGGCAGAGCAGCTATCCAACTCGGTGCTCTTTGGGGTCTGAAATCCATAAATGTCATTCGAGACCGACCAGACGCAACTGCTACACAAACCATGAAAGACGAACTGCTTGGCCTAGGCGCGACCCATGTCGTCACAGAGTCCGAACTCATGGATAAGTCGTTCTCCGAAAAGGTTAAGGAGTGGACAGCTGGCGGTCGCGAGAAAGTCAAAGTCGGACTTAACTGCGTTGGCGGCAAACCGACCGCCGCAATTGTCAAATGTCTTTCCCAGTCAGGCCATCTGATTTCCTACGGTGCAATGTCGAAACAGCCGCTTATGTTACCAACTGGTGCGTTGATATTCAAGGACATTAAGTTCAGTGGGTTTTGGGTTAGTAGGTGGAGTGATGCGAATCCCGACGAGAAGAAGAGGACTGTGGAGGAGATTCTGAATTTGACGAGGGAGGGGAAGTTTAGGGATATTCCGGTGCAGGAGGTTGTTTGGGAGTGGGGAACTGAGGAGGGAGTTTTGAAGAGCGCGGTTGAGGGGACATTGGGCGGGTTTAGGCCGGGAAAAGGCGTTTTTGTTTTTGGTGATACTTAGAGTTGTGATGATGTATGTGTAATAGAAATGATTGTGAATGTTATGATGTACCAACGTGTTGCTCTACTGAGACATGCCCAATGTTCGGATAGGATTAAATCAGACGATGCTTTAATGCCCGTAGCTTGAAGCTCTCGAGGTGCATAGGATGTGGACTATCTTGACAGCCGATGAAAGAGCTGAGATCATCTCAAACTTCTTCAAATGTTGCGGCCATTCTTTGTAACACTCCTGGTGCCTACAATCACAAGCTTTCCTAAGCGAATTGAAGCTTTCAAGCGCTTCTGGGTCGAAACAGACTCTACCAACGAATCCTACCGTGCTTGTCCACTTCATGTTTCTGGTTCCTTTCATGACGTGGAGGCGCTGCTTCCAAGGGGGGCCTGAAAGCTCTCTGGGTGTTAATGAAAGAGAGCTATGAGTGAAATCTGTATACTTTATGGTACTGTAAGTTTGTTCAATTGAATTCGATCTTGATACAGTCGCTTACAAAATCGGCTTCCCCATGAACACATCCAAAGGAAAGTGTGTTCTCGCTTGGCTGGCCAATGATATTGCAAGTATTAATAAGCATGTCTTCGCCGCTTATGAGAACACGAGATCCATCATGTGTCAATTAAGTTGACAGAGTCGATCTAAAGGTAACCCAATATAGTTTCTTATCTTTAGGTATTTACAAGAGAGAAGTCTATAGTTTCTACAGTCTTAACCCACTATGGTACTTTCAATATCTGTCTGGTCACGTGAGAATGCCTAACTGAGTTATGCATTGCTTAGTAATTACACCGCCACTAACGAAATAAGCGCGAGCCTCATCATGACATTCAACATCGACTGCTTGATGCCTAATGTGCATGAAGTTTCTTCCTTGTTCACTAGCAGTCCCACATCGAACTCTATGCTCTTAGTTCCGACTATCTTGACGTTTGTCTGGCTGGTTCTGATCTGAAAATGCGTCTTCTGCACCTTGAAAGCGGCAACCTCAGCCTTACCGAGGATTGCACCGAAAACGTTCCGCTATACGCGATATTGTCTCATACTTGGGGCAAAGATACAGAGGAAGTCACTTTCGACGACTTCAGAGCAGGCACTTACACAGATAAGATCGGGTACAGAAAGATTAAGTTTTGCGGCGAACAAGCAGCAAGAGATGGGTTCCAATACTTCTGGATAGACACATGTTGTATCAACAAATCTAATCTTCTAGAGCTTTCGGAGGCTATCAATTCCATGTTTCGCTGGTATCGGGATGCGGCTAAGTGCTACGTTTACCTCTCGGACGTTTCTAAACGAAGTGATGCAGATGAACCGTTCTCCCGGTCGATATGGAAATCAGAATTCCGGCACAGTAGGTGGTTCACTCGAGCCTGGACACTTCAAGAACTTATTGCGCCGAAATTAGTCGAATTCTTCTCTCAAGAGAGCGCACGATTAGGCGACAAGGGGTCGCTAGAATCATCACTTCACGAGATCACGGGGATTTCAGTGGAAGTGTTGCGAGGGAAGCCTCTCATCCAACTGACTGTTGGAGAGCGGATGCTATGGGCAGCGAAACGCACGGCTAAGCGCAAAGAAGATGAGGCCTATTCTCTATTAGGAATTTTCGGCCTGCACATGCCGTTGATTTATGGCGAGGGGAAAGAAAATGCCTTCATTCGGCTCAAGAGGGAGATTGGCGAACGTTCAAGCGGTAAGTTTAGTAAACTCCATGATAAGGACTCGACTTAAGGAGCTGGAATTATGATTAGCTAATATGCTTGGTTTTGTTATAGGTGCTAATATACATGGCAACGTACACTGGATGATACCTCGGGCTATTAATACTCTATTCACCGGGCGTTCTGATCTACTTTATCGAATACAGAGAGCTCTTCAAAGTGAACCCATGTCTGCAGCTCAGATGCAGAGCAGATTCGTGATTACAGGATTAGGCGGACAAGGGAAGAGCGAGATATGCTTGCAGATTGCGAGCTTATTGAAACAGAAGTACGTCCTTCCAATAGTCTTTGAAGATTTACAAGTATTTTAGCTTATGCTACAGGTTCTGGGGAATATTCTGGGTCGACGTGGACAAGCCTTCTACCGCTGCGCGTGACTTTATCGCCGTTGCAAAGCTACTTGGCCACTCCGCTGAGACTGTCCACGAAGCACTTCAAGCCCTTACGACTACTCGACGAAGCTGGCTCCTCATCCTCGACAATGCCGACGATCCCGGCTTCGATTACCAGGTCTACTTTCCACCTGGAAATCACGGTGCCGTCCTTATGACAACTCGTGTTGCTGAATGCAGGAAGTATAGTCCAGACGCGTTCGAAGCACTTGAAGGTCTGGAAGAAGAAGACTCGAAGCACCTCTTACTCAAGGCAGCGGAAGTGCCTCAAGAATCGTGGCCAACTTATGATAACCAAGCCAAAGAAGTAGTCAAACTCCTTGGATCTCACACACTTGCCTTGATACAAGCTGGAGCATATGTCAGCCAAGGCCACTGCCAACTCCACCAATACCCTAACGTCTACCAACGACAGCGCCAGCGGCTCTTGAAATATCGACCTAAACAAGCCCACTCGAGGTACTTCGATGTTTATGCGACATTCGAAGCCTCAGCAGATGTCTTAGAACAATCTCAGAGCAAGTCTGCAAGCGATGCTCTTCGCTTACTTGAAATTCTGTCGATGCTTAGCTCTAGCGTACTTCCTCTTCAGATTTTCGAGGAGGGATGGAAGGGCTCTAAAGAGATCTCGCAAGCTAGTAACGAGGCTAGAGCTATCGATGAATTCTTTCGAGATCACGTCTCGAAGCTACCAAGTTTCATGATCCCGGAAGAAGACGAATGGGACCCTTTCCGTCTCACCGAGGCCAGCTCTCTCCTCGCCTCGCTTTCATTAGCCACTCGACTCGATCTGGACGGCGGCGTAGTATTATCGATGCACCCGCTGACTCACGCTTGGGCCAAGGATCGACAGGATTCAAAGTGTCAAGGTGTGGCATGGATTGCAACTGGCTGTATTCTTGGACTCTCTCGGTCAAGTACTCGCTTGTGGCAGACACAAGAGAGACTTTTGCTTTCGCATATCTTGTCATACCTGGATATTAAATTCAAGAAGGCATTTAGCTTGGCGTCGACAGCAGTGGTTACCCCGCTCTTTCTCAAGTGCGGCTGGGCACTATTACAAATGCGACAAGACTCTAGACTTAGTCAATTATTACAAGATATATTCCTCGAGCTACGACAGGAGGTGAACGAGCCGTCGGAGGAGTTCTTGTCGCTCTATGACCTTCAAGCAAGAAGCTTAATGAACCTTGGGAAGAATGAAGCAGCCAGGGCGCTGCTCGAGCAGGTGATTAAGATCCGGGAAACTACGCTCGGCAAGACGCACCCCGCCACGCTTACGACTATGAGTAACCTCGCTCGAGTGCTTAATAGGCAGGGCAAGTACGCCAACGCAGAGGCCATGAACCGCCAGACGCTCGAGATCCGAGAAGAGGTACTCGGCAAGACGCACCCCGACACGCTTACGACTATGACTCACCTCGCTCTTGTGCTCAATAGGCAGGGAAAGTACGCCGACGCAGAGGCCATGAACCGCCAAACGCTCGAGATCTCGAACGAGGTGCTCGGCAAGACGCACCCCGCCACGCTTACGACTATGACTAACCTCGCTATTGTGCTCAATAGGCAGGGAAAGTACGCTGATGCAGAGGCCATGAACCGCCAAACGCTCGAGATCCGAGAAGAGGTGCTCGGCAAGACGCACCCCGCCACGCTCACGACTATAAGTAACCTCGCTCTTGTGCTTAATAGGCAGGGAAAGTACGCTGACGCGGAGGCCATGAACCGCCAAACGCTCGAGATCCGAGAAGAGGTGCTCGGCAAGACGCACCCCGCCACGCTTACGACCATGAGTAACCTCGCTCTTGTGCTCAATAGGCAGGGAAAGTACGCCGACGCGGAGGCCATGAACCGCCAGACGCTTGAGATCTCGAACGAGGTGCTCGGCAAGACGCACCCCGACACGCTCACGACTATGAGTAACCTCGCTCTTGTGCTTAATAGCCAGGGCAAGTACGCCGACGCAGAGGCCATGAACCGCCAGACGCTCGAGATCCGAGAAGAGGTCCTCGGCAAGACGCACCCCGACACGCTCACGACTATGAGTAACCTCGCTCTTATGCTCTCCAGCCAGGGAAAATACGCCGACGCGGAGGCCATGAACCGCCAGACGCTCGAGATTAAGGAAAAGGTTCTCGGCAAGACGCACCCCTCCACGCTCACGACTATGAGTAACCTCGCTCTTGTGCTCTCCAGCCAGGGCAAGTACGCCGACGCTGAGGCCATGAACCGCCAGACGCTCGAGATCCGAGAAGAGGTCCTCGGCAAGACGCACCCTGACACGCTCATGAGTGTTTACTGTCTTGCCTATTTACTTCAGAATAAACACGAGTATGAAGAAGCATCGATACTTTACAAAAGGGCTTGCAGTAGCTTTAAGTCATCATTAGGCTCAGAACATCCAACCACAAGGGCCTGTGTAAACCATTATTCTGCTATACTTAGTAGTTTCAAAGCGGCAAAATTAATGTAGCGGTACTTTATGGCGCTGCTCAGGCAGGTAGTCCAAATCAATGGATTGAAATTCCCCGAGCCGTGTGGTGTCGGAGAACGCACTTTCTTACTTTTCAAAGTCACTATAATTAATTTGTATATCAAGTACCATTAGAAAAACTCTTTTTCTTTCGTCTAGAGTAGTACAACTAGTATTAAAACGTGATATGACACATCTGTAGCAGAAGACTTTCTTAAGGCTTTGCCTACATGTTCGAATGATTCTTCCCTAATATATTTTTATAACTTTGATAAAGAGGAGCTTGGGGGAGGTGACTTCTATATAACTTAGTAAGGATATAATATTCTAGAAGGTTCAAGTTTATTCTGTCGACGTTGTGATGTGCTTCGCGCCTGCCGGTCACATGATACTTCGCTTAGCCCCGACCTGTTGGTGCGCAGGCTATTACTGGTGGTTTGACGGTGGATGCAAGGCACATATGTCGATCGGTGATTTGTTGGAGAGTTGTTCTATTGATCCACTATGGGGCAGGTCTGCCTTATCGAATAGCTTACATAATCAGGTGCTAGGCCAATTCCAACACGACCTTTAGGTGGGGCTCTGAATCTTCTGGCGAGTGCGGAGGGGAAGCCGATTTTGTAAGCGACTGTATGGGACTGGTTGTTTACATCAATCAAAAGTGAAAACAGGCGAACTTCAAAGTCTCTGGCGAATCACAGCCCTTGCAAAGAGTACTTCACCGCCCTGGCAGAAAAATTACCCCCCCATCGCCAGAATCCAAGTTCCAAGCTAAACACATCCTCGCGCTCCTATATTTTCACATTGTGGCCATCTAAGCCATCAATTCCTCACCTCACTAATCTGCCATCCACACCCACACTTTACAGAATGACAACGGCGCAACCATCAACCCAACCGCCTATCCTTTCGACTCCTGAATCACATATCTTCGAAGACCCTACGCCCGCTTCGTTCTCTACCTCCGCCTTCACGCGGATATACAAAGAAGATGAATTCCGAGATGTTTTTGAAATTGAGAGGACGGTGAGGGAGGTTAGTAGGGGTGGATATAGGAGAATTGCGTTACAGTTCCCAGATGGGATGTTAGGGGTTGCGGGGAGGGTTGTTGGGGAGTTGGAGAGGGGCTGTGAGAGGTGGATAGTGGAGGACGGTGGGGATAATAGGAAGGCAAAGGAGGATAGCGGGAAAGTGGAAAGACTGGAGTCTGATTTAAATGCCCTATCGACATCAGAAGTGACAGCCTCGAACCCTGCAACGGCGAAAGGTCATAATCAACTACCGGGGGAAGGAAAAGTCGATAAACGAGAAAGAATACGCTTCTACATCTTAGCAGACACATCCTACGGCTCCTGCTGCGTCGACGAAATAGCAGCCGAGCACGTCGCTGCCGACGTTGTAATCCACTACGGCCGCTCCTGTTTGTCGCCCACGACCCGTCTCCCGGTCATATACATCTATACTTCTCAACCTTTATCGCTCCCTCTCGCCATCTCCTCATTTACACAAACGTTTCCAGATAGAAAAGAGAAAGTCCTTCTGATAGCAGATATCACGTATCAGATTCAAATACCGAGATTAGCGGCTGCGCTGAGGGAGAAAGGGTATACGAATTTAGTTGCGCCGGAAGTAGTCAGGGATCCAGGGAGCGTGGTGCCAAACCGGCTCGTAGAGGAGAGGGTGATGGAGGAGCTGGGGGCGTATAAGCTCTGGCATGTAGCGGAGCCACCGAAAGCTCTGCTCTTGACGCTTACGAGCCGGGTGAAGGAGATGTATATCTATCCTGTCGACGGCCCACAAACGTCCTCAGCATCAACCGAGACTGTAGTAGAAGGACCAACGCCCCAAGCTATACTAGCAAACACCTCAATGCTCCTCCGCCGCCGCTACGCCCTTCTTACCACTCTCTCCACCGCCCCTATTCTCGGGATCCTCATCAACACACTCTCCGTCTCGGATCACCTGGCCGCGCTCTCCTCTTTGCGCGAGCTCATCTCCCGCGCCGGCAAGAAAAGCTATACTTTCGTCGTCGGGAAAGTGAATGCTGCTAAGCTAGCCAATTTTAGCGAGATCGGGGGGTGGGTGGTGGTGGGATGTTGGGAGAGTAGTTTGATTGAAGGGAGCGAGTTTTATAAGGGTGTAGTGACGCCTTTCGAGTTGGGTATTGCGTTGAAGGGGCAGGGAAGGGGATGGGATGGGAGTTGGAGGGGGGATTTTGGAGGGTTGCCGGATCCCCTTAGCATCAAAGAGGATTCTGATAGAGAAGTTCTGGAAGGAGGAGGGAGGAATGGCAATGACGGCGCGAATGGAGAGGAGCAGCAAGGTGGCGATGACGATTCGGAATCTGAATCCGAACCACCAGTTTACGACCTCCGCACTGGACGGTACATCTCTAATTCGCGGCCGATGCGTATATCCACCTCCACATCTAATCACTCATCTTCAACATCCAAGCAAGACTCCACTACATCAAATCTAGCTGAATCGTCTAAGTCACTGATGAAGAGAGCAAAAGGTGATCTCGCGACTATAAACGGCACCGTCAGTCCTGGCGCTGAGTACCTCCGTACACAACGGACATGGACGGGTTTAGGGAGTGATTTCCCAGAGACAGACGCGCCTGATACAATTGAGGAGGGAAGAAGCGGGGTGGCGAGAGGTTATATTATTGGTGAGGGTGGGGAGAGGAGGTAATAAGCTGAGGCCGTGGTGATTTTGACAGGATGGATGAGGAATGCAAGAGTAGCAGGCAGGAAGATAGAGATATGATACCCAAATCTATGAAGAATGATATGATTTCCATATGAAACTTTGCTAATTGATGTCGACACCGGCAGAGCCATATTTCGAGCCTCTTCAATTCCAAACTGCCTATACCCAGCCGCATGTATTCGATTTATCTGTTTAGCTTCTTTCTATTTACTGCAGGGGCCAGGTAAGCGAATTCTGTCCTTAAGCCCTTCGCCTTTCAAACTAAAATCTCCCCCATGTAATATACATAAACAACAACCGAGAACAGACAGACAAATAAACGAGCAGGAAAGGTGAGATAGAGAGCAAAAAGGAGCCAGAGAACAAATACTTTTCAGCAACGGACCTAATCCTCTACCTCAATGATAGCCCCCGGTATAGAGAACGCAAATTTGGGTGCGGCAGCTGTTTGTTCAATGCCTGTGACTATACTAGAGCAAGGGAGAGTATATTCCAAGGGAGGCAGTGGGGGGTTTCTGGCGTAGGTTGGGGAGATCCGGGGTATAAGAAAGAGGAGGAGATAGGTATTGCTTTTCTGCCCAAAGATTTTTTGCTTTTGGGTTAGTGTGAGATTGAGTGAGAGGGAGAAAATGAATTCAGGGGAGGGTATTCGTAGTGTTGAGAGGAAGGGAGAAAGGAAGGAAAGCAAACAAGTTTCAAGGTGTCCAACAATACCACCATTCTCGAAGATGGAAATAACATACAGTATATACTCCGCTCACCCTAAACTTTGAACAATATTCCACCCCTTTCTAGGTTTAACCTTCCTTCCTAACGCCTTCCAAACCCAGATATCAAAACAACATCTTACTACTAATCATACTCGCAGCCTCATCAAAAAATCAACACCCCCTCCCCCTTCTCCTCCAAAACCATCTCCTCAACCTCATCCTCACTGCCGCCCACCAGCGGCACCAGACTCGGCACCCTCCTACTCTCGAACCCACCCGCCTGATCCTCACCTCCCGCGCCCTCTCCATCCCCTTCACATTATCTTGGACGTACGTCTTAGTCATCTGTCTTTTCATTGGCTCAGGAGCGTCTCATCACGTGCAGCGAGAGTGGCCTTGGCTTTCGTTGCGCCAACGTGAAAGTCAACAAAGCCGAGGATGCAATCCTCCCAGCCTCACGATTTCTCCATTGCGCTATCCTCCTCACTCTCAAGCCCCTCTCTTTCCAGAGTGTCGGCAGCATCAAGAATACAATGAGCAATGCCAACTTGAATTCAACCTTCTAAAAACTCCCAATGTCATACTCTTACGATCGCACGGGTCGCAGATCCCAACCGTCATCACAGCGCGGCGCGTTTACCTACTGGCTTCCCCTCGCCTTCACTGTCACTGTTGCGACAATTGGACTGGCTGCTTGGGTATGGAGTGAACGCAACGACGACGATGAGGAATATCCCCGCCCTCCAGGCCCTCCAGGAGACAATGACAGCGTCTATAATCGACCAGGCTACAGACCAGATGGAAGCGTAATAACTGGGCCGCCGTCTTATGCGGATGTCAGGCCAGGTGAGGTGGCATACGGCACTGCGCCGGGACAACGGCCAGAAGAAAGTCAGAGCTATATGGCGCGCATGTCTGGCGCGCTGAGAAGAACACCGAGTCCACAGCAGGTCTTTGACAGTGCCAGTCGCAGTGTGGTTGGCGGAATTGGCGCAGTCAGTGCAGTGGTTGGGAGCGCATTAGGAAGCATCAGGGAAGAGGATAAGAATGCATACAAAGACCATAATGCTTGGAGCGAGGAGGCCGAAGCCCGAGGAATACCTGCACAAGCTCCAATCGATATGCGCTCGTCGGAGAATATACCAGGAGTTGTGCCTTCGCAGAGAGTGCCTGTTAGCAATGGTAAAAGGAAGACAGTTGCCATTGTTGTGTCTGCGGATTCACATTCTGATGACTTTGATGACGATGATAACTCATACCATGAACATGCTGTAAGAAACCCCGAACCCTCGGCAAGGTCACTTTTAACAATGACAGTCTATTCTATCACATCTCCCTCGTAATACCGATTTCTCCAAGATACGCCTCTTCGTTCTCATCTATGCACCCGGGTTGAAGGAACACCCTCTTGATGCAGGAGCTGCCAGGCCTCCGGGATCGCTCAGTTCTTCTTTCTCGAATATTGGTCATGATCAAGCACATACACCTGGCGAGGAGTCAGAGAAGCAATTGTAAGGCACCCCATAATCCGGCTCATACCCCCTATCTAATAAAGCCAGATCTTCGAGTTCCGTATCTCCAGCATTCAATGCGGTCTACTCCCAAGCACTCGCTCTTGTGGAGAAGGAGACTATGGTTCTGCCTTTTACGACTCCCACCGGCCATGTCCACATTCTTCGTCACCTCGGTCCCGAGATTGTCTATCTCCAAGAATCTCTCGCCGGAAATAATGGAGAAGTAATCACGCATCTACAAACCTGGCTGCGAAGAGACGTGGTCTTGGTTGTGGGTGCTGACGGCGGTCACGGCGGGCTTGCAGACAGCGAAAGCGAGGCAGAGCATGTGGAGAAGAAAGAACATTGGTGGGAGAGAGAAGACCGTGTTGGAAGAGGCAGAGGAGTTGTAGTTGTCGAAGGACTAAGGGTTGGCGATGATTGGGCAAGGCGTATTGAAAATAGGGAATAGGTGATTAAGCGCGTAGTGTTTATGATGAATATTTTTTGGGAATGGTTTGGAGGACTTGTATGATTTATGCACGGATTTACAATATTTTCTTGAATATATAAGCTTACGGTTTACGCTCGGGTGGTAGTGTAGCTTGAAGTCAACCTTGGCAAGCCTTACTGTAGACTTGATCGAGAAATATGGCATGATGTGATATGACTATACATCTCACAATTTTCAGGTCGCTTGTCCCCGAGTGTCCCTCCCTATCTCTTGATGCTATATTTCCTTCGAATTGGTGATGATTAAGCTTCGCCACGATGTTTGAATCATCACAACATCTCCAAAGACTGTGACGCTCTTATTTCCGAAGGCCAGCCATCACGTGCAATAACAGCCTCACATACTCAAGATAACTAGTTCACATATAATGCACCTAGGCTACATCGCTGCATTCACAATAAAACCCATCACCAACTAACTCATCCCAAGGATTAAGATGCATTTCGAGCCAAAGGACCGAGAATGGCGACCCAAAAATATTACCTCGTCATCTTCACTTGTGTTGTCGTCTTCCTTCTGGTGCCGTTTCGCAGCTTAGGCAGCAAAAGGGCAACAACAATAATAGGGCTGCCCGGCATATCCGGCGTAGGCGTCTCCCTAACTGCCAGTTATGGCGTTGTCTCCCTGCGCAAAGATGATGGAACATTCGAGGATGTGGGCCGCATCGAAAGCATTGAAGATTATGCAGAGATGATCGAGCGTCTATCTGCGCCCGGAGCACAGCGTGCCAGGTAAGTCTAAAAAATTTCACACTTTTCATAGTGTTGCTAATTGTTCGACTCTTTAGCCCTCCTTATGATACCATGGAGGAGCTCTGGGAAGACTGGCCGCGACAGCTACTTCGCAGCGCACGCAAGCGCATTGGGCTCGCAGCATCAGGCGATGTTGCTGTGTTGAGTCGCGTGCTACAGCAGGTTCTCGATCTCCAACCTGCCGACCCGAGAATATCTCTCCGAGCGAATCCAGTTGTCATTAGTTATCCTGCCTTGTACGGCTTGTCGCAAGAAGACATCGCCGACGCAGCCGAATATCTCGGCCTCTCTATACTCTCAGGCAACCACCATTATCAGCCCTGCAGTATTGTCGCGGCATATGCTGGTCATGGTCTAGGCCTCTGCGATGATTATAGGGATATGGAGACTTGCCGCCAGGAAGGCCTTGATTTGCCAGCACGCGAAGTACTCCTTGTTGAACATACCGAGCATGCACTTTTCTTGCACGCCAAGGTCATGCGCGAAGCCTACGAACTGGCGAGTCGGGACATTGCCATCTTTACAGACTTCAGCCTTGGTCATGTAGAGGTGCCCAGGCGTGCCGAGAAGATTGGCCAGGCAGTACGGCAGTTCCTGCAAGAGAAGTACAAGAATGTTGGACTGCCGGACAAGCTTACAGCCATCATGACGGGTAGCAAGATATGTAAGGAGGTTTCACAAGCTATCGAGAAGGCCGCCAAGGACTTGGGTTGCGACGTAGAGATACTAAATGGAGAACCAGAGTACATTGCTGCAAGAGGAGCGGCGGAGCTGGCGTGGCGTTCACTTGAGCGAGCGGTGCTAGCAGGGGAGCTTTAGGTCTTGTGCTGAGACTCTACTTTTAACTCGTAGCCTCAAAGAGTCATTGTTACTATGTTTGTTATGGACGGTTCGGTGTTCCTACAGTCTCTCGTTGGCCCTCTCTTCCCGTGACGCTCTTGCTCTATAAAGACAGCTATCACGTGTAATAACGGCCTCACTTATTCGAGGGGAAGCTACGTGAAAATACCAAAGGTCTCTTAGAATCTACAACTACGGAGAGAAGAGGTTCTAGGGGGAAAGTGGTAATACACAGGGAGAGCTGGAGTTGATCTCGCTTAGCTTCGCTTAGGCGGATACCTGGCCTGATAATCGCCCTGAAAGAGAGGATCCACCCTGAGACTCTGCCGGGAGGCTTTGCTGTCATAGAAATCAACTCGAATGGTGTGATCATAGTGGTCCGAGTTTGAAGTTGAATAGCAGAAGGAAAAGAGAATCTAAAAGCTCAATATAAAGCTTGAATTTCGTCGCGCGAAGCATTATTTTACACGTCGATGCACTCATTCATCCATTCAATTAAGATCTTCTATACAAATCCAATGCGCAAGTACATAGTTTCGCCAATGATTCTGCCATGGTTATGTATGGCGCCCTGCCGATTTACGGAGGTACAGATTGCCCCCGTCTGTGTATCAAACCTCTGATATTTAAGGAGAACGAGAACTGAAGCTAATCTCGCTTAAGCTTACTCAGCGAATACTCGGCAGTTGCGCTACAATGGAGTAGGTATTCACCTTGAGGCTCTGGCGTCACAATCAGACTAATCTCTACTCTTCTAATAGTTAGAGAAGCCTCTGAAGCAGTATATGCAGCTGGCAAGCCTCATATGCTTACGTCGGGCATCCGCAGAGCCTCCGATGCTCTTCCTACTCCTGACAACAATCAAGCGGCAGCTTCGTCCGATGCGACACAACGACATACTTCGACATGTAGTGCGAATGTTTCCCGATTAGGCAATCATAAACTTGGCTCGTCAGCTAATAAAGCAGCATCTTTAGCAGCTGCCAATCCTGCTTCTCTCTCGGTCTCAAATGGCCTTGCTGTCAGTAGATGGGCGCCGTGGAACGCCCATAAATGGGAGAATAAACCCGTTGAGAAAGTTCGGACAAGAGTATGCCTCCAGACGTAGAGCTCCGCAAACATGCTAACAGGAATAGGCAATTCCAAAACCTCTTCAGACACCGAGTCGACCTCATACTCCTATCCCGAGACCCTCGGAACTTGGTCTCCCCTACCAGGTCCAACACTACATTCTTGTTATGATTCAGCGAATGTTGGAGGAAAGCTGCTTCGAGTTTGCTACGAGGTGGATACCAGAGGTCTTATATGCTAAGGGATGGGATTGCGCCGAAGCCGTGGAACTATCAGTCTGGAAAGCGTTCTTACCAACAGTCCTACCCCCGAATGCTATCAGACCAATGTCGAACTACACACTAGAGGCAGCTCTAGGAGACGCTGTCCGGATCCGGAACTCTGCTGTACATAGACACTTGTGTGACAATGATGAGATACGGAAGATGACCCTACAAGCACAGGACCTGATGTCGATGTTCTTGGACGGTACTCGGCAGGACAAGTTTCACCGTCTGTGGTTGGAGCTGAAGGAATGGGATACTGCAAGTATAGTCGATGCTCACGGCGCAAGGAGCAGACTAGAGGCAGCTCTCCAAGAGATTAGTGAGCGACCTGTGGATGATATGGATTGGACGCCCATTCCCATGTCTCTCGAAGAAGTCACAATCGATCCAGACGCTAGCCAGGATCTTAGAGAGCACGTAGTAGACGAAATGGAACTGGACTGAGCTGTGCATTTCTTGATCTTGACCAGTATATTTCATCTAAGGTAATCAGATTCGGAATACCCGAACTGTGCCCAGTGAATCTCCATGCCGACGGGCCGAACGGCACGAACATCAGCCTTGTCCTCGGGAGCTATTCATGGAAAGACAAGTCCAAGAACTAGGCGCACCTAACGAGGGGAACTTGTACCCATTTGAGCCAATCGAAATTGACAAGTGCTCCATGTTTAGATGCAGCTCTGGTGTTGTACTTCTGGAAGGGGTTTAGTGCGAATTAACAACTTGCCGGGTTCCGGTCAGCCCCCTCACTGCTTTACCCTACGAGTAGAACCTGGTATGTCTCGCCGAGTAGTCTTCCATGCGACGAGGCAAAGCACTCATTGTTGATGCCCAAAATAAATGCACGTGGAGGTGATGCAACATATCACTCATTCATTCATTCATCCTACTTGGACATAACTCGGAGTTTCCCCTGCCCTCCCCTCCCCTCCATTTCACTTTCATATTCCAAGATTCTTCTTCCTCGCTTCCCTAAATCTTGATATTATCTAACTGATCAGCCCTCCTCTACCTTCGCCTGCTTGTTCGCCGCCCAAACAAAATCTCCATCCAGGCTGTGGCTTGTGGCTGGGTGATCTGTGGGTACGTCATCTTGCGGGGGACCCTAGGCTGACCCTGAATTGACGACTAGGAATGGGTCGCTGCTGCTCTATGTGCCTTTGGTTGGCTGGTGCTGAACAAGGCTGCGGGCTTGGCCACGGGTAGGTAGTGGGGCAGTGGCACCTCTTTCCCGCTAAGTATACTGAGTAAGGCTGGGGTTGTCGTGCCTGCCCTTGTGAGGGCGGGCGAGATAGATATATGTACTGGCACTTCCCTGAACTTTTCCAGACATATACTCTTCTCAAATCATCACCACAGAGCTTCCGAACCTTCATCTTCTATACTTGTAAGTTCCACTCCTGTTTTAGGAATTCCACGTGTCGATGGTTGTAGGCGCCTACAATGTGTCACTAAGCGCTGCGCGGTTGACTTATACGCAACCAATTGACTAGGAAGGGTATCAGGTCAAGACAAGAGAGTCAGATTTGACGCCCAGTGGGTGCGCTGAGTCTAGCCATCAATAGGCCCTCTATATATATATTTCATTGTTTCTCAAGTGTGAAATATGGATAATATAAAGCGCCTCTTCTCTAGGACAACCATCCGCCTGTACCATCGACATCACCATGTACGGCTTACTGCAGCGGTCGCTGACTATGAGACCAGTCAACTTCGAATACAGCTCCGAAGACCTAGAACTGCCCCCCTCGAATTACAGAAGTCACTTGAAGAGAGCACACACATTCCACCCAGTCATGAACAACAACATCCAAGATCCACCTGCGGCGGAGAGAAACTCTCTGGGGAAGGACACGGGATTCCCAGAACCACTATCTGAAGGTCAGTTTACCGACCTGTAACCTCGCTTCGTAACTTGGTCCAAGTACTGACATCCTACAAGACAGAAACACAACCCTCCCACACCCAGAAGCAGACACATCACCCAACGCCTCGATAGAAGCCCCCGACGTCGACCTCTCTCGCACACACACCCGGCGATCCTTCCTGGGCCGACACTCCTCCCACCAAAAAGCCAGCAATTTCCACCCCAAAGACCTCGAGAAGTCTGGCCTATACGACAATATAGAATACACGGATGGGAGCAGGGAAGAGAAGCACCAGGGCGAGGAATCGGGAAAGGGCTCGTCGGATGGCTCGTCACTTGATGGTAGCTCTGAGAAGGGCGGGAGGAGGTATAGCGGTGGAGAGAGGAAGAGGGGGCTCTTTGCGAAGCTGGGATTTTCGTGATTGTGGATCGTTGAGGTAAAAAGGAACAGACAAAAGGTCTTTGTAATTCTTGCGTGGAGTTTTGTTAGGCACGGGATAACAGGGCGTACGCACAATATTGATAATAAGGCTTCGAGAAGGCATCAATTGAAAATGATATCCTTGCCCCGTTTGAATCGAAAAGCGATGCTATAATTCAGATTGCCAACGCCGGTTTTTTCATGTATATTTTCGTACTCTGGGACATTCAGCTGCCTCTGTATGTCGTGAAGCTGTATGGACCAAGGAGGAGCGGAACATGGAAGTGTTCGTCCTTGACAACCAAGAATGAGAGTTCGACGATCTGCGAAGGGCCTGTCAGTATTATATTCTCGTCTCAATTGGAGCAGGAAAGCGGCAGAACTTCCAACTTACAGGAAAGAAAGTATTGCCAACTCCATAATGCGCCCCAGTATTGAACTGCAACTTCCAGAGACTCGATCCAAGAGGCCCTGCAATCATCAATCAGTATCACCATTCCAAGTCCCCGAGGCCGCGCCCCCAAATCCCTTAATGTCTGTCACCAGGTTAACCTACTACCAGCACTTTCCTGGCCCCTCGCACCCTTCTCCTCAATAATCGCACACAGCGCCGGTATCACTCCACCCTTACTCTCAACATACGCTCCCTCGTTTGCCCACGCTGCAATCCGTCCATCGGCGTTCGTCGTACCTACGAATTCGACATCGGGGAAATCCACGCAGGAGAGCTTGACTCCAAGGTTTGCGGCGGGCCGCCCGGTCGTGGTGTCCAGGACGTGGCAGGTTATCGGTGGCCGGGTCAGGGCTGTGTTGCTCATTGTGGTGTTGGTGGGAGGGGTTGAAGTTGGGGATGAAAGGTCTTGTGGGTGAAGGTGGGAGATTAGGAGGGACAGACGATGATGGGGAGAGGTGGTCGTATTTGAGGAGGATGTTGATTTCGAGGTCGAGGTAGGATGAGGATTTGAGGAGTAGTGGGAGCTCATCTGCGTTTGACGGCGGCACGATGATCGCGGTTGAGGAGGTTGAAAGAATGGAAATGAGCAGCCAGCAATGAAGATTGATTGATTGCAATGCAAAGTAGTTTTGGAAAAGACCCATTGAAAGTCTTTATCTTACTCTGTAAGTCAACCAACCTCTTTTAGGTAGAACAGAATGAAAGTCGTAAAATTCTAATACTCTCTTATGTTTGATATGGCATGTGAAGCAGTCACCCCATCGTCTCCTTTCCCTCCTTTATGACCTTGATCTGTAGGCTTGAGTATATCTCCAAAATTATGAGCCGATAGAATAGCACATTTCCTTTAAAAGTGATCCCTGTTCCTCATGCCCCTGCAAGCAACACTCGAGTACGTGGGGAGGGGTCGGGTCTCGCTCGGATTATCACTCCGCTGTGTAATGTGAGGAGAGGTGACGGATCTGATACAGACTTCATTTAAAGTCGACGATGCATCACAAACACTGCACCCAGTATTAGTGCTTTTCCTCCCCCTGAAATTTAATTGGGGCGTCAAAACTCTGTTGGTGGCTGGCTTCACTGGAACCTGGCTACCGGTCCCGCCCAGACCGTATGATCTTCGTCATTCTCGCCTGCTTTTAAGGAAAACCCCTACCCACTTGTTGAAAAATATCTAGACAAGACAGACTCGACAGAATTAAGGACGAGAGCAAACCGCTCTCACTCACAACTCTACAAAATGGCTCCTGTCACTACTCACCCGATTACCAAAACCTCTTACTCGGAAAGAGCAGAAACATCTATCCATCCCCTCTCTTCGTATCTCCTCCGACTCATGACACTCAAGCAATCGAACCTCTGTCTCAGTGCCGATGTATCGACCACGAACCAGCTCCTCAACCTGGCAGATGCCATAGGGCCTCACATCGTCGTCCTAAAGACTCACTACGACCTCATCAGCAACTGGGACTACAATCCTACCACAGGCACAGGAGCTCGACTTGCGCGCATAGCCCGCCGCCGCGGCTTCCTCATCTTCGAAGACCGCAAGTTCGGGGACATAGGCAACACGGTGCAATTGCAGTATACAGAAGGCACGGCAAAGATAATCGAGTGGTCGCATATCACTAATGTGAATATGATTCCTGGCAAAGCTGCCGTAGACGCCCTAGCAGACGCAGCTGTGCGCTGGAGGGAACGCAAGCGTTACGAGGTTAAGACAGACATTACCGTGGGCACCCCGCGGCCGGAGAGCATAGATTCGGACGACGAGGATACAACTATGACGCCTGTCCCGGAAGACAAGAGTCTTTCAGCTGCCAATGCGGGACGGAAGGCTAGCATTGTCTCGATAACGACTGTTTCACAGCATTTCGAGCCTGCCAATTCGCCACGGTCATACGAGGGTTTTGGAGAAGAGTATGAGGTCTTTCCTGGCATTGATGAGGCGCCGATGGAGAGGGGCCTCCTGATCTTGGCGCAGATGTCATCGAAGGGAAATTTCATGACAAGAGAATATACGGATGCTTGTGTGGAGAGCGCGAGGGAACACAAGGACTACGTGATGGGATTCGTCGCTCAGGAGTCTTTGAATACACAAGCGGAAGACCAGTTCATCAACATGACACCGGGCTGCCAGTTACCACCCGAGGGCGAGGACGAGGATGCGGAAGTCGACGGAGACGGAAAGGGGCAGCAGTACAACACACCACAGAAAATCATTGGCCTGATGGGCAACGATATTGTTATTGTCGGAAGAGGGATCATCAAGGCTAGTGATCCCGTGAAGGAGGCAATTCGCTACAGGAAAAAGGCTTGGGAGGCGTATCAAGAGAGAATTAGTGTTTGAATTTGCTTTAGGAATGGGAACCTTGGAGTTGTTGGGCGTGGAAGGGAGCATAGGTGGGCGAGGCGTCGATACCCCTGGAAGGGCTAAAATGGGTGTCCTTTTACTGCGAGAAATTGAGATGGAATTTGTGTTAAGAACGATCTGGGCTTAAAATTTATATAAGTTTCGGTCTTGCTTGGTGTAGAGAAAATATATACTTCTTGCGAGAACATATTCATTCAAAATCCAATCAAGTCTCGTTCTACAATGAAATTCTGGCCTGTCCCTATTATGGCACAATCACAGCTGTCTTGCCCGTTCCAGAGTATTCCTTAGCAGCTTGAAAAGCCTCCTCCCATTCATCCAAACTAAAAACGGACACGGCCTCCTGCCTATCCTTCTCGCCCAGTCTTAACATCCCAATCTCCACCAACTTAATCAATCCACCTACATCCTCTCTATCATACATGAACTTCCCCTTGATCTTCAGACTCTTATTCATGACCGCCCCATGTGGAATAGCCAGATCCCCCATGATACCACCCATCAAGCTGATCCTGCCCGAAGGCCTTAGAGCTAAAATGCCGCTCTTGATATGCGTAGACTCAGCAGCTTCAGGAGGAGAGATATCGAGCATGGCATCTATGATGCCGAACTGCTGCAGGGCTTTGGTGTCTGTCTCGACGTCGTTGGTGATCTGCACGATCTCAACTCGGTCGTTGGCAGACTGGAGTCTTTTGAGACTGTCGATGTTGCGGCCCATGGCGATGACTTTGGCGCCTAGTGAAAGTGCTACTTTGACAGCTGCTGAACCGAAGGGACCGGTGGCTGGAGAGATGATGATTGTTTCCCCGGGCTTGAGATCGATGTCTCTGAGGCCGCCATAGGGGACCAACAACCTGGAACAGGTCAGCATATATCACTGAAAGGTCTGATAACTATGACTGAACCCACCTGTTCATCTCCTGCAAGTCAATCATCCTATATCCCAACTTGCCCAGCAACACGTCCTCATTAAGCACATGACAATTCTCCATCGGCAACTTCGCAAACTCCGCGAGAGTAGCATCTCTCCACTCCCCTCTCATCAGCGTCCTACTCCCCTCGCTATAACCCTCGTGAATACCCATCAGGAAAGCACATGTCGGGTCATCCCTCCCCCTTACGAACGTTTCGAAGAACACCAGTTGTCCGGGCTTGAGCTTCGTGGCATCTGGACCTAGGGCAACTACTCGGGCTATCGCACTGAAGCCGATAACCAGGGGCACCGGAAAGGGATACATGCGGGTTCCATTGTAGATTTCATTTGCAAAGCTGATGACATTGACGACTTCGATGTGAGCTACGACGCTTCCTGGACCTTGTTGCGGTGTAGGTATTGTTTTGACTTCGGGAGGGGAACTGGTGGAGCTTAGGACGAGAGCTCGGTGCGTCTCAGGGAGTGCTTGGGTGGATGCCATGATAATAATTGAGAGTGAACATACAAGAGAAGCGACTTGGCTGTGAAGACTTGATGGGAAGCGAAAGAAAACAGTGGCAAAGCTTGGCTAATATATCCCCACAAGCCTTTGGGGTAGCTTTCTCACTAGAGCTCTCATTGACCATCGCCCTGGAGATATCTCTTGTCTCCGTTGTATACTATGACCACGAGATCTTAATCCCGAACAGCTGCATGCAGAAAACCTCTTTTTCCGTCATCCAAAGGATGAGGGGCCCAACTTTGGAAATCTACCCCGTAGACTTACGAGAGGGCTGCTAAGACGGTACAACTAATCACCGGTCTAATATCCGGCTACAGATCATCACCCATTTTTCATAGAGTCGAAATTTGAGTTTGTGCTTGCTATTGATTTGATTTGGTGAAGAAACATATGCGCGAGATGATAACAGTTCATTTTGGAAATTTCCGTTTCGATTGCAGAAATCAATATCAGAAAATAACGAAATCAAGAGAAACATTTAAAGACGACATTTAAGAACTAATTCAATACTCTGCACATTGATACAATAAGGTGAAGCATGTACGGTCAATGCCACAAGATAACCTTTGAGGGCGATAAAAAGCAGAATTGCTGACGAGGGCGCTAGGATTTGGGAGATGTTGGTCGACCACCTTGGCTTACGGGGCCTCGAGTCTAGGGTAGAACAGGTAGTCCAACAGTCTACACCGCCCGCTCTATCAGGCTAAGCGGACAAAAAACATCCCATGCCGGGACCAAAAAATAATTCGCGGATCAGAAGTGACGGATTCTTGCCTTCTGAATTTCCTACATTTCACTATGGGGAAACAAAATCGCAAAGATGACGGGGATGGCAAGAAGAAGTCCAAGAGCAAGGATTCCGTCAATAAGTCTATCCTTAAGGATCAAGCAGCTGTCGACCCGACATTAGCATTATTATTTGCGTCCAGCGTAAGTATCTGCTCACAACGTCTGATAGAGATGTCTAATGATTGATAGGCTGGTCCAGTCAAGGCGCCTCCAAAATCGCGTTATGAAGAGCCTCCGCCACCAAGGAAGGAAATTGTCGCGGATGAATCAGAGAGCGAAGACGAGGAAGCCGAGGATGATGGTGATACTTTGAGCAGCGTGGACGGAGATCTGGACGATGTAGACCTGGGGGATCTTTCCGGTTCTGAGGACGAATCCGATGGAGGAGTCGAATTGGACAAAATCATCGAAGCGTCTGCAGTGAAGCCCGAGCGAAAGCGGAAAAGGAAAGGCGAGGAAGAAGATCTGGAAGGGAAATACATGCAGAAGTTGGCCAAGGAAGAAGAGAGAGAGGAAGCAGAGCGCACGGCCGAGAGACGACTCAAGCGCCAGCGGACGATGGCTGCGCAAGACCCAGATATGTCTGAAGAAGCGGAAGACCTTGACTCGGACTCGGACAGAGCTTCAGAGAATGGTAGTGAGAGTGAATCGGAGGAGGAGAAACAGGTCGCGAGAGTTGCGCCGCTGGATGTTCCTCTGCACGAATCTCTAGCACCAACCAAGGACTCCTTAGAGCTCGAGAAGGCTTCCCGGACCGTGTTCCTAGCGAATGTTTGCACATCAGCGATTACCGAGAAGTCTGCGAAGAAAGCTCTCCTAGCTCATATGGGATCTTTCCTTTCATCACTTCCCAAATCATTACCGGGCAAGCCTGATCACAAAGTCGAATCTATCCGTTTTCGGTCAACTGCCTACGCTGGCACTGCTCTCCCAAAGAAGGCAGCATTCGCGAAGAAGGAACTTATGTCTACGACAACTAAAAGTACCAATGCTTATGTTGTTTACTCTACCGCATTTGCAGCTAGAGAAGCTGTGAAGAAATTGAACGGAACTATGGTCTTGGATCGACATCTTCGCGTAGATGGAGTCGCTCATCCAGCGAAAACTGACCACCGGCGGTGTGTGTTCGTGGGAAACCTAGGATTTGTGGATGATGAGAGTATGCTCGACCAAGGCGGAGAGAACGAGCGCAAGAGGTCCAAAATTCCCTCCGACATTGAAGAAGGGCTATGGCGACAATTTAGCAAGGCAGGGGTTGTGGAGAGTGTACGAGTTGTGCGAGACGAAAAAACCAGAGTCGGAAAGGGGTTCGCTTATGTGCAGTTCGAGGTAAACAACCCCTTCATTCCGGTACCGGGCCAAGGCACTAATCATCGCAGGATCCAAATTCGGTAGAAGCAGCTCTTCTCTTCAACGAAAAGAAATACCCTCCTATGTTACCCCGCGTCTTGCGGGTTGTCCGTGCCAAAGCCGTTCGCAAAACCGCCAATGCAGCGGCCGCTGTTCGTTCAGATTCTCGCAATGCAGGAAATAGCAACAAGCTTCGTATTTACCAACCTAAGACGACATCCGAAATGTCATCCCTCCAAGGTCGTGCTGGAAAACTCCTAGGAAAGGCTGGAGCGGCGCAATTGAAGAAGAAAGATGCAGCTAGTGGTGCTAATGGAATTGTGATGGGGAAGAAAGGAGATAGGAAGGTAGTTGAGGGCATTACGAGGACTCCAGAGAGCATTGTATTCGAGGGCTATAGAGCAAGCTCTAAGAATGGAAGGCCCAAAGATCTAAAGATGGATAGATCGAAGAAGGGCAAGGGCAAGCCGAAATCCAGGAGTAGTACACGGGCAAGTTCTTGGAGGAAAGCAGGTGGTAAGAAGACGAGTTGAGGGAGAATGTGGTTGAATTCTGTCGATAAGTCAATGGAATGTAACCGATTTGGAACTGACCCTCACTTCTGAATTGACTTGTGAACTCTACGCATGCGGACCCAACAGGACAATATTGAAACGTTGGTCAGCCCACACACAAACACCTGGAGGATGAACGAGTGCTTAACATATATTTCGGCTAGAGGCAAAAATGTATTTTCAGTTGGCTTGAATAAGTAAATGGTTGCGAAGTGAGTTGGAGGGGGTTGTGAATGCCGTGTATGGCTTAGGATTTGAGATTCGGGTGACTAAGTACGCAAATAGAATTCATGTGACACTCTCGCCCTAGAAAGACGGCTATCACGTATAATAACGGCCTTACAGACTTGATAAGAAGTTACATGAAGATATCAAAGGTCTCTCAGAATCTACAACTACGAAAGAGAGGAGGATGGAGAGCTGGAGCTGATCAAGCTTAAGCCCAGTTAGGTGGATACCCAGAAACTGTGGTGTATTGGATTTTATCATTTTGTTTGAAACGGACTTGGACGAAACAAGAACAGAAATTATATTTGTTGTGTTGGTGGTTAGTAGTTTCTCTACCTACTCAAATGACGACTATTAGAGCGTTATTAAACAAACCCTGATGGAAGTCTCAACAGCGCTGCACTCAAGTCTTCGTCGAGACAAATGCCCGATATTATCCCGGCGGCGGCGGCGGCGGCTTCACAGGCTCGCAGGCCCGTCTTCCGGTCCTGGTCGTCTCCCCTCCCCATTCAACCACTGCAACAACCCCGCCATCGCCCACCACGAACAGTGGGGCGTCGAAATTCGGAACATCACGAATGTGCCCCCTCATTAAGCTATCGATCAATTGATCCGGTCTATGCGGTCCGAAACGTGGGTGAACGGACAGCGCGGCTTGGGTTTCCTGTAGATTCGATTCGATTGATTCGATTGGACTGATTCAATTGGGAATTGTCTGCTATACCCCGTAGTACTTACCAGATCCATAACTTACGACGGACGGATACAGTACACGAGGAGGAGAGGACAGACCAGGACAGGATAGAGCAGATTGTACGACACCCCACTAATGTCATGTCACGGCATCCATAGGTAGGTATATCTTTGCCTCTCTTCCTTCCTTCTCTACTTCTTTCTCTCTTTTCTTCCATTCCCTTTTTTCCTCTCCTCATTGTACTTACCTGCTAGTCCAAGTGCCAAGTATATCTGGCTTGGAATTATCCGGAATAACATAACACATATACAACACAGCCGGCAGGAAGAGAATCAATTGTTCAATTGCTTGATTGATTGCCTAATATGACGCTTGCTCTACCGAAAGACTTTCTCTGGGGCTTTGCTACGGCTGCGTAAGTTTTTCTCTGCAGTTTTCAACTTCTTGAACTCTGGTCATGGTTCCAATCCGCTCCTGTCTGCCTATACTTGACTGACAAGTCTCAGCTACCAAATTGAAGGAGCCCCCGAAGCAGACGGCCGAGGAGCCTCAATCTGGGACACATTCTGTGCCATCCCCGGCAAAATCGCCGATGGATCATCAGGAGCCGTAGCCTGCGACAGCTATAACCGGACCGCCGAAGATATTGCCCTCCTCAAAGAAACCGGCGCAAAAGCCTACCGCTTCTCCATCTCCTGGTCGCGAATCATCCCTCTCGGAGGACGCAACGACCCCATCAACCCAGCCGGTATTGCGTTTTACAAGAAATTCGTGGATGACCTCCTTGCCGAAGGCATCACTCCCTTCGTCACCCTCTTCCATTGGGATCTGCCTGATGCGTTGGACAAGCGATATGGAGGGCTCTTGAATAAGGAGGAGTTTGTGGCTGACTTCGCGAATTACGCAAAGGTCCTATTTGAGGCTCTTCCCAAGGTTAAGCATTGGATTACGTTCAATGAGCCGTGGTGCAGTTCGATTTTGGGGTACAATACGGGCTTGTTTGCTCCTGGACATACTAGTGATAGGTCGAAATCGCCAATTGGTGATAGTAGCAGGGAGTGTTGGATTGTGGGACATAATTTCTTGGTTGCTCATGGGACCGCGGTCAAGATTTACAGAGAGGAGTTCAAGCCGAAGAATGGCGGTGAGATTGGTATCACGTTGAACGGTTGGTCTTCCATATTATCATCAGAATTCCAAGTCCCAACCCTTCCTATCTGTGATTCAGTCACTGACAAAATACAGGCGATGCCGTCTACCCTTGGGATCCCAACGACCCCCTCGACGTCGAAGCTGCAGAGCGCAAACTTGAATTCAGCATCTCCTGGTTCGCCGACCCCATCTACCACGGCCACTACCCAGCCTCCATGGTAAAGCAACTCGGGGACCGCTTACCCACCTTCACCAAAGAGGAAATCGCCCTCGTGCAAGGCTCTAACGACTTCTACGGCATGAACCACTACACCGCCAACTACATCAAGCACAAGACCACACCGCCCGAAGAAGACGACTTCCTCGGCAACCTCGAAACCCTCTTCGAGTCTAAGGCAGGCGAGAACATCGGCCCCGAAACACAATCCTTCTGGCTCCGTCCCAACCCCCAAGGCTTCCGCAACCTGCTCGTCTGGCTCTCCAAGCGGTACGGCAACCCCAAGATCTACTGCACCGAGAACGGCACCTCCCTGAAAGGCGAGAACGATTTACCGCTGGAGAAGATCCTGGACGATGAGTTCCGCGCTGAGTATTTCAGGGGCTACATCGATGCCCTCGCTAAGGCTGTGACGCTTGATGGTGTGGACGTCAGGGGCTATCTGGCGTGGAGTTTGATGGATAATTTTGAGTGGGCGGAGGGATATGAGACGAGGTTTGGGGTTACGTTTGTGGATTATGAGGGCGGGCAGAAGAGGTATCTGAAGAAGAGTGCGAAGGTTGTGGGACCATTGTTTGAGGCTTTGATTAAGAAGGAGTGAGTGCGGGAGGGAATGAGTGAGTGAGTGACTGGAGGGCGATGGATGGAGGTGCATAGCGAGGGTAAATATGCATAAATTGATTGATTGACATGAGTAGATGATGTGATGATAATTCGAGGTGATGAGACGGGGCAAAATGAAAATTCTTTCTTCTTTCCTGCATTGCTCGCTGTGTGTTTGTTTGCCTGCTTTATCTGAACGTCTTCGCTTCTATCATTGTCTAGAGCCTGATCCTCCGACCCTCTTGAGCCGAGTCGATCACCCGATTAATGCCGAACATGCAAGACGAATGAAACTTGCAGAGCGCGAAAATGTTGTCAGGATTCAACATTAGAGAAGAGTAAATTTATTTGGAAAATTTATTACTCGCCGACAAGAGCCCGCGTTCTTGGGAGGTCCACCTACTACCAGGTAATCTGAGTCTTGGACTTTACCTCCAGACCCTCAACTGATATCTTATAACGACGAGAGGCATATTTAGCGAATATGAAAGTAAACAGTCGGTCCGGGAGAACCCTGTCTCGTCCGTTGGACGATCGTATAAGCACTCCCCGATCGTCATTGTTGCTCGTATACGCCCTTCTGTTCCGCTTCACACGGAATCGATTCATTCGACTCCATTTCTGTGACGGCAGAGCCTCAAGTATATACTCCATTGTAGGGCAATTTCTAGGTATGAACCTAAGAGACCTCTAATATCTTCACGTAACCTCCCTCAAGTATGAGAGGCCGTTATTACACGTGATAGCCGTCGTTCTAAAAACAAGAGCGTCACAAGACCTAAGTAGAGCTGGACTTTACTTCCTCTCCTCACGACTTGCCCTTCTCCACATCCCCCTTAACACTAAAGTCTTCCCTCTTAGGCCTCAGTCCAAAAATGGTACTACCCACCCTAACCTCCCCACTTCCAGCTTTACACGCCTGTTCAAAATCCTCGCTCATCCCCATACTACACTCCAAGCCTCCTTCCCCTCCCTCTCCCAGTCCTACACTCAGTAGTCCCTCCTTGATTAGTTCCCGCTCAAGCCTATCCCTCTCCTCTTTCAGTGTAATAAAATCCTCATTCTCCTCTCCCTCGCCCGCAGCCTTACTCCTCGCAATAGCACCAATCGTCATCAGTCCGAGAAGGTGTAAGTGTGGACATGTCTCTAGGATGTGTTTTGCGAGGGCGGTGGTTTCGACCCCGGGCGTAACGCCCGATTTGGAGGCCTCGCCTGAGGTATTGACTTGGATGTGGATGTTGAGGGGTGTAGAAGGGGATGGACTGAGGGAGCCGCGGCCGGCGTTTAACTGGGTGGCCTTTTTTGAAGAGTCGACGGATGACACGAGGTAGAGGTTGGAGAGGGTGGAGGCTAGCGGTTTGCATTTATCTAGAAAGTAATAGTCAGTGGAACTTAAAGGTAGGTGTGCTTGAGGTGAGGAGAAAATGGAAGAGACGAGGGAAGGAGAGATCAAAAGGAACAGAGGATTGGAAGGAAAGAGAAAATAGAACAAGGTGATGAAGATGACGGATCGACTGAACGGAATGTTCAGATCCGGATCTGGATCGAAACCAGCGTTTCGGTGCCTAGGACCAACATGGGGAGCATGTAGCTGGTCTGAGAGGAGCAGTTGAGATAGCAAACTCCCCATCAGCGAGGACACCGCCAGATCAAATACATGAACAAGAAAACTGCGCACTTAGCTCAGCCTGTTCGAAGGAAGAAGATAAGAAAGACTGCGAGTTGACTGGCAGAACCAAGGATCATTGGGCATAGTAGGTATGGCCGATTGAACTTGATCAACAGCCAGTTAACTTCCAAATAGCACAAAACTCTCACGGAATAGTTTGGACGCCAACTGACATTGGTGAGAGAAGAATACTCAGGTCCAACTCGAATTTGCGCAACAAGTCCAATTCTAGCTAATGTGAAAAGACCCTATGGTCTCTCCCACACTGCCCGAAAACAACATAGTACACGTTTAGACCACTATAGGAAATTGCCGGGATGGCAAAAAGAAACAGTTCAAACCCCGTATAGCCAATAGCACACACCACCTTTCCGAGACGAATCGCAACACAGCTCACATCACACTTGTTTAAAGCTCGAAGAGCTAAGAGACAAAAAGACAGGCATAAGAGCCACATAGCCAGCCAAACACAAAGCTTGGATGCCTTAAGTCCGAAATGAATGAGGAGATGTTCTCCGACACTGAGATGTGCCTCGACCTTAAGATGCAGGCTCTGATCAATTGATTTGGCAGAGACTTAAGTCCGAGATCATAGATGTGCAACAAAATGTTTTCCCCATCTTGCTTGTAGGGCACGTCTTGAGCATCTTGTGAGGCGTTGGAGAGAATAGTAATCAGGAAAGAGACTTCTCCGATGTTATGTATACACGTGATCGGCATTTCTTGACAATCGAGTTTGACAGAAGGTAAAGAAGCCCGAAAACAATGGCCGAAAAAGAAAAGGGAGAGAAGATAATGATGTATGAAGTAGAAAGAATGAGGAGATCCTTAAACTCACTAGATTGTAATCCCCCAATGAAATGCCATTTTATATCCTTCGGCAAAACCTCCGCCTTCTCCATCAACTCCTGTGCATAATTCTCGCCGAAATGTCGCTGCCCTGCTTGATATAGCGCTAGGATATCAGAAGCAGGCTTTAATTTTGAAACGGCTACTAGGCGGACCTATTCACTTATTCTCAGCCTTGCTTCTTTCACCTTCTTCGTATCAACCGTGAAGCTGAGCGAGGGATGGACTTCAGATTGAGAGTTGAGGTTGGGTCACATGACATACATTCCTTCCAGCACTGGCCTTGGTTATGCGGCTCTGCACGCTTTGTAGGGCTTCTACTAGGCTCTTTGCGCGCGTGGCGTCTATCTTCATGTTGACTTCTCCTAAGTTGGTCTCGTCGGTCATATTGGGTTGAGTTGGGCGAGGCTGGTGTCGTGTGCGTGCTTGGATGCGTTTTGCTTGAGGCTCGTCACCAAGTCAGAATTCAAGTAGTGGATGCCCCGCGGCTGAGCGCGGGCGCAAGTCACTGAGTGGCCTGGCCTGGCTTCGATGCCAATAGTGGGGTTTATCGATATCGGAGTTACCCGATGAGATTTCACCCCTCTATTACTCGATAGTAATTCAAAACTCTCTTTAAAAAGCTTGAACTTCCTTTTTCGAATCCTCACAGACCTCATTACTTTTTTCCTTTTTTTCTAAAACAAATTCTTCAAGATGCCATTCGAGACGGAATACAAGACTGATGATGTGGCCGTCGAAGCTGTGCCAGCGGACAAGATCGATGGAACCTTTCGTTCTTCCACCATTGGTGAGTACAATGTTTTTGATTTTGTTTGTGCTTCTACATCGGAAAGGATTGTGAGGCGTTGAGGTGAGGTCTTGTGACAATCTTTCTTGCGCTTGTAAATATACATTGACCTTGTCAATGCGCTTCAAGCCGACGCCTAGGCATCCTCATGTCCTAATTATTCTCCAATTGACACCACCGTCTACACATAATTTACTACCTCTTCAGAACTATTGCTAACTTATTCAGATCTGGTTTCTGCGGCACTCGGAGGCAAGGTCCTTTCCTTCTCCGATGAGTGGTTCGCAGAAGCATCCAACTTGTTGACACCCACTCCTCCCATCAGACAGCCCGGAAAGATGGTCTATTCCGGAGCATGGTACGATGGATGGGAGACCCGCCGACACAACACAGCGCCATTTGACTATGTTGTGATCCGTCTAGGCGTAGCATCAGGAACCGTCGAAGGTATTGAGGTCGACACGGCTTTCTTCTCCGGGAACCACGCCCCAGCCATCTCCGTAGAAGGTGTCTTCAGCTCTAATGATGAGGAAGTCATTGGCTGGAAAGGGGAGAAGGGAAAGTGGGAGACTATTCTTGGACTTCAAGAATGCGGTCCTTCGCAGAGATTTGGCTGGAAGTTGAAGGTTCCTACAACTAAAGCCTATACTCATGTTAGACTGAACATGTACCCTGACGGTGGAATTGCCAGATTCAGGTTGTTCGGCCATGCTGTTCCGGTCTTCCCCGAGGATAAGGATGCTATTTTCGACTTGGCTGCTGCTCAGAATGGAGGTGTCGCTATTTCATGCAGTGATCAACATTTTGGTGTTATCTCGAACCTCATTCTTCCAGGACGAGGCAAAGATATGGGCGATGGATGGGAGACGTCGAGATCTCGAGGGAAGGACCATGTGGATTGGGCTGTTATCAGACTTGGAGCCAGATGCTCGATCCAGAACCTACTAGTCGACACGGCATTCTTCAGAGGCAACTTCCCTCAGAAGGTAAAAGTTGAGGCTATAGATTGGAGTGGAGAAGGAGAACCTGGAGCATTGGCCGATGGCTGGACGGATGTCGTTGCGCCTAGCAAGTGCGGTCCAGACAAGGAGCACGAGTTTGAATCTTTGGTGAAGGACAAGCCGTTCACTCATGTGAAGTTGGTTATGATACCCGATGGAGGCGTGAAGAGAATCCGAGTTTTTGCTAAAAGAAGCGTTTAATTACATAGACACCAAAAGTAATAACTTCACATCTATCTTTCTCCTGAGACATTAACCTCCCGATCCTAGCTCACGTGGCAATGTCATGGAAATATTGAAGTGTGGTAGATCAGGGAGTTCTATAATGCAGTATAATGTGTAATAGACATAATGAAAACATCAATTTTGAAGTTGTCGAATAGAAAAACACCCAAAGACAGCGTTACCGAAATACCATCGAATTTCTCATCTCGTGTCTCTGAGCTGCTGCTGACGCGACTGACTTCCGCTTGAAAACTTGGACAATTTGGTGGTGATGAAAATAAGAACAGGCTAGGTTACTTCCAAAGACAACTTCAAGTCAGAATTGCTTGCTACTCTGACAGTACAGCTCACCACCTCCCTACAGACACGTCCTCCTACCTACTTCTGCGAGTGTGTATCGCTAAGTCCTGTATCTATCATCTAAGCGGCACCCAGCGGAATTCTAAGATTGTTTCAGCATCCCACCAATTGTTTCTTTGGTTTGAATTGCGTATTAAAAATCTTTTCGAGTCAACAACTAGCAAGGAAAGAATACATAGATGAATAGAGCTGATATACAGGGAGAGCTGAAGCTGGTCTCCCGGCCCCATAAAATTACAGGCACCAAAATCTATATATCGTACATATTGGGTATCTAACATGATGGGTATCTAATTTTGGCTACTCCAACATATGCTACAGGAGTGGTGAAATACAATCAAAAGAGCGCGCTTGTAGAGGCAGCAGAATGACTTCTCAAGGACTCTCGAGTAGGCAATTCGTCAGTAAGTGGTATTGCTGCTTTACCGTCTTTCTTCGAAAGGAAGGCATTGCAAAGGATACCCGTTGCTACACTAACGTTCAAGCTATCGACGTTGAAGCTCTGGCCACTACCTTGAATATAAAGGTCAACATCCGCTTTACTCCTCAGATTCCAACGCAGGCCCTCGCCTTCACTCCCGAGCATGAGAATGCAAGGAGCTTCTGAAAGAGGATCTGCCAAGTCATCAGTTGATAGAGATGCTGGCATTGACGGGTCACTTCTTTTAGAAGGGGCAACAGCAGCATATACGTGCCATCCGGCTGTCTTAGAATCGACGATAAACTGAGCAGGTTTGCTGACAAAAAACAGGGTAATGTTTTCTGAAGCGCCGGCCGAAGCTTTGAGAACTACAGGTGTGAACGAAGCGCTATTCCTAGCAGAAATGGCGACCGCCGATACACCGAGGAATGAAGCTGTGCGAATAATACCCCCAAGGTTGCCCGGGTCCACGATGCCATCAAGCAAGAGCACTAAAGGTTTTCGTCCACTGGAGGACTTTACGCTTTGAATGAAACTATCTGTTCCATTCACGGCAGCCTCTTCTCTAGACTGATGGTCGACGGACACCTCGAAACCCTCTTGATTATCATTGGACCTGAATTTTCCAAGATGTCTGACAGGCAGCCTCGGCAAAGGTGAGGCTTCCAAAATGTACCCGTTATGTGGTCGGCCGGAGCTCATTTTGTCCAAGAGTCGAATCCATGCGGGACCTACTCGCAATACTTGAACACCATTCTTCCGTGCCAGTCGCTCCAGTCGGGAATCTCGCTCCGCATCTTCCCTGTTCTCTCCGGTAAGAATGTAGAGCTTGTAGAGCTTCCTCTTGGGACTTCTTCGTGAAGTTATGGCAGCCTCAACAACCGAAGTGCCATAGAGAAATTCCGAAGCAGGTGTGGTATATGGAATGGACAGTGGCAAGTGCTTGTCGAAAACTTGTGATAATTTGGGTGTGCCTGGTGAGTGACTATCATGGCGTTTCCTATAGGGCTGTTCAGCCTCAGTATCTTCCTCGTGGTTCATTTTGACGCTTCGTTGAGACGGCCGAACAGGTCGATTTGAAGCTCGAGGTGCAAGATCGTCCGGAGACCTTGTTACGAAGTTCCCAGGATTGTGCCCTCCAGTCAAAGAGCCATGTCGCCCGCGGGATCTTGATTCAAATGATTCAGGTGTCCGTTGTCCAGAAGACCTTTCTCCAAATGACAATGATGGGTAGGCTTTTGATGCGGAGTCTGGTCTGGACCAACGGCCATCTGTGTGAGCATCAGGGTCATTTTTGAATTTTAATGTACTTGACGGAGGGTTGTGGTTTGCTTCACTAAAGCTCCCTCTGCTAGACCGACTTCTTTCATGCTCAAATTTGCGAATACGTGGTGTAAGCTTTTCACCAAATCGACCATGTATTTCCGAGTCCCCAGACTTCTCAGAGCGTAGAATAGCTTCACTCCTTATAGGACGACCCGAAGAATATGTCCCGGTCGCCTTCACACCTGTTATGCCGCGCGAAGATCGCGAGTCGCGACGTGCTAACTTCTCGTTCTGCGGACCGCTGCGAGCCTCTTTCCTTCTGGTTGCCGAGTCTGCTTCGCCAGCGGCAAAGTGATCGGGATGAAGGCCAGTTCGCGCTCTGTAAATCTCTCGCGGATCTTCAGGACGAGGGTTCCTTGGCCCTCTGAAGCCAATGCCTTTCGATTTTCGAAGGCCTCGGTGAATGGCAGTATTCACGGAACTTGCTCTCCCAGCATGATAAGCTCGTTGTAGAGCAGGACGAGGCGAAGGAAAGAGAAGAAATGGAGACGGAGAGGATAGTATCAACTGGCTGATCTCTAGTGAACGTAAAAGGCTAATCATCGCACGTAGGCACTGGATGGCGAGGAATTATTGGAGAATGGGCGGCTGTGTCGTAGCGGAGATCGCAGAGAGGGAATCGAGAAAACAAAAAGTGAGGTCACAGCGCGTGCTATTATTATAGCGAGGCTTGGGGAAAGCGGCTCAGAGCTCAAGCTCAGGCTCAGGGCACTTTTCCCGACTTTCTTAAAGGAAGGATATATTGTGATAATTTTGAAATAGAGATGTAAACACAGGAAGAGTTGTAAAGTTTCTCGTCTTACCTCTAGAGAAGATGAAGTATAAGCAGTTAAAAGTGTCTTGGTATTTTTGTATATCATGTACCAACAACAATCCAGGGATCCAACCTCCCGCAATTCACACTCCCACTTCAAGCTTCGGGGTTATCTCCAACCTTCAACTCCCAACCACAACATCATGATTCTGAGACAAGCCTGCCAATTACCTCTGGGCCTTCTAATCCTACTATCTCTCCTCACAACTCAAGGTTTTGCCTCCTATGGCGACCGCCTACCAAGTTTCAAGCACTGCGTAGAGGTACTGATCCCTATCACCTCTCCAATATCTCTCTAACCAAAGTCAGGTGTGCAAAGAGGAGAATTGCGCCAGCGGGCACCCGACGTCAATACGTATGTGATCCTGTCCCATTTCGAAGATGCCTCTAACACTATCCAGCTCTACTCCACCAGCTCCTGTTCTGGGACTGCCCAGCCGAATGCGATTATACCTGCCAACATATCATTACCGACCAGCGCGTCGCCGCGTCTGAAGACATCGTCCAATTTCACGGAAAATGGCCTTTCTACCGCTTCCTTGGGATGCAAGAACCCTTCTCGGTCTTCTTCTCCCTCCTTAACTTCCTCGCCCACCAGAACGGCCTTTCGAAATTGACCTCGAGCATCCCCGCTTCCTACTCGATGCGAAAATACTACATTCGGTTTGCATACTTTGGAATGGCAAGTTGGGTCTTCAGCATGATATTCCATACCAGAGACTTTGCCCTTACGGAGCAATTGGATTACTTTGCGGCTGGTGCGAGCGTTCTCTATGGTTTATACTACACTGCGATCCGGATATTCCGGATGGATCAGGGAGGGAAGAAGATGAAGTCGATTCTGCGAGCGTGGACATTGCTGTGTATCAGCATGTACGTCGCACATGTCACGTACCTGAAATGGTACGACTGGGACTATACATATAACATGGCTGCGAATGTGGTGATTGGTGTGGTCCACAACTTGATGTGGAGTTGGTTCAGTTATAAGAAGTACAAGCAGTCAGGGCGAACTTGGGCAATGTGGCCAGGGTTTATTGTGGCATGGGTTATGGTAGCTATGAGCTTGGAAGTGCTGGATTTTCCGCCGTTGTTTGGATGTTTGGATGCACACAGCTTGTGGCATCTTGGGACTGTTGGACCAACCATGGTTTGGTACAAGTGAGCATCTCCTGCAAGCATGATTTGAGCTCAAAGCTGATCACAGTTTGAAGTTTCTTACTCAAGGACGCCCAAGACGATATGGCAGGACAACGGCTCAAGGCTTAAAAGGCTTGAAAGGCAGTTGAGCACGATCATAAGAGATGGCATTGATCGATAAGTAGTCGCCTATTAGATGATCCTGGGCATGGCGTGCGTTCTCTTAATTCATGGTCGGCTCATATCACCACTTTCGGCGAATGTGCAGACCGTTTCTTGGCTTGCAGAAGATACCCAGACTCAATATTCTTTGGATTTCGAGTGGATCAGATAGAACTTGGTGTGTGTTCGATAGGAGGTAATTGCCTTAATACATAGCCGGAATGCGGCATACATTCTCCCGATCCACGTGTGAAGTCCTCACTATATCGACACTTCCTTCTCGACCTCATTGCCATCAGCGATCACAACGAGGCCATAATAGGGCAAGCCGTCCTTATTATGCGATAAATGGCGCTCAAAAGTATTACAACACATCCCAATCCTCAAGTAAAATCCCACATCCCTCTTACAAACATCGCTTATTTGGTATACCACATGAACGATTATTTTTTACTTAATTCGTATCATATATCGTGCTGCAAAGGGCGTCCTAATCGAGTAATGGGATCGGGTGACTTGTATTTCTCTTTCACATCAGGTCCACCTGGTAACGTATTCCAACCCGAGCGGTCCATACATCCTAATTGATATCCGCAACAAAGTGAGTCGATTTTACTCGCCCAGTTTTTCCTTTTTCATACTTTCCAATTTTCTGTTGCAAATCGCACTTCGCGTCGCGTGATATTACTTCTTTAAGTCGGGCTATCAGGCAACTTTCATCGCCCTTTTTTCACATCGGTATCACGAGTGAGTGCGGATGAGGGACACCTTGGAAATAGTATGAGTCGTGCTCGGGAAGATTTATAAATGCTGTACATTCATTGCATCCTGGGAATCGACTGGCTTTCCCTTAGGCAGCTATGTTGCCATGAAGTCGTAATAAAGCTGAAAAAATGTTGGAAACAGTCTGGCGGACTTCAGCAAGCAACAATAACAAAGTTGCCGAGAATCACATGACAGCCCAAAATCGCGTGCATCTGCGTTTTGTTGACATTCGCGACCCCTCCTTTCTCCCTCCCCATTAGCAGTATCGCAGACACATCACACCAATCACATCACTATCGCCGCAACCCATCATATATGGTTCACTCGTCAAACATAATATCTCTCCCACCAGTGCGCCGTACCCTCTCTTCTCTCTAGCAGCGCACATCCTTCGACTCTTCATCGGAAAGTTAGGCTTAGGTGACAATGTCCGCACAATCACAATCTCTCTCCTCGCTCTCCGCCTCCGTCGCCTCCCTCCGAAGTTCCCTCACCCTCCTCGACTCTTCAATTTCAATCCTCGACTCTGGGATCAGCGATTTCCCGCGCTTGCAGAAAGTATTGTCTAGTACAAGAGTACGTCTTACTTCCCACTTTCTCCCTATCCAATGGTTCCTCTCTCCCCCCGTCATACAAGACTCTCTCAGGATGAAAGATAGCTGACAGTACCTCTTGGTAACCAACAGCATTTCGAACTCACTCCCAATCATACCCTTCAAGCCGCCCAATCATCCCTGGCATCCGAACTCGCGCCCGCCATCAGCACGCTCCTCACACGCGCCGAAATATACATCTCGAAACTAGAGCGTAAGCAAAATTCTCTGATCGCGCGATGCGAGCTTCTAGAGGGACGACTTGAAGGTGCGGGGGAGAGTGCGAGGGGTCTGAAGAAACAGAGGAGTTTGGATAAGTTGGTACGGGGAGGGAGGAAGGGAGGGTTCGGTGGTGGAGGAAAGGGTAGTGGAGGAGGGGAAGAGATGGCGTTGAGGTTGAAGGCACTGAGGAGTAAGAAGGAGAGGCTGGGGTATGCGGTTGAGAGGTTGACGTTGCAGAGTCAGCAGAGGCAGAGGCAGTTGAGGATGAGTGTTGCTGCTACTTGAGAGGGGAACATAGATCACTCGATGATGGCTATTGGAGTATGAGTGCAGATCATGCTTATAGGGGGGAAGTCTCACTTGCGGCGCAAGGCCAAGTCCGGAGCAGAAGGTGGAGAACAGGTGGTGGGGATGTCATGATGCCGAATGGGGATGGTTGAGGATGCTGGCAGTTAGTGAGGAAATGAGGAGCCATACGGACGGACAGGTGACTGATGATCAGAAGGGGTATCGGTCTATATTCTACCATGGATGCAAGACTTTACAAGGAAGCCACCTAAAATACAGTAAACCTTCTATATGCCCCTTTCCCTTTTCCTACCGTCTCTATAATCTCTACACAACTAAACCTTCAACTCCCTACCAAAGCTATCCCCTCTTACCAACGGCACTACCTCTTCCATTACCTTCTTCTCACTACTTCCGCCGACCAACTCCTCAATCTCAGCTAGTCCCACAAACTCATCGAATCTCCCAAACCCCTCCTCGACAACCCATTTCCTCCCCTTCTCCCCGACAATTAATGCCTCGCACGCCTTCCCGAGGACCAGCAATCCTGGCGGTCGACTCCCCTCCTCCTCAATCGCCGCCGCTACGAACTCCAGCGTCGTCCTGATCACCCTCTGATCTGGACAACTCGCCCTCTCCACAACCGCACACGGTGTGCTCTTCGGCCACAATCTCCTACTGTCATCCAACCTCCCCTCCTCATCCACAACCTTCGCATCCGCACTATCATGCGTCGTCAGATCCGCCACCAGCCCCGAAATCCGATGCAGCGCCATGAGGAACACCACCGTCCGCGTATCCACATACTCGGGCGGCACACTGGGTTTTCCTTTCCTGCCCGTGCCAGTACAGATCAGCACTTGATCACTGACTCCTCTCTGCGTAGCAGGAATCTGCGCAAACAAAGGCGCGCTCAACGCGCTTGTGATACCTGGTAATACAGAGATCCGATCTCCATATCCCTCTTTCCTGAAATACTCGAACTCCTCGCCGCCGCGGCCATAGATATAGGGATCTCCCTGCTTTAACCGCAAGACCGTTTTCCCAGCTTGCAAGCCAGCGAGACCGAGGGAAAGCAGTTCTTGCTGTGCGAGCTCAGCGTTTCCTGGGAATTTGCGGGCGATGTGGACCGGTGTGCGGCGGGGGATGAGGTCGAGAACGCCGGAGGGAACGAGTTTGTCGGCGAGGATCACGTCGGCGCTGAGAATTGCTTTGTGTGTTGCTCTTGTTAACAGGTCTGGGTGGCCGGGACCGCTACCTGCTAGTATTATACGGCCCCTTTTCTCGGCATGGTCGAGATGTGCGGTCTCGAGTGGAGTGGATGTACTTAGGTTAGCGGCGTATGATTTCAGGACTGAGTCGACATCTGCATCTGTGATATTTGCGAGGCGGCGGAGCGGCCAGTATTCGCAGATCTGGGAGAGCCACCGCATGCGTCTGCTTTTTGCGGCGTCGAGATCGGCTTCTGTGACTAGAGCGTTGAACGTGCTGGTTTGGTCTGTGGAGTCTTCTTCGAGTGTTTGTGCAAGGGAGAGATGTGTGAGATGGTCTTCCTCCAGTATACGTTTGCGGATTGTGCCAAGTCGTGAACATGCTGCTCCAAGATTTGAAGGAAGGGAAGATGCGATTTCTCGTCGAATTCGAGAGGATAGTTTGCAGCCGCGGCCGTTGGTGGTCACGCCTATTTGAAGGGGACCGTCGGTATGTGTACTGAGAAGACTGAATGTACAGAGCGAGGGCGAATCTGCTACATTGACGGGTATGCGATTTCGCTGGCAGAGTTTGGATATGTGTAAACCTATTCTAATTAATCTTCTCCTACTGTAGAATATGCCATTGAAATACTTACTTAATGGATCCCGTGGAGAAAGAGTAACGAAAACAGCATCCACTACTCCATTAATCTCCTCTCTTCCTAAGTGCAGTACATCCTCGTCTTCGAATGTTTTCTTCAACCATTCAACCTCCCCATTATCTATCCTCTTTTGCAAGGCATAGTGTAGTTCCGCGTTTTCAGGTGCAATAAGTAGAGGCTTTGCGCCGACTTCAAGGGATTTTACGCATCGTGCTGATGCCAGCGGGTTTGAGCCAACGATGAGGTGGATATGTGAGGTCGCATCGATTGAAGTAAGGAGGGATACAGGCGCTGTGGTGGAATTGACCATCTTTTCGAAATTTCTTCGTTTGTAAAGTGGTATCCTTTTGTCGTGAACTCGGAATTTGCTTTCTTATCAACTAATGGAGGGGTCATAGTGGCGGACGGAATCGATAAACAATCGCGCAATTCGAATTGCGCAACTCCACGGAAGTGCTGGGGTAAAGGATTGTCTCACCGCTTTTGGGCAGAACCCTTGAAATCATGGGAAATTTTTTGAATTTATATGGGGCAGAACGTTCTGCCCAAAGGCGGTGAGACAAATATTTCCCTTGGCGCAGCTTTGCCGGACAAGGTCTCCGATCCCCCCTCCCCCCGATTGAGCCATTCTTCGGTTAATACGATTTGCCCGTAGAAGAGGCTTTAAAAGCGTCAAATATTACCTTCGAAATGTTGTCGCTGTGGTCCCCTACTTATCATGACTGGCGATATGGTTTACTAATGATATCATGGTTTAGAAGGCAGCCAGATTTATACCAGGATGAGCTTGCGGTATATCTATACGAAGTCTACGACGTTGAAGTATTAAAGTCAAGTCTCCAAAGGTCTTAAAAAAACTCAAGTGTCTCTTTCCCACCAAACACCGTCTTGATGCGATTCCATTTGCCGAACCCTCACAAAAAGAACCTCTCGAGCCAATTCTCAACGAAACAATCCTAATGTCCCACTCAATTTCGTCAACATCTCCTCCCTTTCGCCGACCGGCGTACTCAACGCCGTAACCGCACCGCCAGCACCGATATGCCAGGTCTCCCTCCCTTCCTCCTCCTTCCCTTGCCCGGTATGCTTATTCTCATCCTCCCACTTGAAAGCACACCTGATATTAACACTCCAGTCACCCCTCCCTCCAACATCTGCATACCCTACAACGCCACTGTACAAGCCCCTCTCTTTACCCTCCACTTCTTTCAGAATCTCGCAGCTACGCTTCTTAGGTGCACCAGTCATACTACCAGGAGGTAGGCTGGCAGATAAGATATCCAACCCCGTATACCTGCCTTTCTCCTTCTCTTTCTTCTCCCCTTCACTCAAATGAGCAGCCATCTCTGTTGAGTACGGCGCAGGGATCGTACCCTCCACGACGGAGATCATCTGATAAACACTAGCGTATTCTTCCACCTGCATCAGTTTTGGGACAGAAACATTACCGGCCCCGCAGACGCCGTGGGTATCGTGCCGAACGAGGTCAACGATCATGAGATTTTCGGCGCGTTCCTTTGGGATGGAGAGGAGTGAAGTGGCAGCTGTGAGGGTGGATACAGTAGGGGATTTGCGGACTGTGCCTTTCATAGGGCGAAGGGAGCAAGTGCGTGGTGTGTAGGTGAGGAAGCGCTCTGGGGAGGCAGATATGTATGTTAAAGAACCGAGTCGAATGTAGGATGCAAAGGGGGAAGGTTGGCGGGTACGGAGGGTAGTGTAGAGGCTCCATGCGGTTGAGGAAAGGCCAGATGGCGAGGGACTGGAAATTGTGACGTGTGTTTGGTCTGTTAGGCAGAGTTCGTAGGAGTCGCCGGCGCGGATGGAGGATTGGCAAGCGAGGACCTTGGACTCGTAGATATCGTCGTTGGGCCTGCGAATTGAAATGACAGTGGATGGGATGGTAGGTGAAGAGATTGCGTTGGTGATTGAGTTTAAGAACGGTCTCTTGCTTGCTGGAAAGCTATTTGCGGTTTTATTCTTAAGTTCTGCGTGGACCATCTTTCCGGAGATCTCGATATTGCTCAGAGCCTTTGCAATGTTCCAAGGACTGTTGTGTTGAAGATATCGCGCTGTTGCGAAGCCTGTGAAGGAGTCGCCTTGGTGATGGAGTTTGATTCCACACGGTAGTGTAATGTTCAATTGTATCATCGCGTCCAGAATCTGACACTTTGTAATCGTCGATGGGAGGTTCGACAATGTCACCGTGAAGGGATCATAACTCTCCACAGGTAAAAATGTAGCTTCAAGCCTCTTGGTCATATCATCCATCCAGGTATCGATTCGAGTAGTGCCATCCGCTGAAGCAAGTTGCTGGATATAGATTTGGTTTCTAAAATGGTCGACGACAAGACTCTTGTTCACCCAAGCAAGACATAAGTCTGGACGATCACGCTGACGTTCTTCAGCGTCGGGCTTTACTCCGATAGTCTCAAGTCCTAGCTCATAGGTAGTATAACCCATGTAACCACCCCAGAACGGCGATTCCATGTTCCCATCTCTTACCTCGTTCTGTTCCAGATTATGGGCTAAGTAAGGCCAAATTCCTCCATATTCTGAAGCTGAAACGGTGTGGATGTTTGGTTTCGGGTTGTCTTGTCGAGGAGAGATTATGGAAATGGTATCTCTGCCGGCTGTGTATTGGACCTTTGTGCAGTTTGAGATATCTAGGCCAATGATGGAATATCGCCCTCTGACATCCGCACCGCCACTAAATTTCTCCGTTGCATTGGAAGACTCAAGGATGATTTGGTCCTCCTGCATATTAAGAACGGCTTCTATAATATGTTGGACGGATACGTGTGCGGCAATACTGATGCTGCGAGAATGGCAGACGTTCTTGCTTGATCTGGCAATTCCAGTCGTCACAATTGTACCCATTCTTTTAGGTATCTGGCTCAGAAGACTCTCTCTTTTGGCGAGTCGTCCTTCAGTTGGCGCCTCTAAACTGATTTGCGTCGGTCGATACTTTCCATTCCATGCCCTAGCCAAATCGAACCAATTCTGTATGACCTTACTGCTCTCCTTATTCGTACATATTGACTCAGGGTGGTATTGCAATGCCCAAAAAGGTTTCGTCCTATGCCGTACCGCAATCAAAACTCTCTCATCCATGATTCCCGAATTGTTCTCCTCGGCCAGATCGTGTTCTACCCAAGCCAACGGCAACAGATCGGGACATTTACTTGTAGCCTCCCACTTCGAAATCTGCCAGCATTCTTTCAGATTCGTATCTTGCCCTATATCCACGCATAAGCTTTGGTAAAGCGTTGCATTGATCTCTCCAACACCTTCAAAAGGTCCCTTTTCCACTGTCTCCCTGTCCTCGCCCACATGTTTGATCCTCCTGATGATTCCATGCTGCGGCCCTTTCAACCTCCGTACCTTTCCACCAAATTCTAAACACAGACTCTGAAAGCCCAAACAAACTCCAAGAACGGGTACTGTGTGTTCGTCGGCCAATCTCCATATCCTTCTCATGATACCGACATCTCTGTCATTCTCCGGATGGCCCGGCCCAGGGCCACATACTACCGCTGCATAGTGCCGTAGCTCCCTATGGAGGGCTGCGTCGCTCGAGAGCGTGGGGTTGTCGATTTGAATTGTGCGGACAGAAGCGTCGAGTGTGGTTTCGAGGAGTGATATTATGTTGTTTGAGAAGCTATCGTAGGCGTCGATGAACAGTATGAGAGGTTTGGGGATGAGCATTGTCACATGCAAGAGTCGTGGAGTTATGTGGTCGACAAAGTAGAAAAAAGAGTCGCGGAGGGCGCCCAGGAAACATTTTGGGTGATCCTGGCGGTCAGGCGCAGCAAAATCACTGCGTTGGGTTTAGTGAGGGGCGGCTTGCATAATCCACCGAAGCCAATATCTATGCTCTTGTTCTCTTTTCCATGTGAGAAATGATTGAAGGTGGGACGAGGCTCAACACCTGCACGCGGTGTCTTCGAACGAAGCTGGATTCCTACTTATCGAATATCGGATATCGGACATCCAGAGCCAAGATTGAGTCAACGATACGATTTGAAAGAAGGGAATCTTGATGCGCTCTGCGCTTTGTCGATTTATCCAGACTTTTGGCGAGTCCAGATAATGTACATCTGTGGTATAATATCGATGATATAGCGACTTTGACGTAGATTCCGCCGCAGGGGTACGCGATCGAAATTATTCTTCGGTATAGTGTTGAGGCCCATATCCGATTGATTTCCAAGCGTTGGCTTTCAAGTTCACCGTCAATTCAAGGAGGGCCGAAAACCGTAACGATCCCATCGGTCCCTGCACAGCACCATTGCTCACCTCTCCCGTTCTCCTTCCAAGCCAGACAGCTAATAACGTTCCTCCTCTGCTTCTCCTTTCCATCCATTCCAATCTTCTTCTTTGACTCGACTTTCGAACCTTCAACCTTGATCCTCTCGACAACTTCTCCACTCATAGTATCCCACACTACCACTTCTCCGTCAGGGCCCTGAACTTCTTCATTACCGCAAAGAACCCATCTGTCCTTATTTCCAAAGCTGCTCCGCAATCGGAATTCCTCATTCTTCCATCTTTGGCCTTTGTAATTCTTCAGTAACTGTCCAGTGTCTCGATCCATCAGCCGTATCGAACTGTCCAGGCCACCCACTAGAACTCCCTTGCTATCCCTCGTCCTCTGTAAACTTGTCACACTCGTCCCAACGACATCCGTCTGCATCATCCCCGCCCTCAAATCATAAAATCTCACCCTCCCATCCACACTCCCCGTCAAAATCTCATATTCTGCACCGCCAGCCTCACCTCCCCTTCCAGCAAGCACACAACTAATCGAATCTCTCGCATCTTCAAGGACCATGATAGGCTTATAAGTCTGGCTCCTCAGGTCCCATATTCGGACACTCGCGTCGAAACTCCCGCTAACCAATACGCTATCTCCCTGCCCGGCAAAAGTAACAGTGTTGATTCGCGCTGTATGTCCCTGATTACCGCCAAGTCGACGGATAGTCTGCGCGGTGCTCACATCCCAGAGGAAGACGGAGCGGTCACCACCTGCAGAGGCGAAGGTTGCGTTGTCGCTGGCGACTGTGATGGAGAGGACTTCGTAGCCGTGAGCAGAGTAGGTTTGGATTAATTGAGTGGGTTTTGGGGGCGCGAGAGGGTCGACAGGGCCGGAGGGAGGGCGAGAGGGGTTGTAGAGACGGACTGATCGGTCGGAAGATCCGGTGAGGATGTAAGTTGATGAGGAAGAGTAGGCTAGGGCGTGGACTGGGCCTATGGAGTGTCAGCCTTGTCTATAGAAGAAGGTGTACAGGAAAGTCGGGGGTTTTGTGTACCATTAGAACCCATGAGTTGGGTCAGGGGTTTGGAAGGAAACGCCATGAGTGTACGACCTCTTCATAACTAAGTTGACTGACACCAGCTGATATTAAACTTGTAAAGTTGGAGGCTTTGGTCCAGAAGCGATCTCATTGTGACGGTGACAGGCGGCAGAACAACTGAGCTTGCTAGATCTAGTGTGCTCCAAGGGATCCGTTACAGGGCTGCTGCCAGGATTATTTTACAGGCTGTTGCTTCAGGGGCGTTCAGCGTGGGCGCTTGGACCAGTGTAATCCTGGCAGCAGCCCGTCGCATAAGCGAAACTTTGACAACAATAACATCTCCGCTTGCCGACAATTAAATCCTCAATTGGTAGTCGACTCATCGCCACTTTCGATTGACTCGCCATCTCCCTGGTAGGTTTATATGATTATTTCTTGTACATAAGGCGATAGAGTCCAGTCTACCCATGCTGTCACGGTTATTGTATCAGTACGTCTTGCTGAAGTTATTATCAGTAACAGAGCTGATTTTGATTATTCCGTCACTCCAACTCGTGATGGAAAGACGAAGGGAAAAGACAAGGTTTTCAAGCTTGAAATTTATTTCGGTATATGTTAGACGCCCAAAGAGCCTCCGACTCACCTTCTACCCATGACACAACATCTCAAAAATAGGTGTACAAAAGATAAAGCAATACAAACTTTCCTGACACCGCATATGAAATTGAGAATCCGAGGAACAAGGTCAATCTTTGATGGAGTTAAGACGTCGGCAGCCCAAAGAAACTATTTGAGGTGTATTTACTGAAAGAGCTTAGTATGTCCAAGTGCTCATTTGATTCAAGATACGGTACGTCCGTATTCGCCAGAATGCCAGTGCGGTCCTCATTCATTCTTACCCATATAGGTAGGTATCTTATGCTATCCCATTCCATATCTCGCTATGCATGCACACATATCAGCGACACAACTCCGAAAGCTATACCCTTATTTTGAAGTGAATGTCCTCATCATCCATTGGATAACACGAGACTTCAATCTATCTCTCTATCCAAACTTGAATCCACGATTTGGATCCCACGTTCCCTGCCCTTGAGGATTCTTCATGCCGTCCTGTCCCACAATTCCAGCGATACCACTGGGCGCGGGACCACCGCCACCAAACTTAATACCCATTTCAGGATTCCACGTTGCAGGAAGGACTGGCGGACTCTGTCTAGCACGTTGCGGAACAGGTGCAGGAATATGTACGTCTTCGTTGTTCGGCGGCCGAGAAAGAGTTTCTGTGTGTGATGGGGAATTGTAGGTTCGTGGGACAGGAGGGTTGGCTTCTTGTTGTTGGCGAAGGGTGAGGGAAGAGAGAGGTGGGAGGGAGAGGTCGCTGTCAGGGAATTCAGCCGAGTTCATGTCATGTATGTATAGAAAGAGGGGTTGAGTGGACGGAAACTTTGGGCACGTACGATTCCATCCTCATAGCCTCTTCTCTCCTCTCGTAGACAAACGCCTTCACACTGTCTCTAAACCTTCCCACAATCTTTGCCAGATCGTTGTAGAATTTCCTACCTACCTCCAGATTACTCACTATCTCCTTGTACTTAAAGTAAGCATTCTCCAGCTTCTGCAAGGCTTGTTCTCGTTCCCTTGAACTTGTATCGCCTTTCCTGGCAAGCACAAAAGCTTGGTTGGCACTTTCGAGCTGACTAATGAGACGATCCTGCTCATCTGATTCAGTCTTCAGCCCGCCAATATCAGCATCGTACATTGTGAGGCGCTGCTCAAAGAAATCTTCAAAATGTGCAGGCACGACAATCTGGCTTGGATACTCTCGCTCGATGCGGGCTGCCTCGGCGAGTATGCTGCTGTTTATATCATCCTTCTTAGCCTTCTCTCGCAGAGCTTCGATTTTTCTCCTCCTCCGGGCTTCGAGACGGGAGAGCTCGTTGAGGCAGTTGCGCAGGCGGGAGACCTCACCTTCGATTTTGGGAGGGATTGTAGCACGGCGACTACTAGGAACGAAATTGCCAATATCCCGATCGGAACCGGAGAGAATGCGGAGGGTATCTTCGCATTCGCGGAATTTGCTTATGACGAGCTGATCACTGTTATTGGCGCTTTTGAGGTAGCCGTCGATCTCCCCGATTTGAGCGAAGAGCTTTGTCGCAGCGGACTTGGAATCAAGACGAGTCCATCTGTCGGATCCGTACTTCATGAGCAGTCGTTCGTTTTCCGATTGTTCTGCCAAGAGAAGCTCTCGGCCTTCTGCGAATATTGACTCGTCAGAGGCTTTCAACTTAGCTGTGTCCGAGAAAGATCGATGAAGTCGGTTCAAAGCATCTGCCTGTCGTATTTCTTCTGCATGAGATGTGAGAGTTGGGGGTAGGCCCAAAGGCTTCTCCAAGGCTTGAAGAGATCCAGGCAAATTAAGTGAGCTCAAGGTATCGTGGATTTTAGTAGTGAGAATTTCCAGCTCTTCCACAATGTTGGTATTGACTAGTCGATCCCTCCTTTCCTCGTAGATGCTCGCAGCAACGTGAACAGCGAAGGGTACAAGTTTGGCGAAGAGGGGAGGGCCAAATTCCCCTTTATCACCAATGAACGAAGATGGTTCCGATATCTCCTTAGGGATTTTAGCAAGTGCCATATTTGCTCTTTCAAGAGTCTTGAGTTCTGACTTGGGTGGTACAGGATCTGTGATATTAGCGACGATTAAAAAGACAGGGCATGAACGTACTGAGATAGATCAAGTCATTATCCTTCTCGGCCCGTTTCAAATCTTCAGTGACTTTATTCTTCAGCCCATTCAAATCCCCCAGCACAGTCTTGTTCAAGTACTTGGCCTCCTTCAAAGCCTCATTGACACAGGAGATGCTGTCCCTCAACCTCGCAACTTCTTCCCCATACCTTCTCTTCTCCAGACAGTCGCATGCTTGCCGATATTGTGCCGCCGCAGCAAAATGATGGTGCTTTGCAGTTGTATGATGTATCCACTCCGAGCTGATTGCCTCACTCTTCACTCCCCAGTCACCTGCAGCACCATAGAAGTCCGATACTTTAGCGGCTAGCTTTGCAATAGATGCATCTTTGTATCCGTCCATGACTGCCTTCTGCCAGAAACATTCCTGCGCTTGTGCCAGAAGAAGCTGCTGCAAGGACTCCATCGTAGAGTCGTCCATATCCTCTGGAGGAGAAGATCGTAACTCCGGAATCACGGAGTTCTTGATATGCGAAATGACTCCTGCAGCCAGGCAGAAGTAATTGCAAGCCGATCTCAATCCATCAGTGGTTCCGCGGTTCGAGGACATAGCCAGTTGGGAGTACAGTGCCGCGAGATTGTAGAGGACGTTTGCCAGTTCGAACTTGAGATTATTCTGGGAGATGGGTCGATCGGTATTATATCCCAGCGCCGGATACCAGGTGAAGTCAACACCAATCTGTCGGTTCATTAGTGTATCTCCTACCAATCTGCCAACTCAAACACCCACGTCTATGGGGAACTTTCCACCTATCCAAGAGAGTTGCCCTGCATACGCCGAGATCTTCTTGATACCACTCGTGTGTGGTTCCCTTACATGGACAGCATCTCTTCGTAGGGCATCGATGACTTCAAGATCTTGCTTGAACATGTCTGGGTGCTGGTCATATTTGCTGGAGATGTATTGCTTGATGGCGGCTGACAGCGACACGGAATTGGTCTTGCGAAAGGGTAAGGAGAGGATATTGCTAGCCATGTGTGTTAGCTTCAAAATCTACAGGTTGAAGGTGAAATATCAAAGTATATCCTCTCTTACTTCGCCATAGCTGTCATAAGCAGCCTGTTTGGCTGCGCGGCTAAGCTTCGTCCAAATACACACGCGATGCGAGATGTCTTTAGAAGCCGAGCGTGGTGTTTTGACCTTTAGGCTGTCCCGCGATGACTTCATCGTTCATGCCTCAAAGACGCGGCAGAAAGAGAAGCTGCCCCTCGCTAACCAAATACGGTGCTGACCGACTCTGCAGCCAGGGCGGCCTGCGTTCTCCACGCGACTTCAATGGCAATAAGACATTGTGATCAACAGCCTCAATATTGCCGTCTTCGAGCTACAAAACTATTCTCTGGTTCGCCCGTACTGCACGATACAAGTCCGGGATCTGCGAACGACTTATGGCTCCAGCTCAGCGTCATACCAAATCCTCAGGCCCAGCTGCGCCTTTGAAAACGCTCATCGTAGACAATGGCGCCTACACCATCAAGGCGGGATTCTCGTCTCCCTCCATAGAAAACCCAGTGCACGAAATAATCCCGAATTGCCTAGCGAAAGACAGAGACAGGAAAGTTTACATCGGTTCACAGTTGTCTACCTGCAATGACTTCAGCGAGATGGCATTCCGCAGACCAGTAGAGAAGGGCTACATCGTGAACTGGGAAGCACAAAAGGAGATATGGGAGCACGAGTTTTTCGAGTCAAAATCGAAGCTTCATTGCGATCCGAAAGACACAGGACTGATACTCACGGAGGCTCCCAATGCTTTGCCCGTCTTGCAGAGTCATTGCGATCAGATAGTCTTTGAGGAGTTTGGATTTGCAAGATGTCTACGGACTACTGGTATGTACAGCTGGTGAGAACATAAATAGCAATGGGCAGGGAAATGCCCTCGAGAATAGTAGAAAGATGTGGGGAGCATCGCTGACCGTTACAGGCCCAGCTATGAATGCCTACAACGATATCCAGTCCTATTTCAAAGCCCCTCCTCGTCCTACAGATGCTGTCTCAACTCTCCCTTCAGAAATTTTGATGCTGGTTGATTCGGGATATTCTCATACCACTATTACACCTCTCCTTCTCGGCCGACCTCTCCAGAAGTCCATCAGACGCCTCGAGGTCGGCGGAAAGCTTTTGACAAACTATCTCAATCGTCAAATCTGTGTCCGACAGTACGACCTAGCAAACGAAACCTATCTCGTTAATGAAATCAAGGAAGCCACAGTATACGTTTCCAAGGACTTCAACGGAGACATGGAGAAGACATGGAGGGGACCGAAAGGAGATAGGCGACCTGAATATGAATCCGGCGGAGGCATAGCGAAGGATTATGTTTTACCAGACTATCATGCAAAGACGAAAGGATTTGTCCGCGAACATGACCCACAAGCTGCGACGAAATTGAAGGAGTTGACCAAGGGCAAGTCGATTGGTGCATCGGAAGATGTTGTGACTCTGAGAAACGAGCGCTTCACAGTACCGGAATTGCTGTTCAACCCCACTAATATCGGATTGAGACAAAGTGGGATCGCTCAACAAATTTTGGATAGTCTGTCGAGCTTGCCGCCCGGCTTGTGGCCAGGATTCTTGGCGAATATTGTGGTTGTGGGTGGGAATGCAAACATCGACGGGTTGGTAGCTAGATTACAGATGGAAATCCGAGCACTGGCTCCTGCGGAATGTATTGTCAGAGTGGCAAAGCCTCCGGATCCGATCATCAGCACATGGCAAGGAGGTGCGAATCTGGCAAAAGATGAAGAACAACTACGAAAGTTGAGCGTCACCAAGGAAGAGTACGAAGAATATGGCGCTGCATGGGTTGCAAGAAAATTCGGAGGACGGTAAAAGAAATGGGTCGCCATTCAGACGATCTCATTATGATACAAGACAGAGAATGAAATAAATAGCTTAAAGAAATCGTGCAAAAGAGTTTCGCCATTTCAATCAAATTATACTAACGACTTAATAATACAATGAAATGAGAGCATTTCAAATAAATCGCAACAAGACTCTTCTTAGTTCGTTCGTTTATGAAGCAGAAACCACGAGCACTCAAATACTTTGATAGACAGGCCAAAAATAAGAAAGGGGTATTCATTTTGCACTATACACTCAAAGCCGACTCGCTCTGAGCCCTTAACTTGCCAGAATTCAAAACATCCCCCGCTCTTCTCATCCTCTCTATAATAACTTGTTCCTCACTCTCCCACCTTCCAATAGTATCCTTTTTCTTACCTCCAAATCCCAACCATCCAGAACTCGAATCATCCTTTGCGTCCTTCTCCTCTCTCGCCATCTTCCGGACCATGGCCATCCAATTCCCTAATCCGACCTCGAAACATTGCTTGCATTTAGTCTTGGCTTCATTATCAATTCCCTTACGTCGTAATTCCTCCTCAGCAAGATCAACAGCTTCTCTCGTCCATGCGAGCCCATCTTCTCTGCTCGTCCCGGTGAGTTTTGAGGCGTACAGTATCTCCCCAATATAAGTCATGACACCAGCCTCCTCACACTTCTCCTCTGGAGTCCGCAGCGGGGGCGTCGTTCCATCATTTGGAGGAGGTGGGTATTGTGGCGGCGCTATTACTGAACGCATCATGTCTAGGGCTGTGCTTAGCATACCCTTCTCTTCTTCATCTGGTGTAAGTGTTGATCGCATTGTAGTCGGCATTTGTGGCAAAGACCTTCGGGCACGGAGGACTGAGAGAAATATTGGGAGGGCTAGCGAAAGATTCGAGTTCACTGCATGATGTACACCCAACGCAGTTGCAACTGAGAGGACATTAGCACTGGGCAACCCAGACTCAACTCTGATCACCCCTGTTGCAGAATCGATAGCCGGCTCCTCCATCTTCGAATTCACAATGTCCAATGCCCATTTATGCATCTCCAGAGCAGCCTCAGGTGTCTTCTTGTAATCCAGCCAAACCGCATACGCCAAAGCCGCGTCAATTCGTTGCTTGTCCGTAAATCCTTGCGTCGTCAAAACCCGCATATAATACACTTCTGGCCCCTCGAAAGCTGCCTCGCAGTCCTCCTCTCTTGGCGCACTCTTCGATCCTGGTGGCACCGGTCGAGGATTCGGATTCGAAGGCCCGATAACCACATTCGCAGGGAAAGCAACATTCCTCGTCTTATCCCGAACATATCCATCCAGATGCTCCGCCGCCCTGGCAGCACCCATCAGGATCTCATAATAGCCCCGTCTCCAAGGCTCTGACTTTTTTGAAATATCGCAGCCCGTCTTCCCAATTCCTGCCACAAGGATCCCTCCTTCGTCTGCATCTGCAAGTCCCGCTCCATCAATGTTTGGATCCTCCAATCTCCGCAGAAGCTGTCTGTATGCATCGCCCGTACGTGCCCAATCAACCAGACTGACTCCATCTTCCTCGTGCTCCTCCTGCCACCTTGCACTCCTCCAATCCTTCCTTGTAACCCATGACCATTCACTTGGAGACGGAAATCTATGATTGAGGTACTCCTGCTGGACTCCAAACGCAAAAACGAGCACTAAGATCCCTCCTGTCCACAATAGAATGGTATATTTTCCAGCTTTCCATACCTCGTCCTTAATCCATTCCTTTCGTTCTGTGGTAAGAAATCGAGCTGTTGGTCTGCGAGTTCGAGAGGAGAGGAAAGGAAGCTGTGGTCGTGAATAGCTGGTCAAAGTGTTTTGCGTAAAAGGTCGAGGAGAATTAGGAGGTCGGAAAGATCGTAGAAGAAGTATCCTTCTAATTGGGAATCTTGGGCGCATTTTGATGTGCTGTGTTGATGGATGTCTGGGAAGCTCAAATCTCAATCGAGATCTCCCACCACCTGACTTGGCGTTGGGGCCTCAAGGTGCCAGGCACGGGTCTTTAGTGGGGAATATTTTGAGAGGGGATGGACTGCACATAGTCAATACGGTGTATCCCAGCTTCCAACATTCACCAATTGACAATGTCTAAATCAGTACGCTTCCTTCTTCTATATATATAATACCTTAATGGGACACTGACTCTTTCAAAAGATCGCCTACAAACACTACATCCGCGCTCTCTCGCGCTGGCCCGTCGATAACCTGCGACCAGACTGCCAGTTCCCCCAAGTAATGCGAAAGCGACTCGAGCAAAGGTTCCTGCCTGTATTCTCACAATCCTCCTCCACTGGCACCACGCAAGTACAGGCTGTTGCAAACAGCGCTATAGATGAGAAGCTAGAGTTGGAGCAGGCAAATGTGCTATATTCGCTGTTAGAGAACCGCTATTCGAGGAAGGTTTGTTTTAAATCACGAAGGAGACTTAGGCCCTTACGAGTCTTGAGATTTGAGGGATAGGTGCTGATATGTGTTGTTAACATACAGTATCCGATTACGGGCGAGTTGATGGCGCCGAAGAGCAATCCGAATCATTATACGAATTTGATCAAGGAGTTAGAAGAGGCACCGAGGAGTAGTTGGATGGAAAGGACGATTAAAAGGTGGAAAGGCTTTTTACGATTTTCGTAATAGGACATTAGGGATGGATGTATTTGTACGACTACAGTACATGTTCTGGCGTCACGAAAGAGCTGTACAATAGCGGAGCTCTATACTTTTGATGACCATGGCTTGGAGCCTTGTACAATTAAATACCACGACTCCTATAAACCATATCTAGACTCCCAACGCCATACTTCATGCAGAAGTCTATACAACCCATGATTCCCCTTCCCCCAACTCTTAAATGTACTTCTTTTCTGGATCCAACCTATCCATCAAATCGATACTCTTCTCATACATAGTAAACACAATCCCGCCACTCAACATCAACCTTACCAACCTCGGTAGCGCACCACTCCAAAACGTCAGTATGCCCTCGTTTTTCGCGATCAGCGCAGCACAAGCAAAGCTGTTTCTATACAGACTCCTCGCCTCAATACTCTGCATCCGAGTCTTTATAGTATCAAGCGGCTGAGTAACATAAACGGTAATAAGACCTGCAATACCTCCGATTCCAAATGTAGCCATCGTGCCTAGCTTCTCCCCCGGCGCCGTGTATGATTGTGCAAGCTGGCGGAGGAAAGTATAGGATCCGAATCGTGTTGCGCTGTTCGCTGCTTGCCGCGCCGTAGTTGGGACGAAACCTTGGAAGAAGCCTCGGATGCCACGCTCGCGGGCGATGATAGGAACGGCGTGGAGGAAGCCTCGCATTCGAGGGTTGGCACTCTTGCGGTCGTCGATTCTGACGTCTGTTAACCTAGTACTTGGACAAATGAAATTCTTGAGAGAAGTCACGAACAGTGTTGTCTTAATGCTCTCAAACGGCGTGACAGCAAGTAAAGATTCCGTGACGCCTGCGCCAAACCCAGCAATGACCGTCCTTGGGCCTGATATCTTTCCATCGGCATCCTGAAGCATAGACTTATACTGATCGAAGGCCACAAATCCTACAATGGCGTCAGAAATGTAGCTTCTGGAAGCCTTGGGGCTGTATCCGGAGTGGCATACGGATTCCAGCTTTCAGCGAATTGCCAATGATCAATGTCGTGCATCCTGCATACCAGGCTTTGCCAAACGGTGGCCAGGGTAGCTTCTGCCCGTCTGCTAATCTGCGATTCAATTGCGTTCGAGTCTTCGCAACTGCCAGGACTTTGTCAGCCAAGTCCCTGGGCGTTGTTCACATTCGCAGGCTGTGACCCCAGAAGTGAAGCCAAAGTCGCCGCAGCTATTGGGATTTTGATTCGAAAGACATACATTCGGCAGGGTAAGTAATAGCTAGACATAAGTTAGCAAAGCTCCGATGATTCATGGTGGGGGACCTACCAATCTCGACAGCTCCAGCAGTAGACCCAGCAATGATTGAGCGCAAAGCGCTGGGTCTGTCCTTTTTCTTTTCTGGTTGTGCGGTCGCCATTTTGACGATTGGGAGATTGTGAAGGGTGAAGAGTTGTAATCTGAGTATTGTTGATTTTTCCTGGGAAGCTTGCGAAGTTGACGAATGCCGATGCCGCTTTAGGAGTCTGGGGTACAGGAGCTGGGGTGCTGTGAATTGTACCCGGTAATCGGCGGCGTTTTTGATTTTGTTGATGAGGGGACTGACGCAAATACATACAATATGGGACTGCAGTTTAATTAACAAGACTTCTTCTCTCACCTCGATTCTTAAAGAAATTCACCACTTCATTTTAGATTGCCACAAAAACCGCGCCGATGGAAGGTCGTCATCTACAGCCTCCAAAAGATTCTGGTCAAGAGCAAGTTTTGACCGTTGCGATCAAATTGCAGCTAAAATCAGTACGAATGGCTGAGGGAGAAGCAGCTCTATGGAGATGGCTAGTTTAACCGCCGCAGCCCCTGTGCGAAAACGATATGAAAGATACGGTACGAGGCTATCGAAAAATACCGAAAGATTGCGATATAGAAAGGGCAGAGAGCCTCTTAAGGATACAACATGTGTTATACCTAGACTACTCTACAAATACACCAGTCCTGGAGCTGTCTGATGCCCGTTTTCTCTCCACTGACCCTATCTCCGAGTTCCATTGTAGTCCGTGCCCTATGCAGACAAGATGCATCTATTTAGTGATCCAGAAAGTGGGAGATATCCATCTACTCGTCCTTGACACCACCTCGGCCGGCCTTCTCCGCGGCGGCAATTGACTTCTTGTCCTGAGCTTGGGCAGCTCCGCCCTGGAGACCGCTCATCAAACCAGCAGGAGCTTTGAATGGTCGCTTCAGGTCTCCAGTGGCTGGCTGTCCGAACAAGTGGATCTTGACCATGTTGCCTTCGAATGCGCCTTTGAGGGGGATGATAGATTGAATGACCAGTGGGTTGGTATACTTGAAGTATAGGTGCATAACTCCCATCATTCCAACGCCCATGAGTTGTGCCTTATAAAGTGCCTTCATTTGTGCGACATCATATGCGTGGACAGTGGTAGTGATAAGCTTTGGCTCTTCGGTGGATCCCATTTGTGGTTGCTCGACGTATTTGAGGGTGGTCATATCTGCAGACAATTAGTGCTGGTCGTTTCCCCCAACACTCCGCAATGAAAACTTTCGTCACTTACCCTTCTTCTTATTGATCTGGAGATGCACGTAGGCATAGATGGAGATGATGATGACGTTTGAGAGGATGTAGCCGGCGCGGATCATGTTGAGCACACTGGGGTCATCCATAGGGATCTTCTTGGAGACTTGCATCATCACGAGGATGATTACCAAGTTGGTGCTGCACAATTGCTGTCAGTATGGCTGTTAAGATGGGATGGGGCAGTATGGAAGAGTGCATCGCATACATTTGGGGACTGAGAGCGGCCATTCTGTCGGTATTAGGTCGGATCGCCAAGGGACTGCTCTGTAGAGTGAAGTTCGCAATTGAATACAACTAGGGGAAGTTGTAGGACTGTTTGTGGGATGGAGTCGAAGTCAAAGATTGAGCGTAAATAGAAGAAGGCTGCCGTGGTGCGAAGAATCGTGCGCCACTGTGTAGGTTCACTAGTTTGTACTAACCAGACTTAAGGTGGCTTGGATTGCGGCTGCGGGACTTCAGGCCAGATATTGACAAACGGTGCCGAGGATTCGCCGTTTTACGATGTCGTTTGTTTTGAGGTCGTTTGTTTACTTCTAAACATTATACTCAAGATCTGCGAATCTCATAGCGATTGATAAGTTACTGAAATGTTCCAGGGATATGTTTGCCAAGTCAAGCGACTGAGGGCACAATAGATGTGGCTGCGAAGCTTCCTTACCTTTAATGTTTGTATTAACTCGATCTTTGCATGGTTACGAGTGGTTCATGTGATGTTCGACGTGCTTGCAAAGTCGAACTCTCACCTCCTCGTGGCGCAAAGGAGTAAGATTGTGGTTAATTATATAGTAGCTAACGAGAGCCGTTACATTTGAGAGAGTTGTTGGAAGTACTGTGAAAGGTTGATTTGGAAGGGCCTTGGCAACGAGAAATTGTCACGATGACACCAACTTCACAATTACGACTACAACTTCAACGAAAAACTTGCAATCGAGAGCATGCCAAAGATGGAGATAGACCTTGCCAGCTATCTTCACAAATACATACTCCACCTCGGTGGTTCCTCCTCAACGACAAATCCAATAGCACTCGACGACAAAACCACGTGGCATACCTCTCTCTCGTGCTCGACTGAAGCCTCCGCTGATGGCAATTAGGATCAGGAGATGGAAGGACAATTAGTTGCTGAGCGTTGTTTGTATGCTTTTTGAGTTGTGTCTTGAGAGGTCATGGTTTGACGGGTTCCTGACACTTATCAAGTTGAACCTCGTAGAGCTGATTTCGGACTGGATTTGAAAGCGAGAGCAATCGATATGCTCTTTCTTGACCTTAGACTTTCTCCCAAGGTTAAAATACCTCTGCCTCTTCTGCCGGCAGCAGGAGGGCCAATATCATCTCGTTCGTGAAGCCAACGGTACGTTGTAGCTTCGGAGATCCCAGATTCGGCTGCAAATTCCTCTTTTTGACCTCATTTTCTCTGTGAAATGCGTTGGAACATCGTTCTTTGGCGAGAGCATTGTATTCTGGAGGTCTTTTCCATGTTGGAGGATGCCTCTTGTTTCCGCTGCGTAGTTCTCGTCCCATTGTGTTAGTTTCAAAAGTTATGGAAAAATACGGATATTACATACAGTAGCGTCCGGGAAAGCCTAATCCTATCTTATCTTATCGCCGAAGCATTATTTCCTGGAGAACTCGCCGACCCTAAATTATAACAACAACGCTTCTCAATTGGCAAGCTCTCCAGGACTCAGGGGGGGGAGACAACAGATGTATGTCTGCAAACGGAGAGCACCTCAAAGATGAGGTCAGTCACATTACCCCATGAAAGAGATACCTTACTGACTGAAGCAAGGGTTCCAAAACCCAGGTGATGATAGCTGGGGCTACAGCAGGCTTGATCGCGAGGTATATCTTCCGTTGATGTCCCAACACTTCACCAGTATGACTAAAATCCAATCAGATTCATCATAGCCCCTCTAGATGTCGTCAAAATCCGCCTCCAACTACAGACCCACTCCCTTTCTGATCCGCTCTCCCACCGCGACCTGCGTGGCTCTCCCATCTACAAAGGCATCCTCCCAACGATCAAACACATCCTCCGAGAAGAAGGCATCACCGGATTATGGAAAGGCAACATTCCCGCAGAGCTGATGTACATCTCGTACAGCGCCATTCAATTCACGACCTACCGCACAATCACCCTTGGCCTCCAACAAACGTTCGGCGAACATAGACTCCCTAACGCAGCGGAGAGTTTTGTTGCTGGTGCGGGCGCCGGAGCCGTTGCTACAACTGCCACATATCCCTTAGACTTGCTACGCACAAGATTCGCTGCCCAGGGCACGGAGAAGATCTATTCCTCGCTCGCTGCATCTATACGTGATATAGCTCGGCATGAAGGGCCACGAGGATTCTTTCAAGGTCTCGGCGCAGGCGTGGGTCAGATCATCCCTTACATGGGGATCTTCTTCTCGACGTACGAAACATTGCGTCTGCCGCTCTCGCACGTTTCTCTTCCGTACGGATCTGGCGACGCCACAGCGGGAATTATGGCGTCAGTATTGGCAAAAACGGCGGTATTCCCTCTAGACCTTATTCGCAAGCGGCTGCAAGTTCAGGGACCAACTAGATCGAGATATGTGCATAGGAATATTCCGGAGTATAAGGGTGTTTTCAGGACGTTGGGCGAGATTGTTAAAAAGGAGGGGAGGAGAGGCTTGTATCGAGGATTGACTGTGAGCCTTTTCAAGTCGGCGCCGGCAAGTGCTGTTACGATGTGGACTTATGAGAGGGTCTTAAAGCTCTTGATGGAGATGGAGGGCAAGGGAAATGACGGTGGCGTAGATTGATAGACTATAGGATGAGAGGAATTGAGTGTAAAGATATCCGTGCTAGACAAAAGGAACAAGTGTCTATGGCATAATTAGTAATAATCAGTAGTGATGAACTGGGACGTGTGGGAGAGGACGAAGACTCAGCGTTGAATTCTATCTTCTTTCAGTATACTGTCAGAAGCGGCTCCTCGGTAAAAGTGATTCTCATAAACAAACCTACCCCGCATTGCCGACAAGCTGTCAACTGTCTCTTTGAATGAAATCTATTTTGCGCTTTGACGCCCGACCTTCACAAGTACAAGCATTATATATTCACTCAGGCAAGCCTTATGCTAATCCGTCCTCGGTCTCTCGAATTATTGACTTGAGAAGATCACTCTGCCTTGCTGATATACTACACTAGAGAGACGTTCAAAAGTCAGTCAAACGATGGCAGTGACCCGCGTCCAGAACACTTCATCACGTTCACAGATTGGTTCCCCCCTGCGCCCTCCCCGTTCGAAGACCAAACGCAGCCAATGGACTGCCTGCGGCTGTAACATCTATGGCTGGCCCTCTATTGGTGGTATGATTATGCGAGCATCATGCGATCTCGTAGAGTTGCGGTATCTTGGATTTGATCCTCTGAATGTGCCGACGACGAGATTCGAAAATCAAGAGGATGAAGATGACTTCTGTAGGTGTCTGAAAAGAATTGGGGGGAAGTGGTGGAGGAGCGAGCAGAGGCGGCTTGACGTGACATTTGCGAAGTGGCGCTTGGGTGAGCGGCCGAATAGGGAGGAGATGAGGGAGGTGTACGTTGGGTGGCCAGAGGCAGGTGGGGTGCTGGTTTTGGAGGGGGACGAGAGCGAGATGACAGTCGAGACGGGGAAGTTGAGGATGGTGACGGACATGGAGGCGAGATGCCATGTTCTACGGCACACCCTAGCTGCTGTATTTTACGAAGACCCGGATTCGTATGCTGGATTCGACGGACTAGGGCCGAGGAAGACTAGCCACGATGAGGAAGAGAGTGAAGAAGATGCCGAGGAAGATGATGGTCACGACGAGAAGGCAACAGCAGGGCAAGATCATGGAAGGCAAGGCTGGGATGGCAAATGTGTGTGTTCTTGATGAGTCGTAGCTTCTATACTGCTGTCTCCTTGTTCGATCCCAGTCAGACTTCGACTTCTTTGTCAACAAAGCGGTCGCTAAACCTGGGGGCAACCTCTCAGGTCGAGGATTTCGTAGCCGATTTGGACAACTTTTCAATGAATGCTTAGTGAAAACCGCAACTTCGGTAAGAAGAGTGTATAAACCTTTGTTAACTATTTTTAAAGTACACACACAGGGAACTTTTTTTTCTAAAGCATTGTACTTCGGGGGGTAAGTGAGTTGAATAGCAGCTATAAGTTCAGTGTTCTGAACGTGCCTTAAACGGCCACCTAAAACCCGGCAGCCAATACCACAGCCCAGATTATGAAATTGTAAAGTTTGATAACTCAGTCGGATACATATTGTGGAAGGGGAGACTCCAATCTCCACAACAAGAGCGTAGCAAATGCAAGGTACGTCAGGTGGAATGTTGTCGAAATAACAAATAGACGAAAACAAAGGATATCATGTGCACTACGCAACATGGGGTTAGCAGTCGTTACCGGAAAATTTATAGGGCCTTGACGCAAATCAAATGTACCACCAGCGCCTAAGGACTGCCTTCAATAAGCGACTTAAAACACCAACAAGACTTACAATTGGGTATACTTCTGCAGGTTAATGCGCGATCGTACGGACCTCGATGTGATGTGACTTCAGACGTGAGATGTGTTGTTCTGCTGGTCCCCAACCCCCCCTTTTAGCCTTTAAATGGCGGTGACGCCTTGTACTAAAGGCCCTCTCGCTCCGTCCCGCAGGCTTTTCCCAGCCCAGACCAGCCAGTGCAATTATTATTATTGTCATCGGGTATTTCGAAAGCAAGTTTTAATTTTGAGCTTTCAGTCGTTTTGTTGTTATATTCTTATTTAATTGTTTTCTCCGATTTCAATTGCTATTCTACATAACATACCCCTCTCGCTCGGTTGTACGAGAAATACAGCATTCGATTTGATTGGAGTATCGTCGCTAAAGTTGGAACTCGTTCTACAACTTCACCCCTGCGAATCAGAGTCGCCCAACGCATCGACACCGACCTCGACCCACCACTTACTTACATACCTCGACAACATCACCTTGCTTTCCTTTGCTACCAACTCGTCATAATCCTGATGCCACTTCGAACTGTCTACGTAGCTTTCGCACAAGCCTAACCTCACCGCCGTAAAGGTTCCTTGCTCCACATGCGAGTTGTACCAACAGGTGTGGCACATCAACCACCCAGCTTGACCCTCTAAGCGCCAGCCCGAGCCAATCTCACCAAATACCAACAATGGCCCAAAAAGATCGCGAGAATGAGGTGGAAGAGCGTCCGAGTGAGAGACGACATAGATCGAAGTCTGAGAAGGATCCCAATCGACCTCACAAGACGAGAAGCTCCAGACCGAAGGTGATCGACCCCGAGACAGGCGAAGTCATCAAGTCATCCCACCGACGCAGGAAGGAGAAGGAAGCAGAAAAGAATAGCGAAAGAGGTTCCGAACCATCGACATCTATGGCCGACTTAGTTCCTGAGTTGGCTCGAACGGCTTCTGCGCCCGGCGCAACCTCGAGAAGTAGTCTGCCATACCCCAGTTTCAACAAGGCATTTAGCAAGGAGGCAGTCAACAGCAGGGACGATGTACGGCTGCCAGCTGCGAACAAGACGAGTCCATATACACCAGAGTCAACAGATCTCGGCTCGAGCGAGAAGGGCAGATCGAAATCAGCTGAGCACATTATTCCTCCCAAGTCTGCAAATACACCGAAGGATGGTAGACCACCGAGTCCACCCGAAACCGATATCTCACCACAGAGAAAGCACAGCACGAGCCGTATGTCAAAGGTCCAGGAGGATTTGGAGGCAGAGGCTGGATCGGTGACGAGTAACTCTTGGTTTGGTAGGATGGCTGGAAAGGATCAGATCAAGGAGACCCGGTCGAAAGTTTCCATCAAGTCTAAGAGCTCGAAGGCTAGCACAATCAAGTCACCAAGAATGAAGGATGGGAGAGCTTCTGCGGAGGATCTGCGTATACGGGATTCGGGTATTGGATCTGGTGTGGATTCGAATGTCACATCTGTTGCTCCAAAGCGAGATCAGGAGAAGAGAGAACCAGAAGCGACCTTGAAACGACCTCCAGTCCTGGATACAGATTCATCCCCTGCCTCAGCACAAGATTCATCTCCTCGAACCCCGACTCAGACCCCCCAGTTTCCGCCATCAGTTGTACCCAGTGTCAAGCCCACACCATCGCCTTTCATCCATTTTGAAGATCATGGTGTGGTTTCAAGCTCCTTTGATTCGCCACAACCTCCTCCGCCTCCACCTCCTCCGAATGTACCTATCAACGTTCCTCGAGTCGATTACTTGATGCAGAACGGCGGATTGCTTCGGCCGGTTCCGAAAACTCTACTCACCGCTGCTCCAGCCTTTTCGTCTCAACAAGGTGGATCAAGAGATGCTACACCAATTCCTTCTGAGATTGAGAAGATCTTTGGGCCCTTTTACACTATTCTGGACCAGTACGAGGCCGTTATGAACAAGAATGGATCGATGGCTGTGGCTACAGGATATCGATCAGTTGCGAGGAGATTACTTGATCGACTGGAGAACGTCTTCAACAGAGATCTATCGTCTGAAGGCTGTTCATGCGTCATGTGCCAGCACCCTGATCTTGCAACACATGAAGGAAGTCGAGGCCTCGGATGGGGAGAAGTTTTGGAGTGGGTCAGCGGTCGAAGAGAGCTACCTGTCTGGCCAGCTTTCGATTTCGCGACACTGGGAGTCAGAGCCGGCGAAGATTTGTCTAGTGGTCTTGGAATCACTGCGGAAGGTGGTCTTGAGAGACCTAGATCTCCTGTCAAGATGGATCCTGATATTGCTGAGGAGTTCCGTGAGCACTATCTTGCCCAAACCAAGAAGACTAAGCATGCCGTTGACAGATGGCTGTCTAGCTGCCCTCAAACAGCAGCTACTCCACCACAAGAGGTCGACGATGAGACCTTGTCATTCGCCATTCTCACCCACTTGGATCAGCATGATCGGCCAATCTTCAATGCATTGGTTTCTGGCTCCACGGTACTGCAGCCGGTATCGAGAGCACCTCAACCCAAGCCTAGATCAGAATTTATGATCAAAACAGTTCACTCGATTCAAAGACTCTACCGACTCCCCAACCCTCCCCGGGATCCTGAGGCTGCAATCTATTTGTTAAAGCACCCCAATCTGCACAACCTTCTGGCTACAATGTCAAGCATCAACGCATCAGAGTGGGAGATTTTGACATCTGGTCGATTCGATGGCTTCCTCTGGTCTGGTGCAGATGACTCTACAAATCCGTCACCAGCTCCGTCTCGAGGACCTACACCGGCCGGTGGATTCCGCGGCCCTATGTCGCCTCCGCTGCGACAAGGCATCCCATCTCGGAACAACACACCTTTCTCTCCGATGCGAAACCAGACTTTCTCTCCCTCAATAGGCGGATTTCAGTCTCGAGGCCCGACACCATTTGCTCAGGTTCGCCAGCCTGTGTCTAACGACGAGGAAACTGAAATCGCTGTGCTCGCAGAAGTAGAGCGTGAAATCTACTTGAGTATGGAGGCATTGGAAGATGCATTCGAAGGCTTGCATCGTAAGGCCGAATTTGTTCGACGAGCTCTGCGGGAACGTGGAGCCGGGCTGTCAATGTCATTACAATCCAGACAACCTAGCCAGCCTGACATCATCAGTGCAGGGACACCTGGCTTCCCTCCATCTGGACTAGGACCTGGCTACGAGAGACAGAACTGGGGAGAAGGAAGCGAAATGCTGAGCGAGAGTGACTGGGAGCCAGAATCTGAACTGATGAGCGAGCTGGCACCCGATGACTCGGCGAGCAACATCAGCAGCTCGAGACACAGACGGCCGAAGAGAAGAAATGAAAGAAGAACGCCTGCTCTAGTTGAGGAGGAAGACGAGGATTGATGACTGAGTTCGAGTTGCTTTTGCAACCTGAAGTATGATTGTTTGGTAGCTATCTAGCTCTTTGCTACGAATTTTGACGACGACAGCACTGGTTGAGAGGACTCGACCAGGAAATATATGAATGGAATGAAAACAAACGGACTTGGGGGGTTTTTTTGAGCGAATTGTTTGGGAGATTGGATTAAGAGATGTAATGCCAGATGGGTATATCTTGCAAATCCATGTACATAATGAGATTGACCTGGATGCGTTGTTAGGATCTGATGGATGGATGCAAGGAGGATTCGGATACAATGCATTGTTGGCGTTACGTTGCATAGCGATGGATGGTGATTTTGGACCTTCTAAAGTCCCTGTATCCATGGGCAAACAATTGAAATGACACTCTTGGGTGGACATTTGTCTTTCCTGCATTGATTTTTACGTCCTTGCCCGGAGGCGACCTTTGTTCCCTGTACGCTGTCTCGTAATTCCGTGCAGTCTTGTGAGTAACATGCAGAGATATCTCTTACGAGTCAGTCATTTATGAGCGATGTTCTCCTTCATAATAGATCAGACGTATCCAGACCAGAACTAAACAAAGTAGAAAATCCAGATCCATGTATGGATTTCATTGGCATTAAGCATATAGGATCCAACATATCAAATTTCAAAATTTCAAGAAACCGATTTACTAGTACATACGAAGACGAATAGTGTAGTTGAGACTTCTTTCCTCTGGCAGTGTCCTAACTCCATACCAGATCAATCCAGCTTTCCGAATTCTTAATTTCACACGCGACTCCAGGAAGTCTATATTGTATTACTTTCTGACTCCCATACCGGCATACGTCTGTTTGTTTTGAGGTGTTGCAAGCGAGAGCTTATCTTATCACAGCCTTACGTTGTGATGTACTGTACTGTACTGTAAGCAAGCCAGCCGCACGGAGTATTCGGGCAGTGATTTTCCTTGGCCTGAGACTTGGGAGCGGGACGGAACAAGCCACAAAATATACTCACTTCTACTCTGATGAACTCTGCTCTCGTACTCTTCTCGGATCCTCGCATATAGCATGTCAACTGCCTTCCCGGATCGCGGCTCTCCCCTGGATACCGTGGGAACCGTCACGGCTGGCAAATATGAGACGCCCAATTGGCTGTTTGGATTAGCTTTAGCAGGTGGGATCTGGTTTCTTTTCATTATTCTTGTCCAGGCCATTGGGTCCATCCAGCTGTAAGTAATGCTCGACTCCAACCACTTCGCCGCTTGGATTTTCTTGTACTTACGCGTATCGTTCCAGATACCGCTATTACTCTTCCAAACCTAAACGAGCCGTCTCTCCGACTCTGAAGCTCGATCATGTTCCGCATATCACCATCCTTCGGCCCGTCAAAGGTCTCGAGCCCCAGCTCTACGAATGCCTCGCCGCAACTTTCTACCAAACGTACCCCCTGCAGAAGTTGACCATCTACTTCTGCATAGGCTCCTCTACCGATCCTGCTTTTCCGGTCCTGCAACGTCTTCTAACAGACTTCCCGCAGTTCGACGCCAGAATCTTCATCGAAGAGGAAGACCCTAACCTGACTGGCGATGGAGCCACAGACAACCTCGGGCCCAACCCTAAGATACGGAACATGAGTCGAGGGTATAAGGAAGCAAAAGGAGATTTAGTTTGGGTCATCGATTGCAATGTCTGGGTTGGGAAGGGCGTGGCTGGACGAATGGTCGACAAGCTCTGCGGATACATGGAGGATGGGAAGAGGGCTGTTCCATACAAGTTCGTACATCAACTACCTCTGGTGGTGGACAGTGTCGGAGCGAGCGTTGGGGAGGAAGCTCGTGGGCTGCTTCAGGGTCAAGAGGAAGTTTCCACGACCAATTCTTCCGCGTACAACATTTCGACAGCACCGCAGAACGAAAGCCGAATCAACACACTCTTGCGCACCAGTGGCGGTCGGTTCGAGGAGATGTTCATGGCGACCTCACACGCCAAGTTCTACACGGCAATCAACACCACCTCTGTCGCTCCCTGCATTGTGGGCAAGTCCAACATGTTCCGCCGCTCCCACCTCAACGATCTGACATCAGACTCCCCGAGGTACTCAGCTGGCATCGACTTCTTCTCGGAGAACATCTGCGAGGACCACCTGATCGGGGACCTCCTGTGGCGGAAGCAAGTGCAAGATGAGAGAGCCGGCCAGAAATTCTACAAACACGGCCTGGTGTTTGGGGATCTAGCTATCCAGCCCATGGCGGGCATGTCAGTGCGCGAGTACATTGCTCGTCGGGTTCGTTGGCTACGCGTGAGGAAGTGGACGGTGACGCTGGCGACATTTGTCGAGCCTGGGGTTGAGCCTCTGCTCTGCTCAGCATATGGTGCGTTCGCCATCTCCACGCTCCCATGGTTTGGAGTGCCTCATACTTGGAGTGCATTCGGCTGCATCTGGCTCGGAATCGTGCTTCTATGGATGGGAGTAGACTTTTGTGCCTATGCCAAGGTACATTCCGGCGCATCGCTCGAACTGGATGAGAACACGCCGTCCTTTCCTCGGCCACCCAAGGGACGGAAACGGCCGTTTATTGAATGGGTGTTTGCTTGGCTGGGGAGAGAGTGTCTCGCGCTACCAATTTGGATCTGGGCGTGCTATGGAGGAACGACTGTTATGTGGCGGGGGAAGAAGTTCCGTGTTGGGCTTGATATGAGGGTGAAGGAGATCAAGAAGAGGGATCAGACGGCCACGCCTTCAGTAGAGAGGGCTAGGTCGAGGAGTAAAAATAGAGTTGACTGATATGATTGCAGTATGATCCAGATATGAGCATTTTAACCCCATAGATAGACGAGCATATTTGAACTCAGCAGATACCCTCATCTAATACCTATGTACAATGGCTCTGTCTTCACGCTCGAGTACTTCCTTCGCCCACGCTGCATTTGTGACTTGCACGGTGATCATTGGGCAGGCTGCATACGACGACTGATGATAATGAAGCTGGAATCCACGTCTGGAGTTACTCGTCAAGGGAAGTAGGCACAAAATTCTTGCAGAAAGGTCTTCAGAGAGGCGGTAGATCATGTGTAATAAGTTGGCTTGTGGGAATCTGGTTCATGGCTTTCCAAGCTTTCCTGGCCTTGTCGGTCTCGAGCTTGTTCATACGGCTCTGGCGGGTCGTGATTTCAAGTCACGGTCAGTTATACAGTTACTCAACGAAAAGACCATCATTCTCTGCACATGCTTTTGTGAACGTGGCGTTTCATTCTCATTCTGACTATGTGAGTGAGCTATACTATTTAGCTTGCTTGTCAAATCAACGTGCACTCTCAATTCTGGCCAGAGATCATCACTCGTAATACATCTATGCGGCAATGCCAATGACACCTGCGTGATCAGTCAGTACGCGGATCCTCAGGTCGAGAACACAAGACATACCGCAAGCAGGTCGAGTACCGGCGTTGCCAGTCTTCTTGGACTCCTCGTTTCCTCCCTTGCCGAGATCATCGGTTCCGGAGTGGACGACGACAGTTCGCTGTGATGTTTCAGTGTGCTGATAACTTGGGATGGTATCGTGCAGACTTACGCCAATAACACTCTCTGGGCCGATCAACTTGATGAGCTTGTCGGTGGTGGAGCCCTTTCCGTTGCCCTGTCCATCTGTCTTGAAGTTGCCCAAGTCACCAACGTGACGAACCTCATCGGTAGGAGCTCCGTGAGTCTTGCCGTGGGGGTTGACTATCCATCCTGCATCAGTCCATATTCCGAATCAAAGATGCATGTGTGTGTATGTATAAATGGCACTCACAGTGGGGACCGGCGGATGTGCAGCCGTTGGTGTTGTCACCGAATTGATGGACGTGCATGCCACGCTCGGCATTGGGATCGTTTCCAGAGATGTCCCATGTGATGGTAGTTGGGGAGGATTCGGAGGCCTGCTCGAAAGTGACGGTTCCGGTGACCTTGGAGTCACCTCGGACGGTTGCAACTGGAGGAAGAGAAAGCAGGTTAGTAAGGATATTACCAGAAAAACAGAATAAACGTCTACCAGAAGAGACAAAGGAGACAAAGAAACAAAAGATCCTGTCAAATTGAGGCTGAATAGAGCTTAGATGTAGCCATCCGGGTAACAATTTCATTGTTGATTGCTGCCCAAAGGAGGTCGAATCGTGCTCAAACTGTCTCTAGCGACCCCGCCATTGGCCTCCAAACATGCCCGAATCGCTGACAGACCGGGGTCTCAAGGAATATATACTTGAATGCATGACATACCTGCTTTGACCATTTTGATGTTTGTTTTATGATGTTGTGTTAGATGATTTGGATGTTGCTGTGGATTTAATGTATGTATAGAGTTGTGGGAAAGGAAGAGAATGAATTGGAAGAAGAAGAATGGGTGGGATGACGAAAGGTAGATGTATGTGGAGAAGCAATGGATGGACCGACCAGGATCCCTACCTTCCTTTCAGCTTACAAAATCAATTGAGAGGTGAGGGGTTCCTGTTCCTTTGAATGCATCCAAGCTCCATCGCGTGTCCGTCCCACCCCACTACCACCTGCCCTGCCCTGCCCCGCCCGCCTCGCACTTCGCTCTCTCAGCTTTACTCGAGTACCGAGGATTGTGATGCCTGAGGCAGAAAGTGACGGGTATGGAATGGATTTTATGGCATGGGTCATTCGAGATTGGCATGAGGCATGGCCAAGCACTTACAGTAGCTATGAAAATTAGAAGCCCACTGGACTTCGAGACTAAAGTGGGTAGGGAAATCTCGGCCTGTTTCTTTAACAACTTTTTGATATTTTGTTTGGGACGACCACATGCATCAATAAATCGACCAATCAACCAATCAATCAAGTATTTAAGCATTCAATCTCATTTTTGAACCCAGGGCCGGCTTGAAAAATAATGCAAATTTCAACAAACACTCGAATCCCTTGAATTCTGCATTCTCCATTTTCAAACGTGAGTTTTCTGGGTTTTGACAATCCACACATGTGATTGCTCACCTATTATACCTCTAGTGCGCACAGTCACTCGGATCAAAGATAGGGCAGCGCGGAAAACGCTGAATAGCTCGCTTCCTCAATTGCATCTTGAATCGGACATTCATCAACAAACATGGCTCCGCTCTCCAAATTCGATGGCTTGGAGCTTCCAGCCGTTGCGGACTTTCATGTTCATCTTCGCGATGGAGCTATGATGGTACAGCTGGTCCTTTTTTCGAATGCAAGAATATATGTTGGAATGATTCTAACTTTTTATCTCGACCACAGGAAACAGTTGTACCTCTCGTGCGAGCTGGGGGTGTCAATGTGAGTCTACCTCAAGTCACTCACTTGTTGCCCCTTAAAGAGACTTGTGTACTTGATGCATGTTCTATGAATATGGACTAAACTTTGGACTCCCAAAGACAGTCTATGTTATGCCGAATCTGGTACCTCCTCTCACCTCAGCCTCGGATGCAATGGCCTACAAGAACCGAATCCAACAAATTGAGCCAAATCTCAAAGTTCTTCTAACGCTGTACCTCCACGAGAGCATTACTCCTGCGGTGGTCAGGGGAGCTAAAGCCCAAGGAATTGTTGGCATCAAGGTGTATCCAGCAGGTGTCACCACGAACTCGAAGTCCGGGGTGTCGTCGTATGAGCCATTCTATCCCGTCTTCCGAGGTCAGTGCCTTCTATGTCTTGTCTCTTTGCTCCTTGTTTAGTTCTGCGGCAATTCTTAGTCTCTCTATCTTCTAGTTTGTACACTGATCTCGTTGAAAAGCGATGGAACAATGTGGCATGGTTCTCAACTTGCATGGGGAATGCCCTTCGGATCATGCTAAGAATATCACTATTCTGAATGCCGAGTCGAAGTTCTTGGAAACCTTGGAAGGGTTGCACTCTATGTTCCCTGAGGTATGTTTATTCCTGGTTATTGCGACTCAATATACCGAAAAGGGTCTCCTGTCCATTCCACCATCTGGAGGTTCAACCTCATTCCTCTTCCAATTCTTTCAGTCGACTCTTGGTCAACTCCAATCCGCTCTCTTCCAGCTCTCAACTGTTCATCTGGGCACTTGGACGCCTTCACTGCTCAAATCCCACCACATTCCATTCTCACCCTATTCCATTCCCAACCAATTCCACTCCAGCCTTACACGCTCATGCACCTTAGTCTCAACAGAGGGTACGGCCAACCATCCAGTCAAGTGCTGAAGTAATTGAATTGGACAATCGACATCTGCCGCTTTCTAAACAAACCCGTGCTTCAAGATACACAATTTACTAACTTGGATTTCGAAATAGCTCAAAATCGTCCTCGAGCACTGCACAACACGAGATGCCATAGAAGCAGTCAACAGATGTGGTCCGAACGTTGTCGGAACCATCACAGCTCACCATTTGTATCTCACAATTGACGATTGGGCAGATGACCCATTCTGCTACTGGTGGGCAACTCCTGCTCGTCTCTACTTCCTTCCGTGTGAGATGCTGATTATTTGTAGTAAGCCAGTTGCCAAGTGGCCGACCGATCGCGAAGCTCTCATCAAGGCCGCTGTCGGAGGAACTGGCAAGTTCTTTCTGGGGAGCGGTAAGTTCACAACTTTCTCCCTCTCTCATATATTGAATAATTGTCCGTTACTGATTCCTAGTTTTAGACTCGGCGCCCCACGATATCGGAGCAAAGAAAGGCGGACGGGGTAAGACTGCCGCAGGAGTCTTCACCCAGCCCTACCTCCTACCACTCGTGATAGGAGCATTCGAGCAAGCTATCGAACGGAAAGTCATTACGGAGGAAGAGGTTACGGTAGATATCTTAAAAGGGTTTTTGGGAGGGCATGGAAAGAAATTCTACGGGATTTTAGATACGGTGAATGAGACTGTCGTGCTCAAGAGAGGGACAGAGGTGATTCAGGAATCGTTCAAGGGCCAAGGAGTAGAGGTAGTGCCGTTTAGGAGCGGCCAGAATACATGGAGCGTCGAGTGGAAGTGATGCTGAGGAGCTTATTCCTTTATGTTACTTCGCTCTGGGCTCCTCGGTGACGGCACGAGTAGACTAGTATTGCATTGTTTTGTAAATAAAAAAAACAATTAAAGTCGATGAAAATAATCGCTAGAGGAAGAGCCATATTTATACTCTTGCCTAGTGCCACAGAGGATCAATCGGTCAATACTCTGTATATTGAGGAAGATGAACGCGGTTCGTCGAGGTCCATAGATCTCTCTCTACATGTACGGAAGGAGGCGCCAAGCTTCGCGTAGCGGGCTCTGCCGAAGGCACTTAGTGGATCAGCCATAGGCCAGAGATCTCGTCTATTCCTCACAGTTTAAAGGTTTCACGACATCGCGAGAGGATCTTCAACTCAAGATTTCGTGTTTCGAGGTTGAGATCGAGATCGATGTCAATGACTGTCGTCTAGAGATGGCTGAGATAGACCATATTGCAGTCGCGAATAAGAAGACCTTGGAGGACTTCGTGGAGAGTTATTTTCCTGGGTATGTTTATATTTTTAGACTTATATTTTGATTGATTGATAAAGACGGAACAACATCACAATTCCCTCTTCACTCTTCACCCTCCACTTTTCACTCTTCACATCACACCCCTTTCTCTCTCTCTTTCCATACATCTCTCTCTCTCTCTCTCTCATATTAACTAAACAAACCCCCTCCATCCCCAGAACCTCCTGGAAATCCTTCACCCACCCCACAACCTCCACACCCTACACCCTCACCCTCACTCCCTCCTCCGCCCTGTCCCCCACCGACTTCACCTCATGCTTCAACCTGATCGAACGCACCAGCTCAGATGATTACCGCCATTCCAAAGACGGGTGGAACCCTAGGGCGAAGAAGAGAGAGATGAGGTTGTTGGATTTGAAGTATTTGCTTGTGAGGAGGCATGAAAAGGAGGATGGTGGTAATGGTGAGGGGAAGGTGGAGGGGTTTGTGTCGTTTATGCCGACGTGGGAGGATGGCGTGCCGGTGGTTTATTGTTATGAGATTCATCTTGGGGAGGGGTTGAGAGGGTGAGTTTTAACCTGTCTTACATTCTTATCCTTTTCATCCTTCTCGAGCAGCGTGATCTCAGAATACTGATTACGGCTTATTGTACAATAGGACCGGCCTCGGCAAAACCCTCATGCACTATCTCCTCACCATCGGGAAAGCCATCCCCTCAGTGAAGAAAGTCATGCTGACGGTCTTCACGCGGAACGAACGCGCTGTGGCTTTTTATAGGAAGTTGGGCTATGAGAAGGATGAGTATTCGCCTCTGCCGCGGGTCTTGAGGAATGGGACGGTGGTGGAGGCGGAGTATGTTATTTTGAGTAGGGCTGTTTGAGGGCTGGATGGAGTGAAGGGGGTTGGTGGTGGGGGTGGTGGTGGTGGTAAAGATCTAGAGGTGTTGTATGAAAAGGGAATTCCTATGGCTAGGAGAAGAGAGAATGGAAGGAACGGAAGGAGAAGCAAAGGGCCGGCTGATAGGAATGATGTGACAAGCGACTAAGCTCTCCATCGGGCACAACTTATGGTGTTGGAGTCAGTGTACTTACTCGCCGACCGACTGTTTCAATAGTAGTTGACTAAGTATTACTCTTCTGTACAGAAGAGTGAACGAATGCTAACTTGAACACGGCGTGGTCCAAACCTAAGCATGGTGATATCGAAGGCACTTGCTGGGTTTGATTCTGTTCGACGGTCGTGCACTCACTTACTTCCCAATCCATCTCGTCCCCAGTGGTTCATTCCAAAGTAGCGCTTCAACGACGATGCTGGCTGGCCTTCGACATATTCCTTCACTGGTGACTTCATAGTTTTCGGATTTCAACTTGTTGTGTCAGCAGTCTGGCACAACGGACGCAGTATTGTTGCCTTCTCCTAAGCCCAGGCGGATATGAGGGTCTTAGAAATCATGTGTTGAATATATACATTTACTCACAATGGTCTCAGGATATGGCCACAACATCCGGCAAGATTCTAACGCAGTGTTAGATCTCACCATTGTTTGACACTGAAAACGACTCTCTTGTTTCGATATTTTATTATATTGACAATGGAGTAGAGGTTTGAACTTTTGCCTTGATAATCGCAATATTCACATAGGAAACATCACTTGCATCACATCCAATGACATCACTGGTAGTATTATGAATGATTACGCAAGGTGTTCGATATCTACGGTAAAGACAGGGACGAGTTCGCAGAAACCCGCATTAATCGTCCAACCTAGCTAAAGTGTAAATCCATACAAGCAAGCAAAATAGAGCAGAATGAAAAGATTGAAGCAATGCCGAGCAATTCCCATCATCAACCCAGACATCTGCTAACTCATGCATCAATCTCACCCAGTCTTGGTCCTCCGCCAGCCCAACCCTCACGCTCGTAGTACCGGAACACCAAATCATATCCATCAAATTCGTGCACAATTCGATCAACGCGGCGATATCCTCTGATCTTCTCCATCTTCGCGCTTCTCACCAGCGCCTTCTTCGCCGCTTCAACACTCTCCTCACCAACGAGACCCATCTCTCTCGCTTCGAACGAATCCGCTTTGGCTTCAAAAAGGGTGACGCTGAAACGACCCGGCTTGAAGATGTTGACGACGTGCTCAATGACCTCGCAAGTCTCGCGGCCCGTCTGTCGACCTGGCACATTGGTCTCGAAAGAGGCATAAGAGCATTGAGCTTCGGGTGTGACATGGACGGTAAAGTAATGCGTGGCAGAAGCAGCTTGACCCGGGGCAGGAATCACGCCGTTGGCCGAGAATCCGCATGGAGTGAAGAGATAGGCGTCAACACGTGCATCTGGGTATCGCGAGGTAGGATAAACGTCTGAGAGCCCGATTGCCTCGGAGACGACTGTGCCAAGCGCGTGGCCTTCGGTGCTTAGATCTTCTGGAAAGGGAGTCTCGTCCTCAGGCGTGTAGATTCCGTTCTCGGACGATGTCTGGCTGAAGACATCGAATTTCTCATCAGCGGAACTGCCAGCTGTGGTACCGCTGAGGGTCGAGTTGGTCATGGCCTCGCTCAGGTCACCAAGACTGTTGGCTGCTTCCTTACGTGCTTGTTGAGCCCGATCAGAGTATTTTCCCTCCGCGACCGCACTCGCGTGTTCGAGGTAAAACTGTTTGGCGTTCTCCTGATCAAGGTCCGTCATGAGGATTTCGAGGGTCTCATCATCATTTTCGAGTGCACGCTGGCTAACAGCATAAGCAGAGCTGCTTGGGATCTTGAGTATCTTGGTCTCGGTGTGAGCTCGTTCGTTGTCTGGGGTTCTTGGTGGCGTAAGCGTGGTGTTTGGTGAGGTCAAGTAGAGATACCAGTGGTCACCGTTCATCTTGCCAACCATGTATGCACTTCCACCGGCGAACATGTCGTCGAGGAACTTGACTTCGTGCTTCCAGCTACGATGAGGTCCATGTTGCTTGTCGGGGAACAAGAAGTTCTTGCGACTGTAGAAGACTCTGTATGGAGTAGCAGCAGTCTTGATGTCATCCACCGAATCAGTATTGTCGAATGGAAATTTTGCCTCAACAGCAGCGATTCTCAACATGCGGCGAAGACCAAGCAGGAGAGTTGTGGTGCCGCAGGTCTTGAGGATAAGCTTATGTGGGAAGACGAACATGCTGGATTCAGAGAGGAGGTAGGCATCGATATGCTCGGATTCCACGACGGAGAGGACCTTGCAGTTGACCAAGTCCAACATTTCCTTCCATGTTTCGGCGGCAACAGCCTTCAACCCATTGTGCTTGGTTCCTGGAGGAAGGGCATCGGCAGCTGGAGCGAACCAGACTTCTAGTAGCTTTTCGGGGCCTGTGAATGTTAGCCTGGTCCAGTCTGTTAATTAGGCAGTCCTACCTTCAAATGCATTGCTACTGTCAAGATCAATAGTAGCCTCGCGGTTAATCGTTAGGTGTGGTGTACCTTCAGAAGGCGAGAAAGTGTATTGGGAAGGTATCTCAAGGTTGACCATAACTACTCTCGTAGTTGTTTCGACTTGGCAGATTGTAATTGGAGTATGTCCTGTGGCAAGTACCGTGTAGCACTATCTGCCACCCAGACGAACCTTGCGGTGTCCGCCTGAGAAGAGAAGGCCCACAGAACCGTGGGAAATATCGTGTGCTGGCGGAGCCAGCTGAATGAGGGATTTATCAGGAACGTCTTTTGGGGACGTTATGGAGGTCGGGTGCACAAGGGGATGTAGAAGTCTTTTGCTGGTGGAATGTTGACTCTTGTGGTAGCCTCTCTCTGATAGATTCCGATACCGTGAATGGATATCGGGTCTAGCAGATGAGGATGATCTGCAGTTTTTTGGAAGATGTTTTTGTGAATGGGGGCGTGGCTGGTGCTATCGGGGCCTGAGAAGACGTGGTCAATATTTGAAAAAGAAGGAAGTCAAATGTAGTAGTAACGACAGTCCGAAAGAAGAGGAGGAGGAGGGTGCCGATACTCGGATACAGGAGTAGATTGAGATTGCCTTATCCTGCAGTGTTTGAATTATTCACCGGTGTTGGCGAAAGCTGCAGGATAAGGACAAGGTAGTGGTGAGTGAATTTGTCTCCGGGGCATGTGTGCTTCCGGAAACACCCATGCAAACGAAAAGCAAACAGGAGAGAGTCATGCCACTCACTTTGCAGGCTTGGAGAGGAATCTAAGCAGGTCTTTGTTGCTCATAGAGTAGGGTATTTGGTGATAAAAGACGAGAAGTTGCGGTGTCGCAGTTCAATGTCCAAGACACTGAGCCTGTGACAAGTTGAAAGGGAAGAATTCCAACTTTACTGGGTATGATTCATTGGATTAGGATTCATCGGAAAGGGCTCGGTTCCAGTGATTTCTTGGGTGAGGGATTAAAGTCGTCGGCGGCGGCGAATGTGTGGAGTTGTGTCGGTCGGAGCTGTCGATGTTGCTGTTGATATTGATGGAGGAGGGTTGTTGGCAGCAATGGGACATGAACAAAAAAACTTTGTTGTGTTCGCTACTTTAGCCCCTCCCCTCTCGCCCCTCTTTCCAAGCCCCCGCCCGCCCAAGCTGCCCGTGCTGTGTCCTGCTTCGCGTCATAGGCTGCCCGGGGCTGAGGGCCGGGACGAATAGTGGGTTGGGTTGGGTTGGGCTGGGCTGAAGCGAACCCCTCCAGCCCTCCCCTCTCTTAACTTTACTCTTACTTCCATCCTACTTCAACGAACCCCCCCATCCATATTGTATTCCACGAAACTTCATCCTCAACAACCCAGCAAACCGCCGCCACAGCAATTCCTCCAACTCCTCCCAGAAATATCATCTGCAGAAGACTCAATTGAAAGCTAGCAACTAAATACATCAGCAAAGATGCCCAATGTTTGTTTCTTTTTCCTATGGTCGTCAACTCGTCTGCCCTTGTTTACCCCGCCATTTCGCCTTGAGTAACGTTTCAATTGAACCCAACACTGACACAATACACAGATCACCACCCTCCTCTTCGACTGCGACAACACGCTCGTCCTCTCCGAAGAGCTCGCCTTCGAAGCCTGCGCCGAACTGGCCAACGAGATCCTCGCCTCGCGCAACATACCCGACCGGTACACGGGTCCGCAGCTCCTCAACGAGTTCGTCGGCCAGAACTTCCGCGGCATGATGGTCTCGCTCAAGGCCAAGTACAAGTACGAGATGGACGACGCCGAGCTGGAGAAGTACGTGTCGGCGGAAGAGGACAAGGTCATCGCCAAGCTCAAGGCCGAGCTCAAGCCCTGCGTCGGCGCTGACCAAGTACTCGAGAAGCTGGCGAAGCAAGGCAAGTTCAAACTCGCTGTTGTGAGCAGTAGTGCGTTGAGGAGAGTCGTGGCTAGTATTGAGAAGGTCGGCCAGGATAAGTATTTCGCAAAGGATGTCTTCTCCGCGGCTACGTCGCTGCCCAAGCCGACTAGTAAGCCTGATCCAGCCATTTACTTGCATGCCATGAAGGTGCTCGGCAAAGATCCAAGTGAGTGTGTGGCCGTGGAGGACAGCAAGAGTGGTGCAACGGCGGCATACAGGGCGAACATCAAGACCATTGGCTATACCGGCAGCTATGAGCCAGAGAAGGAGGAAGAGATGAGGAAGGTGTTGACTGATGCTGGATGTGTGGTTGTCATGAAGGATTGGAGCGAATTTGATAGTTGCTTGGACGGCATTATCAAGGGCAAGCTCTGATGAGTCTCATAGATACAGGAGACCTGACTGGCGAGCTGTTTCAGTTGTAGACGGTCTAGGAGCTTTTGAGCGAGTACCATAGATCAGGATAAACTGATAGATCGGATTGTCAAGATGGGAAAGTCGAAGGATTCCTTTTGTTGGTTCGTTCGTTGTAAGATTCGTTGCCTTGCTTGTTCACTATGAAACCAAAATCGATACTTTCTGCATTTTTCACTCGCTTATCCGCCATTTCCATACGATGCACCAGACATATGTATGCACTCAGTGATCGATTCTTGTCATCAAAAGGGTCAGCGGTTGGCAATAAGCGACTTTTGAGATTGGCTGTCTACTTCTAAGCGAGTAGACAGATGCAAACAACTCCAAGTCCGACCCCCGATACTAACCAGCCAACTGGTGAGCAACCCCCAAGAACTCCACGCCAAAAACGCTGAATGATATAATGCAATATAATGGAAGGTATCAACCAGTCGTCGTACCCTCTGCGCCCTCGGCAGTCAATCGCTCGCGCTGTACCATAACCCGTTCGTTACAGATGTCAATGAACATCTCGAATTTTTGAATCTGCTTGTCCTTCTGGCGGATCTGCTCTTTTAGCTCTTCCACCTCCTTGCGCCAGGCTTCCTTGGTCTTCTCCGTCTCGGCTTGGGCGTTAGCTACCTCAGTGCGGAGCTCAGCGCGAAGCTTCTCCTCGAATGTCAATGGCGGCTTCTTGTAGAATGTGGGGAGTTGCTCCATAGCCGTAGCTTCCACGCGGGAAGGATCTCTTTTGATGGCAGCGCGAGCATTGTAAATGTCTCTGGGTAAGTAACGAACATCCGGGTTTTCGCGATGTAAGATCTCGAGCGTTTCCTTTACAGAGACACCTAGGTCCGTTAGTCCATGTTGAGGTATGCCAAATTAGGAGGTATGCTTACCATTCTCCTCGAGAGCCTTCACAGCTGCAATTGCCTTTGGGTCGAGTTTCCGTGCGCCTGGATGTTCGGTCCGACTTTCACTCGGAGGGTGGTTATGGGCCAAATGTTCGCCATCTATTCTAGCTCTCAGGATCCAAGTAGTCTTATTTTCAAGTCCGTAGACACCGAACTCGCAACCGCATTTTCGAGACTTGGTCTTGCGTTGACGCTGTTCTCCAGGGACCTTCTCCTTATTCGTTCCACCGCGATCGCAGATCAGGAAGACTTTCTTCAATCCTCTGTTATCACGCTTCGACCGGCCAATGACGAAGGCATAACCGTGGGCGAGAGCGTGGGCTTGTGCATATGCAAAGAGGGCCTCGAATGTTGGGAAGCTTCCACCTGGAGGAGCCGAAAGCATATCGCCTTGAACGACTTGAGGAGTGCTAGGACTGCCTGCCATTATCGCATTATTGGCCTGCTCGGTCAGTTGCTGATCAAGAGCAAGCTGAGGGTCGATCATTGACATGTCCTGCGAGTCTGGCTGTCCATCTTGAGGTCTGGTTGCGAGGCTGGCATCGACAGGAGAAGTAGTCATCGTCGGTCGTTGAGCGCTGATGTTCTGGAGAGCGGGAGACGCGTTTTGTGACTGTCGTTGAACTTGGTGGATTGTGGACGGATTCATTGGGTTCATAGCATGATTGACGCTCATGGGCTGAGATTGAGGCGTGCCATGGGGAGGCATATGAATCGTGGTCCCCAGAGGAGGAGGTCGACGCTGCGGGGTATTTGTGCCAGAACCAGCAGAGGAATTGCTCAAGACACCTTGGGCAATTTGTTGCTCCGCCGAGACTCCAAGTCCAGCGCTGCCATTCTGACGAGGGGTTCCATTTTGATTGTTGTTCTGGGTATAAGGGGTCGAATAGGGAGACTTGTGCTGGAGGATCTGTTGACCCTGTTGCTGACCAGGAGGACGAATGCCGCCATGAGTCGGTCTATTGAAAGCCCGCTGTTGTTGTTGCACCTGTTGCTGCTGCTGCTGTTGTTGTTGTGGAGTCGATGGCGCCGGAAGGTTGGGTTGTACCTGGAAGACGTGTTGACGGCCGGCAGCTGCATTCGCAGTCGAGAATTGGGCCCTGGCGCTGTCCTGTGGCGTCAACGACATTTTGAATCGAATCTCGCGATGCGAATTCTGGATGCAGTCGCAGACCAGGTGGTGTGGTCTGTCGGTGGTGGTGCGTCAGTATCAATATTTGTCTCCTCGAGGGCGGCAGATGATGACCATGGGCAGGATTTGGTGTGTGGTTATGAAATCTCCTGCTACGAGTTGTCATTGGCTGTTGCTGCGTTGCGCGCCCCACCTCATCCTTTGGCGGGCTAGTGCTGTGACGAAATGCTGAGACCCTCTCTGCTCGAGGTCGAGTACTTTATACATATTTCTCTGAATATCTTCACTTATCTTTAATTCTGTAGCAAATCGGCACTGCACAACTCCTCACGATGCAAGTTCCATTGATCAGACTCCAATGCGGAGTCAATAGTTACGATTGGGGCAAGGTAGGAAAGGATTCAGCAGCAGCCAAATTCGCCGCAGCGACCCCCGCCAACGACTTCTCAATCCAGGAAGACAAGCCATACGCGGAGGTACGTTTATCTATTCTTCGGCGTATGTCTGATCTCACACTCTCTAGCTATGGATGGGAACACATCCCTCAAATCCCTCTAAAGACGTCACTACTCAGCGAACGCTTCTCGACCTTGTCCAAGACAACCAGGCTCTCATGTCCATAGAAATCGGCGAGAAATTCGGTCACAAACTTCCATTCCTCTTCAAAGTCCTGTCGATCGGAAAGGCACTCAGTATTCAAGCACATCCCAACAAGAAGCTAGCAGAGAAACTGCACGCGAGAGACAGCAAAAACTATCCCGATGACAATCACAAGCCTGAGATGACTATTGCAATCACACCTTTCGACGGACTGTGTGGCTTCAGGCCCTTAGCTGAGATATCACACTTCTTCTCGACTGTGCCGACGTTGAAGAGACTGGTAGGAGAAGAAGGGGTAGCGTTCCAATCTGCGATCAAAGGGCAGGAAACATCGAATAAGCCAGAGGATGAGGAGAAGAATAAGAAGGCACTGCAGAAGGCATTTGGGGCATTGATGAATGCGAAGAAGGAAGACATCGAGAAGGCCAGTAAGGAATTGATCGAGTCCGCGAAAGCAGAGGGAGCAGATTTCGCTGGTGGTGGACTTGAATCCACACCTGGAAAGGAACTGGCAGATCTGGTCATCAGACTTGACAAGCAATTCCCAGGGAACATTGGGCTATTCGTGCTCTTCTTCTTGAACTACGTCAAGCTTGAGGTTGGAGAGGCTATGTTCCTCAAGGCAGACGATATCCATGCGTATTTGAGCGGGGACATCATCGAATGCATGGCTGCATCGGATAACGTCGTGCGAGCTGGGTTCACGCCAAAGTTCAAGGATGTCAATACTTTGGTGGATATGCTGACATATTCTTATGCTCCCATTGAAGAGCAGAAGATGGAACCAGTTGATTATCCATACGTTACTCTCAACTCCACAGCGTACAGCTCTGCCTCAGCAGCCATTCTGTACGACCCACCTATTGAGGAGTTCAGTGTTGTGAAGACAGATCTGAAGAAGAAGGGCGCGAAGGCAACATTTGAGCCCATCGCAGGACCAAGTATCTTTATCTGCACAACTGGAAGCGGAAAGATCAGTGTTGGTCCAAAGGTAGAGGAAGTTAAGCCTGGATATGTGTACTTCGTGGGGTCAACAGCTGAAGTAGTATTGGAGAGCGAAAGTGAAGATTTCACAACATTCAAGGCGTTTTGCGAATTGCAAGAGAAAGAGGATGGGAAGGAAAAGTTGTGAATACATAGATGCAGTCTAATGTCATTTTGAAAAGTTTCAATTCCAAGTTCATATCCTGTCCTGAATACGGACTGCAGCCCATTTCTCACAATTAAAAAGTGTCGCACGAGTTTCAAGAAGCATCCCCATTCGATACATAGAACTGCCAAAAGTTCTTGTTGTCTGGTGAAAAACTGAATATGATAGGCACCTCTCCCATCAGGTCTCGTCCAGGTTCCTTTTGGATGTTCGCTTCCGTGGTAAGTGTCACGTACAACAACTCAGACTCCCATAAATCCAAGGATGAGGAAAATAAAAATGGCATTCCTTCGAACAGTGTGTCAGATATGTTACATCGGATTGAGTTCGTGAATTAGTACACCCAACATTGAGAATGTATGCAATTCGGCTGTTGGGTTCCGTCAATTGATGTTTACTTTCGCTTATTTTATATTCCGCTTTGCTGTCTGCTCTTCGAGTTTGTCTTAAGGAACAAGCGTCTCTTTACCACCCTCGAACTCACTCACATCATACTCATCCGGATATCTATCAATCACACTCTTCAACTCTCTCATCTGATCCTTCATCTCCGGCGTGAGTTCCTCATACATATCCTCAAACATGCTCCTCATCGGCGGCTTCTTCTCCTTCTCGGCCGCGGCAAACGCCTTCAACACTTCCTTTCTAAGCCTGCTCCTAGCCTGGCTCTCCTTCTCCTCGTCCCAGAGGCCCTTCTTCTCTAGGTATTTCCTCAGTCGGGTGATTGGATTGTCTCTGCGTTTCCAATCCTCGACTTCGACTCGTGCACGGTACGCAAAGGAATCGTCGCTCGTGCTATGGTGCGAGATTCGATATGACATAGCTTCTATGAGAACGGGGCGTCCTCCGTCCTTCAATGCTAACTCCCTCGCTCTCTTGGTAGCTTCTCGCACAGCCCAGATGTCATTCCCATCGACGCGAATCGTGTCAATGCCATATCCAGTCCCACGACTTGCTATGCCGTCTCCGCGGTATTGTTCTAATGTGGGCGTACTGATGGCGTAACCATTGTTCCGGCAAATGAAGATGACGGGACAAGACCGCGTTGCGGCAATATTGAGCGCCGCGTGGAAATCACCCTCACTTGCGGCTCCTTCACCAAAATAGCAGGCAACAACTCTCGGAGGAATGTTCGGGTTGGTAAGGCGCTGCATCTTGAGTGCGTAGGCGGCGCCTGAGGCTTGCGGTATTTGAGTTGCAAGAGGGGAGGATATAGTGTGCTGCCGAATCTGTCAGTAACCGATACTAACAAAGGGCTTGTTTTCTACGCAGGAGAAAAAGCTTGGTTGTAAGGCAAAATTCTCACGATATTCAAAGCCTTGCTCCCATAATGTACAGGCATATTTCTCCCTCTTCCGGCATCCTTCGCATTGGCAAAAAGCTGGTTCATGAAATCATCAAACGTATATCCACGCTCCATAAATACGCCCGCCTCTCTATACTGGCAGAAAATAACATCCTCCTTCTCTAAAGCGGACGCGGAGCCTACACACGTCCCCTCCTCGCCTTGGCTGGTCATGTAGAAACTGAGTCTGCCTTGCCGCTGTGCGTCGAACATGATGACATCCATGATGGATACTGCGAGCATGTCCTGATACATCTTCAGGGCGAGGGAGTCTGGCTCTGGTGTGTAGGTGCTGTCGACTATGTCGCCGTCTTGATTTACACATCGGTAGGTGGGGAGCGCGGGGTAGGTTGATGGGTGTTCGAAGGAGAGGCTGTTGACGAATTGACTGGACACTGCGCCGGGGAAGCGGACTCCTGTTGCTCCTGGCTTCTGTGAAAGTGAGGAGGATAATCTTAGAGGTGTTCTTGTTCTCGAGAATGTCGACCAAGGTGTTGTTGCTCGCGCCAGGCGAACTCGAGGGAGCTTCATCGTGTTTGTCTTGTCTCTTTGTACCAAACGAGATGATGCCTGTATGGAGTTTCTTGACCGAAGACAGGTCTTCAATGATGTCCAGATGAGTTCAGAAATATCCGACTTGAAGTCGGTGATCAATTACGTTCACATCGTTTTCCAATTCTAGTGGAAAGTACTCATTGTTATGGAGAGGAAGTATGAACAATCGGCTGCTCAGCCGCTGATATCCGAGCTACATCCCAGACTTATTGTACTCTGCATCTCTTCCCTTTCCAGCTTAGCGACGATCGTTGCATAAAACAACCAACAACCAATAAACAACAAGCTGAAATTCTTATACGACGAAATCTACATCAAAGTCCGGCATCCCTCAAAATGCTCCCAACACCATCAACGTCCCATGTGGCGTTCGAGAGAATTTACGAACCGGCGGAGGATTCTTACTTGCTGCTTGACACGTTATCTTGCGAGACTGAGAAGGCCTTTCTACATGAACGCTTCCACAAGACTCAGCCCGCAAGCACTAAGAACACCTACGAGTCTACCTCACCCCTAGTACTTGAAATTGGAACAGGCTCTGGAATCGTCATCTCCTTTATCAATGCTCATGCGGAGACAATCTTTGGACGGAGTGATGTTGTCACGCTTGGGGTGGACGTGAATCGATTTGCTTGCGATGCTACTGAAAAGACGGTAGATATAGCACAGAGAGAGCAAGTTGTGCAGAGAAAGTCGCATGGGTTTCACCTAGGTAATATTCTAGGAGATCTTACACTAGCTCTAAGGTCTGAACAGGTTGACGTCTTGGTCTTCAATCCTCCATATGTACCGACCTCAGAACTGCCTCAAATGCCAATGAAACCTGCTTCTCAGGTCACCACTTACGACGACGATTCAAAGCTACTTTCTCTGTCCTATGCTGGAGGGGTAGACGGCATGGAGACAACCCAGCGCTTGTTGAACGAACTGGACACTGTCTTGTCTAGGATCAGAGGATGCGCCTATATCCTTTTATGTGCTCAAAATCAACCCGAGCTTGTCAAAGAAGGGATCAGGAAGTGGGGAGCAGGATGGGCAGTTGAAACAGTTGGAAGTAGTGGAAAGAAAGCCGGTTGGGAGAAGCTTCAGATTATCAAAATTTGGCGCACTAAAGATTGAATTTCAAGGACAAAGACTTCTATGAAGTCCAGTAGAAGTATATTCGAGGTGTAATTGCCTTCAATTTTGATTTCCACAAACGCCGAGAAGTCATCGCAGTCAGCCACTGGACGGCTGCAAGGTCAGCCTCAGCCGAACCAGCCACATGCCGGCGAATTTCCAAGGTCAGAATCCCTTCGTTTTTCTCCTTTCTTTCTCTCTTTCCTCTTCACACCACCGGTGACAGAACACCTACGACCCTCCAGACTCCATTCAACAAATGCATATCGAAACAAACAATACAAACATTCTGCTTTCTTTTATCGGCCAGTGCCAGATGCGAACCGCGAAGAACCACCAGAAGCTGCACCGAAACTATCGTAGCCAAATCAGGGCAGATGCTGAGAGGCGCCGTGGAGCACCATGAAGTCGCCAACACCCGCCTTGATGACCGTACGCGGATTCAATACACCAGCACTGGGATCGGGAGATGAAGACTCGGATTATGGCCCACGAACACCATCTCGCAGACACCAGATCCAGGATGTGGTCAGCGCCAACAGCAGCCCGATGCTGCGATCAACCCCGTCGCCTGCTATGGGAGGAATCAGCAAATTGAAACTACAACTCGAGACCTTGAACTTGGATAATGACTCTCGCAACAGCTCATTTGTGCGCAGTAAGAGCCAGTTGAGAAGCCAGCCGCAGAGCAGCACGGGTACCAACACTTCGGACGGTTACAGCGATGATGACACGTCCGACATTACCAGCTACGAAGTTCCTCTTGAGAACGACTTCATCAGCGAGAGCGTGGCTGAGAAACCTTTATATGGTGCCATCGAAGGAGGGCTTGTGCAGGATACCATCGCGAGGAAGATGACGGCGGCCGATTTCGACCCTCTGCGATGCCTCGGAAAGGGAACTTTTGGCACAGTGCTCCTCGTCAAGCAGCAGACAACAGGACGATTGTACGCGCAGAAGCAGTTCAAGAAGGCATCGTTGACTGTCCACAAGCGTCTGATTGAACAGACCAAGACCGAACGATCAATCCTCGAGAGCGTCAATCGTCATCCTTTTGTCGTGAAGCTATTCTACGCGTTCCAGGACCACGAGAAACTTTATCTCATCCTTGAATATGCGCAGGGTGGAGAATTGTTCACACATTTGGCGCAGGAGCGGATGTTCACTGAGGAAGTCGCGTCTTTCTACATGGCAGAGATGGTTTTGGCTCTCGAGCACTTGCATCGCAATCTGGGCGTCATATATCGCGACCTGAAGCCCGAGAACTGTCTTCTGGACACCGACGGCCATCTGCTCCTCACAGACTTCGGCCTCTCCAAAGTCGCGGTCGACGAAAACGACAAGTGCAACAGCATGCTCGGAACGGTCGAGTACATGGCACCGGAAGTGATCCTCGGTCAGAAATACGGGATGGCAGTAGACTGGTGGTCATTTGGCGCCCTGGGATTCGACCTACTCACAGGAGCTCCACCATTCCAAGGACAGAACCACGCCAAGATCCAGGAAAGGATCGTGAAGCAGAAGCTGGTCATGCCATACTTCCTCGGACCCGACGCCAAAGATCTCCTTACCCGCCTCCTCCGCAAGGAGCCCAACAAGCGCCTTGGATCTAACATGCCGAAGGATATGCTGACCATCAAGAAGCATCGCTTCTTCCGCAAGATCGACTGGAAGAAACTTGCTAGACGAGAGATCGAGCCGCCGATCCAGCCTCTGATCACGGACCCTGAATTGGCCGAGAACTTCTCCACGGACTTCACAGATCTGGCTCTCAGTCCTGTATTGACGAGCACCAAGGCACCGTGGAACTCGGCTGGTGCCAATGAAAATCCATTTGGTGGCTTCAGCTATGTGGCTAGTCAGAGTTTGTTGGATGGGAATGGCTTCCTTGAGATGAGTACTGGTGTTACGGCTTGAAGCTTCTCATCACGTATAAGATGGATGGAGTTAGGATATGTTTCTTTGAGCATGGTATATGAATTGTATGCTTCAGTGGCAGTGGAGTCGGATATGGAAAATGGGAAAGGGAAAATGGTCTCGGATAGGGTAATGGCACCGCATGGTATAATAGAACAACAGACAGACAGACGGCTAGGTGGCTAGATGGCTAGATGGCTAGATGGCTTGTACATCAGACTGGTCGGTGGGTGTTTCATAGATTGCGTTGGGTATTGTCTTCCCATAATGAAATGCTGTCTGTTTTTTCAGCCCAGCAGTGTCTCATGAGTCTCTGGCTTGTAACATCACGATCGTGCAAATCTTGAAGGCTAACATGTCCAATTTGGTACGTGGATTTTCAAAAGGCAAATCTGGTGGTACCACGCAGATCTCCTTCCTAGCAACAGACTATATACACAGACAAACTCCCACGCCGTCCCAACCCAGTATATGCAGCAAATGATTCAAATTGTTCATAACATCCCATGAGACTACGCTCTCTCCAACTCTTTCCTGTCCCCAGCCGCATTGGCCATCAACATGCTGGAGTCCGGCTTGTACTTCTTCGAGAGCAAGCGCACATCGTACTCGCAATCAAGCTTAGCACCCTGAGGCTCGTCCTTTGCCGCTGGCTTGAAGTCAAGAAGCAGATCATCCTTGACAGCACAGACTGTGTCCGTCTCCAACCATGGGTCGTCATTGGGGTATAGCTGAGCTGTGACGCCGATATAGTCATCGTGTGTGACCATCATGTGAATATGCGCAGGGCGATTTGGATGGCGACCCATCATCTTGAGGAGTTCGGCCGACGGCCCAGAAGTGTCGATCGCGTACTCCGTCGGCTTGAGGCAGTAGAAGTAGAACTTGCCGTCCTTGTCTGTGCGGAACTTGCCTCGCAGGTTGTGGCGGGACTGGTTCTCCGGGTCGAAGACGTCGTACTTGCCGTTCGTGCTGGCCTGCCACATGTCGAAGACGGCGTTGGGGATGCCCTTGTTGGTCTCGGCGTCCTTGATGACGCCGTGGAAGAAGGTGAGCTCGCCGTCGGAGGGCATGTCTTGCACGACGCTGGCGCCGAGGTCGCGGAAGGGCGTCTCGGGGGACCAGAAGGGGCCGAGGATGGCGGAGGAGGTGGGCTCGATGCCTTGTTCGGTGACGATCTTGTGGTTGATTTCGTCGACGAGACTGGTTAGAGAATTAGCAATTGTTCAATTGTGGACTTTGAACCTGAGGGTTGGCTCTTGGAGGTACTACTCACGATTCCACACCCAACACATCACACACTCTCCAGGCTTCGTTTCGGTTCTTCCTGTATGCTTGACCGATCGAATTGATGTAGTTGACACCCATGACCCATTCCTCCTGGGTGAGCTCGACCTCTCGGCAGAAGTCGTGGATATGTCTGATCAGACTGCTGAGGATCTCTCTATCTCTGGGTTTCGTTTCAGGGGCCATCAAGTCGATAACGTGTTGTGTGAAATTAGGATCGAATCTGTGGCTCTTGTCCTTGCTGGCCCCATTGGTGCCATTGGTACCGTTTGTAGCCATGGTGATGATGTTTTGGATGGACGATGATAGAATGGTGGACAGAGGTAGTATTTGAGGAGTGAAGATGTGAGATTATATCGTTGCTGTGTGCAAGCAAGTCTCTAGGGTGGACACAGGTAAAGTGGGAGAGATGAGAGTGAAGAATGGGTATTTATACTGAGGATGGGATAGAATGAAGTTATGGAAATGAAGTACTTAGACCATGGATGGAGCAGACCCTACCTTTATATCCAACCCTTGGTCTCAGTCGTCTCTCATCGCGGCTATGGGAGCGGGCACGAATGGTATGATTTTCTGGCAGTCAAGTTCAGTCGTTACTTTGCGGTAGGACTTCGCGGCATTCTAGTCAGCTTCCACAGTCTTGTCTAACATGAATCTGGAGGGGTCTGGTGGGGTTTTGGTCGGACATGGTGGGGGAGGTTGGCAAAAGGAAGAGTCGGAGTGGACGAGAAATGCGGGGAGAGTTAGATCGGCCCCAGCATCTGGCACTTGACGCGGGCCCAGAAATCTGGCCCGGTTGAGACTTTTGCCGGCTGCGACAGACGGAGACACAAAGCGGAAGATATATTTATTTCCAGCACAGCATGGATGGATGCACAAGATGAGGAACGGGTACCTACTTACCTGATGAATTGTGCACCTAAACACGCTGCATGGACATTGCTTACACTACATTTATACTGCAAACAGAATACGAAGGGTAAGGGATTTATTGTCAAGGGGCGGCGGAAGGAGAGGCTTATAATGTCCTTCTAGGAGTAGAATTCCCTTTCAATACATGCATGCCTATCCATATATGCATAATCCTCTCGCAGGCCTTCTGCTCTCCCAGAAGACTCAATCCAAACAAGACAGCAAGGCTAATTGTTATCATATCATTTGGTCGTCCTCATCCAGCCTCGTCCTCTATCAAGAGCTATCAGTGGTCAATCTGACTAATCACGTCACTGCCCTTGTCCCGAGCACATCAAAGTTTTTTCAGCGCACCAAGCACAACACAATGCCTCCGGGCCAGTCAGTGCAGTGCAGTACCCCGCCATCGGCTTGTTTGCATGCGATAATTTCCCCCACCCCACCTCACTTCACCTCGAACAGTCATTCATTCATTCATTCAATCGTCGCAAACCAACCAAAACACCATAAAGTTCGTATTGAAACATGTTATCGATCCTTCTCTACCTGATGCACTACTAACGCATTGTCTGCAGATTCGAACATGGCAACAATTGTGCTGGGTGCCCAATGGGGTGATGAGGTACGGTTGAGCCTTTTCGATTCTCCCCAACCAACGATCATATGCGGATGTTACGAGGAGATTTTGGGACGTTGAGATACGAAAGTTGCGTAGAGTATTGGCCTCAATGTTCACCAATTGCTTTAAATCCTGCGGCACACAATCCTGCGGCAGACAACTTGCAGCACAAAATTTGGTTGCGGCCATGCAAACGCGGTTGAGGCATACAAGTTTCCTGCGGCATACCAACTCCCTACGGCATACAAAAATTGAGTTTGACAGTGCGATGGGTCGTTGGGCCGGATACAAGCGTCTACATACAAGTCTCAATCGCCTGGTGGGATGTTTGTTTGCCGTGCCAGGTCTTGCCAGGCCATGCCACCTGCTTCAGTTCCGGACATGGAGATGAGGACTGGGCTCGACAATAGAATTGGCCTGGAAATCGACACAACTGTCTACATACATGTCTCGAAATTTTGTTGGGACATTGGTCTGCGAAATTGGGCCACTTGCCCGGACACTGGATATTGGCATCCGAACAAGTGCTCGAAATCCGAGATCAATACCTCGACGACTTGCAGAACAGTGGGATGCGAGTGCAGTCATCGCGTGTTTAGGGGTCAGAAAATTTTACCTGCAGATACCGCACCGGTCCAGGCATGAGCACATGCGGAGTTGTGGAAATATCCTGCAATATTCATTGCATTGTATATGCTCTAATCACTACTAACCACGTCTTTAGGGCAAAGGAAAGCTGGTCGATATCTTGTGCCCGACAGTAAAACTTTGTGCCAGAGCGCAAGGAGGAAACAATGCTGGGCATACCATCGTCGCCAATGGAGTTACTTACGACTTCCATCTCCTTCCCTCCGGTCTCATCAATCCCGAATGTGTGAACCTCATCGGAGCCGGCGTGGTGTGCCACATCCCAGCATTTTTCAAGGAATTGAATGACCTGGAAGCTAAGGGGCTAGAGGGAGTTCGGTCACGAATATTCATCAGCGACCGGGCACAAATCGTCTTCGACCTGCACCAAATCGTGGATGGCTTGGAGGAAGTGGAATTGGGAGGCAAGAGCGTGGGAACAACAAGGAAGGGTATCGGACCATCTTACTCCACAAAGGCGGCGAGAAGTGGTATTCGCATATCAGAGATCTTCAAGGCCGATTCCTTCAACGAGAGGCTACGGAAGCTGGCTGCCGGATACAAGAAGAGATACGGTGACCTATTGACATATGATGTCGAGGAGGAGATTTCGAGATTTAATGTAGGCCAATGTCGATCCTGGATCTGGGATATTGAGAGGCTAATTGTGACAGGACTATCGGGAGAAGCTTGCACCATATGTCGTTGACCAAGTACCGTTTATGGACTCGGCACAAAAGAGTGGTGCGCCCATCTTGATTGAGGGTGCTAATGCTCTTATGCTGGACTTAGATTTTGGCACATACCCATACGTAACTTCAGTAAGTGGATTGAATGTTCTGAAAATCTTACTATTGCTGACAAGTGTAGTCCAATACCGGATTAGGAGGCATCTTTACTGGGCTTGCTCTAAACCCCACTAAGATTTCGAACATTTTCGGTGTCGTGAAGGCATACACGACAAGAGTTGGCGGCGGTCCTTTCCCAACTGAAGATCTGGAAGAGGCTGGAACGAAGCTTCAAGAAATCGGACGAGAGTTCGGCGTTACAACTGGTAAGTATTCTACTTGAATGGCTACAGAAATGACTTGCATGATGTTGACTAGAAAACAGGTCGAAGGAGGAGATGTGGATGGTTGGATTTGGTAGTCGTGAAGGTAATTCCTCAACTCCCTAACCTTGTCGAGATTCGGGCTATTTGTAAATTTAGCACACACTGACGCTTTCGCAGTACTCGACCGCTATCAATCACTATACCGCTCTCAACGTCACGAAACTCGATATCCTCGATACCTTCCCAACAATCAAGGTAGCAACCGCCTACATCGACCCCGAAACAGGAGCCGAGCTCGAATCCTTCCCAGCAGATCTCGAAGTACTAGGTCGCGTCCAGCCGAAGTACGTCGAGTTGAAAGGTTGGGAGAAGTCAATCACTGGTGCGAAGGCGTTCTACGACCTGCCTAAGGCTGCTCGAGAGTATGTCGAGTTCATCGAGGAGTTCGTGGGTGTCAAGGTCAAGTACATTGGTACTGGACCTGGTAGAGAGGCTATGATCACGAGATGACAAGGGGTATCGTAGTCGTGTCGCTTTTGTCTTTTGCATTGCTCATATGGGTTCGGTCGGTCTATTTAGAGGACTAGACAGTCGGTTTACATTTTTATTCTTATTGATTATCAAAAAAGAAATGATAGAATGTAAATACTTATCCATATCCCAATCAGTTGAAGAGTCAGCCACAGTTGAATTATCACACAGAATCCGTACGACAGTAAGGACTTCGGAACGAGACATACGCTTCCTACAGTTGCGTGTAAGAAAATGAATACTTGCGAACTGTTGATATCTGTTAAGACTGGGAGAAGCCACCAAAAAAATGTTTTTAACTTCCGTCCGCTGACATTCTCGTTCTAAAACTCACACAGCGACGTGGGGGTACTTTTGACTTGTGCATTCAAGTGGCATTACGGATAATGAGTAGTCATAATGTTACTCTAACGAGTTCTACTAACTAGGTCTGAGACTGTGCGGATGCTGAGTACCTGTTTTTAGAGCTCCGTAGTTCGAAACAAAACATTTGGGGTTTTCCTGACTTGGTCGACAGCTATCCACATACTCGACCCTTTTCCTCTGAATCTATGCTCAATCGCACGTTGATTTCTGTCACCGAGTGTGAGACATGTGAGATCCTGAGGTCCGAAAGGACTCTACTTGGCAGGCAATGTGACATGCATCTTCCCATCACGCGTCTCTTTGCCAAGCAGCGGAGAAGAGAGACTTTCGTTCAAGACGGAAGGTCGTAGATCATCCTTCTTGGCGGGTTACAAGTCCCTTTATATCCTGCTAAATACTGATACAGTGGCATCGTGCCATTTCCCCGGACTACCACGTCTGCAACGTGGGGCTTGTGGGGCCATTCGAGGTACCAGAATTCATCTATTAAAATTCTTTTGTTCCCTAGTCTGAACAGTGGCAATAAGTCGTTTGGGATGTGTATCTTGCCAATCGGGTTGCATCTCAGCATTCATGGAACATTCGAACGTCGTGTTTTGGCTCGCTTAAATTTCAGCCTAAACACAACAATTCTCCTTCTATCCAGACTTGGCAATCCCCGTCCCATATTCAATCTACCCTCGGATTAAGCATAAATGAAACAAGGGTTGCCACGGAGGTAACTACCTACCTAGTGGCATGTACCCCATCAGCCACCAAACCGAAGTCTTCCCCATCCTCCCCAGCCGGCAGAAGTCACACAGGCTGTTCGTAGAACGGATCAAACGGAAGCATTCTATCTCGGTACAGAACCGCCGATCTTTCTGGGGTCATGCAGATAATTTATATGCACGGGGAATATTCGTCGTATATCTGTGTCATTGGACAGGTACGGGCTTCCCCTGAAGGAACAACTTATCATGTGGGAGACTGCCGAATATCAGATGCGGGGAAGACAGATGTTCCGCCTCCCTTTTGATTAAGCGACCTTCTTCCATTTACGGAAGAAGTGGACGCCATCGAAGTCGGCTATACACTTACCTGTATCCTTTCATTGTCAAGATATAAGACCAAATAAAGACTACACGCCTTCCCTCGGAATTTCATTCCAGCCGTCCATCTGTCAACGTTTGTCCGCTCTCGTTCGCCTCATCATCATGAAGTACCTTTCCACCTTCCTCCTCGCGGTTCCCGCCCTTGCATCTCCATACCCTTATCTAGATGAACGTCAAGCTGCATCATCTTGTGGTCTGCCTTCAGGTTACAGTCCCTCAACCACAGATGCCAAACTGCCCGACCCATTCACTTTCCTCAACGGCACCAAGATCACCAGCAAATCGCAATGGCCCTGCCGCCAACAGGAGATCAGCGCTCTGATGCAAAAATACGAGCTCGGTGATTTGCCTCCCAAGCCTGAGAAAGTAACAGCAACGTTCTCCGGTGGAGCCCTCAAGGTTACCATCACAGATGCCGGAAAATCCATCACGATGAACGCCAAGATCACGACTCCCTCCAGTGGAAAGGCCCCATACCCAGCCATCATCGCCATCGGAGGAGCGAGCATCCCCGTACCAGCAGGCGTTGCAACCATCAACTTCGAGAACGACAACATGGCCGCACAGCAGAGCAGTGGTAGTCACGGCACCGGTCTCTTCTTCAACTTGTACGGCAAGAGCCACAGTGCAGGAGCCTTGATTGCATGGGCATGGGGAGTGAGTCGTCTCATCGACGGCTTGGAGCTGACTCCCGGAGCCAACATCGACACCACCCGCCTCGGCGTGACAGGATGTTCGCGAAACGGCAAGGGCGCATTCATCGTTGGAGCATTCGAGCCCCGAATCGCGCTCACCATCCCGCAGGAGTCTGGCTCAGGCGGAGCAGCATGCTGGCGCATCTCCGATTCCGAGAAGAAGGCCGGGAAGAACATCCAAACCGCTTCTCAAATCGTCGGAGAGAACGCCTGGTTCTCGCCAAATTTCAACAGCTGGACCTCGAAGGTCACGCAGCTCCCATTCGACCACCACATGCTCGCTGCTCTGACCGTTCCCCGCGGCCTCTTCCCCGTCGAGAACGACATCGACTGGCTCGGTCCCGTCAGCACGACTGGCTGCATGGAGGTCGGACAGACTATCTACAAGGCTTGGGGCGCTCCTGAGAGTTTCGGCTTCTCGCTTGTGGGAGGACACAGTCATTGCCAGTTCCCGAGCAGCCAGCAGTCCGACTTGACGGCGTTCATTCAGAAGTTCTTGTTGGGTAGTGCTACGAACCCGCCGATTGTGGCGAAGAGCACTGCGAATGTCAACTTGGCCAATTACTACTCCTGGAGTGTGCCAGCCTTGACCTAGAGAGGATGAGGAGACGACGAATATGAAGAGATGAGGGAATGTGAATGGACGGGATGTAAATTTTTGAATGGATTCAAGTTGAGAACAGGTCAAATCAAAGGGACATTGAAAAAAGATGGACTTTGTGTTGGGTTGTTTGTAAATAAGTTACCACGGTGTCCTGTTTCTTAATGGACCTCTGCGTCTCTCGTTAACCGATGTCAACATGCAGAGTGGTGTACTTTTCGCTTAATCTCGTTGTGACTGTGATCATCGAAAACAATGCCAGGTGGCTTGCATAGGATAGGTTCCGGCTCAGCGCTTAAAGAACTGGGGAAGATAACTTGATTTGATTAATGGAGGGAGGAAATGAACCCTGAAGGACGACGGGAGTGATGACAAAGCAGTATAAGAAAAGTTCCCAACTAGCCAGGGCGTATGGCTTGCTGCGAATTACTCAAATCTTTGAGATTCTTGCAGGAGCGTTGTTGGAAGAACGGACGACTTTTTAACAATATTAGAGAGTTGTTGAAGAATATACGGGCTTAAAGCGGTGTTGCTGTAGAATCGGAGGGATCAATCCGGGAAGAAGGCTGAAGTAAAGAAGTTTTTAGCCTGAGTCATGATCACCAATGGGGGCAAACTCGTACAGTCAGCGAGAGCGACCCCGACCTCGGCTGACATATTTTGTACTATTTCCGATCCGACAGTGATCCATAATTCCATCATGAAGCCGCAGTATTCCACCTTCGCAATATTTTGACGCTGCATTTATTTTCACATGTCTCTATCGATTTCTTGATACCCCTTTCCCTTACACTACTATAAATTAGATCCTCGACGTTGTCCGAAATGCCCGACATCACCAATTCCTCCCACCCCACCACACCCTCACGGAATGTTCACAATTCCACAGACGAAGACGATGAAGTACCCCAATTACCTCCGTTCTACTCTCCTCGACCCATTCCCGTGTCGCGCGCCATCTCTGAACTCGACCTCAATTCTCTTTCTCTAACTCACCCCTCACTCGTCGCCCATAACCACGCTCACGACCGATCACCAACCCCGCAGCGGGACTCAGATGCCGACACAGAGCCTGAAGGCGATGGGGAACTCCCAGATCTTGTCTCTCCAGCCTTCACACCCCCCTCGACACCAGGGACAGGTACACAGACGCCCTCTAAAAGCCGCCAGCATCCGCACGTCCACATCCCGAAGTCGGTCCCCGTCGACAGCACAACCGCAGACGGCGGGTGCGGGCAGAAGAAGCCGAAACTGCTGAAGAAGTTGCCGGAGGTGAATTGCGTGGTGAGGGCTCGTATCCCGACGACGATTGGCGGGACAGGGACGGAGATGTTCTTGCATTTGTACCAGAATAGTGAGGATAATAAGGAGCATTTGGCGATTGTGTTTGGGAATAGTATTCGGAGTAAGAGTTTGGATCGGGTGAGGGAGGGGGAGACGGAGATGGATCGGCTGATTAGAGGGGCGTATACGGGACGATTGTATCCTGGGAGGACGACCAGCAGTATGGCGGAGGGGAATGGAGACAAAGCAGCGGACGAGAAGAAGGATCCTCCGCTGGTGCGGATTCACAGCGAGTGTTATACGGGAGAGACGGTCTGGTCTGCGCGCTGTGATTGTGGAGAGCAATTGGATGAAGCTGCGAGGTTAATGTCTATGCCTGGGTCTGGAGGAGGTGTGATCATTTACTTACGGCAAGAAGGGCGAGGAATAGGTCTTGGAGAGAAGTTAAAGGCGTACAACCTCCAAGATCTAGGATCGGATACTGTGGAAGCGAATCTGTTGCTTCGGCATCCGGCAGACGCGAGGAGTTATGGGTTGGCTACGGCCATGCTGGTGGATCTTGGGGTGAAGGACGTAAGATTATTGACGAATAATCCGGATAAAGTCAGGGCTGTTGAGGGCCCAGGGAGAGAAGTTGTGGTCAAGGAGAGGGTTGCTATGATTCCGCTTGCTTGGAGGGGATCCAAAGGTGGTATCAGGAGTCAGGAGGTGGGGGGTTATTTGAAGACGAAGGTTTGTTACCATATCCGGATTTCAGGTACGAAAGCTAACATACCTATCAGATCGAGAAAATGGGACATATGTTACAAATGGGAGAGGGCTCATGAAAAATAGAAAAAGTATATTTCAAAAATTAGGGTGCATTCTCTGAAGAGGAGTCCCCGGGTGGAGTCAAGGAGACGGAAAATAGTGGGTTGTCGAGGAATGGGCTTCTATTGAAGCAGGATCACCGCAGTCACAGGGCAGGCCAGAAATTGGCTCCGCTGTTGTCACAATCTTTGCGGATATAATCCGCTGAAGGCTGGAGTGTCTGAGCCAGAGCAAGCCCTGCATGTTTTGTATGATGAACTCACTGTCATGTTCTGTGACATTTAGCGACAACTCCAAGTTACTGTAAGAGGCTTCAACTGATAAACATATCATGGCAGTTCACTAGCTTCCATTCTACGATTCCACTCATCGATGTACCGTTGAAGCCAACCCCTGTGTAACGGCTCCTGAACTTATATTCTTTTGGGAGAATATTTAGGTATCAATCCAGATTGCATTTCTTTGCCCGGTGAATTATCGCTCCAAGACGATGTACTGTCCTGAATAACAACATCCATCCACTCAATATCATTTAGCTAGCGATGAGTAGCTGCAGTGATTGATGCTATTCATAAAAACCCGTCTCGGAATGCTCCAGTAGCACAATCAACACCGGCCTCATAATCTCATGATTCCGTCATGATTGCTGGGGCAGAAGTCTACAGCTTCAGCCATGCCCATACCTTAAGGATGGCATTAAAACCCCACCCACGAGAGATTCCAGTCGTTCTTTCCTTTCGCCCAACGTGCTCCAGCTGACATAAAGCCTTCATGCCAGAGGTCCGCAAAAGTGTCTAACGTCCATCCCTGCGTGCCGGAAAACCCTCTGTGTCGGAAAACTGGACAGGTACATTAACTTTAAGTATTATCAAATCTATGAACAACGCCCTATTTCTCATAAATTTTATAGGTTTTATTCCTTAGCTACTCTTAAATATCCTAAAATCCCTTCGACTAGAAATAATACGTTCCCGTCGTCGCCTTCTTTTTGATTTATGAAGGGGCTCTTTTTATATCGTAACAAACATACTAAAGCTATACTACTAAGCCTACACTATTTCCAAAACTCATTATAAAGTCTTAATTAAATTCTTTACTCTTTACATAATACGGAAGATCGTTAATAACCTTATGGCGGTTGTGGTGTACAGATTTATGCAAGATCACCCCGCGTTCCGGTACCTCGGATCAAAGCAAGTGACGATCTTGGTGGGGAACAGCCCTGCATACACCGACCGCAGAGAGTCACGTGATGTTTGCGCCTCACTCAAAGCCTAAACACTCTAGTAGAACACATGACACAGAGGTTGGCCTTACCTACGACAAGCTTGGGATATTCAGGAAAGTAGAGCATGATTCTCTGAGAATGGAGATAGACCTACTGGAGTCTCTCAAATCGAAATGCGGACAGTTCCTTCAACAAGCTAGGGAACACAGGGATAGACGTTAGATTAACATTCGATAGCGAGGTTCAAACATGTTAAGTGCGGAATTTTATGGTTGAGGTTGATATTCTAACACTTGATAATGATTGAGATTACTTATAACAGTCAATTGCGATGTTCTATTACAATATGTCAGTGGCCGCGCCCCAGAGCCGTACTGTCTTATCTGTCGATACTGATGCCAGCAGCCTCGAGTCGGGCGAGAAAGCCACTGAGCTAACTCGGCCGCTATGCCTTGTAAGCGTTTGTAGTAATATACCTGTAGTCGTGTTCCAGAGCCGCACTGTCTTATCCTCTGATGTAGACGCTAGTAGTTTAGAATCAGGTGAAAAGGCTACTGACCAAACCCGGCTAGTATGCTTCTTGAGCGTTTGTAATAGTACACTAGTAGCCGCGTTCCAGAGCCGTATTGTCTTATCTTCCGATGCCGACGCCAGCAGCTTTGAATCAGGCGAGAAGGCCACTGACCTGACCCAGCGGCTGTGCCCCTTGAGCGTTTGTAGTAGTGCGCCATTAGCCACGTCCCAGAGCCGTACTGTCTTGTCTTCTGATGCCGATGCCAGTTGCCTCGAGTCGGGCGAGAAGGCTACTGAGAAGACCCAACCGCTATGCCCCTCGAGCGTCTGTAACAGCGCACCAGTTGCCGCGTCCCAGAGCCGCACTGTTTTATCTTCCGATGCCGACGCCAGCAGCTTTGAATCAGGCGAGAAGGCTACTGATCTAACCCGGCTACTATGCCCCTTAAGCGTCTGTAATAGTACGACAGTAGCCGCATCCCAGACCTGTATCGTCTTATCTTCCGATGCCGAAGCCAGCAGCTTTGAATCGGGTGAAAAGGCTACTGACCAGACCCGGCCGCTGTGCTCCTCGAGCGTCTGCAGTAGTGCGCCAGTGGCCACGTTCCAGAGCCGCACCGTCTTGTCTTCTGATGCCGACGCTAATAACGTCGAGTTAGGCGAGAAGGCTACTGAACTAACCCAGCCGCTGTGCCCCTCGAGCGTTTGTAGTAGCGTGCCTAATCGCTGATCATAATTCAAGGCCGCCTGTGAAAGTTCGTCGAGTCGGTATTTCCATTCGCGGTTAAGCCTGCGGAATGCGTTCTCCTTCCCCTCACCGTAGATAACTGGTATTGAGATGTCAAGGATGCCCAACAAAGAATAAGCACGGTCTTCATCACGCTTAGTATTCCGATTTCGTGCCCATAACACTCGCTCGTCGAAGCTGAAATCAGAAAGAGGCCTGCCTCGAAGAGCGAGAACAGGAATTCCTGTTATCCTGTGAAGCAGTATCTCTAGTGATTTTCTATCACCGAGTCGGCCACCGTTCAAGGAGAAAAACTCTACCAATGGCGGTGCGATAAGTTCTTGAAGTGTCCAACCACGGGTAAACCATCGACTATTCCTAAAGGCTGCTTCCCATGACTTTAAAGAAGGGTCTACTCGATCTTTGGTCCAAACATCCGCTAGGTACACATAGCATATTGCAGCCTTGCGATACCAGCGAAACATGGAGTTGATAGCTTCTGAAAGCTCACTATCGCTCGATTTATTGATGCAACAAGTGTCAACCCAGAAGTACTGTAAGCCATCAGAAGTGGCTTGCTGTCCACAGAACTGAAGCTTTTTGTATCCGTTTTTCATCTTCCCAGAGCCATTATTGAGGTCCTCGAAAGTGACCTCTTCATCATCTTCTCCCCAGGTGTGTGAGAGTATCGCATAAGGTGTTGTGGGGTGGTTGATGTCATTCGTGAGGCTAAACTCGCCATTTGCCTCCAGCTTGAGAAGACGCATTTGGGCCTGAGCATTTAAAGGTCAGCACGTCTGCCAGTCGATGTAGCAAGGGGTATAGGTGGGAGTACTTACTTCGGTTGCGATCCACAAAATCTAGCCACGAGGGCTAAGATGGTGTGGAGATAGGTCTGCAATAAAGAGGTTGATAACAGGTTCGGCGCTGAGGCTCCGGCTGACCGCTTGGAGGTAGTGGGCCTTAAAAACGGACACACAGTACATGTGGGGGCATATATTGTAGCGATGAACCGACTCTCATGGAAGCCCGGAGAAGCCCTTAGAAATTCCGAGGAAGACCACACCGAAACCTGTGGTCGAGATACCATTCGGTTGTGACAAAGACTTCGTTGAGCAAGGGAAGATACTTGATCAGATCTATCAAAATTGTACCGTCTCGGAATTTCAGATTGCATTCGATACCTTGCTGATAACTGAAATAATCAGGCAACAGCTTTTTGTTCGATGATTACATAAGCGAGCTTTAAGCGTTAAATCTTGTGGGTCGTCCGGGGCTGTTTCGCACCAAGATCGTCAACTCGCTTCGATCCGAGGTACGGAAGTACCGACCTGCATGGCGATCTTATACAAATTTACATACTATAACTACCAAAAAGCTTTTATCAATTACCTGTGTATTTGTGAGTAATTGAATCTTGGATAAGACCCTTTCACAAGTTTTAGGAATACTATAAGCTTAGTAGTGTAGCTATATTAGAGGAAGTCTTTTCCGCTATAAAAGGAGACTCTTTATAATCTCAGCATAAAAGCAACGACGCGAACGTGAATTTTTGCAGTCGGAAGCATCTAGGGTATCTAGGAGTGGCAATGGAATAGAACTCGTGAGAAAATATAAGAAATATAAAGTTGTATACACGTTTTAAGATACTTGAAGTCAAAGTACCTGTAATTTTTTCCGGCACACTAGGTTTTCCGGCAGGCAGGGATGGACGTTATGTTCTCACCAGTACTACATTCATTCAGGGATCTTGACTTCAACCACAGCCCTCCGCACGCCATCTGACTCCTCCCTGACCTGCTCCACAGTACAACCATGTGAGCGCACAATATCGCAAAAGTCCTCCATCGTCCCTCCCACTCCAAAATAAACCTTCTTCGCAGCAACCAAAGACGTCCTCTCATCATCCGGCATACTCGCCAGAAGACCTACGAGAGTTTCCGCAAATGACTTCAATGCAACAGGCGAGTAGATAGTCTCGGCACCGATTATCGTCAGTCGAGAAGTCCGTGTATCCATGTTCTCTTTGACAAGTTCCACGAATCCTTGACTCCATGCACCAGAGAAGAATGATAATTTGAGGTGCCGGGATTCGAGGGAGGTGAGAAACTCTTTGATGACTTCTTCGTCGAGGTCTAGTTCGCCCTCGGCTTCCCATGATTCCTTGCGGGTGGTTTGAGCCCAGGATAGGAGGATGTTGGGTAGTGTGACCAGCTGGAGGACGGTTGGGTTGTAGTCTGCCAGGCCGAGGAGTGATGGTTCTGATGAGACATCGCTTTGAAGGAGCCATTGGAAAACAGCTAAAAAGGGGAGGGCAGTGCCGCATCCCAGCTACTTGGAACATTAGTGATTGTTTGTTCCAGAATGTGGAGACACTGAAAGATATTTTGATGGCTGATCATGACACAAGTTTCCAACTTTCAGCGCCGAAGGTATAGAAAACACATTAGGGAGTAAGTTGACCGAGCCTCAACGACAACATCGCAAATACATACCTCTAAAATCTTTCCTGAAAGGTCTACATTTCTCTTCCTTTCGTGTAGAACCTTGACGACATCAACCGAGCTCTCCCAGCTTTTGAATCCACCCTCATAAACCCCCGTCTTGACATCATCTCTTCCTAGATTTCCTAAGCCTTCATCGTCCTCTTCAGCCATAAGCTGAACCCTAACATCCCACAATTCTCTTCTCGGGATCGAGATTTGCGTCCCATCATCCAGTCTGATGACCAATGTACTGTAAACGAGCTTCGACGGTAACACTCTCAGCATAGTCTCCAAATCATGTGTCTGTGGCTGTAACAGCTGACTCCCGATTGGGAAAGCTGAGTTGGAAGAACGTTGTAAAGTTCCTGTTTCGGCGGCATGACTTCGTAACACAGGTTCGGGTTCCGTGACTGAAGTGTCATCTATGTCATCTCCTGAGAAGGAGAAGCTGAAAGTTGACATCTTGAATGTTTGGTTGGGTTGTTGATACTTTTATGAAATGGAAAATATGCAAGCCTGAGAAGCGAGAAGTTGGTGCAATTATGCCAAGATATGTGTTTCGGTCCCATATTTAAGTGGCTTGTTCATGTGGCGGTGCATTCATCCGATAACGCCAGCTGGCTTATCGAGCGCAAGTTGAAAGGCCACTTCAATTGACATCTCCTCATTCCACCAAGAGCATCCGTTCTCTTTCACCATCTCTGCCAATTACCCTCACCCACTCTCTTTATTGCTCCAGTATCTTTTCTCAGACCCAAGATAGAGGGCCTGCATTGCTGCCTCCACGCCCAGCCACTTTCACCTCCGTTCATCCTCGAAGTCAGTGGCGCAAACGGATACAGTCAACATGGACCAAATGATGGGAGGAGATGGTGGCATGGGAGGCGCGGCTGGATTTCCTCTGGAGCAATGGTTCTGGGAAATGCCCCTCTGTACTAGATGGTGGACTACAGCCGTAGTGGTCACCAGTGCGCTGGTGCAATGCCAGATCGTCACGCCTTTCCAGCTCTTCTACAGCTTCCGGGCGGTGTTTTCGAAGTCACAGGTATGTGTTCCTACTACTTCTACCTCTACTTCCCTCACTCACCTTTTCACCATGACTATTCGGCTCCAGCAACCAAAGAGTATACACTTGGATGGAAAAGCAAGTTACTGACTTGTGCAAACAGTACTGGCGTCTATTGACAACCTTCCTCTACTTCGGACCCCTCTCCCTAGACCTCGTCTTCCACGTCTTCTTCCTAACCCGCTACTCGCGCCTCCTCGAAGAATCGTCCGGCCGCTCCCCAGCATACTTCTCCTGGCTCCTCCTCTACTCCACGGCCTGCCTGATCTGCCTTTCACCACTCGTCTCCATGCCGTTCCTGGGCCACCCACTCTCCTCCACGCTCGTCTACATCTGGTCGCGGAGAAACCCAGACACGCGACTCAGCTTTCTGGGTCTGCTGGTCTTCACGGCTCCGTATCTGCCGTGGGTGTTGATGCTGTTTAGTCTGGTGGTTCATGGGACGATACCGAAGGATGAGATTATGGGCGTGGTGATTGGCCATGTCTGGTATTTCTTCAGCGATGTATATCCGCCTCTGCATGGAGGGTCCAGACCATTCGATCCGCCGATGTTTTGGAGGCGGATCTTTGAGGGCAGACCGAGAGATGAGACTGCGGATACGATAAACAATGAGATTGCTGTTGCAGCTGCTCCGGCACCGGAAGTCAGGTAAAGGGGAATTGAAAGGAAGCATACTTGGAGTTACTGGGAGCGTTGAAAATCAGTCTGTTCGTGCTTGGATTAGGGTGCGCGAAGGAGCATTGGGTCGGGGCGTTTATTACAAATGATACCATTCTTCCAAAGCTCTATTTCTGTCATGATCCCACGTCCATATTTCCCGAGTTGTCGCCTTCCTCTTCTTTGTCTTCACTAGGAGCATCCGCTGCTACGGGGAAATGCAAGTGCTTCCAATCCTCCAACTCTTCAATAATAGACCTCAAGCGATCTCGGATACTTTCAATAGCATAGCTTCCCAATAGTAGCCTTAGTGGAGGGTACGAGCAATGTCCCAGCTGCCAAACCAACTCTGCACATTTGATAGCACTAGTTGGCTGCTTGTCTCCTAACCACTGCACCATCCTCTTCGCATGTAAGGCCGGGGAAGTCGCCTGCGAATAAGGCTCACTAGCCGGCTTGATCAAGAAATGACCCCAAGTAGGCAGCGGACTCGACTCCCAGTCCGGCTCATCTCTCCTCACGAGTCCAGGCTCCACCAGCGTAGCCTTGATATTGAACGAGTCAATCTCATACAACATCGCCTCAATAAGTCCCTCCACAGCATACTTCGTTGCACAATACGGTCCTAGTCCAGGGACACCAAGCGCACCACTCGTACTGCTGAAGATGAGATACCTCCCCTGGCCCTGCTCTCGAAAGTACGGCAGGCTCAGCTGGATGATATGCAGCGTCCCCATGAAGTTCGTCTCGAACTGATTCCGGACCTCGTGATCATCCTGGTCTTCACAGGCTCCTATGACGCCGTACCCCGAGCAGTTGACGACCGTGTCGACGTGCCCGAAGTGCGAGATGGCCGTCTCGAAGACGTCGTTGACGGATTCTCGCGCTCTGACGTCGCAGAGCGTGCCTAGGCAATTAGGGTGCCAGTTCTGCATTGACGCGAGGGTGTTTTCGAAGGTTCGGCCGACGGCGCAGACGAGGTCGCCTTGTTCGAGGCAGTGGCGGACGAGGGACCGGCCCATGTGTCCTGTGCTGCCGAAGATCTGGAGAGCTGTCAATATACTTGTAATTGAGACTTGAGTACTTGGAAGTGGTTTCAGCTGTGAGGGTGAAATGCTCTCAAGATAGAGCCCACCCCAAAGAGAAGGTAAGAAAAGTAACTCACAACCCACACCATCTGCTTTGCCGGATTTCCTGGACCAGGAGGATCACAGGTCACCGGTAGCTGGAGTTTCGACTTGTTACTGTCTGGCGACATGGCCGCATCACCATCAATGCCATTATTCAGGTTCAAGCTGTAGCTGTGCTCAACGGGCGAGGTGACATCTTCGAAGAGGTCCATCCCGTGATACGCCGCCCACCTGCTTCACTTAATCTATTTTGATTCTGATAATCGAGTTGCGTCGATTGGCTGCATATTTCTCAGAAAAAGTGTGATGGCTGAAGATGCTGATGTTGATTTGCTGTTGTTGGAGATGTGGAGGCGGGATTTTGGCGGGGGGTTAAGCGTGTTCTTACTACCCCGCAAATGGACATTGGGGGAGAGACCCCCCTGCAGACCCTTTACTTGACTGGACTTGTACCTTAGATAGTCCCAGATTGGATTACAACAATATATGATACGGTATTTTTACTATAATGAGCTGAAACTGACTGAAATAATGTTGTAGGAATGAATAGTTTTTCGGTGGCTGATTGAAAGATAGGAACTGACATTGCCTGTGGAATGATTCTTTTAGACTTGGATCAGAGACGTATACAAAAGTGGCAGACTCATGATGGACTTTGAAATCATATGTATTATTAGAGCAGCCAGGTAAACATAACCATTACTCATATACCCTCCCATCATTCGTTCATTCATTCCACTTTTCTCATCCCTCATCCCTCATCTCTCATCAACATCGACAAGTAAACCGACCGACCAGCAGCCCATCCTTTTCATCATCTCCAGCCTCCTAACAATTATATCTCACACCTCTCTTCCCCAACTCCTTTCTTCCTACGGCCTCCTCTGGCCAAACCCATCCTCTAATCCTCTTCGCCTCTCTCTTCTCCGCGAGCTGAGGCTCTGGAATCCATTCATCCTTCGGCAAACACTTACGTCTAGTTCCCTCAGCCGGAGCACCAATCTCACTCTTCCAGCCCACTTGGCCAGGCAAGGCATCATCTCTAGCCAACATGTGCAGATACCACAGCGCCAACAGCGCAGTCATCTTTGTCTTCCTCGGGACGACATTCTCCTCTCCAGCATCAACAAAGCTGCCTTCCACTTCCTCGAATGTTGAAGTGTGAGGGTTATCATGCGCAGCGAGCTGGATAGTCTGGATCTCGAGGTATCCGAAATGAGGCACCGCATCTCCGCCGTTGCGAACGACGACCAACTCGATCTCGGTGATGATGAAACCATATCTGCAGCCGTGCTCGCGCATGTGACGGTGCAGATGAGCGAGGCCGCGAAGGTACTCGACTTTCCTGTGGTTGCCCTCAACGCGCATGCCTGTGTTCCATCGGTCGAAAGACTTGACTAGGCCAACGACGCGGCCGAGACCACGGCCGTAGATGAGTTGCGAGGTGTCGTCTGTGTAATTGGAGATGAATGACGGGTCTGTGGTGGATTTAGCGGATGGGCGCATGACGAGGTGGCGGTGTCCGAGGGAGAGGGAGAGTGCGGCATTGAGCTTGCTGCCGTAGAAGGAGCTGTAGATGTTTTGGAGATCGAGCTCGGTTTCTGGCTGCAGAGATGTCTTGGGAGGTGTGGGGAAGGTGGATGATGGAAGGTTGATGTCGAGGAGGGCTTGCAGGCCTGGGATGGTGCTGATGGTTGTTGGATTGAAGGCTGTCCAGGGCCGGATTTGGCGAATGTCCCACCAGAAGTGCTTGGTGTTTGTGTCGCGAATGTGGATGTTGATTTGACGGACCAGAGCAGGTGCTGGGTTGGGAGATGTGAGGTATGCCATCATCGAGGTATTGTTGCCGTCATCAATGGGGCTCAGAGTCATTTCTTCCAGACAGATGGAGTTCTGAAGTGGCGATGGAGTGCGTTGAGGAACATAGAATGTCTGCTGGTTGAATGTCTCTGTCTGGCTGTTGGTGGCTGATGGGATGTAGGTTGGCATCTGGCGGTATGTTGGGAAGCCATACTTTCCAATGGTCTGCGTATCCAGAAGGTCTGCACTTGAAGCTCTTCGCTCATTGTTGTTTGGTGCAAAAGAGATTGGTGAGCACAATGTTGACATTGAGCGCGTGTGAGATGGGAAGTTGTCTTGAGGAGTGAAGGAAATGGACTCTGGGTTGGTGTAGCTTCTGGTGTGAGATGGTCTGAAGCCGGTGGTTGGTTGAAGAGAGTTTGACTTCGGCATCCTCTTCATCCTCTTGGGTGGAGAATGGATCTCTTGGTCCTGAGGACGGATCTTGGGCAACAACAGTGGTCCATGTTGTCTGATGGGTGACCTAGCCGGTGTGGTCAATTGAGTGTTGACAGACTCAGGTGATGACCCTTGAGAGTACATTGAAGCATGAGAGCTCTTCCGGCTGTGGCCGATGTGGAATGAAGCACTGTTGAGAGCTTCCTCGAAAGAGAAGTCAGGGGGTGTGGCAGGGCCAGCACCGAATGAGAACGAGTAGTCGAAAGTCATCTTGACTACTTCCAGACTGACAAGTGTTAGCCATGATGAATCGTATTATGAGCTGGGGTGGGTTTCACTTACGCAGTGAGATGGTTTTGAGAGTATGAGATCCGGTGTCTATTAGACACTATCAATTATGATATAGGGAGGCCAGCTCCGGTTGTCAATACAACAAACAGGGAGAAGGCTAGGAGATTCGTGTGTGAGCACAGCTCGTCTAGTATTTTGGAGAATCTATAATGATGATGGAACAAGTAAAGGGATGTGAGTGATGTATGAGGTCGATAGAAGGGGAAGCTCTATCGAATTGATCAAGAGCCAACAAAGTCCCGAGGCGACATGCTGGTACTTATCCTCCCCACGACAAGAAGCTGCACAGCCCAATCCCCTCCGGTAATCACCAGGGTCCTGCGAGTCTAAATCAAGGTGAAACGCGGAGAAGAGAGGTGAGGCTACCCAGAATCTGATATGTGAACCCAAGCTTGTTTCTTGGTCAGGCCCAGATGGCCATTTGGTAGGCCACTCGACAGGCGCTCACAGCTTTCCATCTCCATCGGGAGCTCAACCGGCAGCACTACATCTGCAGTGTCTCTGAGTCATAATTAGAACCCTTGCAAGGAAGTGAAATGTGGATATGAAGTGCAGCAGTAGCTCATTGCAAGAAAAACCAGATGTTGCCAAATATGCAGCGCGCCAACGCGGTTTTCCTCGTCCACAAAACAAGGTCAACAACACAAGCCGGGCATACGAGTACACGAGTACACGAGCTGGACCGTGCCTGTTGCGCGACGGCTTCACGAGGCGCCCGCGTCACCCACATCGGCTCACTGCTTTAGACCGAGGAGGCTCGTAACGCCAACTTTGGCTTTTCTGGGTGTATTTTTGGCCGCCGGCGGCTCCTCAGATTGCGAATGAAACTGAGAGCCGCCTCTCCGACCACGAACCCCATACAAATCGCTCATTAAAGACCGCGCAATTCAAGCGCCGCCATCTCGCACAGCCGACATTGAAGCGCCGGTTTGATTGCCTTTATGCTGTCGCTACTGCTGGTATCCGCTGGTACAGAGTAGTGAGAGTGCTGCTGTGAGACTCAGAGGTTGACTTTGGCGCCGCGTGTCAAGGTCGTGTTTAGCGATGAGCCACTTCAGCCCTTCCATTGGCCCATCAACACGCGAGACTCAAGCGAGAAATCCCTGGTTATTTTTCCACGCGCTGCAGATAGAGAAGACGACTAGGAATGCAGGAAAGCGACTTGGAAGAGTCACCTCGTGTTGGCCATTGCTATTGGACCTTCATCCTGGGAAATGTTTCGAGATCGTCTGTTTCATGAGAGCTCTGACTCATTTTCCACTGTATATGTCTCCACATTATCATGCTGCATGTTGTCATGTCATCTGAACCGTTCGGATGAATAAATGGGCGTGGTTGGGAACACTTGCCGTGGGGGAGAATCACATCAAAAGCCTCACTTTCGATCGTGAGCACACCGAGTTGTATGCGGGACTTTTCCCGGTGCATGACGGCGAGTCCCGACATTCATCCTTCCGGCCGACAAAAGACCGTTTCGAAGTGTCCTCTCACAGAAAGAGATCGATCCTCAGACTATGTTTCCGCCTCACAACCTTTCGTATCATTGATCCACGTGATCAGGTCTGAAATCCGCGGCCAGCAGATCATCATGCACAACAACGGTATGGCAGTATGTCTTGCATCCGAATTCTCCATCCGTACTTCCTTCTCAAACAGTTCCGTTGACGTCGGATGGCCTCAAAGAAGGCCAGCTCTCAGCCCTCCTTCTTCCAGGTCTGAAACACGTGACCTCCCTTCTATTTTCATGCGCCGCTGACATTCCGCTGTCGTTGAAACCTGGGCAAGACCTTATCATCATGCGTTCCTCCTGCTCTTTTTGAATTTCTATTCTCGTTTTGTGGTTCCGAGTGGAACTTGTTACGTGAGACCGATTATGGTTCATTTCTGCTTATGTTGAATAGTCGCGTTCATTTCTCTTGCCGCCGGTACAACCGCGCATAAAGCACGATGTAATGTCGTAGTCTCTGTCTACCTTCCCTCATTTCTGAACAAAGTTAGAATTGGCCCACTCTTTCTAGCAAATCGTCAGCCCATCTCGTAGTGTATTGAAATTGTGTTCGTGTTCCTTCAGCGTCAAGTTCACCTGTGCCCGCCCGGATACAACCTCACTCTGCTGGCTACGACTGAGTGGGGCCAGAGTGTAGCAGATGGAACTCGTCCAAGCGAGATTGAAATGCCTATTCTCGTCTTGAAGTTGTGTTACTCGGATGTCCTGAATTAAACGCCTGAGGAATCCTGGTATCAGTCACGCAAGCTGCGAAGTCAGGGGGAGGAGTGCAGCGACCCCATGAGTTCATGAGCAGAAGCAATGATTTACCATTGACTAGATCCTCCACATTCATGTACGGCTAAAGATATGCTTCCCAAGACTTAGTCCCTTGTGTCTTCAATTTTGGTCCCTTCTTGTGCAATACTTGGAAACCGGGTCGATGCAGTCGAGATCTTGGTCCGCTGTGTCTTGGTTTCCTTTAGCCACTGTTTCCGGATTACTCCTTCATGTCTCTTCAGTATGCTGCGTAATTCCCGCCACTTCGATGACATCGTTGTAGCTCGTTCATGTGCTTCATGCTCTACTTCATTTCGGGTGGGAATAGGAGGAGCTCCGGGTATGCCGAATGCTGAGAAGTCTCCATGCGAAGTTTCTCGATGCCCTCGCCGCTGAGCTCGGGCATACCTGCTGGGATAATGCGTAGTCCCAATTTATCGCGAAGGGGGGTTGGTGGTCGCAGAACGCTGTCCATATCACGGATTGTACAGAAAATAGGTATTGGTTTTTGAATGCAGTTGGTGATTGGGAGGAGATTCCTGATGGCTGTTGGACAATGTTTTGGTCTTGGAAGTAGTCGCAGGGCAACGCGTCAAAGTGTTAGCAATTTGAGCTTATTTTGTCACGCGGGAGCCCCGTCTATCTACGGAGGCTAGGAGGCTCGAGGATCCGTAGGCAGGTACGGTACCTAGGTACTAACTGGTGTTGTGTACCGCAAGTAGCAGACTTTCATTTGGAGGCACTGCCTCAGTGAGTAAACGACAACACCTAAGAAGCCAGATCTATCTGGTGGAGCTGTTGTGGATAGCGATGAACATCAGCGGAAGGACTTTACACTGACAGAGGCAGATCTAGCCAGTCATAAACTACTCTGCCCGTAAGCGAAGTCTGCTTACCGCAATAAACACCCTCAGTTAGTACGGCACATTGGTTATGAGTACTCTCCTACCGCTCAGAAATGGTGATACTCGGGTGCCTTCCTGTTATATATCCGAAACTTGTTCTTCTCCGCTTTTCGAAGAGTGCACAATCGATACCCTAGACTGCTATTTGGCCAATGTCCGAAAACTGCAGCGAAAGTTGTAAGCCAAATACTGCGGCCTAAATTATGCGAGCCTCACCAAACTTCGGAGCTCACTGTCCCTGTACTAGCGCCTCGCTACAGCACCCTCTCTCTGGTTGCACACTTCATTTCCTCTTTCTCATTCTCCCTTCATCCTTATCTTCGATAGTCTCATACCAGTTTCTTGAAAATGGACCAAGAACTCGCACCCTTCTTTCGTTTCACTGAAAAGGATGTGAAGTGAGTCACTCCGTTCCTAGTACAGCTTGTGTTTACCCCGAATCAAATAACATGAACAGCTAATCATTTTGCCGACCAGACCAGGAACTCCGCATTTGAGGCTTGAAATTGCACTCGGCGGTGAACTCAGAGAAGATTCTCGCTGCTATATACTGGCGACTATCAATAACACTAGCTCCCACTCTCCTGACGACTCGCCATGCATTATCAGCTGGGGTGGAGATGACGCCTTCGCAGCTATGCTGCTTTTCCAACACACTCCAGCCGGCCTACTTCAAATAGATACAGAGGCAGATCCCGCTATCTCAGCAAGAGCAGGGAACTCTACTCTCAACGACCCAAGCCTCCAAACACCGTTCAAAGTCGACCAATATTCCGCTCGTCCAGTCCGAGAGCTCTCTGTTGGAGGGAGAGTGGGCACTATGTTAACGATGCCGAAGAGACTCCGGGATAAGCTAGTCAAGGGTAGAAAGTACGAGCTATTATGGCCGGGCGGTGAGATTGCGCTCTGGGACTGGGGTACTATGAACGAACGTTGAAGACGTGAGTTGAACAGAAAGGAGCCGAGGATCTGTCTGTCTGCCTGCTACGAGTACCTTGATTGAGTTCAACAAATTTGGGCTCGAGAGGAAGGAGAAGGGAGTCCTCCGCCGATTGCTGCATCGGAGAGAATGTGAGTGTTGCTTGCTTAGTACTTACGTATCATATGTCGAGCTATAACTGGACAATCAGCTCACTTCCTTCGCAGTCCAGGAGCGCCCAAAATATCCGTCACGCTAGAAGGTGATAAGACTATTCCACAAGACGGCGCGTGGAGAGTAAAGATCACCGCTCTATATGATGTGCCGGCCGGGAGTTCACCTATAAAGTTCCACAGCGCCCCCCTCCTGGCATGGTACGGTCCTCGCGAGGGGCACAGACTCTACCGTCGGAGAGCAAATGCAGATGTATGGGAAACCATCGAAGATGACACCGAAGGCTTCATGATCGTCGACGAGCCAGATGTCTACGTGAATGTGGTCCAGAGCAAGGATTTCGCAAGTCTTCATCCGGGAGAGACATGGAGCATATCGATGGATCTTCAAGATGCGACATTCGGCGACTCTCCTATGGAGGTTGGAGATGTATTTCGATACACGTTCAAGGGAGTGGAAGTAGACTGGTGGGATTGGGGAGATAGAGAGTCTCACGTAGACACTATTGTTAAGTTGCCTTGTTTCTTGAACGCTCGAGTCATTGAGCCAAAGAATAATGGAGGGAGGCCGAAGCTGATTGTGCCCGCTTCGAACTCCATTGAGTTTACAGTAATTCAGAGCTGGATGTGTGATTGCAATCCTTGATATCAGATTCGCAAATGAGAGGTAGTGGGCACTCTTAGATATCACAGCACCTTTTAAGAGATTGTGCAATTTGAGTCACCTAAAGACTTTACTCAATGACCCAAGAGAGGCTCCTACTCTCCACCTAATTTCACGCCTGTTTCATGGCGCCTCCTGTAAAGCAACGCAGCCTGAACAAGCGCAAATACTCCATTATCAACTGCCGCCCATCCAACAAATTCATACCACGCTCTCAACCACATTACCACCCAAAGTCCACTCCCAGGAGGCGGTCCAACTTCGTGTCCCTCACCACCCTCTAATTGGAACCTCAATCTAGCAGTCCACGACAATGCCACAATGGCAAAGACAACAGCCTGGACTACCAGACCATCCTGGCTCAACGCAGCGGCTGCGGCGTTGTACCACTGGAAATACAACGCTGCGATGGCGCCACAGGTCACGAGCGGGTTGACATACTGGGTGTGCACGAAGCTGAATACAACATTGGCCCAGAAATCCTCGTCGGGGTCCTTGAAAGGGCTGAGGAAGTCGATGAGGACGGGGACCACGGATATGAGGAGGAACGATGAGTAGAGCGCTACAATGCGTTTCTTTGGAGCAGTGCTAGGTGCATACCAGAGGCACAGGGCAAAACTAGTTCGTGTTAAGACAGACAGTTTGGACAAAAGTAAACACACTAGTAGGAGTTGAGAATCTTGCAGTATGAGAAACATCAGCCATACGATTGTAGGCTGTGCAAGGTTAAGCCAATCGCCAAAGTTTCGTGGCTCGCTGACGAAAAAATCGGTATCGTCATTATGTGTAACAATAAAGTAGAACCCGACGGCGAACTGCTCTGTGGCAGATATAGTATTGAGTAGCATATAAGCGAGGGAGATACCGGCGCTTGACCTTTTGCTGATGATACCCTGGATTTGGGGAATAAAGGAGATGAGGGAGGCGATGCTGAGAATGCTGTGATGGCTTAGTGGGGATTCGTAGAGGGAACGGTCGAGTTATTACATTCGGAGCCAGTTGTAGATGGGCATTTTGAGTGTCAATCGTATGTATTGTCGAGGGACTGATGCAAGGTAGTACGAGTTGGCTGGACTTAGAAATAAGTAGAATCGACTTGTTGAAATTGACCGCAGGGGAAGTAAAGGTCGAACGTGAAGCTCATGTGTGGAAATAAGCTTGAATTGCGCCGTAGCCTGCTTGGCTGACAGGCCTGCCAGCTCGCTAATGTAACGCCATTAAGGAAAAGAGGCATTCTTGCTAGGTGGGGGTGAGGACAATTATAGTGTGTAATTACTCAGAATGTCCACATATATTAGGGCGGTAAATGGAGAAAACGAAAGGTTGTGTAGCAATCACAAGTAAGTTGTCAGTCAGGGGTTTGCTGATCCCACTGTTGGTATTCGTCATGTTTCTGCACAGAGCCATACAGTAGAAGCTGGCTGGACATTGTCATACCAAGTCAAAGATCAACCTCTAAACAGTACATTCTAACAAGTTTCAAAAGTCAAATATTCGATTACGAAGCTATTCCAGGACAACCAAGCAAAATAATTTGAGGTTACATCTTGTGTCTTGACCAAAAATTGTACACATGTACTAGCTTATTGAAAATCATAAAAAAACATACCGCAAATTATGACAGAACTTGCGGAGAAATACTGTCTTCAGGTAACATATGTCCATAGGCTCCTATCCGTGGCAAACGCAAAAAAGAAATGACCCAATGCACTGACCCTGTGCCTCATGATATGACAAAATAGCAGAAATGTTGAGAACCAGAGATTCCGAACGCCAGATTCCGCCTCTCCGACCCAAACGCCGTATCCAAGCGTCTATCCAGCCGCCTACCCATTATTCATTCCTCCTCACTCTCATCACTCTCATCGGCGTCAGCCCTGAGAGCTTGTTCCAGGTCCTGTTCCAATTCCGCCGCGAGATCCATCTCTATATCCTCATCACTCATACCACCATTGTTATTGTTCGCAGGACTCGGTAGTTTCAAGTGATCCACATCTTGATTTCTCTCTTCCTCCTCATCAATTTCCTCCCCTTCGGCATCTTCATCCTCGTCACTTGGCTCGCTGACAGCTCGGTCGAATATTGGTGTAGACTTGTATTGGTAATTGGAAGGCGCTTCTGGCCATTCGACTGTGAGACCATCATCAGAGTCTTCCTCCTCTGGTGTAGGCTCGCGGATCACTGGGGCTGGCTTTGGCTTCTTCGGCTTCTCAACTTTCCGGCGCGGTGGTGCAGCTTTCGTTGGATCGGTCTTCTTTGATCCTTTTGACACCTTTCTTTGTGGTGCTGAACTTTGGACCTTGGATGTAGGTAGCTGGGGATATTGTGTCCGTAACTTCGAGGCATCTTGGATCCAAGGAGCGCTAGTAAGGTTCATGTCAAAAGTCGAATCGACCTGATGTAGAACAAAATGCTTCTTTTCGGGGTTGAATATGAGGACATATTGATCGCTACTTGAATTGCGCACGCCTTGATAGGAATAATTGTCGGAGTCGTCTTTGAGAGAGAGGTCGTAGCTTGAATGATCGGAATCCGAAGGTCGGAGGTGAAGGGAATTCTGTGACGAGTCCGAGGAAGGATCTGGCTTATGGTTATCTGCCGAAAACTGTCAGTCCTGTTCAAACAACAAGATAGTTGTAGTACATCTGATTCCTGTGAACGTCTCCGTCTTGCCAGTTGCCCTGCCCAGTAATGCGTCGCTCAGGACGATGGGATATTTGCCTGGCTGGTCCATATCTATTGAACCACCCGTCATGGCTACCGGCAGTACTCTTTCGATAGAGTTCCGGGTAGCAGGATGCTCTGCGTGTTGAAGTGTAATGCAGATGGTATCGGATTTGAGTGAAAGTGAGAGTGACGTTAAGGTAAAGTGAAGGCTGGTACCAGATCAGCACTACCCGGAGGCTAGACCCCGCGCCCGAAAGCTACTGGGATCTGACGGTTCAGGGACTGACTGATGCTTCGGTTACTGACCCGAGCCTCCTGGCTCCTGGGTCACTTTCTCAGGAATCTGTATTATTCACACCAGCTCCGAGTAATTTACTTGTAGGCTGCGGTTGGATTCATATAGTTTCAGGTTTCTTTCAGAAATTTCCGTACTGAACAATGGCAAACACAAACATCAAACAATTCATTCGTATGGTATATATCCAAGCCATGACAACTCCGGTAGATTTCCAGTACAGTCCGCCCAAACAAAAGGAATAAATACTAGTATATTTTCAGCCCATCTTGACATCAGGATCTCCACCAAATCCATTCAAACCATTGTTCATTGGCGGTAATTCCGAAGGAGGCTTCTCCATAGGTGACAGAGGGGTTTCTCGCTCGCCGTCCTCTCTTCGAGAACGTCTTAAACGCTCACACCATTCCTCAGCACTAACAATTGTCCCATCTAACACTCCAGAAACTTGCGCCATCATATCTAAACCCTCTTTCGCTAGCACCAGAACCCGGTTTGCGCCCTCAGTGACCTCCATATCAGCATTCTCACCGCTCCGACCGCCTTCTGTTGGGCGCGAACTGGCAAGTCTAAACCGCTGTGGAAGTGAAGTGAGATGTCTTCGAACAAGCACTCTGGCATTTTCTGGAAGGGCACCGCCGGCGTACTTGGACACTATATCTACAACTTCCTTGAGAGTCTTCAAGACATCCCTCTTCAACTCGGCAATTTTTGCGTTCAGTGCAGAGCGCTCTGCGTCGCTACGGACGATGAGCTGGCCAGTCTGTTCGGATCCTTCTATGGCTCCTGAGGTGTTTGCTCTGTTGCCGCTGTCGTATTGTTCTAAAGCGCTCTTCAGAGCCAGGATGACTTTGCCGATGTGCTCATTGGCCCAACGAAGCCAGCCAAGGCAGTACTTCAGGCTCCGGAGAGATTCTTCGCTCATTGCGACACTAAGACCGCTCGTTGATAGAACGAGTCGCGACTGCCACGAGCTTCCTGGTGATCTTGGCTCGTCTTGCGACTTGGTAGGGATCAAAGCATTAGCTTCATAGCTGGGACTTCGGTAATCATCGTAGGCCGGTAAACTCTCCACCGTCGATCCTTGGCTTGGTCTGCGCTGTCGATGTTGTAAGTCCTGTCCATGGCCGGGATATGATTCATGCTGGCCATCGGACTCCATGTCCACATCCTCTGTGCCAAATTTCCTCCTCTTATTTGGTACTTGCGAATCTTGTTCTCCATCAGGTTGGTGGTGACTTGGTTTCCGTCCGCCGAGGAACCATCGCACCCCTCCTTCCACGCCAGTCATACGACCAACCGAACCCACAGTATTAACAACAGGCGTGAACCTTCTTTCAACATATTCAGCACTCGACTTGAATCGCGGACTGTAGTTCTTCGAGGCCGAGTAAGCAGACAAAGAACCGCCAATTGCGGTACCGATTATTGGATGTGAGGTGGTGAGTAGAGAAAGGAGGGGCTCGGGCTGCGGTCCTCCAGCTGGATGACTGCGAGGAGAGGATTGGGGCAAGGCTCTGTTATTCTGCTGGGGCGAGCCTACGAAATCTATAAGAACTTATTAGCGTGGCTATACTAAACGTCAAATCTCAACGTTGCGTACCTGCTCTGAGATCTCCCAGCGCTTCAGCCGCAAGTCGCACATCCGGATCGTCAATCGACAACACACTTCCACCCCGCCGTCCCCTACTGTCCGTCCCGTCAAGATCCATCGACATTGGAGAATCCATTCCTATCGAGCTCTGAGTCTTGGGAGACAATGCCGAGGGTCCGGGTTGGTAATATGCTGTCAACGGATTCGAGGACGGCCAGACAAACTGGTGTTCCTCTGCTCGAAATCGTTGCTCTGGTAGCTGGGGCGGTAAGGGCGGTAATACACGTTCATGGTGGATAGGTGGTGGATCTGCTGTGGGAACAGATGGAAAATTCAGAGATTGGGGATCGTGGGTTTGTGTGTATGAAGGAGGTTGCTCCTGTTGCATGTGATCCTCCATCTTTGCTCACAACCGCCGACGGCAGGTAGAGAGTAGTGCGCTTTAAGATTCGAATAGAGTCCTGGAGTGCGTAGATATGTTCGGTCTTGAGCTCGAACGGTCAACTTTCGTACCCCATTCGTGACATAAGAGGTGGTGTGCTCGGAGCAGATTTGGTCGGCTGTTTGCTCGTAGCGGTCAATAACCAGCCAGGCATTAACTCCTCGACGTGCAACTCAGTCGAGGAGAGATGCACTCAGCAGAAACAACGTATCCTCAGTGTGATGAGCGAGAAGCTGTAGATGTCACCGTACCATCTGCCTCGGGAGAGTTGGGCAACAGACGGAATTGCCTTCGTAGCATTGTCACATGCGAACATACGAACATGCGCAGCAATTCCAGGTTCTGAGGATCACATGCCCGTTAATGCCAAGATATTCCTCGAAAGCTTAGTCATTCTGGTACTGTACTTCGCTTATCCGATAGTCCGTGCATATCGATTAGAGCAGACAAAGGCAAAGATGGGGTAATGAAGAGTGCGGGACAGGAGTTCGAGGTTTAGGCGAACTATTATTGCCGTACAGCGGGGACCAAGTCTATTGTGACAATTCGCAGCCAAAGCACGCAATTGGTGATCGGCGCCATATCCAATGTTCGTCATTGTCGACACAAAAGTAGGTTCATGTGCATATCTTTCTCTCTCTGTGTGTCTCTTACTCCCTTCCATTCTCTCCCTACACTGTACCAAATTTATTCTCAACTTGACCACGCTCTACTCGAGTTGCTACAAACCACTATGGCTCCTTCACTTCTCGATACCCAACCAACGGCACCCCACCAATTATCCAACCCCTCACAGAAGTCTGTGGACAGAAAGATCTTTCCCGATGGTATCAAGACCTCGGGTCAACACCCTCCACTGTATGACCAAATCAAGCCATACTCGAGTTTCCCCAAGGAGATTAAAGGTGAGACTGTCTGGAAGGCAGAGGACTACAAGGACAATCCGGAGAGATGGGTTCATGTTTTCAATGACGAGGAAATTGCGGAATTGAGTGCTGCTGCGGATAAGTTCTTGGCTGATAAGACGCCATTAACTGGTATCTCGAAGGTTAGCAGACCCGATAGTCCTCTCGGTGTCACTGCTAATGCACAGGTTTTAGGAGAACTTCATTATTCCGAAACTTTCGGTCTTGTTGAATTCGATCCGAACCGAAATCTTGAACGGCAAAGGCTTCATTCTATTCAAAGGCTTTCCAGTCGAGAAATGGGGCAACCACAAGTCTGCAGTCGCATACATGGGCCTGGGCACCGTCTTGGGTTACTTTGTCAGTCAAAATGGTCGAGGCCATGTCCTTGGTCACGTCAAAGATGTCGGTGATGATCCTACACAAACTCACAAAGTCCGAATTTACAGAACGAACGCACGGTATGTCACGCTTTATGCACCCAAGTAATCTTCTCGTGCTGAGATATCTCCAGCCAATTCTTCCACGCCGACGACTCAGACATCGTCGGCCTCCTCTGCATAGCCCGCGCCCTCGAAGGCGGCGAATCCGACATTGTCTCCTCCCACCACGTCTGGAACACCCTGCAGAAAGAACGTCCCGACGTGGCCGAAACCCTCACAAAACCCATCTGGTATTTCGATCGTAAAGGGGAAACAAGCGTCGGCGAAGAGCCCTACATCAAGACCTCAGTCTTCTACCTCGAGCGAGGCGAGAACGGGCGAGTATACAGCAAATGGGATCCATACTACGTGAAGAGTCTCAGCCGCTTCATGGACGCAGGCGTCATTCCTCCGTTGTCTCCAGAGCAGTTGGAGGCCGCGCAGGTGCTGGAGGAGACGTGCCATCGATTGAGACTGCACATGATTCTCGAGGTTGGAGATATCCAGTTCTTGAGCAATGAGCATGTTCTGCATGCTAGGACGGAGTACAAAGACCATGCGCCGCCGACGCCGAGGAGACATCTGATGAGGCTGTGGCTTGCGACTCCCGAATCGGAAGGGGGTTGGAAGCTGCCGTTTCATGATTCGGCGGAAAAGAAGAGAGGAGGTATCCAGGTTAATGATACGCCTCCTGTTTGTCCTCTAGATGCGGAATAGAGGGATTGGCTTATCATTTGTACATATTTAGAATTGCTCAAGATGTTTACTTTTCGCTTAGCCTCCCTCCTAAACCCTTACCCAACGCCCCCGCTCTTGCTCGAATCTCCAACTCGACAGAAAGAGTACCAAAAGCAATGATAGGGTTGAACTGCGACCATTGAGATTAGTGGATGATCAATTGCGAGCGCGAAAATCCAGCCAGTGACATGTGATGGCTAGTTTCTCCGTTCAGTAAATGGCCATTTCAACATGTTATAGGGAGTAATGGTGCTTGGTGGAGTGTTCGAGTGTGGATTTGCGATGGGATGCTTGGGTCGAATCAAATCTTGCGAGTCCAAAAGCGCTGATGTCTTATGTGTAGTCGGGTTTCTGGATGCCAGTATTGTATGCTATCGCAGGGTGCGCACTTCAGAGGTACTAAAGTCGGCGAATTGCATGACCCTCGAGCTCGCTCCAGAAAGGGGTCCAGGATGACATTTACATAAGCGAGAGAAATAATGCACAAGCCAATCACTCCAATACTTCTATCTCGACTGTCGCGCAGGTTGTTTCATGTAATGTTGTTGTATTGATCTCCATGCTCGTAGGTGGCCACTACCCCAACCCAAACGGCCTCGCTAATTTGCCAAATCAAAACAATCACCTAAATCACATTCAACTCCCCTGGGATATAGACCTCCTAGCCTGCCATTTCCTCTTCACCATCCTCACCCACCTCCTCCGTCTCCATTCGCCCCTTCTACCCCTCCCTTCGTTCTCAGCATCACTGCCCTCCTCCCAACTCGGTAACATCTTCTTCTTTCCCTTCGTTGGCGTAGCCAAATGCTCGTTATCACCATCGCCATACATCAATCCCAAATCCGCATCATCGTACTCATACCGAATATCGTAAACCCATCTCTCTCCTTCAGTCTCGACTTCAACTCCGGTAATGATGCGTTCCTCAACCCACTCCCGAGACCAGAGATCGAGGGCCCATTTCTTCTCACTCCATTCCCAGCCATGGGGTGGCTGCACGTCTTCAAAGAAACGACTTCCCTTGGGTCTTTCGGAGCGGATCCGTAACTCACTTAAGGGGTCGTAGGGGCTCGAGGTGAATAGCCAGCTTTCCCATTCCCCTGCTGAGGAGAGTCTTTGAAGTTCAAAGATCTCAACTTCCCGTGTTTCAGGCGCAGAGTCCAAGATGATATCCTTGGCAATCCATGAGTCGAGGTAAGATTTTGCTTCTTTCTTTCGTGGTGCGACATGTGTTTTGTGCGTTGTGATTAGCTGTCGTTGGATTGTTGGATGGCTAGATGCAGTGATGATCCACCCGATGGTGAGAAATATAATTCGCCAGGGTAGGAGGTGAGAGGCGATGAACATGATCAGTGCAGTGGAGAATGCAAAGAGAAATAGAGTGGAGGATAGGGGCTCATTTGAGAAATTGGTGGGAGGAGTCAAGAGACTTAAGACTTTATCGTGAACACGGCTGAAGTCCTCCATACAATTCTGTAAGTCTCGCATATTACGGAAGAAGTCTTTAGACAGCTCTTTCACTGGCTTGACAGTTGGTGCTGGCGCCAACGGAGGGCCCCCTGCATTGTATCCCAGAGTTGCAGTGTGTGAGGAGGTAGTAATCGTAGGTGGTGGAGCCGGATGTCTTGCTATGAAGGCGGGAATGAGGAGAGCAAGAAGGATAACGGCAAATGGTAAGACGGTCAAAAGGTATGGATCCAGGCAAATAAAGGTATATATTGCGAGGAAGGAAAGTGTATGTGTAGGTGTGTTCCAAGACAGAAGTCGTATAACTTTCGCTTGAAATACAAATACTACTCCGATTCGAGCATTGAACCGACGGAAGTTCGCAGACATTGTAGGTAGAGAGAAGGAGGGCCGCGTCGTGAAGTCTTGTGCGGGGGACGCTTCGGCTCGAGAAGAGGATAGGTCTTCGATTGGTATTACTTGTTGCAGTAACCTGCGAAATATCAGTAATCGAGCTCGAATTATAGGATAAGTAGAAAGCACTTTTCAAGTAGTCGGTCTTGGATGCTAGATCCTGTGTCCGAAGCCCTCTGCTGCACCTTCTTTATATTCTCCTTCACATCCTTTCCTCGCTTTCTGAAGCGGTCTCTCTTGCGGTCGACATCCGACACATCGTCAACTTCGTCCGACAGATCTTCTGCGGCATTGAAGGAGATGACGGGTATAGGATCATCTCGATTGACGAACGCGTCGACGGTGAACTCGTCCATTGCGGCGTGCAGATCTGATTCGAGCGTCGACGGAGTGCCGGGAAGGTTGACTGTCAGCCGTTTTGTTCCATCTACAATATGCCAAACTTAGCAGGCCCAGAAGATACCCAAGATATCCAAGATTGGTCAGTAAATAAAGGTCAGATGTGGTCGGCCTTGCTGGATGCTTCTCTGTTTGTTGTAGGTCGCAAGGCTGGCATCAATGTCCTACCCTTGACGATGACATGTGCTTGTTCCAGGGTGCAAGGGCAAGAACTTGGCTGTACCACCAATGACAGCAGCCGAGAGCTTCCAGCCTCGGCAACTCCAAGGACGTCCGGAGACAACGAGGCTTCGCTGTAGAAACAACCGATTTTACCCAGCTGCCTTTTCTCTCTGTCCCTGTCTCTTCTTCCTCCCTTTGTTCAATCTGATTTCGGCGCACGCACTCTCCACTCTACCCTCACTATGGCACCCTCTGTGTCGTCTGCTGGCACTCAAATCAACCAAAAGATTGAAGCACTACCCCAAGCCGTTTCCGACAAGCTCCCCCATGTTCCCGAATCAAAAGAGGAACTCAAGGAGACGGTCAAAGAAGCCGAGAAGAAATCGCTCGCGGGTCTGAGAAGTTTGGCAGCTGGTGGATTTGGAGGTGTCTGTGCAGTAATCGTAGGCCATCCCTTCGATCTGGTCAAAGTACGGCTGCAGACTGCAGAACGAGGAGTGTATTCCAGCGCATTGGATGTGGTGAGGAAGAGCGTTGCGAGAGATGGACTACGGAGGGGCTTATATGCCGGTGTGAGCGCGCCTTTGGTGGGTGTCACGCCTATGTGTAAGTTCTTCTACAATTTGAGCTTCACTTTGGACCAATGTTAATGATTTCCGCAGTTGCTGTTTCATTCTGGGGTTACGATGTAGGAAAGAGTCTGGTGCGGAAGTACTCGACAGTCACAGACAACCAATTCTCCGTTGGACAAGTCGCAGCCGCTGGCTTCTTCTCCGCAATCCCTATGACCCTCATTACCGCACCCTTCGAGCGTGTAAAGGTTCTGTTACAGATCCAAGGCCAGAAGCAGCTTGCGCCGGGTGAGAAGCCGAAATATAGTGGTGGAGTTGACGTCGTGCGCCAATTGTACAAAGAGGGCGGTGTACGCTCTGTTTTCCGTGGCTCTTTCGCAACACTTGCACGAGACGGACCTGGATCAGCAGCATACTTCGCAACTTACGAGATTATCAAGCGGAAACTCACTCCAGTAGACCCAGCGACAGGAAAGCCCGGAGCTCTAAGCTTACCTGCAGTTACTTGCGCAGGCGCTGCTGCCGGTGTCGCTATGTGGATTCCTGTCTTCCCAGTTGATACTGTGAAGAGTAGGTTGCAGACGATGGAGGGGAAGCCGACTGTTGGAGGTGTGATTTCAGGGCTGTACAAGAATGGAGGTTTCAAAGCTTTCTTCCCAGGCTTTGGACCAGCTCTGGCGAGAGCTGTTCCGGCCAATGCAGCGACTTTCCTAGGTGTGGAATTGGCACATCAATTTATGAACAAGACATTTGGATGAGGGATCAATAAATAAGGGAAGAAAAGCAATACGGTCAGATGAGTAGAACATGTAATTTTATTCTGGGCGCAAAGCATTGATGGACCATAGCACATCGTAGATAGAATCATGATTCAATTTCAGCCCATTGTCAATAACACAATTCTGTTGGCTGCTTTCACCAAATCCATAGCTTGGAAATTTACTTACTGCCCAGGAAACCCTATTTCATACCTGTAAGACACAGTAAACAATTGCCTCGGATGAGCGCTCGCTGACCCCGGTGGACGGGGAGATGGTTAAATTTTTATCGATAAGGGTCGAGGGGTCCGAATTAGAGTAAAGTAATCAGTCATTCTCACCCACCTACATCCGGGCGCATGTCTCCTGGCTCCTCCACGTACACTTCCTTGATGCCTCCATAAATCTCATATTCTTCCTGGCACGAACGCCAGCAACAGTCCGCAATGTCTGCGGATGCCCCGCAGGCTGAACAATTGCACTACGGCGTCGAGTCGCAAGATGGAAACCCCACCATACCCCTCCGCATGCGCACAAATACTGCGGAGATAGACAGCACCATCATACATCCTGGAGCTGTAAAGATCAATGTGAAAGGCGCATTTATTGTCGACCATGATACGGAGGGTTCTCCAAATGGAAACCCAAATGGGGGAACTCATGAGACGAAGGATATCAGATTGCCGAATCACACAGCAGTTGTGAGCCACATAGCTGTGGACGTATGTCCCTCCTCTCCGCCTGTCGTCTCGCGCATCTGCGAAGGATACCTGCTAATCCCACTGGCAGATTGGAGGATCTCTAGCGAAGCTCGTGTACTTCTCTCGAGAACCACATTCCCGCGATCCAGGCGGACGGTTGAATTTCATAACCTTCGAGACGGACCGGATAGATGACTGCATAGAGTTCATGAAACAACACAAAATCAAGCAACAGAAGCTCAATGGATCCAGACCGGGAGAGCTTTGTGTTATGGCTACGGGAGGCGGAGCATATAAGTTCTACGACAAGGTTCGAGAAGCTCTAGGCGTAGATGTATCGAGGGAAGAGGAGATGGAGTGTTTGATAATTGGTGCGGACAATGTCCTTTCAAATCGACTGTTTTCTAATGGGAGACAGGACTCGACTTTTTCATTACAGAAATACCCCGCGAGGTGTTCACATACAGCGAAACAGATCCGATACATTTCGAAGAACCGAGAGCAGATATCTACCCGTACCTACTTGTCAACATAGGATCTGGTGTCAGCATGATCAAGGTCTCGGGACCAAAACACTTCCAGAGAGTAGGCGGAACATCTTTAGGAGGCGGGACACTTTGGGGACTTCTGTCTCTCTTGACAGGAGCTCGTACTTTTGACGACATGCTCGCAAATGCCGAGCGAGGCGACAATGCCAAAGTCGACATGTTAGTAGGAGACATTTACGGAGGGGATTACGGAAAGATAGGACTGAAGAGCAGCACAATTGCAAGCTCGTTTGGAAAGGTGTTTCGCATGAAGCGAGAAGCCGAGCAGGAAGCGGAAGACAGCGGTGGTCTGGCAAACGACGATTCTAAGTCCTTACCTCAAGCCTCATCTCGTTCAGGCGAGACTTCAGCACAAGAACACGCATCGCCTCCATTTTCAGCCCCTGATATATCCCGTTCCTTACTATATGCCATTTCCAACAACATAGGACAAATCGCCTATCTCCAGTCGGAGAAGCATTCCCTGTCTACGATTTATTTCGGAGGCAGTTTCATCAGAGGTCACAGACAAACGATGAACACCCTGAGTTATGCAATCAAGTTTTGGAGTGGTGGTGAGAAGAAGGCGTATTTCTTGCGACATGAAGGGTACTTGGGTGCTGTAGGTGCCTTTTTGAAGCGACAGCCGAGAAACTGGGGAAGGAGGGGAAGTTTCGAAGATGGTGTTCCGCCGTTCTTGAATAAAGGGATGGATTACCCTGGATCTTGAAGAAAGAAAAGCTTTGGATAGGCATGCCTGTTTTGTATCCGTTTGGGTATCTACTGCATTTGGCGGGATTTTCGCTTGTTCATGGGATTCTTGTCGAGGTGGATAGCCTTTGAATGAAGAGCAGCATATTTCCAGACCGGGACAGAGACTGGAATAAAATAAGAACCTGAATGTAATCAACGAAGTGTTGAAGCATGGCCAGTATTCCACCTTTATTGAGAACTGCACACGCATGTAGCACAATCGAGATCTAGAATTGATAGACCTGCCTATAGTAAGAACAATCTGCAACCAGGTCTGTGGACTTACGATAATGATAAGTCGTGCAAGCACCTGTCACGACCTCTGCTCTTTGCCAGTTACCAAGAAGAATTATTTCAAGAGTGGAGCAATCAAGTGGACTTAGGGACACCGAGTTACACGAGGGCACAGGACAGATCCCACAAAGGTCGTTATTATCTTATTTCTCGTATGTAACGAGATAAGCAGAATTCGACATCACTACCGGTTGTATAGTGTAGCGGTTAGCACGTGAGATTCTGAAAACAGAATCATATATTCTGTAAAGAATGTTTCTCGAATCCCCGGTTCGAGCCCGGGTACGACCTAAGTTGATTTTCTTTTTGCTTTTTTGGGGGGAATTTGTTGAGCCATGTGGCGTATGAAAGCGAAACCCTTTTTTTGCATTCTTTTAGCTCGGTTTCAGGTGGGCTTTGGGGCCTCGCTTCGGACTTCACTAAGCGAGGGCGACATCTAAACAACAGATCTGGTCGTGACTATGTGGATTTCTTAATGCAGCCCAGCTCCCTACGTCGTTGGATTTCAATGGATTCCGGCTTGTACCTACACTGCCTGTAATCTACTTGCGCCTCCTTGATCACAGTCACGGATCGTTCGCCAGCACCCCTTTTATAGTCCCGTCCTGGAGACATAACTGCCTTATCTACAACCTGTCGATGAATCACGACCGTACCACCCATTATCATGAGTCCTCCTTCGTTCCCAACTCGAATCAGCTCTGCAATTTCAGTGCTGTGGTACGGAAGTACCGCCATATTTAGTCCCATGGGCTAACTGACTCGACCACCTCTGCTAGTCCTTATCTTCTCAATGATATTAGCTTATTCGTGCGTGCCCATAAGCTTCCCAGCCTCACCAGTTGGCGCTCTACCCAAGCTTTCCGCAATTGTAACACGAGCCGAAATCACACCCGCCTGACGGATTCCACCTGACTTCAGGCTTTACTTTGTTTGTCGAATAGCACATAATAAAGTGAACATTCATTATCATAGCACATGGGAATCAACAGAGTCTCAAGCTATTTGTATATCAAAGAGTCAAAGACCTGCTATAACTCGTCTCGAACCTGGACCCGATCTAAGGCGGATCAAATTTCGGAAAATGTATAAAAGTTACCTTGTAAACCAGAACCTTACACGCATTCGAGTGTGGACTTCTGATTGAGTTTTGCTGTTTTCTATTTCTGTGCGGGAAACCTTTTACGCATTTTTAGTCCATGGGAACAGGTTGATGCCAAATGAGCGGGGTTGTTGATGTTTGATGTTCAACTCTTTTAGCGAGGCTGGGTAAGCTTCCGACGCATCACTTTGGGATACTTGGATGGGGGTAGGCGATTATACTACCGCCTGTTTAAGCAATCAATCTTCGCTATAGTCTCATAGCTGCTAGCAGGTCTTTGGATCAAGCATTGAACTGGCCGTGGTATGTAAACTACTATTTTCAAGATGAGAATGTCTCTAATATAGCAGCATCCACTACATTTACTTTTGACGCGCTCTTTGCGACACTGATCAAACGAATATGTGTTTCCAATTTCAAGGGGTGCAAATCTTTCACTTGTATTCAAGCTATTCGCAGATATCACCCAAAATGCAGATCAACCTAAACTGGTCAATGGGTTGGAACACGATATTGAAGTTGGAATGACACCGAGAGATTCGCATGGAAAGTTCACCTCTTTAAGAAGTTCTCTGCAGAGACTTAGGTAATGTCGTGACCAAGCAGCATAATACAATAGTAGCATAGATCTCCACTAAAGAGAGTCTTTTGTTCCAAAGGAGAGAGAAACCCCTCCTTTCGGCTGCAGGAAGAACGATCGCAGGAGAATATCCAATAATTGATCATAGCTATCATAGAACAGTGACGGAATATGAACATTGGGAGACCATCTAATAGGACTAAAGTTTGATAGAACCGTCAACGCTCAACACCCATTTGATCCAAGATCTGAGGTAATTTTGCAGAGATCCAACAAAGGCGACCCCGTTTTTGAGACCTCATTTGTGGTGTCGTGCTTCCATAAACACGGCAAAATGACTATTAGATACAGTCAGGCGGGAATACTGGAAGAGACATAGCAGAGGGGGGGCATAAATGGAGCTAGAGGGCACTGGAAACATCAGATTGCGGAATTTACTGGTTGAATTAGTGCTCGGCTTGTACACGTCAAAGAGGAAGGGGTTCAGAACAGAGAAGGGGAGTTTCATCATGTTTGGTGATTTCTCTAGATTGACTATTTCAATTTGAGTTATATCTACCATTCTGACACCTCCCCAGGCTTGGGTTTCTGTACTCTTACAACCTTATCACAGTTCAACAAACAGAGAGGGTCAAAAGCCAATTTGAGCTATCATCGTCAGCATCTTCCATGAGGTCGTTCATGCATCCAGAGAACATACCTTTCTCATCGCATCCACGGTCGTCTCTCCCAACTCGTGGTTGAGATAATCTCTCTTTACCAATCCAACGCCATGCTCACCCGTAACAGTACCTTCCATCTCCACAGCTCTCTTGACCATGCGATGTACGACTTCCTCGGCCTTTTGCCGTTGCGAGTCGTTGTATAACATGATGGCTAATTCTGTTAGCATCAAATCCCAGGAAATGCTTAGAGAAACTTGCTATGGAAGTTCCCGTCTCCAACATGTCCAACTATTGCAGCAAACAGTCCACTTCTGCTGAGATCTGCCTTGGTCTCCTCAACGATATCTGGCAGCCTGCTTATAGGAACCGCAACATCACCGGTCCAGACATGATCAGACTCATTCTCACGCATAGCCATCACAGACCACAGCGCGGCTTTCCTCGCACCCCAGAGGTCGGTCTGCTCCTCGGCGGTCTTTGCGAATTCAAAAGTCTTGCTGCCGGTTCCCTTGGCTAGCTTTTGAACGATACCGATTTGCTCCTTCACAGCAGATGGTGTCCCGGCGAATTTGAAAAAGAGAGTAGGTGCTTCCGTCCATGTCCGGTCTGTCATCTTCGACGCGTTGACACACTTCATCTGCACATCATCGAGGATCTCGATGGCGGCAATAGGAACCCCTTCACTGACAACCTTGGCCACACAGTCTGCTGCCTGTCTTACACTCCCGAAACTGCATACAGCAACAGAGGTAGTATTTGGCTTGGTAGTGACTTTCAGGACAGCCTCCGTGACCAATCCTAAAGTTCCTTCACTCCCAATAAACATCTTGGTGAGATCATATCCAGCGCTGCTTTTCCTGGGTCGCTGTCTCGTCTTGATGATAGTTCCATCCGCAAGCACGACCGTCAGGCTCAGTACCCATTCTCGCATTGTTCCATATCGGTATGCATTCGTGCCACTGCATCCAGTCCCAACCATACCCCCAATCATCGCACCTGGTCCAGGATCCGGAGGGAAGAATAGGTTGTCCTCTGCCAACTCCTCATTCAAGCGTTCCCACCCCACAGCGGGCTGGACCACAACATCCATGTCCTCCTTATGCAGCTTCAGAATCTGGTCCATACGTCCGAAATCTATGCAGATGCCTCCTCTCGTCGGAGCAAAATGCCCTTCAAGACTGGTGCCTCCACTGTATCCTGTCACTGGTATCCGCCGCTTGTGGCAAACCTTCATGATGGCACTCACTTCCTCCGTACTCGATGGGTAGACAACCAGGAATGACCGCTCCGAATCCTCCCCAATGTGTGAGCTCCAGTCACTGCCCGCATGGTGTTCCAGATCAGCTTCCGAAGTGGAAACATGCTCCTTTCCAACAATCTCTACAAAGTCTGCCCAGGCAGCTTCCATGTTCGACCCGGAGACATCGTGTTTGGGAGGGGTGGTCGCAGATATGGGAACAGTAGATGCAGTTGAGAGCGTTGGGGCACTGCGGCTTCCAAAATAGTATCCTCCGAGGGCCGTAGCAATGATCACTTTTAAACATTAGATAAAATCCATGCCACCTGGAAATTGGAATCATATACCAAAAGTCAGCGCCGAATTGCGCCCTCCAGCGCCCTCGTTCCGCTGCTTCGAGAAACGCGCCTGTTCTGCCCGCTCACGCTCCAACCGCACAGCTGCGCTCTCGTACAATTGGCCTTTGAATGTGCGGCCTTGTGATTCCCCGGTCCCAGCTGGCTTCTTCTCTGTGGATTCCCATCGTACTTGCGTATGTCTGGCTGTAGCTCGGAGACATGGAGCTGGATTGGAGGATTTGCGAAGGGTAGCTTGGAGAGCTCTGGGTGGCGCTCTAAATGCCATTATGGTGATGTGTATAGTTTGATCACAAGTCGTTGTACTACATGTGTAGCAACCTAGTGTTGAAAAGAGGAGGAAGTGGTGGTCGAGATGAGAAGCCGGAAGTAATTTCTAGGACGGTAGGTCTCATCACTGAGCTGCGTTGAAGCTCGGGCAGCTCCCCCACCTTTTCGCTCCAAACTCGGCGGAGCGCAACGTTGGCGCCATAGGTGCAGATTGTTAATCATCGTGCATCCATTAATTGATGGTACTTGAAGATCAGAATCCACATTTAATGGATGAGTATGATAGGGATTTGACTCTGGAAAAGCTCGAACAGCATTTACGTGACTCGTAGACGTCGAGTATTGTTTACTTCTCTCATTATTGTGTCCAGTGTATCTCGCTTCCAAGAGTAAACAATCGTTCGCGGTTTCAAATGCTCATTGCAAAAGCGATTTACAGTGCTAAATACATGTCTCGAAAAGCCAATCCTCGTGAGAGAGACCTCTAGTAACGCCGCCTTGCCTCCCAAGCGCCTTATCTCCAAGCAAAAATCTAACAATAGCACCTCACCTCTCAAAACGCCATGGTATGATGGCCCCAAATACGCCCTGCTACGACTGAGAAATATTTGTTGGCACCTCATCTACATCTGGCCATTGTTCTTCCAAGCAGCAACCAATTGAACTTGAAACATTGGCTTTACGCCTCCGATAGCTGCAAAGTAAGCTTCCAGCTCGTCATCCTGGTCAATGGGAAGAAGCATCTCGTTTCCGTTCGGTGGTTTAATTACTCCCTCGATGCGAATAGCAATAGTTCCAGGAAACTTAACGGTGGCTAGCTGTCGTAGCTCATCAAGCGAGGTAGAACTCATGGTGGCCAACCAGAGTCTGGTTTGTGAAGTAACCTCAGAGTTGGGATGCAAGCGGATGTAGAGGGGAAATGATGCAGGTGCAGGTTGGAAGGCGGCTTGTGCTGCTTGGGCTGCATATTGTTGGTCGACGTATTGGTCAGCGAACTGATTCTGCATTCCTCGAGTCATCAGAGATGGATCATTGGCAGCAGCTAGTAGAAGGGAGGGATCAATTTGCATGTCGTTGTGATCAACCATGACCTGCTGGCGAGCTTGCTGTTGAGACTGGGCGTGGTTAAGTCCAGACTGGCCTCGAGGTTGGGTTCGAGTGTGGGGGAGGACTTGGTTCTGCATTTGACTTTGGGCCTGGGCAAGAGCAGCCGCTTGAATCAGACTCTCGTCAGGACCGGGCTGATACTCTTTCATATCAAAAGGATTCATGTCTGCTTCTGGTACTGTGAAGTTGGAGTCGAATTTCTTCTTTCTCGTTGGATCACGCTTTGTCTGGTCATCGCGGAGGCGTTTCATGACATCCCTGCACAGGACTTCCATAGCCTTGACCTTTTCCTGATGTTGGGGATCGGCATCTCCTGGGGCAAGAATACTCTGGAGCAATTCCGAGCCATTGATCCAGGTTGCCTTCAACTCTTTCCAATGATCCTCACCAGCCTCAAGCTTACTCGTGAAGTGATCAGCCTTGAGGACCTGGTAGAATGCGTTTCGCAATTGACGAGATTCCTCAGGATTCACACCTAGGGAGTTCTTGGCCTCTGCGATGGTCATCCGTCGTTCCAAAGTTCTCATTCGCTTCGTGACATCGCTGCACACAACATCTAACGCGAGTTTCTTGGCTTCCTGATTATCCTCGTTTGCCCAGAACACAGACTGTAGATGTGGACTCTCTTGTACCAGCCTATCCTTAGCTGCTTCCCAGCGCTCTGGACCAGCGATTGTCTTCTTAATGATATCGGCCTCCTCACAGATTCTTTGGAAACGAGCACGAATATCACGATAGAGGCGATTGTCAAGACTCAAGAAAGCTTTACTCTCGTCGATAGTGGTCTCGGAAGGGAACCTAGGAGGTCCAGGAGGATCAGCTGGTAGACCTGCCCATCCTCGAGTTCGACGACGACGCTTTCTGGTGGCCCAACGTTCAGCAGACTCGGCTTGAAGCTTTGAAAGACGCTCCTGTCGCTTTCTCATGACTTCCGGACTGAGAGGAGGTGAGTCGCCCCGCGATGTCCGTGTTTGTGGCATTGACATGTCTTCCAATGGTTCATCATCTGCCTCTGCATCTGCCATTTGTTCGCCGGGATATAGAGCTTGTTGAAGTTGACTGATAACATCTTGATCCGAGTCCTTCTTCTTCGTCTTCATTCCGTTGGGAACTCTCAGCAGCCATCGATTTTTTGCGCGAACCCGCATCAACTCGCGCTCCTTGATATCATATCCTTCGTCGTTCAGGGTACGAAGCATGTCCCGTTGGGAGGTATTGCAGTCCCATAATTCCTTGACGCGTTGCACGAGGGCTGCATTCTTGTGGGCGGGGTTCTGTTTTGAGGGGAAATCCCAACGTTTGAATTGCGTCTGAAAAGCACGTTTGCTGCGACAGAGAAGAGTGGAGGTCAGTACGGCTCGGGAGAAGGAAATAGTGAGAGTACGGACGACGATATGTATTGGTATGGAGATGGGAGCTGTACGGGGGAGTACGTCCGGCGCCATCACCACTATCAGACTTACCTGGGTGCGAACTTGTGTTCCTCCTTCATGAATTCCATAATCTCCTCCAGAGACTTTTTCTCCTCGATATACATGCGGTAGCATATCTCCTCCTTATTCTCCCAATCGTAAACCATTTTTGCGTCGATGGCCTGCAGGCCTTAAGCAATTGCGTTGAATTCGAGTTCGATAGAGCTGTCTGGTCTGGGTCCGCCGCGTGGTGAAGGTGGCTCGTTGAGGGCGCCAGAGCAAAGTTGCGCCGACGAGTTGTTGCTGGCTCCTGTAGCATAGGCCTTAGGCTGCCAGACATATGACTCATGGCGAAGCGAAGCTTTCGCCTATGTCTGTTTCTTGACTTTCAGATTCATCGTCAGGGTAAACACAACATCAAGATCAGTTACAAGTCACAAGATAACTACTGACAATGGCCCCCGAGCCTGAATTCCAGCTCTTTTCCTCTCTCCGCTTCGATCCTCTTCTTCTCCCCCTCACAATCAATACGGCTGCATGGGATGGCGAGATCAAATTCTTTAGCCCATTCTACATCTTAGCCCACCATCGCGATCGCATGCTCCAAGCCGCCGAATATTTTGGCTGGAAAAAAGCTGCAGACACCATCCGAGGCACTGAAGGTTTCAACTTTCTTCTTAAGAAACTCTACGAGGGCGTTGATGTCAACTCACAGAGTCCATTGAGAGTCCGGACGCTGTTGAGCCATGATGGACAGATCACGATAGAGTCAAATCCCGTGCCGACTGTTGATCGCTGGGCTTTGTTCCCTGAGAGGATACCACCGCCATCAAGCGCTGAGGCGAAAATGAAAGTCAGTCCTCTCACCGGCGGAGCTCTCACGGTTGGTGAGAACGATGCTGTGCATGGAGATGCGCCAAAAGGGGAGCCTTGGGACATCATTCCTGACCCTGTGCGCACTCCACCATCTCCGTATACGAGCTACAAGACTACAAATCGCGACATGTATGTCAGTGCTCGAGAGCGGGCTGGTATCAAGGATATGGCAGAGAAGAAGGAGGTGTTGCTTGTGAGTGAAAAAGACGGAGAGATCATGGAGGGAAGTTTAACAAGCGTCTTTTTCTGGAGGGACGGTAAGTGGACCACACCGCCCGCGAGTAGTGGTGGTCAGATCGGGACGACGAGAAGGTGGGCAATTGAGGAGGGCCATGGTGTTGAGGGGATTGTTAAGGTGGACTCCTTGGTTGATGGAGAGGAGTGCTGGATCAGCAATGGAGTACGAGGTTTTCAATATGGAAAGGTGAGGCTTGGGTAAGACCGTCAATTCCATTGAACATTCAGTCAAGCAACCCGTTCCTAACCATTCATACGAATTACCGTTGAAGGAAGGGGCTCTCAGAATGGTAAGCTGAAGCTTAGGCGAGGCTTTGGTATACCCATGTGCCATGAGCAGACGGCACAGACAGAGTGACACTGATTGAGAGACCTTTGAATGGCCGGGGAAGATTTTGATGAAAAAACTCCAAGTCTATTTTTTTTATACCCAAGTGCCTCGAGCAAACCAATTCTATCCCACCATATCCCTACAAACGACTCCCTATGGTACAGTTAACCGTCTCCATCTATACATCTCTCCATTTCCCACCCCGATCTAAGAAGTCTTCTTACCCGGCATATCCTTACTCGTACTCCCGTCATAATAATGTGCCATCTCCAACCCAGCCCTCTTATACCCACACTTGACATAGAAGCCCTCGTTCGCCTCGCTGCAATCCAGAATGCACTTGTAGCATCCGACCTTCTCCGCCACAAAATCCAGCGCTTGGATGAGCTTGAGGCCGAGTTTCTTCCCCTGCTGATCCTTCGCAACGGCGATATCCTCGATATGTCCTACAAGTCCAAGGTTGTGGATACTATTCGGATCAATTAGCTCCAGTTCTCTTTCGACGATATGTAGAAGATGAACTTACAATTTCCTCTCCACAAGCAACGCACCCGTCCCTACAATCCTCCCCTGATCCTCAATGACGAGCAGGTAATATCCTCCCTTCCCCTGCCCATTCATCCAGTCATACCGTTCATTCCACGCCTCTTCAGAGATATCTCCCACCGTCGTAAGCACCCGCAAGACATCCAGGAAGCCAATTGCATAGTCTGATTTCCGCAGGGCGCGCAATGTGTATGTGGGTGGTAGAGAGGCCGCGATTGTGGGTGAGATGAGTTCGGGGCCGAAGAGACCTTCTGGTTCTGGGACTGGTATTTGCTCGCTCGTTGGAGGGGTCATTGTGATTGAAGGGGTAGTGCCGTTTAATTCGGCGGTTGTTTGGGCGCTTTCCCGGACGTGGCTGGCAATGTTGTTTAATGTTGACATTGTGCTGAAATGCTTTGAATTTCATGAGCTGGATGAGGTGGAGAGAAGATGAAGAAAGAAAGAGCGAAGCTTTATGTCCAGCTCTTGGACTCAGGAGGAGGCTGAGGAAAGCCGCATTCTAATTTTAGATAAACATGGAATCCAGGTCCCAACCAGACGGCTGGTCCCGCTTATGCAAGAATGCCTCAATCTCAAGGCGGTAGAATTGTTAATCGATTGCGCCATCGGCTTCAATCAAAACAGCTCTTTGAGATACTCCAAAACTCCAGAGGATCATGAACACCGCAAAGATGTTCAGACTCGGAGTGCGAACGTTCGCCACCACTGCCAGAAGGGCAGCAGAGACTGCTGCACAGATGGAAGCAGCAAACGCGTATGGAATTGGCGTCTCAAAAGCTCAAGGAATTGTCAAGGGCTTGACGGGAGGTATTTTTGACCCCTCCATAGCTTTCAGACTGAGCTCTAACAGCTATCTTCCTAGCAATTGGCAACACACCTCTCATCCGCCTGAACCACATCTCCGACGCAACAGGCTGCGAGGTCTTGGGAAAGGCAGAGTTCATGAATCCAGGAGGATCCATCAAAGATCGAGCTGCTCTGTACGTCGTCAAGGATGCAGAGGAGAGGGGCCTCCTGAAGCCAGGCGGGACAGTGGTGGAAGGCACAGCTGGAAATACCGGCATTGGACTGGCGCACGTCTGCAGATCAAAGGGCTACAAACTGGTCATCTACATGCCGAACACGCAATCGCAAGGCAAGATCGATCTATTGCGACTCCTCGGCGCGGAAGTCTACCCCGTCCCAGCGGTTGCGTTCGACAATCCAGAGAACTACAATCATCAGGCCAAGCGCCATGCTGATAGACTAGAGAATGCGGTGTGGACGAACCAGTTCGATAATATTGCGAATAGAAAAGCGCATATTGAGACGACGGGGCCTGAGATCTGGGCGCAGACAAAGGGGAAAGTGGATGCATTTACATGCGCTACCGGGACGGGTGGAACCTTGGCTGGGACAACGAGATATCTGAAGACGGTGTCGGATGGCAAGGTGAAGTGCTATTTGGCCGATCCCCCAGGAAGTGTTCTCCACTCTTATATCAGCTCTGGCGGGAACCTGATTGAGAGATCTGGATCCAGCATCACGGAAGGTATCGGCCAGGGACGAGTGACGGACAACTTACAGCCAGATATCGACTTATTAGATGGATCGATGAACATCAGTGACGAGAAAAGTATCGAGATGGTCTATAGATGCTTGGATGAGGAAGGTTTATACCTGGGAGCTAGTTCTTGCTTGAACGTAGCTGCGGCGAAGGAGGTTGCAGAGAAGCTTGGAAAGGGTCATACTGTTGTAACAGTCTTATGTGATGGTGCATACAGATATGCTGATCGGTTGTTTTCGAAGAAGTGGTTGACAGAGAAGAAGTTGCTTGGTGCGATACCAAAGCATCTCGAGAAGTACATAGTACTGCCTTGAGCTGTTTGAACTGTATAAACTTCAGCGATTGTATATTCCCTTCAGACGTCGTGATGATTGGACAGATTCTTCAGACGATTGCTGCGGCACATGTTATGGTTCGTTTCGCCTCAACTTCAAGCGAATGTGTCTCTTGTCATGCATTTTCAATTATAAAAATTCTCCGCTTTTTTGAATCCAATGCCATAGGTGACATCCAACCATTATTCCGGTACTCGTCCCAAATAGAAATCCACTTTCCATGTTATGACTCTTTCCTTAGGAAGCCCAATATCCAATGACAGAAGAGTAAATAAAGAAGCGAATCTTTTATCCGTGTTGGTCCGCAGGCCTATCCAAAGCATGTCTTAGCTAGAATAGGGGGTAGGACCACTTACGGGGGTGATTCGGTGGCGTTTCGGGAGGCAGTATATAGTCTAGTACCTCCCACCCCCTCTTAGAAGAAACACAGATTTTCCACACCATCAAGCTTGATATGCATATACATGATATTTACGTTTGATTCTTGGCTTATATTCGGTATTGAACCGACACTGATCAGTGGTCAATGCGAACCACAGACAGATAGGTCACGGCAGGACAAGCGGCGACTCAACGTTGAGTACTTAGCTGTACTTTTCGGGCCATCTTTGAACCTGAATCAACGATTGACGATTCAGTGGGAGGGGACCGGCATCACGTTTAGACTGCAAATCTCGTACGGCAGTACGCATAACAACAGCGACGATTCCTCTTCGACAATCGTCAAGTCAATTGCTTGACTTCAGCTAAGGAGATTCCAAGCAAAAATCAAGTATCAGTTCCGGGACACCACCGAATCAGGTACGAATCATGGCCGAAGAAACACCAGTTACTTCGGATCAGGGTGGGAGAGAGGAAGAGACAGCTACGGGAGCAGAGGCGGAAGCGGTGGCGATGTGGTCAGGACCGCGACCAGTGGAAACGCCACCAGATGATGCTACGAAGCTCTCGCAGGAGTTTCGAAAGAACTTCTGCGATGGCCATTCTAAGGGCGAATTCCTATTCCTGGACTTTTGGGAATATTTCGGAAATTGGTCTCCAGGCCACTTCGCTCGCATCAAGAAGGTGGAACGAATGCACCTACGTGACACGTTACGAGCAAACGGCGTGTTCGTACGGAAGGATAAGACACCAATTACGGTTGCACTCGCTCAGACAGCTCGAGCCGAAACTAACTTTTGGCCGGAAGAACAGCTGGAGTTGCAGATTCGGAACGCTCCCGACACAGTACCGGACCATATTCAGAACCCTCGCCAAGCGACAGCTTCGACTACCCAAACACTTCATCAAGGAATGCTACCACCATCTCGACGCAACGGGCCAACTGTAGTGATCGATTCTGCTGAATCGACTCCTTCAGATGAGGAAGAGGGATTGCGCCAACATATTCCGTTGAGGAGCAATTTCCCAAGAGCCGAGGTGTCTCAGATCTCAGACCATCTCATGACCCCTGCCCATGTAAGGACCATCATTCCAGACGACGATCTGTACGCCGCGACACCACCAGTTCGTACAAAGAGAGAGTTCTCATTTACCCCTGGGAGAGAATCCCTGAATACGGCGCCAAGGTGGAGACCGAACGAGAATCCATTGCCAAACCCCGTACCAATTCCAGAAGTGCACCCACGGGATGGATCTTTGCCCCCATTTACGGTACCGAGAACAATCGGACCACATACGGAACAGATACGGCCGCCTTGGTATGTCATGGAAACACTGACGCAGGATCAATCGAAATCGCTAGTGAACCTTAGCAAGATGTACACCAAAGAGCTTCAGTACAGTGGGTCCAAAGACCACTTGGACGAGAAACTACACATCTTTGCCGACTTCTGCCAGAAAGCAGGTGTTGATTATGACATTTGGCACCGGGCATTTCCGACGATGCTCCGGGACGGAGCATCTACGTACTATTACCGGTACCTTCAGAACAAAGGGTACAACTTTGACGAACTTGTCAAAGCAACACGTACCAATTTCGAGACGGAAGAGAGAGCCAACCAATTCCTCAGCCGATGGTTTAGCTTGACCTTCTTGTCATTTCAAGCTGAACCTTACCAGAAGGGCAGGCCAATTCTGGTCCAGTTGGAGAACTTTGCCAGAGAGCTGCAGAGCATCCAACTTGGTCTCAAAGACGACAATATGCGGAACGACAAAACTTTGCGCGACAAACTCGTGCAGGGAGTTTCAGGTAACCCACTCTTCAAGATGGCACTGTTTCGAGCACCACCAACTTTCCCTACATTGATGGACAGTCTTCGCACGGCTCTGAGCGTGGAAACGGCTCATGAGCCGGGATCACGAGTCGGTAAACACACCGATTCAGGGCCGAGTCGACACCGTGCCTACGTTGCGGACGGGACGGCCCACTACTCGGACCGAAGGATGAAGTTTTCCGCAGGCAACAAACGCGGAACTACATTCAAGCCCAAGCCAGGTTATACAGGGTGTATCGTCTGCAAGAAGATGGACTGCCACAGCAGCCGCCATTCTAACGAGGAGCAGGCAGCCTCCAAAGCGCGATACTTTGCTGCACGAAAAGCTGAAGGTGTGAAACCTACAGAGGCATCATTTCAAGCCTACCTGGCATATGCAGAGGGAGTCGGATCGGGTTCGGGGGACATTCAGGGTCAGTCAGGAAGAGATGACCCAGATGACCCCGATAACCAAGACACTTCTTCCGGGATCGATGAAACCTCCACAGATTCGGACAGCGGATGCAGCGATGGATCGGCCAACTTCACAACTGTGTTCAGTGCCAGTGAGGCAATGTACGATGCGCGGGAAGTGATGGAACAACTTGAAGAGAAGAAGGCCACCCACATCCTGGAAAGCCGGATTCAGAAACCTCCAGAAAATGAGGCCTATACGACTCAATGGACGGACCGTTTCTTCCAAGGTCTTCTCATTGACACAGGCGCTTCTAACAAAAACGTTGGAGGTCTCAATCAATTACGTGCGTTGCAACGGATTCGAAATGTCAAATACGATACCAGCGAGTCGGGTAAGAGTCGGATCAAATTCGGAGCAGGTTCACGACCTTCCCTTGGAATCGCCACAGTGGATACTCCAGTTGGAATTTTGGATTTCCATATTGTGGATACAGACGTGCCATTCCTGCTATGCTTGCAACAAATGGACAAGATGGGGGCATACTACGACAACATACAGAATGTGTTGGTTCAAGGTGATAAGAAGTACTTGATTGTACGGAAGGATGATCATCCATGGCTGCTCTTGGACCAAAATCATCAACTTGTCGATTCTTCGAACAGTACCATCAACGAGTGCCACCTGACGGAGACAGAGATTCGCCGGCTACATAGGAGATTCGGCCATCCATCGGTACAACGGTTGCAACACCTGTTAGATCAAGCAGGCCATGATTCCGATTCCGAGATCATGTTACGAGTCAAAGAGATGTGTGAGCATTGCCAGAAACACGCAGACGCTCCACATCGCTTTCGCTTCAAATTGCAAGACGACATCGACTTCAATCACACAGTCTATGTTGATATAGCACAATTTGGGAACCGATATGCACTTCACATGGTCGACGAGGCCACAGGGTTCGGAGCTGCGAAACTGCTCCGAAGGCGCCCCGGATCAGCTACGGCTCAGGCCACCTTCAATGCTTTCAAGTCAGCATGGATGGACACATACATTGGGCCCCCAGACTTCGTTGTCTACGACTATGGAACCAACTTCAACTCTGAGGAGTTTCGGGGAGCACTCAGAGCAGTAGGAAGTACACCAAAGCTTGTGCCCGTGGAGGCACACCACTCAGTTGGCAAAGTAGAACGGTATCATCGTCCACTCAGGCGTGCCTATGAAATCGTCACAGTAGAGCATCCCGATCTGAGCGACGAGGATCGATTACAAATGGCTGTCAAAGCTGTCAACGATACAGCTGGACCGAATGGCTTGATTCCTACACTGCTCGTTTTTGGAGCTTACCCCAGAATGACAGAAATGGATCCTCCAAACCCGTCTATTCAGCAACGTGCGGAAACCATCAAAAAGGCCATGAAAGAAGTACGCAAGGTGCATGCTAAACGCCAAGCCAACGATGCGCTGGCAACCCGTAACGGCCCCGGTACGACGCACATTCATGATCTCCGGCTTCAAGATCAAGTTTTGGTATGGCGAGAAAAGAAAGGCTGGAGAGGACCATACATTTTCTTGGGAATAGAAGGCGAGGCATGCAGGATCGATATGGACAACGGCAGAGTACGCACATTCCGATCAACATCTGTGCGCCCATTCAAAACAGATACATCTGGCGTTGAACAAAAGAAAGAAAAAGTGCCAGATGTGACCCGTGAGCCTGGCTCACCAGTCCGAAAAGCCCACGAAACAGCACCGAAACTCCCCCGAATCACGGTTGAGATCCCATTTATAAAACCAATCCCGGGACTACCAACAATTGATGACGACTACGATGCTAACGTGTTTCTGACTGAGAAGGAAACAAGGGATCGAGGGCTATCGATTAAGCTACGCGCAGAGGGCAAGATTACTACACCTGGCCCACCATTCCAGCAGTCCCGTCGAGTTGAGTATGAGGCTCTCATCAAGAGAGGCGTTTTTATGCCGATTTCCAGAAATGACCCCAGAGCAAGAGGCCACCGCATCTTCAAATCAAGAATGGTGGACGAAGTAAAAGGCAAGGAATCATCAACACCATACGAGAAATCGAGGCTCGTTATCCAATGCTTCAACGACAAAGGCAAGAAAGAGATATTAACCCAATCTCCAACTATTCAACGGGTAAGTCAGCGATTGATCATATCACTGGCCGCTACTATGAGACATCCGAATCAGATCCGAAAGAGATCCGATATGCATCTAGCAATTCGGGACATCACCCAGGCCTATGTCCAGTCGACGACAAAACTTCTTAGGAACATCCTTGCGTGGCCACCTGAAGAGATCGCAAATGAGTTCCCTCCTGATACGATATTTATGGTAATGCTTCCTCTTTATGGCATACCAGAATCCGGAAATCACTGGTTTAACACCTACCATAAACATCATGTGGAAAAACTTCAAATGGAAACATCAACGTACGACCCTTGCTTGCTAATCAGCACCAAAGACAGCCACGATTTTGGGATTGTTGGAATGCAAACAGACGACACGTTAATCCTCGGAGATAATGAATTCTTAGCACGAGAGCAGGAAGGGATTACGAAAGCCAATTTCTTGACAAAACCGATTCAGGTCCTAAACCCCTCCGAATCTATTACGTTCAACGGATGTACTATCACTTTGGCCGGGAACAACATCTACATGTCGCAGAAAGGTCAAGGAACGAGACTAGAGTTAATTGATGTGACGGCGCCAGATTACAAGAAGGCATATGTGGAACAACGAGCTCGCGGCGCGTATATTGCAACGATCTGTCAACCTGAAGCCACCTTTGATTTGTCGGTGGCAGCGCAACATCAGGATCCAACAGTAGAAGACGCGAAGGCCCTGAACCAACGTCTTCAATGGCAAATGGACAACACGGAGAGAGGTTTACGGTACATACCAGTGGACCTACACTCTGCCAGACTTTACGTCTTTGTCGATGGATCATTTGCCAACAATAAGGATCTGAGCTCACAGATCGGGTTTCTGGTAACAATCGGATCAGAAACGGAGGGGGATTCGGAATTTACCCTCTCTGGCAACATCATTCATGCAAGCTCTACAAAGTGCAAGAGAGTAACGCGTGCTGTACTCGCTTCGGAGCTGTATGCTATGGTAGCAGGAATCGATATGTTGATTGCTTTGGGAACCACCGTCAATATGGTAACGGATAAGCTTGGACTCCCACGGCTTCCGACCGTGGTGTGTACAGATTCCCTATCTCTTTACGAGTGCATTATCAAACTTGGCACTACAAAGGAGAAGCGTTTAATGATTGATATCATGGCAATTCGGCAGTCATATGAGCGCAGGGAGCTGACGGAGATTCGGTGGATCAATGGCACCAGCAATCCTGCTGATGCCATGACAAAGACAGCACCAAATAAAGCTCTCCAAGAGCTAATTGACACCAACACCTTGACTGTGAAGATAGAAGGTTGGGTTCAGAGGCCACTTGATGTTGATTTGGAGGCTCGTTTGACTCATGATCGAGACTCACGAGTCGACAGGGTCGATTCGGGGGAGTAACGGAGGAGTTTCGGATGAGGAGCAGTTTTTCCTTTGTTATGATTTCCTTACAACTCTCATTAATCACTTGCAAGTATTTTCATTTCTGTTCAAGATACGGAGGAGAGAACGAGTTTGATTTGCATTTAATTACCCTCTGATTCAAAGCACCAACGGGCGGCCTTGCGACGACACTCCAACAGGGACCAAATGCCGGTTTCACCACAGGGGGCTACTCCCGTACACCGGTATGAAGAAAGTGCCGCCACGAAGAACCAGCCACGAAGCCTTTCCGAAACAGGGCCTATTCCCCTAATCGTAGGCGGCTCCCAAATCGACTGGCTCAGCGCCAGTTTCCTCCACCTCCGCGCCACCTGGGCGTCTTCCACCCCGAGTTCTCTTTGCCCGAGGGGCCGGGCCAGCTCCCTCATCATCTCCATCTCCATCTCCATCCTGTCCCGCAGGACGCTTACGCTTGTCACCACCACGACGAGCAACGACCGCAGCCACGGCCTCCTCCACCCGCTTCTCCATGCGGGAGAGGATCTGCCCGCAGTCCTATGAAAGGTTAGCCGGACGTGAACCGGAGTACATACGGTGGGGATTCGGAACGAAAAGAAAAGGGGATTACCTACGAATTGACTTTGGGCGAGATCCGCCATCCCAGCACGGAGAGCACGAGTCTCCTCCAACAACGCCAAACTCAACTCGTCGCGAGTTTTTGGCAACTCGGCGACCGCAACACGGAGCTCTGCATCGAGAGCAGCAGCAGCAGCAGAGATGTTATCGGTCTCCTCAAGAGTCCGGGCAAGCAGGAGATCTTGGTACTCGGCTTCCAAGTACCAGGGCAGCTATATACGGGTCAGTTACGGACTACATTCGGGGATCCGAGATCCCAAACAATGAAAAGAAAGGGGGAAACAAGGGGAGTACCTACGGGAGTGCAGATTTCGCTCTGGTCGGTACAGTACGAGCATTTCTTGCTCTTCCGGTTCTCGAAGGCGCAGACGTGATCGGGTTTCTTGATCATGGCTCGGACGCAGCGAACGCAGTCCTTCCGGTGGGCAGAGGCGAGAGCTCCGAATGGTGTGGGTGCAGGCACTGTTTGTGTTAGCATCCGTTTCACCACTGAACCACCTACGATTCTTTTGTTTTGTATACATACTTTTGCTTATTTGATTTGGTACGGGCTACAGCAAAATGTTAGCGAATATCTCTGGAGATCGACAATTCTGTGTACGTACGGAGAGTTTTTTGATGTTTGCTTAAAGAAAGAAAGCTTCAGAATGGAGGGAGATCTGGTTTTTGTAATAGTACAGCCAGCGGTGGTCTCGCTTAGCGTCTGTTTACTTGCTATTGTCTTCTGACGGGCCGCATCAACTACTTCCGTGGGAGGTTTTTCAGGCCAGAATCGGAGGTCTTTCGGACTATGGTACTTCCGTAGCTCCGTACCTGGTACGCTCATTCTATTTTTCTTTGCGAATATGGTCATTCTGTACAGCTTGTTTTCTTTACCATTGGGTTGGAGGTTCGATTCTGTATTGGAGATTCGCTTCTGTACTATGAAGATTCGCTTGGAAGTGTCCTTCCAAAAAGAAGAGTTGCTAGTGTTGGTCCGCAGGCCTATCCAAAGCATGTCTTAGCTAGAATAGGGGGTAGGACCACTTACGGGGGTGATTCGGTGGCGTTTCGGGAGGCAGTATATAGTCTAGTACCTCCCACCCCCTCTTAGAAGAAACACAGATTTTCCACACCATCAAGCTTGATATGCATATACATGATATTTACGTTTGATTCTTGGCTTATATTCGGTATTGAACCGACAATCCGTAAATAGAGGAAATGCAAGTTTGAACAGAAACTTCCTCGCATGACAGACGCTCGCTCGCTGAAATGCTCGACTGTGGTATCATCAAAGTGCAATATCTGCTACTCCCGCATCAGATGTCTCTCGACCTTTTGAAGAGTAGCTTTGGGGGAAGATCGAGATCATCTACGCCCTCGTCATCTACTTCCATACTGTCGTCGACCTCTAGACTGTTCGACACCGGCATCTCTCTCCTCACAATTGGAGTCTTCATCTGGAGGCTTTTCGTTGGATCTGCTGGCTTGGGTTTTGGCTTGGGTCGCTCTTCCTCCTCTTTTTTCAGCTTCTCGACCTCCTTTTCAGCAGTCGCTTTGACCTCTTCTAGCCTCCGCTTGATATTCTCAATTTCCATACTGCAATCGCCATCTCGCAAGAATTGATGGGCGGCATGTTCGCATTGCCCCTGACACCACTCCAATCCTTTGTCCAAGTCGTCAAAGATATCTGGGGTGTCTCCTCCACCTCTTCGATACCCTCTCAGTAAACCAACACTAAGCGAACCCCCAAAGTTGTCTGCCTTCGCCATGCCTCTCGTTGGGCCCATTTGTTTGGTCGAGACAAAATTTAGCTTGGGGAGCATTGGCTCTGGAATAGCATCGAGTTCTGGTCCCGGTTCCAGGCCAGCAGCCAAACCCTCTCCTTTTTTGCTTGTAGAGATAGATTTTTGGGCCACCAAAAGATTCCCTGAAGTTGCAGTGCCATTATTAAGATCATCAACTGCATCTGTCTCATCGTCGTCGTCGTCATCGTCGTCTCCAATCTCCAATTCAGCAGCTCTTTTCATCTCAGCCATCTTTGCAGCCATCTTCCCCTTGCGCATCGAATTCCTACTTCCACTCACAAATTTTACCAAATCCTCAAACGCAGTCTGCACTGCACTGTCATAGTAAACAATGATCATAGATCTTGTCCTGTATTTCGGAGCTATTGACTCTCCCGAAGCGAGAGACTCCGTTTTTCGTTTCCGCAAGACTGCAGGACTTGTTCGTCCCTGTGGGGGAGATTGTTGTGAGGACTTTCGTGTCAATGGTCCGGGAGAAGGTCGAGTGTTGGAATTGATTTTCGGGGGAGACGTGGCAGCTGCCCGCGCCGCGGCAGAAGTTGGTCGCGTGAAGCCATTCTGATTTGATTTAGGAGTGTCGAATGGATTTGTTTGAGCGTCGTTGGTACTTTCGGGTTCTTCAAATGTAAAAGGGTTTTCATTGCCATCCTTTGGTCGTAAAGATTCGGTCGAGCCTTTGTTTTTGAGAGATCGAGTGGGGGGTCGTTCGTTCTCGGTCAATCGGGCCAGTTCGATCTGTCTCAGAGCTATTTGGCTATTGAGCTCGTCCAATCGCGAGTTCCATTCAGGAATGGATGTGCAGAGGGCCTGCAGAGCTTCTAATGTTGAAAAGGTCGCCATCGTGGAAAGCAAAGACGACACAGGAGTGAGTGTTGAGAGAGGCGCAACGGGACGAAGTTGTGTGGTTCGTCCTTCTGCCCATAAGATAATGGGGCGGATGGTGGATGTTGGAAGGACAAGGACGTATCGTATCGGATCGTTTCGCACAGCTGGCGGTGGAGTGGAGAGGAAGGGGAACCACTTGCCGCTTCCGCTTGCGCCTTTCCCACATGGCAAAAAGACCCTGTGTCTTGGCAGCCGGACGACAATTCTTCCTGCCTCTTTTTGTGTGCTGCTGCAGTAGTGCAGGTGCAGTCGCCGTCGACGCTTACCGCTTCTAAATACGGCGACTGCCACCGCTGCCACCGCTGCCCTACCCTAGCCTCGCCTCGTCAGTGTTCATCTTGCCAGCAGTCCAGATCATCCATTATCAGAAGCCTCAGCATTCTATCCTCACCACTTGAGAAAGCGCTTGCAGACGAAGACGAAATGGCAGATACACCACCAGCAACCTCTTCGGAACCTAGCACTCCACCTTCTAGCGCTGCGGACCAGGCAAGAATTCGCAAGGAGCGGAGAGAAGCAAAGATTCGCGCGGGAGGCTCGGCGAGATTGAATAAGATCACAGGACTCGGAGGAGGAATCCAGAGAGGTACAGCAGATCATGACTTGCCCAGTGTGTTCGCATTTGACTAATGGATCCAGATGCACCACCCCAACCCACGGTGTCGAAACCTACCGATGACCCGGAGGAAGTCGATATCTCAAACCACTACTATGAACCCAGATCTCGCTCGTCTCGTCAGGCCAACCCATCGCCCTCTCCATTCGCCCAGCAGGGCATCAACGATGACCAGCTACGCCAGATGATGCTTGGATTTGACCCCTCGGGCACCCCCCCTCCAGGAGGTAATGCTAATCCGTTTGCTGGTTTCCCTGGTATGGGGGGCATGCCAGGTATGGAAGGAATGGGTGGAGCAGCAGGCGAAGATCCTATGATGAAGATGCTACAGCAGATGATGGGCGGAATGTCAGGTGAAGGAGCTGGTGCCATGCCCTCTTTCCCCGGCATGCCTCCTATGCCAGGCCAAGCTGCTGCTCCAGGAGATCCATATGCATATCTTTGGCGCATCTTACATGCTGTTTTTGCACTGGGCTTGGGTCTGTATATTGCTTTCACGACACCATTCACGGGCACGAAGATCGCTCGGGAGAGGAGTGGGCTAGGATATGCTGGTGGTGATGAGATGGTCTTGAGTCCAAGTAGTGTGCATTTCTTCTGGATCTTTGCAACGGTGGAGGTTCTTTTGCAGACAAGTCGATTCTTCTTCGAGAAGGGAAAAGTCCAACATGGAGGAATTATGGGAATGATCATGGGATTCTTGCCGGAGCCTTGGAAGGGATACTTGACACTTGTTGCGAGGTATTCAAGAATTTGGACAACAGTCAGTGGAGATGCAATGGTGTGTATATTCGTACTGGGTGTCTGTGCTTGGTTGAAGGGCAACTAGGCGTTTACTGGCCTGGGGACATCTTGTTTGTTCAAGATTCCAATCCGATGATTACACATTTATATGCCTTTCCAAGAGGGACACTTATCACACACCAGAAAGAATGCTGGAGGGTGCCAAAAACAACTTGGCTTTTTGGTAAAACCTTTGGCACGCATTCGGTTTAGAAGTGTTCAGACACCAGACCAGTCTCACTCAAAGACCTAAATAAGCTTCTGACCTCCCGAACACGCTCCAGTCACTGGCACTCAGTACCTGTAAGAAGTCACTGGGCACTAGCAAATGCCGCGCAAACACCGCTTCGAGCTTTGAAGGAGTAACCTCCGTACCTCGACGGCAGCGACAGTGATGCTCCTGTATGCCAAATGACCAGGAAAACTTGTTATCAGTTCCAGATAGTGCTTAGTCATCAAGAAATGACGTCTTGCCACCACCCGCTGAACATGCATGCATGTCACTGACTTGCCACCATCAACAACCTCGTAGCCTGCTCTGTTCTACCTCTTCCGTCTCTTCCAATCGCTTGCAGGCATGCGACTGGATTACTGAGACTTGGTCGGCCTTTCTTCTTCCCTCTGAGCCACACTTGGCGTGGCCGCGCATCACAATCCGAGAGAGTTCAGACCAAGCCAGCCAACCAGAAGGAAGCAGCTTCATACAATACTTCGACGAATACAATACAAAACAATACGGTGCCCATGTCCCCTCCATCCCCTCCCTGATCTGGGGGCTTTTCTTGCTTGGGACTTCACTACATCTCCTACATCGCATCCTGCGAGAAATGAGAAGATTCTCACGACGCTGGGTTCTCTGGATGAAGGCGGTAATATGGCGTGGCCTCATGGCCATTGGAATGAAGTTCCACCATCTCGCCGATCCCAAACCACCATCTCCCAACTTCAAGATCCTCATTCCATCCAGACTCTCCGCAGCTGGAGGACAGTTCAAGCTCGTCTTTTATGTCCCTGAATCGTATTATACGGACACAGACGAAGATTACCGATATCCGATTGTGGTAAATTTCCACGGAGGAGGATTTACCCTCGGAACAGGTACTGATGATGCAAGATGGGCGTCGGCAGTACTGAAGAACGTCGACGCCATATTTGTCTCTGTCGAATACAGACTGGCTCCTGAATTCCCCTTCAGCATTGGCGTCGAAGATGGAACAGATGCTCTTATTTATCTTGCAGCTCATGCGGAAGAGCTCCGAATCGATCCCCATCGCATGGCACTGTCTGGGTTCTCAGCTGGCGGGAATTTCGCTTTCACAGTCCCCCTCATGCTTCGGGATCTCCAGAATGACACTGGCCGACGAAGTCTTCATGATATAGCCAATACGCACCCTCTCAATAACTACAAATCCTCGTCGACTTTGTCCCTTCCCCGCCCTGCTCTGACTAGGACGTCTTCCGCGGCGACCTCCACCCACTCCATCCTGAAATTGTCGGACCTAGAGCCCACTTCTCTTGAAGTTGATCAGAAGATCCCAGACCTTACTATCCGCGCCATTGTCTCCTTCTACCCACCTACCGACTTCCGATCTACTCGCGCCGAAAAGCGATCGACGAATCCAGCGCCGGAGAAGAACCTCCCACCTTTCCTGACGAATCTATTCGATGAGTCCTACATGCCAGGTTGCAATGTCGATTTCGCCGACCCATATCTATCCCCTGCAGCAGCGACAGATGCCGAACTCGCAGCGGCATATCCTCAAGATATCGTGCTATATACCTGCGAATACGACATGCTGAATGTTGAAGGAACAGAGTTTGGTACTCGACTCGCTAGCAAGCCTATCGAGAAGACACTCCACGGAGGACTCATCCGAGCTGTGCCACATGCTTTTGACAAGAAGCCCAATCCATTGAGCTTCCCCGAAGCGGCGAACAAATGCTACAACGAAGCTTGTGCGCAATTGAAGCGTGTGTTTGGTGGCAGAGTATCCATTGAGGAGAGGACGCAATTAGATGAAGTGGAAGTGGTGGATAGGTATAACGAGGAAGAAGCTGCGGCTGGAAGGAGGCTCGCTAAAGGCAAGGAGAGACAGAGAGAGGAAGATACGGATGGACTTTTGAAGGGACCGGATATCTACGACCCGAATTTCAAAAAATACTTAACCGTGCCGAAGAGGTAGACGCTATTGAGGGAAACTGGGAATGAATTCAAGACAGTACTAGCTGGACGGCGTAGGATACGTGGGTACTGGAAAGTGGCTCAGGGGCTGTGGGGGCGTTTTGGTTCTCACTTGGGAAGCCTGCATGATAGCATAGAAAGTGATTGTTGTTAGAATATACACGTTTTGCATATCCACTATGAATTGCGGACTTGCAGCAAAATTGTGACTGAATCATTTCGTTCTCAGTACAGGGATGACAGCTCATCAAGAATGAATATATCTCAATAATGCTGATGGAATACAAGTTCGTCATGAAATCTTGCTCTGAGACTGCTTTGGCGAGCAATAACATTTACAAGAGTAGGAAGCGAAGCCTCGGAAAATGAGCAACTCCCGGCAATTTTTTGATGAACAGAAGTGCGGATGAGAAAAGTTCTTCTTTAGCTCCATAGAGTCTAAGTATTTTTTTATATCCAAAAATGGGAACATGAAACAATCTGTTCGTCAATCTTGAAGCTTTGTGATGAATGGCGGAGCAAGACTTGCGTTGAAAGAATGAAACGGACATGAAAAGACAAGAGATTCTATTTCGAAATACCTCGAAACTATACACAATCCACACTTCCTGGTCACAATTGTATTCATATTTAGATATGTTCCATAAGTGCACTTTCAATGTCTGCATGTTGTTGAAAGTCCCTTCGGTTAGAAAGGAGTTGTTTCCCAAGCCTGGCCGTGCTCTGCTCCGGACCTCGGCTCGAACCTTCAGCCTTGCCATCCATTCCAAAACATCACCAACTTTCCCAAGCCTCGTCTCCCAACTCCCTTTCCCATCAACCGCCAAAATGGAGTTCATGACAGCCCTCCATTCCACCTTCGACGACCACAAACCTTCCCTCTTCGAACTCCTCTCCGAAGCCCAACTCGCCTCTCTCCTCCCCCCTTCCCTACGATACCTTCTCGCCGTCGCCACACACCGACACCCGCGCTACCTCCTCCGCATCCTCAACTCATTCGATGAGCTCTACGCACTGCTCATGCTCCTCGTCGAGCGCCACTACCTGCTCACGCACGGCGGCTCCTTCACAGAGAACTTCTACGGCCTGAAACGCGAGAAGGCCTTATCAGTCGGCGAGATCCCACGTGCGAACATCGCCGCGCCAACACATGTCCGCGAGGCGCTGCAGCTCTCTAGAGGGGACGTGTGGAGGAACCTGGCAGTCATGGTGGGACTGCCGTATTTGAAGAGGAAGCTGGATGAGAGTTACGATATCAATGCGCCCCGGGCGTTGCTTGGGGCGAGCTATACGCGAATGCCTGCCAATCCGACGATGAAGCAGCGGTTTCTGCATTATTATCGCTGGTTTCTGAGACATGTGTACCCGAGTGTCAATGCGGCGTATTACTTCTCGTTGCTGGCGTTCAATATTGCGTATTTGTTTGATAATAGCAAATACCACTCGCCCTTTATGTGGTTGATTGGGACGAGGATGAGGAGGTTGGGAGAGGCGGATTATAGAGCCATTGCGGCCCTTAGTGAACCGAAGAAAGGCAGTGGAGCAGGTACTGGTCCAGCAGGGGGGAATCTAGGTGTGAATAGTCTATTCAGTCCAAGGGTCATGGGGGATCGGGTGTTGGACAGCCTGAAGTTCTTATTACCGACGAGTATTTTTGCGTTGAAGTTTTTGGAGTGGTGGCATGCTTCGGACTTCGCAAGGCAGCTTTCAAAGAAGGCGGCAGAGGGCATTGAGGTGCCGCCGCCTGTAGTGTCGGGGTTATCATCGTTGTCCGTGAGATTCGGTCCGGGAGCGAAGAAGGGTGCTGAGTCTACGAATACAAAAGAAAAGTCCGGAAAGGATGGAGAAGAAATGCAAGCTTCGAAAGAAGACCAGGAACCTGAGAAACCGCCTATAGCGGCATCATCCTTACTACCCATCTACACAGTCCCTCCTCCCCAGGACTCGGAACTGTGTCCAATTTGCCAGCAGGAAATCACGACAGCAACGGCATGTCAGACGGGATTTGTGTTTTGCTATACTTGTATACATAGGTGGCTAGAGGGGCATCATGAGAAACAGGAGGAGTTTATGAAGGGCAGGGAGGGGAAGTGGGAGGATGGGAAAGGAAGGTGTGCTGTTACGGGGAGAAGGGTCCTTGGTGGGACGGAGGGGTTGAGGAGGGTTATGATATGATGATATAGTAGAATGACTAATTTGGAGCCATGATGCTCCGATAGAGCGTACAGTACTCGTCTGAAGAACTAATGTGACACTAAGCCCGTTTTTGGTGTTCACTGTCATTTCGTTATGTACGTTGCACTATGTTTCGATCCAACCTATACTTGTTTTGACAACAAACATCTATACCGGGTTGCTCTTGTTCGGTCTAAGATGGCCTGAGATGACAATGGGCAGCTGCTCGTCCCACCTGCCGACTTTTCGACGTTGTCATAGTCACTGTCTCGTATTGACAATGATGGGATTTAGTTGGAGAACCTTCAGGTGGAAGTTGCCCATCCCTTCGCTTTATTTTCTTCTATGAGCAGATCGAGCAAAGTAGACAGCTGCTTGAGAGAAGACGTTCATTCACACTATCTCATAGATCTCGCACTAATCGATCCCCATGCGTCGGGACTGTGCCTTCCGTTTGTCCACCCACCGGCATCCACGCTCTCCTGGCTCACATGACGACTGCCATTCGGCCTCGGTGCGAACTGTCCCATCTGGCCCAAGGTATCGACGCCGGTGCTCTGAGCTGCTCCGCTACTCGAAGCAAACGGGTTTTTGGTTCCTGCTGTTTGTGTCGCCATCGGCCCAGAAGCACTCCGTTGTGGCGCAGGATTTTCCGTCCCAGGATTGGATTGCATCTGTGGCTGGTTTTGCTGTGATTGCTGGACTTGCTGGGGAACGGCTGGTGCTAATTGTGGGTAGTTGTAAAGATCCATGATACTCCTCTTATCCGCTCTCAGAGTCTGTTGAGGCATCTGAGGGTAAGTTTGTTGTCTTTGCTGTTGGTATTGTGGTTGTTGGTCGAATCCTTGCTGAGATGCTTGCTGACCTTGCTGGTTGAAGTATGGATTCATCTGCTGGGAAGGATTCTGGCTGAGGAATGGGTTCATCTGCTGCTGTTGCTGTGGCTGTTGGGATTGTTGCATAGCCCCGTTGTTGAAGAAAGAAGCTCCGTACTGCTGAGCAGGGGATTGTTCCATCGGACTTTGATACATACTCTGAGGTGTGGCAAGCTGTTGATTGAAGGGATTGCTCGCAAATGTTGTATTCAGAGGTGGTGCTTGGATTTGCTGCTGCTGCTGTTGCTGCATGAACGGATTGTAACTGTTTTGCTGCTGCTGGGGTTGTTGCGGCTGCTGAAGCTGTTGCCCCGGATTCTCGTAGATCACAGACGGGTGGTATTGCTGGGGTACGGACGGAACAGGGGGAGTCATGGATTGTTGGTAAAGTTGTTGGTGAGTTAGGGCCTGTGGACCAGGAAATCCACCGGTATGGTTTGGAAAAAGTGGTTGTGATGACTGCACAGACATATTCTGGAAAGCTTGATTAAGGTTGTACTGGGACTGGGATGGCGCAAGGCCAAAAGGATTCGAACTTTGAGGCTGCTGGTATGGATTATTCCCCGTCATCTGAGGCGACGCCAAACCTCCCGTGGACTGAGATGACTGAGGTGGCGCAATAGATGGTGGTGTATCCAACATATCAAACGGGTTGGACGAACTCCGTGAGGGAACATCTCGCGTTCGGTCTATCGTTAACCCAGCAGAGGCTCCCACAGGTGTTCGAGATCGACTATTTGGAGGTGGTGCCGCTATTTCTGGCGACTTCAATCCTCCACCTTCGCCCAGTCGGACAAGAGTTTCAATAGATTTCTCCAAATTTCCACTCAGGCCCTTTAGAACAGCGGTGTTTCTCTTCTCATCCCTAAATCCCATATCTCGTAGCTTGGCCAGTTTCATTTCCAGATCATCCGTTCCCTCATCTCCGAGTGCTGCCCCGAATATCCTCGATTGCTTGTTTCTTCGAGGGGATGGCGATCGCTGGCGCCCAGTATCAAAGTCCTGTTTTGTTGCCTCCTTCTTTGCCTTTGATGACAATGGAAATATCGATGAAGCGGATCTGAAGCCGAATCTGCTACCAGGTTTCGGTGGTAATGGTGGTGGTTGATCATCCGAATTCGTACTACCAGTATTATTTCTCACGGGAGGTTTCGTTGCCCTTTCCACGTATTTCCCTCTTATGAATCTCTCCATTGCTGAGTCCGCTTCGTCGGCGTCAAAAGGAATTGGCGGTCTCGTGTTCTGAGGATTGTAGATCTTGTTGGAAGCAACATTTCCAACCCGCTTCATGTTCTGCGATAGCTTAGTCAACGTCCTGGCAAGCGTGCACAATGAACATACTTCCACCTGCTCATTCGACCAGGAGTCCATACTGAGCGACTTCACTTTCGTGATGTGCGTCCCCAGCTTCCTGTGTAGAGCTGCGCATCGCATGCACAAGAATATACCCAGCTACTCCCGTAAGTAACTGACCATAGGTATAGTCGCACTATGAGTTAACTTACGCTCCAGCTGGCCCATCCTGTCGACACGAGATTAGTATAAATTCAAAATGCTGACTAGCAGAGCTCAACATACCCGGATTCCTTGCCTGACAATCTGCGCACACATTATTCCCAGGGACCGACTTTATAAGATCCTGGAGCGCGCGTTCATTGCGCGCCTGCTGCCGCTTGCTCAGAGCTCCAGACATCACAGAATCAGCTATCTCACAACTTAATCGCTTATGTGTGTTCTCGCAGAAAGTATCGCAAATTCGAATCTCTCGGGTCAACAAGAGTCAGGAGTGAAACGGAAGTGCAGACCGAAACGAAGAGTTACACTCCCAATAGTTGAACGGAGATGCAAGAAACGGGTATGCACGCCTCTCGAGGCGAGGCAGCTGGACTCGGGAGGAATGAATGGTGAAGTCGTAATCGTGAAGGTCGTTACTTCGTGAGAACCTGGAAAAGGAGAGAGCAGCGTTGGTGGAGTGGAGTGGAGCTGGCAGCATGTCTGGTCTGGGCTCGAATCCCGACCTGACTTCGCCGTCGAGCTAATAAACTAGCTTGACAGGGGGCAGCATCGGATGTCGGTCAAATATTCTTGCGAAACAACGCCACGTGAAGTGCTTTGTCCAGCGAGTCCAAGATCTTCGCGTGTGAGTTCTGAGAAGTTCACCGCATTTCTCATCTCTCCTCGAAGCCATTACCGCGCAACACGACCCTATCGTTAAAGGAGAACCAGGGCACGTCACGAACCCTTCATTGTGAATCCACGCCTTGTTGTCTAGGTGCAGACTTGGCGCATCGGATAGGCGAACAAATGTGGAGGAGGTTGGTTCATTGTTCAGCTAGCTTCATCCCCTGAGTACAGCCTCTAACGAAAGTAAACAGAGGCCACTAAACCCCTGAAATTCGAGTCAATCAACATTGGAAGCTTTGCCAAGATGCCCGCCATGTTGGATGATCCGTCCAGTCCCACCATCTACCGTGCTTCTGGAGCTCCACCCTATCCTTCTGCTCATGATCCTCCATCTCTACCAATGGATGTTTATCCTCGACAGGTGACACTTCGAGACAGAGTTACCACCGCAACCATTGTCCCCTTCTCCTCTCATCACCAAGTTCCGCGTACCCTTCTTAGTTATCTTAGTGATCAATTGAACCGAGAAATCGAGAATGGAGATACCTATCCTATGATAGAGACGATGTCTACCGACAAATTTGCCTCGTACTGGTTCCAGAATTTTGCTGCCGTCATGCTGCTAGGCAGTATTGATAGTGCAGATGATTTGTTAGAAAGCAACGACTGGAGCAATCAATGTCTAGGGAGCTATTACATCAAACCGAACTATCCAGGTAGAAGTAGCCACATCTGCAATGCTGGTTTTCTTGTCACGAATGCGTCCAGAAACAAGGGTGTTGGTCGACTTCTCGGAGAGAGTTACCTAGATTGGGCTCCCAAACTAGGCTACACATACTCCGTGTTCAATCTCGTCTTCGAGACTAACGTTGCTTCATGTCGAATTTGGGATGCGTTGGGTTTTAAGAGGATTGGCAAAGTCAAAGGTGCGGGAAATTTGAAAAGTTTCCCTGGTCAACTTATCGACGCTATCATCTATGGTCGAGATCTCGGTCCAGAAGGCGAGGATTTTGTTAGCGAAGAACGGTTCGACAAGATCAAATTCTATCTCAAATACGGCAAATACCCCGCTGGTGCTGATCGAGCCGAAAAGAGTCGATTGAGGAGTGCAGCAACACACTACAAGTTGATTCCTGAGTCCGACAAGCTCATGCTCAAGGACAAGGAGGTGATATCTGATCCACAGAAGCAATATGAGATCGCTCGTGAGGTACATGCTGGCCAACACGGTGGCATCAACAAGACTACTGCAACCATCGCAGAGAAATACCACTGGGTTCGAATCAAAGAGACTGTCTCCCTCGTCATTCGTAACTGCGCTCAGTGCAAAGAGCTCGGCAAGGCTCCTGTTGTCCGCGCAGATGGAGTAATCCGACCGGCACCGCGGCTCACGCCTTCGACTGGTCAGGTGAGCGTCAGTGCTGCTGGTCGTGCCCTCAGCATCGCGCATCAAGACCAACACATGTCTGACAACGGTGCTGGATTCGAGCATGCCGGTCAAGGTTCTGTCTCGCCCCAAGTGCTAAATCGCACCCTCCCAGGCCGAGACCAACACCCAAGTACTATGCAAAGCTTGAGGCAGCATCAGACAGCGCCTATAGCACGAATGCAAAATGATTACATGCCTCTCGATCCGCAAATTATGGATGATGCGCTTGTACGACACCACTTAGGAGGATACAATCCTGCGTCACACTCTCATTCAAATCAACATCCACACCAGCACTCACACACTCTCAATGCGGATCATGACCATCATAATCAGTACTCAGAACATGAGCACGAACACGATCATCATGACTCGGACTCCTTCCAAGCGATGCTCACAGGGGGTGGACATAGGGAGGGAGGCGGTGATGAAAATGAGGACTTGGACATGTTGATCGATCAGGAAGAGGATGGCGATGCTGAGGATGATGATGAGAGTGGAGAGGGCTCGATAATACAAATCCAGGCTGAGGCAGCAGCGAGGGCAGCAGAAGAGGCCTTGCGAACTGTGGGAAGGGAGTACGGTCGTTGAGTGTGTGCTTTGGAATCGAAGTGACCATGTGGCGTTGGATTTACATTTTGATAGCGTTGTTTACGGTTGTTGGCTATTGTGGCCCTTGGCGAGATAATGTTTGAGTAAGGGTGGACCGTTTAATTGGCGTTAAGCGGGAATGTCAACAGGGACAACCGAGGTCGAGAGCGGGAGGCGAAAACGAAAATGACGCCGCTTTGATGCAGTGTCTTTCAGCATTGGATCTGAAAAGAAAAAGGTATCAATATGAGGGTATGAGGACAATAAGTAAATTCAAAGCAAGGCCAAATCCATGGTATAGACTTTCTCCCTGCCCCCCTTCCGCAAGAGCCATTATTCGGCAGCCAGTAATCATGAACTCTCTGAAGTGCTCGACCAAAGCCAATGATTGCCTCAGGGCTGCTAGTATATAAGTCTTCACAATCAGTAGTATATACAATACCTTACCGTACCACTTTAATCCAGTCAACACGGTCCGAACCCCGGTTTCACCGTGACTCGACACTTTCAAAACCTCTAAACCCTCTAAGATCCCGCCTCACCACCCGCCGATCTCCCTCCCCCAACCCATCTCAAATTCCAACCGTCTGAATCGCATATACCATCTCCATATTTTGTAGCACTTAAAATCCAAGTCCCTTAATCCCTAGACTCCGAGCCGGGTATACCCTTCTTCCCGTCCAACAAACTAACAACGGACAACCCTCCCCGGAAGTGGAAAAAAAAAGAGAAAATGTAAAACATATCAGGATGCGCACAACCCAACGCTTTCGCAGATCGAGAAGCGTTTCAGGCGGTCGGATGGAAGCCTGAGTTCTGGATCGGCGAGCTGATCTGTTGTTGTGGCGAGGCAAGGCGAGGTGATATGAGGTGAGGTGGGTTCGGGAGTGAGTGAGTGGAGTAGTTGGGCGAACACCCTGAGTTTTTTTTGTGGAAATGGAGGAGAGCCGGGATCCCTGGTTGAAGATCTTGGGATGTTCATGGGTTTGGTGGGGATTGGGCTGCCATTTTTGACGGCTTTTGCTGCCTTTTTGAAGGGTTCTGCGGGATGGATTGCAACTCGGGGATTTGAAGGGAAGATGCTTTTTGGGGTTCTGAGATTTTGGAAAGGGGGTCTGGTCGGTGAGGAGATGGGATGCCCCGGAGATATGGTGGGTTTAGATGCGATGAAAGCCACGTTGGACGGGACACAGATGGGAAGAGGGTTTGAGTGAGGTCATGATGGCCTCATGTTTTCTTAATTGAGATGTTAAGGGGTGTTGGATGACGACGAATCGATCGAGTGCTATACGGAGGTATGGGAATCGAGAGATGCAGGGGAGCAGCAAGTGAAGTTCTATTAAGTCACGAGAATCATAGATATGAATTGTATTCTTCCACAAACCTGTGGAGTCCTGAAGCCTTCAATTCCACATAAGTCTCAAAAATTGAGACTTGTACTTGAAGTATGTTTGTACCTTGGGCAGGAGGAGAGGTACCTTACCTTATGTATTCGCACCCAATGCCACCCGAAACCCCACCTCTCCCTATCCATAAGGCTTCATCACTCCACCCCAAGTCTCACCACACTTCATGTTCACCGAGTATTTTAGTGTCCTAGCCAAGGCGTGTCAAACATCGGATAGCCTTTTCAAGCATGCAGATGCAAGTCTGGCGGGGCAAGAGGAAGCGCTTTCGAGCGAGGAAATCCTATCGGCTGCGAGGCTGATGCCCAAGTACCGAAGGGGTAGGCAGCTGATGCTTTTCTTTTACGTTCAGGGCCCAAGTACCGAAGGGGTAGGCAGCTGATGCTTTTCTTTTACGTTCAGGGCTCAGGCTGTCGTACAGTAGTGAGCGGGCTGCTGCAGCGCGATGTTCGTCGATTTGTGCCTATCATGAGCTGTGCTGCTTGCTGCGATCCGGTATGAATTGGCGAGCAGCTGGCCGCCTGATGGGTATCGCGCAAGGAACTGCCTCCGGAGTGAAGTGTACTTTGATGTGGAACTCTAGACACAGACTTTACAAGCGATGGAAGAGCCGTAGAATTCGATTGGAAACAAAAACATGGATCGATTACCAGATGTTTGCCTTGGTGCTGTGGGTTTCATTCAGATATACAGGGATAAAACTAGGCGGGCAAGGAATTTAACATGAAATGACGTTGGGAGGCGAGAACGAGCACTGAGGGGAAGAGGAGATACAAGTGACAACCTAACCAAGACCCTGCGGATATGATGGATAATTGACTGAACCCTTGAAGCTTGCTCTCCCTGTCGATTTACCAGCAATTACTCTTCTGTCCCCCTTCCACGTCGTCCAGCTCTAAGTACCATCCTTGAGCCTCATCACTGGGAGTAATTGTTCTTCGTTGTTCTTCCAGTTCTGAGTGTTGCGTCGGTGATCCGTTTCTCCTGACAACCCAACTACAAACCGCACTACCAGCTTCAGCTAAACCTTCCTCCCCCTTACTCTGTGTCGGGTCTTGCACTGTCTCTATTCCTTTTCTGCCACCTCTCGAGCTCCCGGATATCATCAACTTGCACTCCTCGGACTCGGTTGGCGGATAATTACTGCGAACAGTGCAGACTGCAGCCTTCCTTCCGCTTTCCCACGGTATCACTTCATCGCGGGGTCAATATTCCAAGCAGGCAGCCTCGACGGAGACCACACAACCAGAGACTCCCCAACCTGCACCCCCTAGCATCATTTGTACGATTGGCAGCCCTACGATCGATTGCCTGCATTGCATCCGGAAGATTAAAATACTGGTATGTATGCATCTCCACGGCATTTCCTTCCCTGCGGCAAACTGTCGTTTCTAGCTGCTTCGAGGCTACCAGTATCCTTTGCTGACATCTGCTCACTATAGCAGCAAATCTTCACATTGCATACCCTCACGTGCGACGACAGATTTGATTTTGCGAGGCGGGAAATCGAGTTATAGCAGCGCTTCTCGAGTCCTTTTATTCTAGTCCGAGCCTTTGTTTTGTTCTGGAACGGCTGGATAGACGTACGTAACGATGGCAGATAGATACAGATACACTCGGCCGCGATCCCCTCCACTCGTCAATCCTGGCAGAATATCGCTCCCAAGCAACTTCAGCAACTACCCCCAAGCCCACGAGCACCATCACGTTGTCCCTACATCTCGAAGAGAAGTCATTCCGGCGGCGCCACGAAGCAGCACAAGTTCCGTAAGCAATGGCGGCACGATAACTACGACATACAAGGTTAAAAGCGAGGTTCCTACTCGAGGAAGTAGTGTGCGAGAGGGCAGTCGTACAAGGCGATCTACGCTTGACAATCACAGCCGTCCGACGATCGTTACCACGACGCAGAAATATCGACCGGTCATACATAGCGGCGGTGTTGCTAGACCCGAGAGCCCTCTCAAGAATCCCTATCGATCGAGTGAGGAGGACTATGTTACTGTCCCAGCGATATCTCGCCATGGCCATCACCACTCGAAGCGCTATAGTGCAACAATGGATAACGCGGATATGAACCGCCTGGCTCGAGAACGGGAATCAAGCAGATTGCATGTGGTACCGATCAGAGAACCTGCTTATACCAGTGCAAGAGCAAGACCGATATACACTGGTACTGTCACTCGTCATGCCGATACAGTTTCGGACGACTATGGGGAAGACGGCTACGGATACACGAATCCAAGGGACTTGGTACAATACGACTTGACTCACAACCAGCCAACTCACCATCGATCAAGAAGGGACAGCTTCGATTCTGGAAGGTCAAGCAGGCCAACATCCATAGCTGGTTATGGAGACATTGTTCCTCGTTCATACGATGCAAGAGAACGTGGACCACCTCCATCGACTAGAGGGTTCGATAAAATCAGGCCGCCCATTTACGATCAGCCACCGCCCGCGAGACCAGTTCGACCAAGCTCTCCTCCCAATTCCATGGCACCAATGGAACCTGTCCAGAGGCCAGCGCCGTTTGAGCCTGTTGAACCTGTAAGGAGAACGAGCACTTCTCGGGCCCGACCGACCTCCATGTACCATGAAAATCGGGAGCCAAGACGAGCACCAAGAGACGAGTATTATGAAGCTCGGGATGACGACAGAAGGGAAAGTCGACCACACCGTCATGAGAATCCTGTTGAGCAACGAGGCTTCGGTGTCAGGGCTGAACGTCCTGACCGTCCTGAACGCCTGGATAGACCTGAAAGGCCTGATTGGAATGAAAGATCTGACCGAGTTGATCGGCCAGACAGAATGGATAGGGTAGAAAGGTCAGAAAGGGTTGAGAGGGTGGACAGGGTGGACCGAGTGGAAAGATCTGACCGGAATGATCGACCAGACAGATCTGACAGACACGACCGACTTGATAACGATCGAGGAGATTACAAAGAGCCCAAGGAACACAAAGGTAGAGATGCTATTGCAACTGGTCTTAGTCTTGCCGGGGCTGCTCTTGGTGTCAACGCGTTGAAGAATGCTGCTCGAGGAGACCGTGATGATCGAGAAGACCGTGAAGAGCGAGACGAAAGGAAGAAGCGTGAATATGACGAGGACTCTCGAAGGCGGAGGGAGAAGGATGATAGAAGCCCAGTGGATCTGGGTGGCAGAGATCCGAAGGAACGACGCCACAGAGACGAAGATCTTCCACCACCACCTCGGGATATGCCTCCTCCACCACGAGAAGTGACACCTCCGCAAGCAGCATTCGTGGATCTCAATAGCCGGGATGCCAAAGATCGGAAGCCATCAAGGGATGAGAGAGAGAAGGACTCTGAACGTCGGGAGAGACATCGAAATGCCTCGGAAGCAGCTTTGAACGGAACAGCAATCGACTCACGTTCTGATAGCTCATCAGAAGAAGTCCGCCCTCGATCTCGCCGTGAGCCTCTTCCTCGAAGAGAGTCTGGAACTGCGCCTGCTGTATTCGATCCTAAGAACACCATGGATCTGTTTGCCTTGAAAGAAGCACTCAACTCAAAAGAGTCTAAGGACGCCTCCAAACTTGCTCCCAAAGAACCAGTCTCTAAGCCACGAACACCGAGAGGCTCTTCGACCAGAGATGCACGCGAGGCAGCTGAAATACGCAAGGATGTCAACTCAGAGAGACGACCAAGAGATCCTCTGGCTCTAACCGAGAATCGCCAACTTCGTGTTGTTTCTCCGCCACGCGAGAAGGTTGAGGAGAAGCCTGTCAAGGGCATCCTCCGTCAGCCAAGAGAGAAGTTTCCTGAAGATCCAGCTCCAATCCGTGAGGGTGTTGCTCCGTTGAAAGATGCCAAGAAGGATGGCATTCCTCCAGATGCAAGATGGACAAAGATTAGCCGGAAGCTCGTTAACCCAGAAGCATTAGAAGCTGGAAAGGAGAGGTTTGAGGCTAGAGAGGACTTTGTCATTGTCCTTCGAGTTCTGTCGAGGGATGAAGTACAAGGTTATGCTGAGGTTACACAACGGATAAGATGTAAGTTTGAATTTCTCAGACACTTATTAGTCGCTTCATACTGACACATCTAAGCGGCTCGTGAAGAATTAGAAGATATCGAAGCTACTGAGCGGAGACGTGCCCGTCGTGAGAGGCACGAGCGACACAAACGCGAACGTAATGGCGAGATTCCTCGGAGTGAACGCGGTGAACGTAGACATCGCCGTCGTGCAGAAGAGGGACGTGAGAGGCACCGTGAATCTAATTCCGAATCCGACTCCACGGAAGATGATGAGGTATACGAGCGGCCGAAGATGCTTGAGGCACCACAGAAGAGAACTACGTTCCAAGATGCGCTGATGAGCGGCGGCCTTGGCGAGTTGGCGCAGAGCCAGTCGAATTTGAGGGAGACTGAAATTCCGGGAACTTACAGCGGGTATAGCAGGAACCCGCCGCCACCAAGCAGTATGGCTGCTGTCAGTGCGGGATCAAGTCGGAAGGAAAAGTGAGCTGGAGATTGGAAATGGTTGAATTGAGATCTTACACTTGTTTTACGTTGAGCGAAGTGAGCCGGAGCATGAAAGAGATATCACGCAGCGACATGAATGATGAGTGAATGATTGGACGATGAGGGATGCATTTGCAAGTGTAACGGACTGGATCTGACTTTATGTTCTATTCTCCTGTATAAATAATGAATTGTTGTGTGACGAATTTGTGTTTCATAAGGAAAACACCATTTTGTATCTAATGTTCTCTGCGGTGTCCGGAAGATTTACTATTCTTTGTCCAGGTAGCCACTTCGCACAGAGTTTGCAGTCTTCTAGGGGGCGAAAAGAACCAGAATAGAAGGCTTCCGAGGGGGAAGTGTTTTGTTTTGTTTTGAGATTCGGGTTGTATTAGGATGCCGATCAAGCGAAGCGAGGCGAGGCTGAAGAACCTGAGGCCAGAAACAAGATTTCATCGACATCATCAGCCTTCCCTCCATAACCATCAATTTCAATCCAATTTCATCCAACATTCAACATTACCTCGCCGAGCCTTGTAATTAATTTATTCATCATAATGGGCTCTTCAGCATCTAAAGCTTCGAAAGTCGCTTCAAAACTTCCGTCAGCAGCAACGAATACGGCGCGCAAATATCCAACTCGGACACCTCCAGCAGCTGCGACTGCGAATGCACAGACAAGGAGATCGAAAGCCGCACCTGAGGGGAGATTGGGAGGAGTTGCACAGGCAGAGAGGGAGGGGAGGCGGCAGGATGAAGCAGGTTCGTGATAGTCTTTCATTTAGTTCTATCTCAAGTGTAGACCTTTGCGCAGGAGACTCCCTCACAATATCAATAAACCGGGCACTTTACTAACAACAACATCTGAATAGCCAACACCATAGACCCAGATTCAGACCTAAACCCCGATCCAGCCCTCAACGCTCGCCTCAAAACACTCGGGCCCGTCCAACCAAACCCCACACACTCACCCTCCTCAACCTTCCACTCCCACTCCCAAACTACATCCTCATTCGCAGATCCCACGTTATCAGCAACGCAATTCCAGCCTTCCGCTTCGAATCCTTTGCAGACTATATTCCCAAGCAGTTCTCCTCCGCCTGGAACTTCAAATACAAGTTCAAGTGCAGGTTCAAGCTCGAATACGAGGGAGAGGGAGAGGCTCGGCTCTAATCCAGCAGTGTCGCTCCTGACGGCGAGGTATAGACTAGCCGGTGAAGCGGAGAATGAGTTTGCTAGGACAGGGAAGAGTACCGCTGCTGAGGGGAGACAGTTCCTGGATGTACTTACGTTGAGGCAGATATTGGTACTGAGGGATGAGAAGGGAGTTGAGGCGGGGGAGATTGAGAGGAGATTGGGGCTGAAGAGAGGTGTGGTGGGACGGTTAGGGAGGAGGGGTGTTGTTAGTGTGGGAAGTTAGTGTTTGAGTCGAGGCCAAGAGTGAGGGGGAGAATGTAAATAAAAGCTATAAGCGAGGAAGAGAATGATCTGGGGAAGGTGTAGGATACGATATGACCAAGCACGAATCTATCACACAACCCACCGCCTCATCTAAAGCTACCTCAACCTACACCTACAAACTCGCCTTTTCCCTCGCCTGCTCCCTCGCCTTCTTAACACGTTCCCAAGCCAACGCACTCATCGGATGTCTCGCCAGCGCATTATCCTTTGCCTTCGCACTACTCGCCTGTCTGACCGCCCACCTCGCCGCAATCCCCTGATAAATACACGACGCTCTGAAAAAACCAAACGCCGTCCCCCAGTTCAGATCCGGACTTGGATCCCAGCCTGCGACCTCGCCGTACCATTTCACAACTTGGTCACGCGTGGGTAGGCCGGGTGTGGCGCCTTCTCGGAAGGAGGGCAGGTTGCGGAGGTTGGGCGCGTCGACTAGGTAGTAGGGCATTAGGAGGTTGAGGAGGTCGGAGAGGGGGTGTCCGATTGTGGACATTTCCCAGCTGTTAGGGAGGGCCAGTTAGTCTGAAGCTCCGAATGACAACAATGATTTTCGCTTAAGTATGAGCCGAAGAGGGGGTGGGGATAAGACTCACTCCAGAATCCCAATAACTCTCGGCTCCGTCTTATGGAACACCAAATTATCAATCTTGTAATCGCCATGGATAGGCGTCCCTCTATCCTTCGGCTGGAACTTCTTATTACTGAAAAACTCGAGCATCTCCTCGACGTGTGGGATCTGTCCAACGGCTTCCTTCGTATCGACGTCCACGGCTTCGGCTTGTGCTTTGCTGATCGTGCCGAACGTTCTGATTTGCCGGTCGTAGAAGCCAGAGTGTTTTCCGAAATTTGAAAGTCCGACAGGGGCGGGATTTACGCAGTGGAGTTTGGCGAGCGTGCGTACGGCGTCGTGCCACCTATTTCGTACATCCATCAGTACCAGACTCCATCTATACTGTCCAATATGTCTCTCACATCTCGGTCCTCTCCTCGGGAGACACGTCCGGCATCGTAGGATCCTCAATGATCCTCCCATCCAAAAACTCCATGATATAAAACGCCGTGCCGACCACGTTCACATCCTCGCATAAGCAGTATGCCATGGGCACTGGCACGTCTGTCTTCTCCAGGGCGTGGATGACCCGGTACTCGCGCTCGACCTTGTGGGCGGTCTTGGAGACGAGCTTTCCGGGGGGCTTCTTGCGCATCACGTATTTGGTGCCATCGCTGGCTGTGAGCTGGTATGTTGGGTTCGATTGTCCGAAGCCGAACTACATTTATTTTAGCATGGGAAGATATAATGGCATGTCACGCGAGCAGTTTGAGAGCGAGTGGGTGAGTGGGATTTGCTTACCTGCTTGATATCGATGGGAAGCTTTATCCTCGGTACATTTTTCGATATATATGATTCCAGGGACTTGACGTCGATGGGTTGCCTCACTACACCTGCCATTTTTAAGCCTGAAGCTGGAGAAAGAAAATTGTAATGTAAGGTGGATTGGCAGTGTTTGAAAAGGAGGGTTGTGAGTGTTGTGGCTTTCTGATGTTGAAAGTCAGCAAGCAAGCACTGTTCCTCGGCTTTCCTTCCCCGCATCCCGAACTCTCGGTTTCTCCATGAATTACAGCTGAATTGGACCGAGGTTATTCGCTGGAGCTGCAAGGCGGTGAGTTACTCGGGGGGCAGAAACGAGACTTATCGGCTTATCGGCTTATCTGGTCAAGGAAAGAGGCTGATACCGTCAGAAGATGCTCCAGCTTTTGAGAGATCAACCTCACTTTACACCGGTATGTCTTGGACCTTTTATCTCACATTCAAAGACTTCGACATTTCTCTATTCTCATATTTTGAATATATCGGAATGTAGATTTTTGAATTCGCTGTGCCCGAAACAGGACTAAACTCCTCTTTGCTTCGTGAAGAGATGTCAGCCTCTCCTTGGCGGCCTCGTTATGGCCCCCAAACGAAAAACAAATGGTCTTTTTGACCCCCAAACCAACATCGCCCCGCACCTTCCCGTTCCCGTTAGCGCTGATCCCCGGCAGAATTAAGAATCTCCAACTGAAGTCAAGAGCGAGCTTCACTTTGCCCTCCAGCCAGCCTTTCACATCCTGCTCTCATCCCAAAGAACAATCAAATTGCGCGCCTGCGAGGCGTAGAGCGCTGGAAGCCATCTCTTGAACATGGTATCCTCGCTTCTGGCTTAGCTTCAGGAGACCGAGCCAACCGAACGGAAAGGGGAATCACGTGGGCAGGCGCAAAAACAGACTTCACGTCAGGTCAAGGTTAGCCTTTCTCGCGCGAAAGCAATACCGTCGACCTAGCCTAGCCTCAGCGAGGGCATGTCCGGCGTCAACGGAGTGAGAGGTGACAAGGCATCTGGGTCCGAGCAGCGGAACAACTCGAGAGAGGACAGTACCAGTGCAACGATGTCTGAGCCTGGCATCCTGCGCGATCCGGCTACCAACAACGCGCGCAAATGGAATACAGATATCCCTAACATCTTGCCGCATGAGAGGGTATTTCCCATTCAGATTGGTACAGAGTTGTTCAGATTGAGCGGTGCGAGTATTAGCTCTGATGGTATGTATTTACTTCACGTATATTGGAGCATGAGATTTTGGCTAGGATGAAAGCTGAGAAACCTAGAGCACCCTCATACTTTTCCCAGTTTTTCCAGTGTCAGCTGAAAGAGGCTGAAGAGAAGCATAATGGCGATACGAGCCAGATCCGCACGTTATATATTGATCGCGATCCAATGACATTCCGCGACATCTCGCTCCATCTCCAGGGGTATCATGTTGCTCCTAGGGATGGTAGTCACTTCGTCAAGCTATTTGCTGATGCTCAGTTCTATAGCTGTAAGTTAATTCTAAGTAAGGAAGAGTTGGTAGCTGACTTGAGTAGTACCACGGTTGATATCACAGCTATATGAAGAAAATATCTTCATATCGATCGGAGGACGTGATTTCCAGATCCCTCGCGAACTCTTCTCAGATCCTGGAAATTCACCCAATTACTTCTCTCTAGGATTTGCTGTCTTCTTCAGTACTCCTACAGAGGTTTTTCCTGGTCTCAATAGAGAGGGTTTATTACGTCCGCCATCGATTATGCCACCATCAGTACCCAATCGCAGTGCTGACACATTCGCCCAACTACTCCACCTCCTACGTGGCTATCCCCTCCATATCAGAGATGAAGACCACCGGGCAGAACTTCTTCGCGACTGCAGATATTTCCACTTGAAAGGACTGGAGCAAAAGCTTCTCAGGCACTCCATATCATTCAATCTGTGCCGTAAACGCGAAGAAATCACCCTCCGTCTCGAAGATGTCCGCCAATCCGGCATTTCAATAGTAGGCGACGCATCAGCAACTCCACCGCCCGAATCAACGAACGCACCTGCCTACCATCCTCCACAAAGCCTAGTCGGATACGTCAACTACGCCCGTCCATTTGTAGACGACCACGCTTACGAACTCGTCCTTGAGATCGGAGACGAGTGCACGAGATTGCACTTATCGTCCATGCGCTGTGAGTTCTTCAGCGACGGGAAAGCACGTATCTCGCGGCTCTTCGAGGTCATTGCTACGAAACTCAACTTGCCGACTTCGCAGCCTTTGGGGCTCTTGATGAAGAAAGGAGGAGCGAGTTCTCAACCTGCTAGTCCTGGAAATACGCCTATTAGCGAGGATTGGGTACGTTGTATCATTGACGAGAACTCCTATATCTGTCTGGATGGGAAAGAATGGCATGGCCAGATCCCGGAGCCAGATAATAGTAGTGTGGGAAGTAGTGCGAGCTCTGTCGTTGGTTTAGACGATGCGTATGGTGAGCCGACGAGGAAGAGGCGGAGGACGGATGGATCGACGATTGGTGGTAATGGAAGTGAGGAGAAGGAAGTTTGGGTTGTGAGGAGGGGACAGTGGCGTTTACGAGTGCAGAATTCGAGGAGCAGGAAGGGAGGCGTGGAGTGTGTACTTGTAGCTGTTAGTCTTGAGGCATTTGCTTTTGAGAGGGGAAGGAATGCGCAAAGGGGTTTTTTGGCCGGGTAGAACGGCTGGTTGGTGTTTTGGTTACTGGCGATGGGACGCTATTCTAGTTCTGGTGGTGATACCTCTTTAGGGAATGCGATGCCATTTAGGCAATTTCGATTTTAAGCCCTAACATCCTCATTTTATGACCTCTGTTGCTTTATCTTCCAGGGAGAGGCTCATAGGGCAAGATCAAATTAAGAGATGGAAAGCATCAACTACTTGCAGTAGGTATCTCAAAGCATATAGAAGTGATGCATCTTCAGAATGACAAAGAGCAAAGAAGGGTCGGATACATGCACGTTCCATCACCATGACAGTCTACTAAATTATCCCTTCTTAATGAACGGGGTCCAATTTTTGTGACATTTTGATTCGGTTCTGGAAATCACAATATGTTCTTGAATAGCTTCAAAACACTTCTGGAACGTCGATACGAAGACACAAATGAGGGGAGTCGTAATATCACCCAAATAGCTCAGAGAGCTAGCGAGACATGACCATGGTGGATATTCGCCAAGAAACGCCACTTCCCCTGAGCGGGAACTTTCTTCAAGATGAGGCTCTCACGGCAAGAGGGGAGGAAAAGGTCAGCACTAGGTAACTTCAAGCTTATCTTGAGGAAAGATGTTCACATGCGTCACTTTGGTGCTGACGGAGACCTTTCGCGAAGTCGTTTCCCAACAGTCAATGCACTGCATTTCTTTACGAGCTTTAGAGGTATTTTAGGATCCATCCCCCGACCATTCCGGTGCCTTGCATTGTGGCAGAGACCAAAAACCAATTAGTGACGCTTCTGCAGCCTTCAAGACCGCTAGACCTGATGAGGGAGCGCCGTCACACTCTCGTTCCCTGTTAGTTGCGCATCCAAGGCGCCGCCATGCGACCAGACACAAGTCCTAGATAATTACGATTAACCATTGAGCGGGATCCTCAAAATCCCTCCTCTCTCTCTCTCCTCCTCCTCCTCGCTCTCACACGACTCCGACACGCTCCCTCCCTCCAACGCACGCTTCACTCGTTCGCGATGCGTCTCTCCTCCACCCTCCTCCTCGCTGCATCAGCAACTGCTATCTCCGCCCAAACAACTTATCGCACATCATCCAAACGTGGGCTCGTCTTCGTCCCTTCCAAATCGACGAAGCTGCAATACGACAATCAAGTATGGGTTGAGAACGGCAGCGATCTGACCTGGTACTACAACTACCAGGCCGAGCCATCTCCAGCATACGCCAACCGGACACAGGAGGAATTCGAATTCGTGCCTATGCTCTGGTCGATCGATACCAATTTCTACAGCACGGTTAAGGGGCTTATCGATGGTGGGAGGAATATCTCACATGTGTTGGGATATAATGAGCCGGATGGTGAATCGTCCACAGGAGGAAGTAGCATTGATCCGGCGGCAGCGGCTACGAACTGGATATCTCAGATTGAGCCCCTACGTAAATTGGGCGTCAAAGTGGGTGCACCGGCTGTGACGGGATCACCGAGGGGGTTTGTCTGGCTGGAGGATTTCTTCAGTGCGTGCGCCAGCCAGGGGACGAATTGTACCATTGATTTCATTCCAATCCATTGGTATGGGGATTTTGGTGGTCTGGCGAGCCATATGGGCCAGGTCAATGGAACGTATGTTGAATTCTCTCTCGATTGGTACACGATGAGACAATATGGGTGCTGACGTTGTGTCTAGATACCCAAATGTGACCCAATGGATCACAGAATATGCACTAAACGACCAGCCGCTCGAAGCCACACAAGGTTTCTTCAACATGTCGGCCGAGTACTTTGACCGCCTAGATAGCGTAGGCCGATACTCGTACTTTGGCAGTTTCCGCAGCGACGTCTCCAACGTTGGGCCTAACGCCGCTATGCTCACGCAGAAAGGCCAACTGACTGATATCGGGAGTTGGTATCTTGGTGGAGCTGCCACTAACAATATCCCTAAAGCCGGCAAAGATAATGCTGCCAGTAGAGGGACGGCTACTATGGGCTTGGTGGCTTTTTTATCTGTTGCGGTGGGGTTTATGGCGTTGTGAGATGGGGAAATGGGAGGGAATTGGTGGTCGGCTTGAGAGAGAGGGTATATAGGCTGGCTGGTTGGAAGGTGTATACGAGGTTGGGAAGAGATAATGATTATAGGTAATTCTAATTTCGGGGCATTGTATTTTATCTGGCTTCTTGGAAACAGGAAGGAAGCCCTGGGATGTCCTTTCATAGACCAATTTCTCTTATAGACTGGCATGGCGAATGATCTCGAGGAGTTTTGGAAGCAAGTATTTTCATGGGTAGCGTGCTTTAAGGATTCATCATTAGCAGGAACACATAAGTTTCTCATTTCTCTCACTGCTAAGAATGTCTTCAAATTCAACTATCATTCCTTCCCAGACTGGACTCAATCGTCTAAAAGTACTCATCTTGTGAACTTGAAGTGGGAATGATATCGGGCCCTGTACCTTGACGCAGCCAACGGAGCTTGGATCTGGACATAGGATACTTTTCCCACCGAACATTGTCAGCGAGAGACATCTGTTTCTCGGAATAGATAGCGCCTGAAAGCATCTCATAATAAGTCTTCATTCTCATCACCAGGGAATGAGTGCTTTGAACGAACGCTTGTTGAATAGTGATTGATGCTGCCTCAAACTTGAAGATATATTCCTAGGATCAGTTACTTAGTACTATAATTGACCTCAGTCGACATATCTTCAGTCTTTCATTCATCATTGTAGTAACGAAAGATAAGCATGCCAGTAATAAAAGACCTCTCCTTTCGTCCAGGAACAAGACGACAACCGAAGTAAATACTCGCTCGGCTTAGGGACGCCGCCGCAAAGCGGCACCGGCTGCGAGAGCCGCTGAAATAACCGAGGCCCAGAAGGAAGGAGACGATGTTGAGACCAGGCTTTTAGATGCAGCTATCTCTTTTCTGATTTGCCTTTTCAAGTGTGTTGAGCTCTCCCGACACTCTCACAATACATTTGAACTGAACTTTTCCTTCAATTGACCATGTCGACTATCAATCGCGGTGCTCGTACAGCTTCCAGAACTCTACGAACCCCCGCCTTCCAATCGCGAGCTCTCCGCACCCCTCTCGCATTCACATCTCGAGCAAACTTCACAGCTTCACCACGCACCACACCCTCCCACCGCCAATTTTCTGTTATGGCTGCTCGACAATCCGATGCTCCTGCGCCGCCTCAGGCACGAGAGTACGATCCTGAAATTAAGGACATCGCAAGCTATGTTCACAACACACCCATCAACTCTGATCTTGCTGTGAGTTTATTTCCCCGCCATTCTGCCCCACTGGATTTCGTTGACCACGGCGACAGTTCGACACAGCTCGATTCGTTTTCCTCGACACACTAGGCTGCGGTCTCGAAGGTCTGCGGTTTAAAGAGTGTACGAAGCTTCTTGGTCCGATTGTTGAGGGGACCGTCGTTCCAAATGGTACCAAGGTTCCAGGTACACCATTCCAGCTCGACCCTGTCAATGGTGCCTTCAATATCGGTGCTATGATTAGATGGCTTGATTACAATGACTGCTGGCTTGCTGCGGAATGGGGACATCCTTCGGACAACTTGGGTGCTATTCTGGCTGTTGCAGACTGGATTTCTCGTACCAACCGAGCTGGTGGAAACTTGGGTAATGGAAAGGTCATAACTGTTAAGGAGGTCTTGGAGGCCATGATCAAGGCACATGAGATTCAAGGCTGCTTGGCTCTTCTGAACTCGTACAATAAGGTCGGTTTGGACCATGTTGTACTTGTCAAGGTTGCTTCTGCAGCTGTTGTCTCCAAGTTACTGGGTCTCTCCGAGAAGCAAACTGCCGATGCCGTTTCCCAAGCATGGGTTGATGGTCAGAGCTTGAGAACATACAGACATTCGCCAAACACCATGTCGAGGAAGTCGTGGGCTGCTGGTGATGCTTGCCAGCGTGCCGTCAACCTCGTATTGAAGGTCATGAAGGGCGAGCCAGGTGTTCCAACTGTTCTGTCCGCTCCTGTCTGGGGCTTCTATGATGTTCTTTTCAAGGGTAACAAGTTCGAGTTCCAAAGACCATATGGCAGCTACGTTATGGAGAATGTTCTGTTCAAGGTCTCATACCCAGGTAAGTCAATTCAGGATTTTCCTGTGCTTCACCACGTCTAACTTTACTCAGCGGAGTTTCACTCCCAGACTGCTATCGAAGCCGCCAAGCGAATTCACAAGCAACTTGCCGACCAAGGAAAGTCAGCAGCAGATATCAAGGGCATCGTTTGCCGTACCCATGAAGCTTGTATCCGGATCATCGACAAGCAGTTCAAGCCTATGGATAACTTTGCCGATCGTGACCACTGCATTCAATACATGGCTGCTGTCATGCTAGTCTTCGGCCGTCTCGAAGCCACCGATTACACCGACGGAGGAGAGGCCGCTACCTCGCCGCTTGTTGAGTCTCTTCGTCAAAAGATCAAGTGTGTTGAGGATCCTCAATTCACAGAGGATTACCACAACGAAAACATGCGTACCATCCCCAATGCCTTGACCGTAACTCTGAATGACGGCACCGTCCTCGAGGAGATCGTTGTCGATGCCCCACTGGGCCACAGACTGAGAAGAGAAGAGGCCAAGCCAGAGATCCTGGCTAAGTATAAGAGACATTTGGGGCCTCATTTTAGCGAAGCAAAAGTTAAGGAGTTGGTTGATCTGGGAAATGATGCTAAAAGGTTGGAGAGCATGGCCGTTGATGAATATGTTGATTTGTATACCGTCAAGGACAGCAAGTTTGTGTAAATAAGTATTCTTGGGGCAGCTATTCTTAGATGAGATTGCATTACGGCTTGACTGAACCTTCGGAGCTCTGCTCATTGATCCAGATCTGGCTCTTCGATTATTCCCATAATCTACCAATGCTGAAGCCCAAGTCAGAGAATTCCCTGATGGGTAAATACGGAAGAAGCTGAACAATTTTTCTAAAAAGTCAGAGCAAAGAAAAACTAAAACTACAGCATCATAAAGCTCCAATCACTTCAGGGGCATTACACTTTCTACAGAACCTCACGCCAGTAGTATCCCCATGGTCCTACAACCTGGGATTGCCAAATGACCTGGCGCGGCTGGTGCCCTAGTCGACGCTATTTTTGATTTTACCCCTCCACCCCGCAATTAGATTATTTCTGTTCTCAGGTATGTCCAACACAAACACAACACAACATTTTCCAATCAACGTTCCTCCAGTCTCTCCCAAAGCCTACACTTCGATTTTGCGCGGACAATCTAAGTCACAAGCAAGGAGAATCACATTCCATAGTTCACAATGCACGATCCACCAACCACTAAAGCCACCGTCCTCATCTCAGGCGAAGGCTCCAACCTCCAAGCCCTCATCGATGCCTCTACAACAACAATGCCCTACCTCCAAATCGTGCGCGTAATCTCCAACAAAGCCAAAGCCAACGGCCTGAACCGCGCCTCCAAAGCCTCCATCCCAACCAAATACCACAACCTCATCAGCGGCAAGTACTGCGCGTCGGGCGAGAAGGACCCCGCCGTCAAGCAAGCCGCGCGCGAGAAGTACGACGCCGACCTCGCGGACATCGTGCTAGCTGACGAGCCCGACATCGTCATCTGCGCGGGCTGGATGCACATCGTCAGTCCGAAGTTCCTGGACCCGTTGGCAGAGAAAAAAGTCCCTGTGATCAATCTGCACCCCGCGTTGCCGGGCATGTACGATGGCATTGATGCTATTAAGAGGGCTTACGATGATTACCACAAGGGCAGGCTGGTGGATGATACGACGGGGATTATGATCCATTATGTTATTAGTGAGGTGGATCGCGGGCAGCCGATTATTGTGCGTGAGATTAAGTGTAGGACGCCGGAGACGCTGGAGGAGCTGAGTGAGAGGGTGCATGAGCAGGAACATGAGCTTATACTCAAGGGGACGGCGATGGCTATACATAATCTGTGGGAGGAGAGGAAGAATATGGGGTGAAGGAGTGAGAGGGATGGAGGATAAGTTACCTTGCAGAACGAGATGCAGGAGGGCAAGCCATGCTGTGATAGGAGAAGTTAAGGCTACCCTGCCTTCACTGATTGCTTGCTAGACTGCCATATGCATGCTTCTATATTCAGAAGCCACGTATCTTGGTAGAGCAGTGGCGTGCATACCTTGAGAAAGAGTTGGTCCGTCTTCGAAGAACGAATTGGGGACCAGTGAATAAAATAGGCTGCACTCCAAGCAGCAAGAAGTCATAAATGAAAGAAAGGGTCATGATCAATTCTATTAAGTCCGGTTACTTTTGATTACAGACAATCAAATGCTCTGAGTCCGTAGGCGGCATTTTGGTTGTTCGGGTCATTAAAGACAATAAACTCGACGACGATTCGCTATGTATTGGTGGATCTTGCCAGCATGGAGACCAGAGCGAGATTGAAGTGGAATGAATGCCAGATGTAAGATACAAGTAATTACTATACTCATGAAAAGGATATGGATCCGGGCAGAAAGTAGACAAGAGAGAAATGAAGTAGTATGGATGCCAGAGTTAAGATACAAGTAACTACTATACTCATGAAAAGGATATAATGACATTTGATCATTGAAATCATCACAGTCTTGAAAGCTCCAACAGCAACCACTCCAAGCCCCAAATCCCTTTGATGATTACCCACCCGTAAAATATACATCGAATCTTCAAAAAGAAAAGATCACGTAACTACAACTGATGCACACGGACCCGCGAGCCAATCTTGTAATGACCTTAACCCACCACTCAAATCCTCTCCAGACCCAGATCACTATGCACAAGTAACGTTGCTAAATCCCAAGACTCCAAGTCGCCAATCTGTTTTTCAAACGCACCTGTTCATATGTTTACACATCCCGAGCCCAAATCCAAAAGAAAGAAATCCGACGCACCATAGCTGACTAGTAGAGTCGACTTGGCAATGCCCCATGCTCCCAGCAGGAGGTTAAATCGTGGCTCCAAAGTTGGTCCGCGTCCTGATGCCCGTCACCCTCAAAAATGTCCTTGTCCATCGCCAAATAATCCAAGTTAAACCCAAGAGCGCCTTTGCTCGGCTCAATTGCAAGCATCTCCCCACCTGGGATTAACTGCTCTCCCATCGGACCATGATCTGAGAGCTCCAAGAGCGGTTTGTTGTCCAGAAGGCATTTTGCTGGGTCCGGGTGAAAGTGCTGGCAGGTGTATTTTGTTGTATACGGGTAAAGAGGGACTTTGTTTTGGCACAGGTCGTCTAGCATTGGATTATGGTCAGGCCGATTGGCTTCCCATTCTGCTCTGATCCGGGTCGGATCCTTTGCGATCGAGGGATCTGCTGCCGAGAATGCAAGTCCATCAGGTCTATCTTGAAGGACAAGTCCATTCGCATTGGGACATCTTAGAACTTCCCAAGGAGTGTTACCTTCGTGAAGAAACTGACCCTGCAGGGCCGATTTTGGATTTTCTGCATCCGAAATACAATTGGGGGAAATATCGCGCGAAAAATTGCTAATTGAATCGAAGTCAGAACTCCAATCGCTGTCGTATTCATCTCGAGGTATACTGATGCTGGTTGAACGGCCGCGATCTTCACTGCCTGCTATACTCAGGCTTTTTTGTGGGTGGGTTGGACTGTTCCTCAGAACATAGTGCTTGCTTCGAGATGCTCGATGATTGGCCATGTCCTGGATTCTTGCCCAAAAATCTTCGTCAATTGGAACAGGAACAGTACGATTTGATCCAAGTTCCTTTCCTTTCTCCGGCTTCCTACTGATCTCCAGCTCCAGTGATGCAGAAGGGGTAGGAAGCGGAAAGGTGGGTGGGTGTGATGCGCAACTGCCATCAAGCTCTGCCACCATACGTCGCCAGCGCGTTTGGAAGAAAACGTTTGACTCGTTGACTGACAGATGACGGGTTTCTTCACTTTGATTGTCCTTTGCTGGAATCAGGACGCTTTTACCGATAGGCTTTGTGTCGACTGTATACTGGCAGACGACATATGACCACTGTGCGTATTTCTTGGAGCCAGAGAGCTTACACTGCCGCGCTGATCCTCTGAACATGACATTAGTATGCACCTTCCACAAACGCTGTAAGATGAAGAATCAGATACAAAGGGACCTGATCTCATATTCAGGCGACGACGAAAAATAGGGTAGAGAAACACATACCCAGGAGTCCAGAGTTGCTCGCGGGTCGCCTTGGTTACTGAGCATATGCTGGTGCTACAAATCCTCGGGAACCAGCAGACATGGTCAAGTTGAATGAGTCCACTCTGATAAGTCCGCAAATTGATAACCGGGACCGTGTTTTTGTATTCTTCGGTCCTAGAGTCGATGTATATCCAGAATCGGTCATTCCGGCGATAGGAGAATTCGTTAGAGGGAGAACTGTCGCAGATTGCAGTGCCATGAGCTTCGATGCTCGATGGAGACTTGTTGACGTGTGATCGTTGATAAGCGTCACTGGAATCCTTCTCGAAATCTGTCCGGGGAAGGAAACAGACAACGTTCTGCTGTTCACCGTTAAATCGTCTGACAGGAACAAGCGCAACGTCCTTCGATATGTTTAGCATCGGTGACTGAACCACAACTCGTTCTCTCGTCGTTTGCCACCTCGACGGCTGCGAAACGAGCACATACTTCCGCCCTTCGATTTTGCAGTCCATGGTGTCAAACGGTGAAATACTCGTGATCGAGTTTCCGTAGCAGGGTTCATTCGAAGGTTAGGGCGGATGCAACTGTGCAGCTGGGCCCGGCGCAAAGCATCTATCTTCAGCGAGAAGAAACAGTGGAGATCATGTACAGCTCGCAGAGAGATATGATAGAAATGAAATGACAAAAGCTGGAATTCTAGAAGCAGACCAATTTAGTATCCCGAGATGTCGGTCATCCCTTGCTGATAGCGGAAGAACCTATCGATCATGATGTGGCTTGGCCAATCAAGTGTAATCACCCCCAATCATCAACCAACATTTCAACCTGTTGCCGCTTCAGCCATTAGGATGTGCCCCTCAGGAGGAGGATTCAACGGGCTGTCGCTTTGAGATCTTGAAAAAGCAAGTTTGTGTTGCACTTGCAAGGTCCACGCATAGGTGAAACTAAGTTACTGAAGGCTGAAGCCATCAATGCGTCCGAACTCTCCAAAGCTAGCGGCCCATCAACTGATCACTAACCAGGACTGGCCACCTTGGCTGAGGAGAAGCTTTAGTGTGATAAGGAGCGTACAAGATACTCCGTGCCTGAATGTACCTTTCGTACTTCGTATTTTGAGTTGAAAGGTAGTTTTGGTAAGTTTTGGAAGATTCTGGAGATTGCGTGCAGGGGAGAGAGAGAGAGAGAGGAAGAAAGAACAGTGGTGAGACGTGAGACATGGACATGCTAGCGCCGGTTTGCATCTCGGTCACGTTTATTTCTCCAGGCTATCACATGGAAGTGGAGGCGATCTTTGATGATAACAGCAGCCGAAGTCACAAAATCGTTGGCCACTCGAAAAACCACTTCTAGCATTCCATTTCTCGACGTCTGCCATAGTGGCATCGTCACTATACTCATTCTTCGAGGCCATGCGACGATAGTCCAGCTGTTTTCGCCGCTCTAAGTCACAACTAGTCTTTAGAACCGTGCGCTGCCTGAATCAAACATGGAGAAGTACTCTCAGTTCCGTGATCGAGGCAGGTACACCAAGCAAGCAGGGTATATATTTTACTAATGCAAGAAACACAGGATCTGGAATAGCCCCCTTCTTTCCCGCCTCGTCGACGCACACAGGAATCTACTTCCCCATCTATGTGTTCCTGTTCCTCTTCAAATTACCCTTCTTCATCACCGTTGCGACAACCTACTTCATCTTTCTGCAGTGGTTCCCACTTGGATCACTGTTCAAAAAAGCGATACTATGGATGATATTGGGCATACCGGGAATATGGTGGATTGATCTTCAAATCGACGGCGTCAAGAAAGGCTCTCTGGCGAAGAAACATCAAGGACGGGTACCTCAACCCGCAGATATCATCGCATCCTCCTTCACTTCTCCGATCGATTCCCTATATCTTGCTGCTATCTTCGATCCGATATTCACGGTTTCCTACCCCCATACTCGACAAGTTCAGTACATATCGCTCTTTGGCGCAATACTCAGAGCCCTGTCGCAACCCCAAGAATATCCACCAAAGGGAGCGAAGATGACAGATTTGAAGACTTTGGTAGCTGAGCACCCAAAGAGGGTGATTGTGGTATTTCCAGAGTGCACAACGACGAATGGGAAGGGCATACTTCCATTCAGTCCTAGTCTTCTATTAGCACCTCCAACCACCAAGATTTTCCCAATAAGTCTGCGATACTCCCCTCCGGACATCACCACACCCATACCAAGGCAGTATTGGGCTTTCATATGGAACCTGCTTTCACAGCCAACTCACTGTATTCGGGTGCGCATTGCAGAGGTTGTCTACAATACATCTAAGCCTACAGATCCAGCTGCCGAAAAAAGAGATCGGTACTTGACAAACTTCTTGGACACGCTCGGAGAAGACTCCGCAATGACAAGCAGCACGGATACGTTAATCAGTCTTGGTGATCAAGCTGCCGAAGTCAACCAAGACGAGCGAAGGGTGTTGGACAGGGTTGGGGAGGCATTAGCGCGACTGGGGCGGGTAAAGAGGGTAGGCTTAACCTTGAAGGATAAAGTAGCCTTCGTGGATGCATGGTCGAAAAGAAGAAAGTAGATGACTTTATGAGATTCGACGGTATTTTGACATCAGTGACCGATTGAAGGTTGACGGAGTTTTAGATAGCGATAGCATTGCCAGGAGATTCCCAAATTCAATTTACAGCTTTGACACAAGGGCGCAGTCCTACCAACTCGACCTACTGTGCTCTCGAGCTGCCCAAGTACTGTGCGCTCGAAAAGGTAAGTTCCGATGCGACGATGCGACGTTGCGATGCGAGGCATCGTCTCTTTGGCCTCGCTTAACCCCAGATCATCACATTTCGTTTCAACGCCTCGGTTGTGAAACAAGTTTGAAGATGTCCCCTTTCACCTGCCACCGAGGTTTCGATATCTTCCGTGCTCAAGAGCTTCGCGATTTGTTCTTCAGGTACCCGATGCCCAGATCTGGGAACCTTCATGAACCCCCCAAATTCCTCTGCTAACTGATCATGCTAGCTAGAGGTGGTGTCGCGCCCTTCATCGGTGCTCCTCTTCTCATCCTCTGCTTCATTTTCTGGCGAGCTCATCATGAACCGTCGACGTGGAAGTCCTTCAAATTTACGCTCTCAGCTTCGTCGTCATTCGGAACGGGACCACTTGCACAGCAAGGCGCTCCTCAGAAAGTCCTACCAGGCGAACCGACAAATGTCAGCCCAGAGCATCTTCCTCACAAAGAGCTAGTGTCGGTCTCAACAGCAAATGGCAAATACTTCCCTATCGTATTTGGCGACAAGGGAGCCATCAATCCAAGCATTCTTGCTCACCCACAGCTGAAAGACACCTATATCATCGTGGCCCAGCAGCAGCGAAGCAATATCAACAACACTGTCTGGTTCGCCCAGCTAGTCTGTAATGCCAACTTCACCAACAATGTCCTGGCTTGTACAGAGTCGCCCACCATCCTTCCCATCTCCGCAACCTACGGCGACAAGTGCAAAGACGAGCTAGCCTTCTTCAACTTCAACATCGGGCCTCACGACGGCCGAGCCTTCTACGGACCAAATGGCTCATACGTGCTGTTCGGCTCCAACTCGCACTACACTTGTTTCGGGCAATGGATGCAAGATCTACGCGTCCTGACAGACTGGGGCATCGAGTGGAGAGGAGATGATTTCCGCTCCGCGGTCGAACTCCGCCGGCACAAACCCTACGGCCGAGTCGAGAAGAACTGGTTCGTATTTTGGGATAAGGACGGAGAGATGTACGTGCACTGGGACATCCAGCCGAAGCGCTCATTCGCGCGACTCCGACCCGATGGCACAGTCGGCAAAGATCTCGCCAAGTACGCAAAGAGCGACAAGCAGTGCATGGCCAAGTACATGCCTCGAACGGGACCCGCGATGGAGGATAACCACCAAGCGACGAACTCGCTCTCCATCACGACATGCAAGCGCTCCGACCCGAATTGCAAGTCCGATGACTCGAATACCTTTATCATCAATATCTTTCATTTCAAGAGCTACCATTTCTTCCACGGCGTCTACGAGCCGTACGTGATGCTCTTCCAGCAACACTCGTCTCTTGCTATCCACGCCATTGGCGCGAAACCGTTGTGGATCAATGGGAGGAAGAAGGCTGGGGAAGGGAAGATGCCAGCTGTCTATAATGAGACCGTATTCGGGCCGTGGAATCAGACTGAGATGGTTTATGTGACTTCGATTAGCTGGAAGGCTCATGGCTCGAGATATCACGGTTATGCGGATGATATTATGTTTCTCGGATTTGGTATCGAGGATGAGACGACGGGTGGGATCGATATTGTTGCAGAGGATTTACTGGCGGATTTGAATCTTTGCCAGACGCCGAAAAAGCAGAAAGGAATTGGGTATATCACATATGGTTGAGGAACAATAGTGAGGAGCCATGTAGGCCGGAAGTATATATAGGCGAGTGCAAATGGGCTGCTGGTGTTAGAAAGGCGTTATTTTTATGCGGAAATATGGTTAGGAGGTCATGACTGGATACGAGAATTCGGGCTGGACCATTGAATAGCGATGAGAGATCATGAATTTAATGATAGCGAGAATCATTTCGAAATGAAACCATGAAATCAATCTTCAGATGAATGTCAAATGTCCTATCTGCTGCTTCATGGACAACAAGTGTCATATGTCAAATGTCAATGTCAAACGTCAAATCCTCGCATTGACATAGAGACCCTGTAGCATTGCTACACATCAGATGACCTCAATCCAGCATGTGTTACAGTCGAGGGCATAGCTCAGTAAAGTCTCCCACAATTGCCATCCTATCGTCACACCTCCTAATCCGTGCCCAGCCTCCACAGCCCATCTCCCAAATAATGACCCTCTTCTACCACTGGGCCTTTCCCCTTCTCCTTCACCTCCTTGGTCCCCATACTCAACAAGCCAACCGCACATGCCTCCTCCTTTCCCTCCGCACATATCACAACCGGCTCTCCCTTCTCCAGCTCCCTCCCACCATACCATCCTCTATTCGGGCCCTTCGTCTCGCCATATGCCCCCGTCTCTTCCGCATTGCCATTTGGTAACCTCCCGCCCGTGGATGTCAACCCCGGTGCCATGAGTGTAGCGCCTGAGAGTACGAAGCGTATCGCTCCGCGGTCGATGCGTATCGAGGGGAAGCATGTTGGGAAGCGGTGCACGAGTTTGAGGTGTGGGAGCAAGGCGTCGGTCATGTGTTGGTAGAAGAGGGGTGTGCTACCGATGAGGTAGAGGGTTACTCTGTCCGGACTACTCGCAGATATCAGCTAACAATTCATGTATGTGGTAACCTAGACCTCGCTGTTTCCTGTTGAAACGGGATTAGCAGCGAGGAAGGCAATCGTACATTTTCATAGCATCAAGCTGCTCTTTCTTCGGAATAATCTCATCGATATGTGGTGCCAATAAAGGATATGTCTGTACAAGCTGCGTCCGAATTGCTCTTTGAACTGATGATTTGACTTTGGATTTCGATCCTGGGGAGAGACTGGCATGTGTTAGCTGGAAAATCAATTACATTTCGCATGATATAGAAAGTTCGTTGCCGACAAGTGGCAAGGGGGAGATAGACATACTCTTTCTTAAACATCTTGAATTTGGGTAGAAGGTGTCGTGTTTGTTGATGTTTGCGATGTTTTGGAGGGTTTGAGGAGGGGTAGCGGGGTCGAAATGCGATACAAGAATTGCTAAAACCGAGATCCCTGACATGACTAGCGCGGGGCGATCGAATTTACCAGCTTAGGTAATCTGCAGTGGGGTTGAAGCTCCAGAAGAGTCACAATCACCAAAGGCTGTATTCAATATCAAAACACAATTCACAATGTTCACAGGAATAGTTGAAACAATAGGAGGTATGTATATTTTCAATCATAAACAGGTAACTTCTAATATTCTCCAGTCGTCTCCGAGCTAAACCCTCAATCCGAGGACGGCGGCACCACCCTCACCATCTCCAATGCTTCCGAAATCCTCGATGACTGCCACCTCGGCGATAGCATCAGCGTCAATGGCACCTGTCTGACCGTAACTGCATTCGACAAAACCAGCTTCAAAGTTGGCGTTGCGCCGGAAACTCTGCGCAGAACAAATCTCGGCTCTCTCAAACAGAACTCCAATGTTAACTTGGAGCGAGCTGTATCGGCGAGCACGCGGATGGGCGGGCACTTCGTGCAAGGACATGTGGATACCGTTGGCACGATACTGAAGGTTGAGCCTGATGGAAATGCCTTGACGTTCAGATTCCAGCCTAGGGATAAGAGTGTGCTGAGATATGTTGTTGAGAAGGGATATGTTACGCTTGACGGGGCGAGCTTGACGGTCACGAAGGTGGATGATGAGGAAGGGTGGTGGGAGGTCATGTTGATCGCTTACACCCAGGAGAAGGTTGTTACTGCGAGCAAGAAACCTGGTGAGGAGGTCAATGTCGAGGTTGATCAGATTGGCAAGTATGTAGAGAAGGCAGTGGAGGGGTATTTCTCCAAAGGAAGTAGTGGAGAGCCAGCAATTCTGCAGAAGATGGTCGAGAGGATCATTGATGCCAAGTTGAGTTCAGCCAAGTAATGAAGCCATTGATTGACTGCTATCCTTCCTCTCCACTTTATGCCGCCCGTCTCTGTTTCCTGTTTCCTGACGCAGCTACCTGCTCCTCTCCCGGAATCTGTCCAGCCTGCGCACCACCCATCATACCCCTAGCCATTCCCAACAATCCATAGCCCTTATACAAGCCATACGCTGGGATGATACCCCAGACAATCCATCCCCAATTCCCAAATATGACGACAGAAATCAAGCAGAGCCAAGTCACCCAGATGATGTCGAACATGTATTCCGTCAATCCGGGAGCAGCGAGGTCTTCACCGGCGCTCTTCAGAGTCTTGGTAGCGGCATCGTATTTGGGACGACCGGACCTCTCGAGGATGTATTCGGCGACGATAGAGGGGATTGAGAGGATGGTCCACGCGAGGAGAGAACGGCGTTTGATGAGGAGGTTGAAAAGGAGGAAGATACCATTGACTGTAGCGGTGCCGATGTGGAGACTGTTGAGGCTGGCGGTATTTGCTTTCGCGCGGTCTTTCTTTGCCTTTTGCGCCATTGTGGTGGTGTGGCGCGAGGTCCCAGGCAAATCAGTAAGAGACGGTGTTGAATTCGAAGTGGAGGTTGCTGGAGTTGTAAAGTTGTCAGTGTGGCGCTAACGAATCTCGCTTTCAGTGGATAGGGGTATTTGTTCAGCGTCTCGTTTAGGAAGGTACAGCGCCTTCACTAGCGACAGAAGTCTTCCAAAGTGTTCTTGTTTACTTGAAAGACCGCCATCGCTGTTTTCATTCATGAAGAGCATAGAGCCCATCTCCGGCCCGACATTCTGCGTGTGAATTGGACATCGGGTATCCTACGCCAGAGCCCAAGGCATGCACCTCAATATTCCATGAGGTGACGAGGATGTGAAAACTGAATTGAAGTGTTCAATTGAAAAGGATTATCTGTTCGACGTGCTAGGTATTTTAGATGATTCCTTTCCTGAGACGAGTCTCAAATCTTTTCGTCTTTTCAGTTTCGATTCTTTACGCTAAAGGCCAGTCTCACATTTTTTCAAGAATTGCTGACAAGCCTCGAACAACTGCTCCCGTTTCAGAGCGGGAGCTAAGCTATCATTTGACATTGGTACCTTACATCCGCAACGACGAGTTTAAACCACAAAACCAGCAACAACGGCATTCTCGACCCCCCCGTCCAATTTGTCATTATGCATTACCTCCTCGCACGGGCACGAATCCACGCCGGCAATGTCAACGATTTAATCTTCCTGCGCGGTCATCACAGCACAATAGGGAGATTCACTACCATCAGCTCCCAAGGAACTCCACTTACTCGGGAGATCGAGGTCTGGCTGGGAGACCTAGTGACCGCGTATGTCATCTTCGACCCCGAGAATAACCGGGCTTTCCAGTCTCTTGCAGGGCGGTTCCTTATCACAAGATCAGGAGCTGTATCCGCTGCATTTCTGCCATGATACCCGACACTTCTCTCATAGTATGTATGATTGCACCAATAATGCTTACATCAGAGCTAAACATGTACTATCCAGAGATCTCTCCTTACCCTCGACTTGAAATACCACAAGATCTCCCTCGACAATCGGAGACCAACACCAGCGTAGCAACTCTTCATGACGCATGCGATCACGCTTGATGGCACGCCTGATGGTAAGCCTACGCGTTGTGTTATGTATCTTACACTAAATATCAGACAGCGGACCTCCAACACAGTATTAGAGAGTCAATCAAGCGGTTGCAGCCAGTTTTGAATAAGCTCAAGGACATTTGAATGCCCTGAGAGACAGTTAGCAACTCTTTGATAGGATCTGTATCAACTTGCACTCAACAAGCCAAGCGATCTATAATGCCTGCAATAATCTCTGCTTATTCATGAGCCAGTCATACAGCCACAATCGCTGTAGTGTATTCTTCAAATCCTTGGAACTCTTCAGTTCGAGGAGACAGAAATCTTGGGATCCACTCAATTCCCCACTCATCAGAGTACAATGCGGTACACAGTGGCTCTGCAGTGCTCCCAGTACTCAGGATACCAGCCAGACTGGCCCCAGTCTATGATGGCGAGGACACGGATGGGTCTTATCTGTGATACCATGATGTTGTTTCGGTGTAAATCGGCATGTGTATGAAAGTGATAGCACCACCATCTGACAGCTTCGTACTTTTGAGATTCAAGTAGCCGTCGATGGGGAAGCTGGGAGAATCAATCGTTGAAAAGGGTAACGCTTGGTTGGAAAGGACTTGTTTTCTGGTATTTGTTCAAAGACAGAATCTTGAAGACATTGGCCATTGACAGAACCTAAGAACCGTCAATTGATAAATTCCAATTTAGACTCGATGTGTACAATACCGATGAATTGCTCTACCGGGTCTTGTTTGAGCCCATTGATTACAAACAGAAGTTTTTTTCGGTGGTGTTCAACGAGTCCCATTGACTCTTGAGCGTCGTTCCTTGGATGAATTGCATGTAGATGAATACCTCTGAGCCATGCGTTCTCCAAGCGTACACCTCCGGGACAGGGACTTCATCGCAGAGTGCATGTCTCATCAACTAAATATTTTGAGCTTCAGTCTTTGTAACAGAAGGACCATATTTCACAATAAGTCCAAGGTTCTCGAATACTACAGGAGATTCGTCTGCTGGGGCTAGTTGTTTGACCGTTGATGAGTCGGGAGAACATGCAGGCTATGATTTTTGAAGAAGAAAGATCGCAGGAAGGCCATCTGTGGCTCGGAGAAATCAGGGATTTGTCGCGAGGAGACGGCGAAGCGCTCTGACATGATGGCGCAGCTAGATTGAGCGATGCTTCGTTAAGCTGTTGTGCGACTGAAGTTTTTTGAATGAGGACAAACTGATACTGTAAAAGGGTGTCTGAGCATCGCCTCGCACATCAGGTGGAAGGACTAGACGGTCTTGATGAGATTATAACAACAAGTCAACAACCAGCCCACGGCGGAAACATCTACTACCCATCTCACCGAAAATGACGGAATGAAAGGTTTCAGTACACACGCACAAACACACAAGCAGCCAGAATTGAAAGTGGCGGGTATCTGAGTTCTGGCCCAGCCAAGGTTTTGCTAAGCTTCTGAGGTGAGGTAGAACTTTATTTCCGTTGTGGAATCTTGTTTGACGTTACGATGCAGTGTGTGAGTAAGCTTTTGAGCCGCACGTTCTGTCAGGGAGGAGATCGGCGGTCAGACCACGATGCAAACAACATAGTCACACGACCACGACTCACGCTTCGCAACATCAACATCAACGTTCGGTAGCAACATTGTAAGCGACTCCTTATGGCGACGCGGGGTTGTTTTGAAGCCAGTGTCTAGGCATGCATTTCTTCGGACCGTAGGCTCTTCTATACGATATAACAAATCATTCAGGTATCGCTGACACCTTTAACGCCGCCGTGATGCTTTCCCCATCAATATGCCCTCGCTACACTCCAACGCCGTAATGCAAAACCATCCCATCATATCATGCAACTTTCCATCATGCAAGTATATTTTCAATACGCTCCTGCTTCAATTCTACCTCACCCAACTTGGCAGCTAACTCCTCTTGTAGTCTCTTCTGCTCAGCCTCGTACAAGAACTGCGCATATTTGCTTCTCTTGTTGTGGATGCCGCACTCCGTCTTCGCCTGGCCCTTCCATCGTCCGGCTCTCTCGTCCTCACCCTCCTTCACTGGCTCAGTCGAGTGCCAGTCACCAACACTCTTGTATCCTCGATCCAACAACTTGTTGTATGGAACGTTATTGCTCTTGATGTAGTCATCAACTTGCTTGAAGCTCCAGCCAGCCAGAGGGTTGATCTTAATCAAACCAGCCTCGTCGATCTCGATGATGTCCAGCGACTCTCGCTTGGCACCTTGTGACCGACGACGCCCAGTCAAGACAGCAGCGACAGCCAGGTCAGAGTAAGCTCTTTGTGCTGGCTCGACCTTTGCAACCCAGTCGTACAGATCAGGGTTGGTCTTCCACAGTTCCTTGCCATGTCGTGCTTCGAACTCTGCTGCGGTGCTGACGCCTTCTGGCTTGTAGACGTGGAGATGAACGTTGGGGTACCTGGCCTTTGCCGCCTCTACCAAATCAAGAGTTTCTTGGAAGTGGTAGAGTGTGTCGAGGAAGATGGCATCGATTGATGGTGCTGATGGAGTTTCGATTTGAAGTTTGGAAAGCATGTCAAGTGTGACGAGACCAGAAACACCGAAGGCGGTGGTTTGGTAGAGATTTGGGAATGTGATCTTGGCCCATCGTAGGATGTCGATAGGTTCAAGATTGTTGAGAGTGTTATTCAGAAACTTGAGGTGTTGTTTGGTGAGAATGATGGGAGGAAGGGAACCGGCTGAGGATGCTCCAGAGGCATATCCAGACTCGAGATTTGATTGGTTCGAACTGGTTGATTCTCGGTGGACACCCATCGTGACTTAAAGAAGTTGCTTTTTTCTTATGTGCTTGTGACTTTGAAGTGCTTGGTGTTGAACCTCAGAAGGGTAGTTATGGTTTTTGGTGGGAGGGAGAGAGGGGTATGAAGAATGAAGAGAGGCGTTAGTTAAAGACGACATGGCTTTGGGTATTGTATTGTCATCTTGATTATCAAACAGTCGACGAAATGCCGTGGAAAATATCGCCATTTCGTCCTAGTGCGAATTGCGTGCTCAAGCACGCAATTTTTCTGAGCAGGGCAGGGTTTGGGACTAATTCGGTCGATTGCGTGCTCGCCTCTTTGATGTCTTCGCTTAACTTCTACCGCTGACAAATCTGCACCCCATTCAATGCTCTTTCTGCCAGGGGAGAATTGGAAAGGGCAGGCGGTGTGGGATGACATCTTTGAGTTTGTTGATCTCCCGGAAGCGGCTCAACTTATGATCCCTCCCAGGCTCGCGGGTTCAATAATTGTCTTCCGTACGAGTAGTTTGGGAGACATTGCTATGAAGATGTTTTCGAGCATTGTCCCTAGGAATTTTGCGGGCGTCCAATTGAAATATCTTTGAAGTGGAAGCTCTGATTGGCTTCGTTATAAATATTGCAGATCTGGACGGCAGTGAGTGAGTGTATCATTGATAAAGCCACGACAATTACGATGAGGTGCTAGAGCAACCGGGACAACTTCGGCATATGCTTTTGAAAAACGCCAAAATTATTCTCAGTGACAACTCTCAGCCTCCTCTCATTTCTCTCAGCCTTCCTTCAAAATCACGATGCCTGTAAGTTCCTACATCAACTGAATACTTTCAGATCCTTCCCACCACCTCGTTTCTGACAACTCCTAGCTCATAATCCTCACCGGATACCCTTCATCTGGGAAAACCCACCGCGCCACGCAACTCCAAAACTACCTCACCACGCAAATATCCAGTCTGCCCAGTGACTCGCCAAATTCCTCTCTACGAGTCCATCTCATATCCGACCACACGCTCGCCATATCTCGGAATGTCTACAATCTCTCCACCAAAACACAGCATGAACGCTCGAACAATGCATCCGAGAAGGATGCGCGAGCTACGATATACGCCGCTGTCAAGCGCGTGCTGAGTGATAAAGATATTGTGATCCTCGACGGCGCAAATTACATCAAAGGCTGGCGATATCAACTATACTGTGAAGCGAAAGCAGTGAGGACTACACATTGCGTGGTACATGTTGGGACGGCTGTGGAGAAGGCCAGGAGTGCGAACGAAGATCGATTAGCCAAGGACAGTGAAGCCAAAGAAGAGGACCTACCATACGAGAAAGAATGCTGGGAGAATCTGGTCTATAGATACGAAGAGCCGAATGCGTTCGCGCGGTGGGATAGTCCTCTGTTCACCGTTGTTTGGGAGGATGAACATCCGCCTTACGAGGCGATTTGGGAGTCACTTGTTGGATCTGAGAATGGCAAGAAGGTTGTTCGACCGAATCAAGCCACGGTATTGAAAGCTCCAAGTAGTGAAGATTATCTCTACGAACTGGATAAGGCTACGCAAGGGATATTGAACAAGATATTGGAGTGGGCGAAAGACCATCCAGGTGAGGGTGGTGGAGAGGTCAATGTTGGAGATGCGCCGGAAGAGCTGGTGGTAGATTTACCTGCAAACCCGATCGGGCTTCCGGCACTGCAGAGGATGAGGAGACAGTTCATCTCTTTGAATAGGCGGGATGCTGTCCCGGTGAAGAGAATCAAGGAGAGTTTCGTGGGATATCTAAATGATGCTTTTGAAGCGGCATAGGAGACATTTTGGTGCATCACTCGGAGTTATGGACTGGAAGATACCCTGGCGTCTAGATATTCTAGAGAAATAAAAAGCCTGATTTATTTACTTTTGCCTCGCTTGTTGCCGAACTTGTCACTTCAATTCACTCAGCGCCTCTCCAATAGCTCTCGCTTAACAGTAAACATATCTATACCTCCTTGATCCACTTCACAAAATCCTCGCCCCATTTCTCTCCCTCTTTATCAGCACTCATCAGACTCATTGGCGGACTGATATGATTATGCCCCTTCAGCATCTCGACTGTCAGGCCCGTCTCCCCAAAAACCTCCTTCCACTTTCCCGCGAACACCTTCATAGGACCCGCAATCTCATCTTCAGGATCAAACTCCCCAGTCCCCATCCACATCTTCTCCGGTATCCCCAACTCCTCGCTCCCCCTCCCACTCTTCCCCACGCTCTCAAGCAACCCACAAACGCACTTCCCCTTCACATCCTCCTCATCACCATAATACGTCTTCAAAACCTCCCCCCGACTCTCCTCCGCCTCCTCAAAATGACACGGCACAGCTAGATCCGCGATCCCTTTCAGCACAATTCCCTTACCGCTTCCAGGAAGATATCTCTTCCTCTGCTCCGTGAACATGTCATGCAGCAAGAACGTCGAAACGTGAATCCCACCAGCCGAATTCCCCAACAAATACACTTCTCTCATGCCATCCTTGAAAAAATCGTCCAACCACGCCAAAATCAAACTCACATCCTCCCCACCACTAGGGAAAACCGCGCCCTCTCCACCACCCTGAAAATCAACCCTCCTGTAATTCGGCACCACGGTCGTGATACCCCTCTGTGCAAAGAACGATCCTACGTTAGCATATACCAGGCCATCCGGGATCTGAGGGCTGATCTTGTCGCCGCGGATGAGGCCGCCGCCGTGGAAGAAGATCAGGATGGGTGTTGAGAGGGTGTCGGTTGAGGAGCGGTAGACGTCGAGTTCTTGGCGGGGGTGAGCACCATAAGCGTGGGTGGTGGAGGGTATAGATTTGATGGCTGCTTTGTTTTTGAGGAGGTGGGGGGCGAAGATCTTGAAGGTGGAGGGAAGGACGGCGGTGATGGATTGTCCGGAATTGGCGTTCAGGTCACGGATCTCGTCCATGGTGATTGTTTGATTTACTTTGGGACTAGGGTGCTGGATATTCTGGGTGGTGAGAATTGTTGTTTTGCTAGGAGTGGGTTTGCGAGAATGGGAGGTGTTGACTATTTGAAGTCGTCTGAGGTTTGTAAGATGCTAAAGCGTTGCTTGAATTATAAGTACTAATCCCACCAGCACTCTTAACATGCCAAAGTCCTCATCAACCCGGAGACCGAGACTGAAGAGAGGAGATGGGATGTCACTACTAGATTAAAATTGTACTGGTTATAATGCCGAGCTCTTGATCCGTCCCAGCAGCTCTTGAGGTTATTGTCCACCTCTTCCCGAGATCCGTCCACTTTTCACCCCGCAGCCCCACTGGTGACGTCCACATCTCGCGACTGCCCCTCCAATGACTAAGCAAATTCGCTAAATTCAGGAGGCTCGGTTCGCGGGCAGGCGGGGTAGCTTCAATTCTGACGATAATTGTGCATTTCACAACTGTACACAATCAGTCGATGTATTTTGAGTGGTCTTCAATTCGTCCTTCCGCTTTACTAACTCCAGCAACAATCCGGCAACACCTTCGAGACACTTCTTCCCTCAATCACCCCGCAATGCCATGCCCAGCAAATGCAAAAAGCTCCGAGTGAGCTCTTTCCAAGCACATGCCAACAAACAACTGATATCCATCCACCTGACAAAAGAACGGGAAGGGCAAGTACGCCACGCTATGCAACATTATAGACAATCGAGTCAAAAGAAAAAGGTATCGTGGCCGTATACAAACATAACATCCTGCCAAATGCAAAATGATACATCAGATCCAAACACTTTTGTCTACTATGGCGTTCTTGGTTTCTTCCAATAGTATTGCTAGGGTACGTCAATAAGTATCCAGAAGCTTCTTCAATGTCAAGCCGACGACATACCTTGTGCTGTTTCCGACAGTTTCTCAGACTTGGCTTTCTCAAGCCGTCAACCACTGCTGCTCTTCTCTGCTCATCGGTATCCTCGTCTGGGATATAGTAATACTCGCTTTCAAGCGCCTTTCCTGCTGCATCTTTTCCTTCGCGGTGAATCTCTCCTATGCACGCAGCCGCATTCAACATCTTGCGCAAGTCATCCTTGGAAAGACCTCTATTTTCAATGTATGTTGTGCTTGCACCTTTCAATTCAGCTGGTAAGTGATTCAGAATGACCGAAAGTGGTGTAGAGGAGAGACGCGAAAACGCAAGCTGGTTCACAACATGATTGACGACAGGAATAGCATCGGCCTCGTTGGTGGACTCGGAGCTGGATCTGGCCTTGGGGGAGGATGAAAAATCACGTCCGCGAGGGACTTCTGGGGAGCCAACAGCAGTGAAAGATGCCATACGCGCGGAGATATCGGCACCATGAGGACCAAAAGAATGCACAATTGGGTCATTCTCCTCATCGGGATCATCGTCAGGTTCACTGAGATCACTTGACTGACTCTCAACAGCAAACGAAGTAGCAGGTTGGGTCGAAACGAAAGACTCTCCTTCCACAACCTCGGGATGTTCTGGCGAAGGCGAAGGTGCATCTTCGAATACTTTGACCACACTATGCTCGGCACTGTCAGAGAAGAGATCCGATAAATTAGTCGAGGATGGCCGAGCTGGAGTTGGCGAAACTGGAGATTGGAGCCGTTGTCCACGACGAAGAGGACTCGACGCAATCATCTGTCCACGAGCACTGACTGCAGAAGCACGACCTCGGGGTGAGTTCTCATCATCCCAAGATGATTCTGTCTGAGCCCCAACCGAGTTATTGCGACCCCTTCCTGGCCAGGCGATCAACAAACGGGCATCCTGCACATCCAACATGATCTCTGCAAACTCGGTCTCCGATGTGAAAGTGTCGTCTCTTGCCAATTCCCATGTCCGACCCTGACAATGTAATTTTATGCCATTCCATCCTTTGCACTTTATCTCGACCTTGTTGGGTTCGAGGGGAACAGACGCGGCGATGTACCGAGCCTCGACATGAACGCGAGAAATGAGACGATTAGCAGATAATTGGTAGTGCGAAGAATTGCTTGATCTGCCCATACGCAGGACTTCTCCATTTTCGGGGAGAGTTATTGAGGGTACTGCTGAGAGAGGAGCTCGTTCAGAGACGGAAGATTGTGTGCGTTGTAGACCTGGTCTCGTATGAACTCGCGGTGGTGAAGAGGAAAGAATACCAGTTGTAGAGGTAGGAATTGGCGTAGGGTATTTCGAGTAAGCATGTTCGCGTCCAGAGGGTGGTGATCGAGCTTGTCTCTTCGAGGGTCGCGGGAAACCTGGCGACGAGGAGAACGGCTCGAATGCGGGCAACAACGAGGGAGCAGGACGCTTCACGCCCGCTGTTGAAGGTAGACTTGACTGTGCGTTTAGTTTGCTGGGGGAAGAATCCATCATGACAGACATCTATCACCACTGTCCTGTCCGCGAAAATTGCAGACTTTTCGACGTGCAGCACCAATACCGCGTTGAGCTGACGCGACTGAATCCACTTCTGATATTGGCCCAATTGACAAGAATGTGAGGGTATTCGAGAACCAAAATCACGTATAAGTTTTTTCTTGAAAGTGAGGAAAAGAGAGGAGGTGGAGTTTTAAAGGTCGGAAACATGGTCGACCTGTGAGAAGGCTGGGTGATGGGGACAGCGCGAGCGAGGAAGACTAGCGCGTTCTGCAATGCCAAGCAAGCGCGTTCAGTGCAGAGCAGAGCTCAGGCACTTTACAGGGCATTCAGGACGCGAGATGTTTCTAATTCCAACCAAATTTCTCCACCGGGAATAATTAGATGGAACTGAGATATGCACGCGTCGCTGTTCATATTTGAATTTTCTAATTGTGCATGCTTTGAACTCCATAACACTTCTCCACTCGTGCACTTTCAACGATTGACGGTCCGAGTCCAAGTCAAGATTTGACGAGAGTTGTATTACTCGGCCCTTAGCAATCGAATGTGTACCCAGACAGGCGTCTAATTCTTTGTCTTTCTTTCTAAACTCTCTCATTGTCAAATCAAGACTTCGACACATCTGATTTCCCTGCCATCCAGCACACAGACCAAATGCGTGGAATCGCATCTACCACCTTGAACACCTATTCCTTCAAAGTGACAGCAGCCACATCTCCTTCCCAAATATTGCACAGCTGAATGTCCACCACAGCCAGCATCTGCATACTCATCCTCTCAAATCACTCAACTTCTCAACATAATAAGCCGGCACAACAGGAGCACCTTCGGCCTCCCACTCCTCTTTCTTGCTAACACCAGTCAATACCGCCAAAGTTCCACCCAGCTTTCCCTCAATCCCAAACCTAATATCAGTATCCAGCCTATCTCCCACCATACACGCCTTCTTACGATCAAATTGGAACTTCCCTTCTATCGAATCCATCATTGCCTGACTCGGCTTTCCCAGCGCTGTGGGTTGCTGACCCGTCATATTGATCAGCGGTATCGAAATCGATCCCGCGCCAGGGAAGAACGTATGGCTATTCGGCAACGTGCTATCCAGATTGGTAGCCAGGAAGACGGCTCCTCGCGCGAGATAATGGTATCCAAGAGAAAGCTTAAGGTAGTTGACGTGAAAATCTAGACCTGCAAGCACAATTCCTACATTGTCATCCAGCATCGACCCGTCGGCGATGCGTGTGTAGTCCTCTGCTGTAAAATCTCGCCTGTATGCAGGATCTGTTCCTCCAATGAATTCGATGCCTTCTGACTTGAGTTCCGTCTCAATACCGCTCTCTCCAAGGACGTAGACTTTGTTTTTGGGGCCGGGGAGCTTGAGGATGCGGGAGATGTAGATGGCGGACGAGTAGGCAGATGCGAATATCTCTTCCACATTGCTTGGTATGCCCATTGAGGTGAGCTTCTTCTGATAGTCGGCGCGAGATTTTGTGGAATTGTTGGTTACAAAGACGACTTTCTTGCCTGGAAAGAGTCAATAGGATTCTCGATGGAGATGTAGTGGGGTAATTGGACCTCTTGATCTCAACATCTCCAAAGTCTCGACCGTTCCTGGGAAAAGATGCTCGCCAGACCATAAGACTCCTGATTATCGTCATTAGTTGCTCATATGTTTATTCCATGGGAAGGTAGGTCTACCATCGCAATCGAGTAAGAAGATCTGGGCTGCAAGTCAGTGAGTGTTGGTAGAACTCGAGCATTTGGATTGATTAACGCACATCGAACTGGTCGATAAATTCATTGATCGCGGCCGAGTCTCCAGTGAGACATTTCGAGGTGGATGCCATCATAGACACTTGGCGATAAATGAATTTCGAAGTTGTAGAATCGCAAACAGACTTCGTGGATGACCATGGAAATACTTCAAGCCCTCAAATGTTTTGGCGGGACAATCCCGTCACAGCATCATGCCCCTCCACCCCACCCTCCGGTCCCGGCTTCGGGGTTCAGCCCGGCCGGCGAGACTGTCAACAAATATTAAATAACTCTATTGGGCTTTGTTCTTATGACTCGAAGAATTTATCCTTAACGATGATTATTTGGAGGGTAAGTCTAGTGAGTAAGAATGCCTCTAAGACTTAGATAAAGGGCTGACGGCACATATTGCAGTTTGTCGAATTACCCGTCAAGTATCTGCTCAGTCAGTAGATGTCTGCCTCAAAGAAAGCTGATAACAACGAAGACAATGCACACCAACCATGAGCAGAGCATCTGGAGATTAATCAAGAGAAGCCGTATATGGTACAAGTCCTTTCTCTATCAGCTTGCCTTCCATGATACCGAGGACAAATTGTTGCATTATCGATTCTCTAGGCAATCTTTCAACATCAAACAAACCACCTTCTTCAGCCACCACCACAACCACCCCAACTCACAATCCAAGCATCGAACCAGAAATAATCAATCCTACTTCTCAGCCCTCAGTTCACTTCTCCTACTCTCCAATGGAATAAGGAACAGAGCTCTTGTTGACCAATTTTCCTTTCTTCCTCAATGTCTCCGACAGACCAGCCATATTGACCTCATGAAAGCCAGTGAAGTCTAATTCCCACTCGTTAGCACTCAGTATACCGTCACTAGAGAGATCAGGCTTACCAAAAGGATTCCCAGAAACACAGCGGTAAACACCCCATTTCATCCAGCTGACATGGTCAGCAACCTGCTGGACGTGCATAGTGACCCAGTAGCCCCCAAAGACTCCACCACCCTGAGCGGCGGGAACGGTGAGAGGGACTTGGAGAATGGTCAGTATCATCCAGTTTTGCTTTGCAAGGAGACTTACCCGTGGACAGGTTGAACTGTTGTTCGAAGCCTCCATCTCTTGTCTCATAATAGACAGTGAGCTAGGATCTTCAGTTTTCTTCCTTCAAGAAATTACTTGGAAAGGAGTCATACAGGTTCAGTGACTTGGTAAGTACTGTTATTGAACGTGACATTCAGCGTTCTGATACTTCCAACTTTGTTCGACCTCCCCTCTTTCTTCGCGAGTGTGAGGCCAAGATAATCAGTTTTGTAGACTGCATGTTTGGTAAGCCAGAATCCTCACATCTTACAATGCAACATTTGGTGTTAGAACATACAGTCAGCAGCGATGTCATAGAGATCCTTTGCAGCAGCACCGATGTATCCGAAAGTAGTCGAATTGCCGAATGTCGTTCCGGCAGGACATTTACACGGAGCCGTTGAGTAGTTGTCGCATGGCCTATTTAATGAACGAGTCTCCACTGAGAGAGCGAATACGCTTGAGATTGTGACCAGAATGGCAAAGTGGGTTTTGAGTGTGACGAGCATGGTGACTAAAATCAAATTCGTTGAGGTTCTCTGACAAGTGTGAGAAGATATGGTGATTGGTGAGGGTGACCAACTGAGATGTAAAGCTGGTCTTATATATAACACAAATGAGCTCCAGACCAAGCCATTGGTAATAAACTTCGCTGGCGACTGCTTGCTATTTTTGAATCTGGTACTTGGTATATTTCAGCTGAGGTGGAATTTTGGCACGTGTGTACCATACGGTACACACTCGTATCTGGGATATGAGTCTCACCAGTGTAACGCAATCCCGAAGTACAACTTTCATGAATTCTGGATACTTGCAGCCTTAACTTGATTCTAAAAATCTGGGCTGGTGAATAGTTTAGTGGAAGGGGACTTTTCTGAGTCTCAGATCCATCCAACCAGACAGGGCTGATGTGGCTTGCCTGAGCGTTGGGAAATTCGATCTCAAACCTTTCTCAGCTACAGTGGACAATGTTGGACAGTATGTAGTACCTGTGGGACATGAACAGTGAAATAGTGGACGTTGAGCTGGCGTCAATAGTGTCGTGGGCATTGTGTTTGTGTATCCATATATGTAGCACGAGATGTTCCATCAGGTTCCAAATCTAGACCACTTACACTTACAGCCCTAATGTAAAGAATGACAAAGGTTCCTTTGACACAAGTTGTTACTTCTTTCGCTATTTAACGAACGTTGAAAGGACTAGCCGCTTAAGCGAAGGAAAAGGAGATTGTCAACAAATCCACGTGAATTGCGAAAAGGAACTCTGCTAGTTCGAGCCCCGCCTTCCAAATCTTATAGCATCGTCAATTCGACCTATCAGCTTAGGCGGATGATTTCTTCGTATGATTTGTCTTCCACAAAAATCAAGTGGGATTCCTGTCGCCATGTGTTGTTTTATGCGAGACTGGGAAGCGTGACATGCGAGGTTCAGCTGTACGTTTTGTCGAGCCTATCTGAGGATAGAGCATGAGTCAAGGCTAGACTACGAAATTACCATCATCTAACTTAATTTCAAAAAAAAAAAAAAACACTTTCACCAGCTCCATCGAAAATCTCTCACGAAGAGTATCCTCACTTCTCCTTAGCCCACTGCTTCCCACTCCAGAGCCCACCCGTCGTCCAAAGCCAGTAATCCCTTCCCTTGATCAACCAGACCAGAAAGCTAGGCAATTGGTACCCCATCGCGGCCCCCACTCCTTTACTCTTCCCAATCGGAACCATCTGAGTCTCACGAGTATCCTCCTTGAACACCCGATCTTCCCCAACCGAGTCCTTCTCGGCTCCTGAGTCAAGAAGCAGATCGCGCTTGATGTTTGCGCAGAGGATAGGAATGGTTTCGAGGATGAGGTGAACTGCGGGTCGAGCGGCGGACGATACATCGCCGACGGCGTAGACACCGGCTCCGGCTTTGTCAACACGTAAGGTGGATGGATTGGTATTAACACGTCCATCTGAGGTAAGAAGGGATTGATTGATGAATCCAGTGTTGGGTTTGGTGCCGGTGGCAGCGATGTAAAGATCTGCCTCAACCTTCTGGCCATCTTCGAGTGTTATTACCACCGGGCTGTTGATTTGCGTGTCTCCACCACCAACGGCCTTGACAGAATTGACTCGAGTATTTTTGATAACATTAACTCCCACTTTCGAGAGAAGATCTTCTGCATGTTTCGCAATGGATGGCCTCAGAACAGGCACGATCTGAGAGCCGGCCGTGTAGACGGTTATGGCTACTTTTGGATTTGTTGGCTTTCCACCAAACCATCCAGGTCGACCATTCAAATATTCGCCCAGCTATGTTATGAAAAGTTTGGAGTTAGTCAATGGATACTTTCATCTCATGTAAGATAGTTCAACTTCTCAGAAGCCCAACATGACATCAAAATAACACGAGGGTCGCTTGTTGACGTGAGAGACAAGATTCCAGGAAGTTGGACTTACTTCGCCAGCTACTTCAATGCCAGCAGGTCCACCTCCTGAAATGACAATTCTTTTGGCAGCCGGGAGTGCCTTTCGAAATTCTGCCCAACTTGCTTGGAGTTCACTTGCATCTCCACTCAAACCAAGCAACGGTGAAGGAGTCGAGGCACCCGTGGCGATTACCAAAGCATGATACGCAATCATCTCAGTCTCCCCTTTGGCCAGTTTCACAGATACTTTTCGACTCTCATGATCCAGCTCCGTTACTGAGCCATGAACGAAAGTAAACTTGTCTTTCGGATATTGTTCGAACTGTTTAGCGATGCTGACGAAAAGCTTGGACTGGTCGAACATCTCGTCGGAGATCATGGCACGAGGACAAGCTGGTCGACAAAGGACTTGTGAGGATGAGCTGACAAGGACGATTTCGTAGACATCTTTAGTAAGGTGAGGGATCGCATGTCTGAGGAGATAGTGAGCCGTTGAAACTCCACCGTAGGAACCGCCAAGTATTACGATCTTCTTGCTCGCCGCCATCAGGGAGAGTTTCTGTTACAGGAAAAGAAGTGAAAAGGAGGAAATCCAGCGACTAGTGGCGATATATATGTTTCGTGGTTTGCTGCCGAGTCGCTGGTATTGTTTTGTTCAGATCCCTGCATCTCGGGCCATTCGCGTTTGGAGGTTCGGAATCTCGCTCTTCGGTGCTCAGTCTTACTTCTGGCTTCTGCTGTGCCACTGCCCAGCTATACATGCATTCATAGGTTCAACAAGGAAATTAGACGCCCTACAATATCCATCCTCTCAGAACGATGTTACAGATTTTAGACTCCCAGGAAATACAGTCCAGCTAGCAGTTGATAGAAGCTTGTTTAGAGGGTCCTTACGCGCGATCGACGCTAGTGGTGGGGTGATATCTTGCGAAGCTAGCGATAGAAGTTTATTATTGTCAACCTCGAAGTGTCGAAATCTACATTATCTTCGACTCGCTTCGAATCCAATTTCAGTCAAGTTTCTCGTAACCCTTTCTAACGAAAACTCAACGATTGGAACAAGAGCCCAAGAATTTGTCTTCAAGACACATCACTATTTAGAAAAATGCCACCATCACGTCTCCCCACCAAGTCCGACTTTCCCCAAAACCTCACCCTAGACATCATCCCACCTCCCTCTGGCAACTCCGTCAACGTTCTCATCCTTCTCCACGGCCTAGGGGATACCCAAAGCTCTTTCAGCACCCTCGGCAAAAACCTCAACCTCCCAGAAACAGCCTGCATCTCCATCCGCGGCCTGAACCCTATTCCACCAATTTTCACCGGCTCAGAGACGCCCGCTTTCCACTGGGGAGACGACGTACTAGTCGATGAAAACAAAGGAGAAATCGACCCTGATGCCGGATTTAAGACGGTGGAGAGCGTGCTTGGTGGGATTGTGCTAAAAGCTTTGACTGAAAAATGTAGGTTTGAGCCGAGGAATATTCTGTTCCTAGGATTTGGGCAGGGCGGTATGGCGGCTCTGCATCTTGTTTCTAGTGAGAAAGATGAATTTGGTGGGGTGATCAGTATTGGGGGAAGATTGCCTGCTTCGTCATCGGCATCTTCAGCCTCGTCGAAATGCAAGACACCAGTAATGCTTTGTGGCGGGAGTAGGAGTTCTCAGGTCACGAGGAGCGCCGTTGATGCAGTCAAGGCGAGGTTTACAGATGTGGAGTATGTGAAGTGGGAGAAGCCAGACGATTCAATGCCAAGGAATAGGGAGGAGATGTTACCGCTTATGAGGTTTCTGGCGAGGAGATTGAAGAGTAGAGCCGGGGTGCCAGAGGGGGCCGTGGAGATTTGATCATTAGGACCCGTCAATTTTGCATTGCGTCGGAGTTGGATTCTTTGAGACACGAATAGGAATGGAAATGCATAAATTTATGCGGTATCGCCCTTCTAATTTATTTACTCATTATTCTTGCCGTTGCCCTCTCCCGGGATCTTGCCATCGACCTCGTATGATTTTCGTGCAATCAAGTTGTGACTGAAAGGCGCAGCAGCCTCGATCAGATTTCTTGGTATGTAACGCCTACCTGATCTGAGCTTTTTGTGGCACTAAAGTATACCAGAACTTAGACACATGCTGTAGCATGCGTCGCAGCCCACCCAGATTCATTGCCAACTTTGGCTCATGGGAGAGCTTGTTCTGGTGCGCTCAAGGTGCGGCTCTGACTGACCGAAATCTCCACAGCTAGCCGAGGACAATAGGGGAACATATCCTGATACATCCGCATTGTACCTCAATCTGCCTTTACTTCTACCTCTGCATCCGCGTTCGGCGTCGAGACTTCCGAGCTCGTATTTGGCACCTTCTTTTCAGAAATGTTCAGTGCATCCATATCGGAAACAGGCACCGTGGGCTCACTGCCACTTTTGCTATTCAGATTCAGACGCTCATTGTCTCTTCGAATCTCTCTTTGCAACTGCTGGACGGCCTTGATATGTTTCTTACTCTTCTCATGAGCCTTATACTGATTCTCGCTCTTGAAGATCTTCTGACAGACAACACATTCAATTTGCTCCACCTCCGACTCCTCGGACTCCGATGAAGGTTCAGATTCTGGCTGTTGAGACTTGGCCCAGTCCTGGACTACGTGATTGTTCAATTTTGCTTGATTAGCAGCTCGAGACCGTGCAGCTTGTGCTGCGGCTGCTTCTCGCAGGACTTTCTGTCGATCGGCTTCCGTCTGAGAATTTTGAATCACTCTTGGATCGCGTCTCCTGGAGAAGGCAACAAGCGATCTGACAGCGTCGTTGAATTCCCGAATCCCCTCGTCTCTCAGTCTCTTGTTCTCCTTCTCAATCAGTCGTCTCGTCGCTCGATCAGGTGCATCTGATGTTCGGTAGGCATCTCTCCAGGAAAAGGTCTTCTTGGTTGAGAAATTCATCCAAACCCTATAAAATGGCTTGACAACATCATCGTAGTCGTCTGCCATGCTTCCAAATTCTGGATAATCGACAGGCTCGAGACCTTCCCAGTCGCAGGCCGCATCTTCTTCCTTGGCAACCGTCACAAATGTATCCTGAAGCACTCCATAAAAACCATTCGGAGAGTCTGTAAACGGAATGCCTTTGTTGAATCTGCCCATCAAGCCCATAATGTCCCCGGCACTGGTGAGCCGAACATTGTGTTGGAAATGATCTTCCGCAGGATCATTACTTCCTCCTCTTAGTATCGAGTCACGGTGGGCATCGTACCAGGCTCTTTCCTGGGGGTCTGAGAGAACTTCGTGAGCAGATTGTACTTCGGCGAATTTCGCCGTCGCATTATCCACATCGCCATAGTTTCTGTCGGGGTGAAGTTCGAGGGCCTTCCTTCTATATGCTTTCTTGATTCTGCAAGATGTCAGTCTCTTCATTTGCGGAAAAAGAAAACGTTTCGCACTCGTCCTCAGTCGCGTGGCGATCAACACCAAGTACCTCATAATAACATCTTTTCGCTGGCTCAGTATTCTGAGCACCTGCCCCTGCGCCCGAAGACTGTTGCGCACCCATGATAGCTGCTTGCGATTAAAATTTTGCAGCAAAATTTATTTTGTGACGCTGCGCTGCTTGAAAGTTGATTTGGAGGGATTGAAGTTCTGCAGCCTTGTGGTGACATTTAATTCGAGTGGGTTGGCCACTCTACAGTACAAAGCTATCCAATCGTATTGACTCTTGATAACGATAAGACATAGATCGACTCATTCTCGCTCATTTTGTTTCCATTCCGAGACCTCTTCTGCCTCAGGCGCAAACCCGGGGTCTCGGGAAGCTGAACCCCGACTCAGCCTCCTTTCCTTCATCATCAAACAGTCTGAATTGGTACCTACTGTACTTCCCCTGGGTACTGTTTTCCTTTCAACATCCATCATGCACTTGTCATGATGGCTACATTGGCACCACCAAGTCATTCCAGATCTCCAAACAGAATGCCTCGAAAATGGGCTCGCAAATGCGAACGATATATCTGCTTGGGAGCCACTTATTTCCCCTTACTATTCGTCTACTCCCTTACAACTTGGGCCGTATGGGTTGAGGCCACAATAGGATTTTTGCAGGCTAAAACAACTTGGACGGGTACGACCTCATGCCTGGTATATATGCATTACTAACAGTCTAGGAACCGGTACATCCGTCTTGGGGATCGCATTATACATCCTCTTGAACTGGTCCTACACCACCGCTGTATTCACTAGCCCAGGAACTACCACTAGCAATAATGGATACAGCACTTTACCAACAAACGCACCACCAGCGGCCACGAATTTCACAGTCAAATCGAACGGGGAGCTGAGATTTTGCAAGAAATGCCAGGCGCGGAAGCCGGATCGAGCACACCACTGCTCTACTTGCAAAACATGTGTTCTGAAGATGGATCATCATTGCCCATGGCTGGCCACCTGCGTAGGACTGCGAAACTATAAGGCATTCTTGCTGTTCCTCATTTACACGACGCTCTTCTGCTTTGTCGATTTCGCAGTGTCGGGATATTGGGTCTACAGAGAGATCCTTACCGAAGGGGAGTACACGGATGCGTTGATGCCAATCAACTATGTGATGCTCGCGGTGATATCTGGGATAATTGGGTTGGTGCTTGCTGGATTCACAGGATGGCATATCATTCTTGCTTCCAGGGGCCAGACTACTATCGAATGTCTCGAGACGACAAGATATCTCTCTCCTCTCCGAAAGCAGCACCAGCACCTATCGCAGTCGAGCTACGAACAGCAGCAGAGAGACATGAATGGGGAGCCAGGTCAGCATGGTCAGCGACATGAGTCCTACGATGCGCTGGAAAGATTCAGAGCTAGAGAGAGGTACGAAGCATATCTCGACGAGCAAGACTCCGAAAAGCTACCAAGTGCTTTCGACCTGGGACGAAAACGCAACCTACAGCATCTCTTTGGGCCAAGCAAGCTGCTGTGGTTCTTCCCCATTTGCAATACGACTGGCGATGGATGGAGTTGGGATGCGAGTCCCAAGTGGCTGGAAGCAAGAGAGAAAATCGCTCGCGAGAGGGAAGAGCAACGGCAGAGAGAACACGCTGCTGGCTGGGGAGCGGACCCGACCCCACAGATACCGCCTGTTCGCGATGGTGCAGGGAGACACTATGTCTCATATCCGAATCGGACACAGTCCAAAGCGGACAGATTGCTGGGAAGAAACCCAGGTGACTACAGCGACGATTCGGTTCCTATGAATAATTTACGGTCAAGGGACCCAGAGGATCAATATGATATCAGTAGTGATGAGGACGAGGCTGATAGGAGGGCTTTGGACCGTAAGGCTACACACGGCTGGCCTCAGCGGGTTGGAGTCGTCACGAATACATTGTTAGGGAATACGATTGCCCGACAAAAGGATGATGTCCGCGGCTGGGATGGCATTGACGACGGTGGCGTCGATTGATATTATCTTACAGGCCATATTTGGAATCATTGGTTGGCGTTACCTGGGCAGGTTGATGTATCATACCCCGGATTTACGATTTGTATGTACTCTTAGAATATGGATGTTACCACTACAACTGGCATTTTACTCTGCGTGACAGCATTTAGCTCAAATCAAGAGCCCCTAGCCTTTGGCAGACTATCTCTCCGTATGATATTTGTACAGTGTCTTCAATGGCATTGTATGTGCTGTCACACTCTAAAAATTGGCTACGGAGGGATGGCTATTTCCGCTGTATCTAAACAGATCAGAAGAGTGACATATCAAATTGCGTGGCGAAAGTATGTACATGAAAGTTGGATATTAAGAGAGAATACGACGAAGAACAGCAACGCCTGTTAAGATCGAAAGGGAATCTTATTAATATCGAAAGAGAATCCTGTTAAGATCGAAAGAGAACAGTCGAGATCTGAAGGTCCGGCCCCAAATACGACAACCACGAAATTAACCTGCACTGCCGCTCGGAGACAATTGCACGAGAAGAATGCTGATAGGAACAAGTAACGGCCCGTGGGAATAATTGCCCTTCATATTGAAAGCCAAGTTGCGTAATATCCATTCAGAGAAGAGGCAAATTTCAAGTTGCATGATCTGGTAGATGAGGATGACGACTAGCATTGGGAGACATCGCCTTAGGTACAAGATGCTGTTTCCCCCTTCTACCCGGAGTCGTTCGAGATCGATGCCATGAGAGAATATAGCAAGGATCTCGAGGATAACTTTGTAATCGAGGATAGAACCCCAGATTTCTAGACGTGACAGTCTTGTCTGGGCACGCTGGATGTTTGAAAATTTGCCTTCCGCAACCGCATGGATCACAACTTCTACCATCTGGTAAAGTATCCGCAAGCGATAGAAGATGTCGGCTCGTTCGACCAGTTGCTCAAAGTCTGCAACAGACTTGGGATTATCGACAGACACCTAGGACTTCAAGAATCATCTCCATATCGGAGGAAGAGACACTCCATCTCGACGCGAAGTGGGTTTGAGCTGCCGCGAGGAGCGAAGTAGCATCAAAGTCTAGGTAGCGAGACTCGATTGCTTCATATCTCTGAACGACCAACACGATAGTCTTGTTTAGTTCTTCAGTGCTTCGTTTGAAGGGGTTGGGTGGATTAAGAATTGATGTTAGGCCTGATGGGCGTATTGTTTCCGGAAATGATCCGCATCGACGCCTCGATGCGAGGAGAAGTCCTTCGCAGATTGCTAGATGATGTTAGTCGACGACCCAGCAGATCAGAGAGACTTGGATTCTTACGGAAATCTGGGGGTGACAGAAGCAGAAGCTTCAACTGCTGCTCTAATCGCTCATCATCTTGATCGAAGCGCGAGAGGGGTAGTTTTTCAAGCTCGCTGAGGGTATATGAAGAGCTTGAGACCACAGCAGCAACGGTTAGAATCCGACGGCTCGATGGCTCGAAGGGCAGGGAGATGGAGGACCCGTCTTTATTCTGGATGCGAAGGATCTGACTTTGGGCGTCAAGACCAGCGCGACATCTCCGGAAAAATTCCGAGTATTCGAATGGCGTCTCGGATGTAGGCGGTATAGATGTGCTCGCTGCAGGAGCGGCTGCTCGAGCAAGTGTCACGCATTTGCGGATGGACCTGACGGTGCTTTCGAAAAGCGGATCGTTTTCGTAGGATGATAACATGGCGCGGATGTTAGGTTCCGACAAGAGCTTTGAAACACGATTCCGTAGCGTCTCTGCTTGCCACTTGGATACATCTTCTGGAGAAGGAAACCCAATCTTGTTCCGTGGTCTCATGAGACCAGATTGAATTTTGTTCTGGTACAATTCGGTTGTAATTTGCAGAAGGTATTCAGCGGTGGCCTGTGGAGTAGTTGGCTCCTGCGGGTCCTTTTGTTGACGATTCTCCACTAACCATGATAGCAGTCTTGTGGAAATTTCTTGCAAGTCTTTCTTGGGCGCTGATTGTCTTTCACTTCTTGTCTTGCTAGCCTTCGTCTTTTGCTTCTGCTTTGGCTTTGTAGGCGTTGGCTGATCGTCTGCTTCATCATCTTCTTCGTCGTCCTGGAGTGCTAAATCTTCAAGGTCTTCTGGAGTGAGCTCCGTGTAATCTCTCCTATGCATCTTTCGCCGTTTGACAGTAACTCGTCTGGGGACTTTCGAGAGGGCTTCGCGGTCATCATCCTCAGATAGACCGTCCGGATTGTCTTCTCCGTAGTTGGATGACACGTCTTCATGCTTCCGTCTCCGTCTCCGAGTGGCACTGCCACTTTACTGTTCAGTACTCTCAAGTGACTTCGATTCTTCCATGACATACCGCATATGTTAGCTCAGAAGGTTGGATAATTTGGGAGGGGGTCAACTGCGAAAAGTGAGGGGCTTGAGTACCTTGAGTTCGCCTCGAGCCACTACCAGAAGAAGGTTTCAATCCGGCGAAGTCTCGTACTATTAGCAGATTCGAAAAGAAGTCGTTTGTTGAGTGTGTCTCTGACCGCCATCAGAGATGTACAGTACTTGGAAAATTGAGGCCAAGCTATTGTACGAACATCAATCGAATCGAGGGAAGTTTCCTTTTGACTCTTCTCTGAGAGTGAATGTAACAACTGAAGAAGAGTACCCCAAGGGAAGTTTCCTTCAGATCATTCTTTTGATTTTCTTCACCTCATGGGGAGAAGGCAAAGGAACAATAAACTAATTATGCTGATAGCTAGATTTTAGGAGAATTAGATGGACTGAAACACTGATGTACTTGAGTGTCTCCGAGCATTGGTCATCTCATCAACGCCTCGACAGAGTCAATGAGCCTCTTCTGCCGGAACACCATGCATATAATTTATTGTCTAGATGACCCAATCATCTTGGCCAATCTATCATGTTCCATAATCAGGGCCACGCGTGGGGACGCAGCCTCGCTCAACTTCCTCGTGCTAGGGTTTCTCCTGTACCATCGCTGCTATCACACCATGAATTAATGCGTGCTTGTGATTCTGATCATTAGTCGAGTATCCGTGCTCCTTGGGCAGGATTCGGACGTGGATTCGGGACGTGGGACAGGTTTGCTATCATTTGCTTAGACGGAGAAATTGCGCCGCACAGTCGTGAGTTAATTCGGTGGATATTCAGGAAGCTAGCTATATGCCATTCAATGGCCTGAAAGCGAAGCAGCCACGCTTTGCCTGGCTGTTGTTTCCGGTTCCGAGAATGCTTGAGAGTCCTTTGTGGCCAGGTTCATGGAAATCAAGCGAGGAGTTTGTTGTCACTGGGACGCGAGCCGGATGTGATAAACGACGCCCCAGTCATCGAGCGCCCTCTGATCTTGAAGTCCTCGCACTTGAACGCATTTGACGAAAGTGTTGGTAGTCATGAATATGATCTCGAGCCCACTGCGAAATGGTAGGATCGTCTCTTGATCGTTCTGCCCAAATCATAAACTCTCGTCATCCTCTATATTCTCCCTCAGCTCGCCATAGAGAACCTCACACACTCCTCCCAATGGAACATCCATCACAGCATCCGTACCTTGACTCCACAGAGCCTTCCAATCCTTAATTGTCCTCTCCTTCTCAGCCCGCTCTCTCCTATCCCTTCCCCTATCCTTCTCCTTAACAATGTTACTCGCGGCTTGTCTCCCCTTCCCATCAATCGTCGCTACATTCGCTGCTTCATCAATGATCGTCTCAATGCTACTCAATGGCAGAGTAAGGTACCCCGTATTGTAGCTTGCCAATGCCACATAAATGTACACAATAAGCATAACCAGGAACGAAGGTATAGCCAATGACCACCACCGATCCGGATAATATGTTATGCCTAGGGCGCGGAGGAAGGGCGAGGGAAGGTAGGACCAGAGAAGGTACATTAAGAAGGTCAGAGACGAGAACAGGTACAGCACGAAGCCATAGTACTCGTAAGTCGGTACCTTCGGCGAGGCGCGAGGAACAGGCTCTAGTTCATCGGCGGAGGTATCAGGTGTGGTAGGGCGAGAAGGTCGAAGGAGGGAGGTGAGGGATGGTGAGGGAGGGAGAGGTGTTGGTGGACGACCGTAAAAGGGCGGCGCGAAGAAGTTGTGTTGGAGAGCCGGAGGAGAGGGCGATGAGCTTGATGATAAGTCGCCCCGGTAGTGGCTTTGGAAGATTGCATCATCTTCATCGGAGGATGAAGAGGGCATGGTGCTGTTGTGTTGTGAGGTTTCGGGAGAAGTTGTAAATTGTTGTCGCGAGACTCTCGAAGAGCTACGTAATCACGAACACACGTGAGCTAGGCGAACCTGGTGTTGACATGGGTCGAGACTGGTCAGATCAGATTTCGGGATTTGAAGAGATTTCGCTGCAATACTTAGATCACACAGAGACAAAAAGATAAACTATCGAGTTGTTTTATGCCGTTATTAGTTATTTACACAGGTGAGACTTCGTTACACAATATTGACAAGAACTTAGACCTCTTCGACTGCAGCGGGAATGGACTTTCGATCAAGCTTTGATCTGAGACAATTCCGAAAACCCATGAGGATCACGAAACGTGAGTCCAGTCCCAAGGACGTGACCTTTCTTCGACCCAGAAACCTGCTTGTCGGTAACAATTTATAAGCTTGAATTTAAAAATTGAGGATGAAGTCGTCTGAATACCCGGAATGCAAGAAGCGGATTGATTGGTTGACCCGCGGGGGAGGAATTCCACGAGCCGGACTGGATGAAGAACAGACCAAAAAGGTGGAGTAGAGACGGGAGCTAGTAAAAGGGGGGGAAGTCTAGAAGAAATTTAGCGAATCAAGAAGCTCCATTTACCTTCTAGTTTGTTGACTTGACAGGAACAGGTTCTTAGTTGGATGAGCTGCATGTGCAGCAACAGATTGGAATGGAAGGCGGGCTGGATGAGGGTAGGACCCCGATATTAATATTGATATTAATGTCATTCCAAAATATTCCTTCCTTCCTTCCTTCCTTCCTTCCATTCCATTCACTCCAACCAGTTCACCTTGGTTGGACCTTGCCACGGTGTAGACCAGGGACCAGCCCAGTCCAGTCCTTCGACGACCTTTCCTCCTTGCATCCTTCCACCTAGTCCTATCTACATCCTCCGTAAATTGCTCTCCCACCTACCCATCGTAAACAATCCTTCTGTACAACACAATACTTCCTTTTCCTCAGCACTGCACCACGGCACTACAGCAAACCACCTCCAACCAGCTGCGAATCACAACCCTCCAATGTTGTGTCTCCCCTGAATCGCACACCAATCGGCTCAGATCCCACCACAATTCAAAAGCCAACCCCTTTCCGCCCTGCAGATCTCTCAAAACCTCCGGAAAACATTGTCACAGCCTACCATCCAGATTCAATCTGTGATACTCGAGCACGAGTAACCCATCGGTATACATCCGAGAGCTGGTGGAGCGCAACACAAGAACAGAGCTTTGTCCAAGCCAGTTCGTTATCAATTGCGCACGGCATCACGATAAGCCAATCCCTCGACTCCACGAGTTGATCGTTCGGAGGCGCCCGCATTCCACCTCTAACCCCTCACCGAACCGTCTGACCTACCCACTCCCACTCTACGCCAACCGTCTCCTTCCCTTTCCATCATGGGTCTCTTCTCCCGCAAACAAAAGCCCAAATCCGGTTCCACGACTTCTGGGAATTCTCTAGAAAACGCTTCAACATCCTCACAATCCTCTCTCAAATCTCCAAATACACCAGTCTTCACCAAAATGGGCCCAAATATACCCAAGATTCCCATGCCCAAGGCTCCAGATCCACATGTTGATGCGGCGGGGTATTTGAGAAGCATTGGCGCCGTTAGGGAACGCTGCTCAATAGTCTTGCAAAAGGCAAAAAGAAATCAACTAAATCATTTCGATGTTGATATGGAAAAGTTCCAGGATACAACGAACTTTGTTGTTTCTGTAATCAAGGTATGTTTGCACTATACTATTGCAATTGTCGGAATATCCACACTGGGAAAATTCTAATTGATACAGCGCGACTTTGCCCCAGACTATGCGAGCATTCCTCCTCACGGACGATGGCAGCACTTCAATGTTGGCGGACAAGACCGAATTGCAGCGTTGTTAGAGAGCTGGGGAAGCGAGACCGATCCTTCAGAACGTTGTCGCAGACTCTTGGATCTTTTCCTAGTTTCTGTTCTCTTAGATGCTGGTGCTGGAAACAGCTGGTCATACAAGAGTCAAGGAGATGGAAAAACATATCGTCGTAGCGAGGGTTTAGCCATGGCGAGTTTGGAAATGTTCAAGGATGGAAAATTTAGCAGCAACAAGAGCCAGCCACATCAAGTTGATGGAGAGGGTTTGGGATCGTTGACGGTCGAGGTTATGGCAGAGGGGTTACAGGTATCGGAGCAGAATCCTATTGCCGGACTGGAAGGACGAACGGGGTTGTTGATGAGGCTGGCAAATGCGCTGAACAACCAGGCACTATTTGGTGCGGATGCAAGACCAGGAAACATGCTCGGTAAGTGTTTCTCCATCGTCTGAATTATTGCTTGCTAACATTTCAGACTACCTCATTTCTCATCCCACTACTCAAGCTTCATCAATTCCTATCGTTCCTCTCCCAACTCTCTGGTCCGTTCTCATTGACGGACTGGCGCCTATTTGGCCCCCATCTCGTACAACACTTGACGACACCTCTCTGGGTGATGCCTGGCCACTATCCACTCTTCCAGTAACACCAACCACCGCCGCTTGGGAGACAATAGTCCCGTTCCACAAACTTACACAATGGCTCTGCTACTCACTTATGCAACCCATGTCCAAACTCATTCACATCCACTTCGGAGGCGCAGAGCTCATGACTGGTCTCCCTGAGTACCGAAACGGGGGTCTATTCATCGATACTGGGCTTCTCACGTTGAAGCCAGAGGATGAGAAGAGAGGGCTGGCGACCTTCAAAGAAGAGGGTACCAAGAGTGGAAAGGCAAGCATGGAAGTGGTTCCAATGTTCACACCGGACGATGATGTGGTTGTCGAATGGCGAGCAGTGACCGTTGGCTTTCTGGATCTGCTGCTCGAGGAAGTAAACAAGAAATTGGACTTGGAGGGGCCAGATAAATTGACATTACCCCAGATGTTAGAGGCTGGTAGTTGGAAGGTAAGTCTCTGTCCACTTCTTAGCAGACGTACGACTAATGTTGTAAAAGGGAGGACGAGAAATGGCGGAGATATCACGTCCAAATACCCAGTGCCCACCAATTGCTATACTGAGCGACGGAACAGTATTCTGATCACATTTGCAAACTATCTCGCTTGCTACATATTCCTGGCAGAATTTGGGCTTATTCTGTCAGATTATGGGCATATTTCGCTGATTGCAGGGCAAAGACAGCAATATTTCCCACTTGCTTTTCCAGATGGATGAGACATAGTGAGGATTTTACGTTTCCACGAAGCTACTAGAGCACCTGCTAGGTCATGACATGAAAGGGATGGGAGAAGACTTGCTCTGGCTCTAGCAGACGTACTTTAATACTAGCGAGACTTTCTCCAAAATGAAGGGTTAAGGACTTTTCGGAGAATGAGATATGCTGCACAGTCTAGGTCATGCTCCCTTGTTTGTCTCGTGAATCCATGTAATCATGGATGCTTGGTATGTTATTGGGTGGCTGACGTTATGGTGTGTGATACATTGGGAAACATGAACCTTGATGCTGCTGTCAAGCTGCCGTCGCTAAGAGAGTGTTCGCTCGGCTCCATGACAACAGCATCTCGTCATCCGTCCCTTGTAATATATGACTCGGTACATGCTATTGATTGTTCTCCTGCGGTGGCAGGAGATATCCTGTCTCTATTTTGTCTCCACCAACCAGCAATCGGGCTCTCGCTTGTTATTTACTTCGTAATTATCAAATATCATTGAGCCAGGCATATAGACAATGGATCTTCTACTTGGTGACGCTACTTCACGAATAGCATCCTCTTTGGGCGGAGCATACCGCCAATTGTCGCTAATTATATGTACTGACATGGCATGTTCACTCGCAGTGCCTCCGCAATGTCATCACGTCGTACTAAGATTCTCGCAGAAGCAAGTGCAAGAAGTCCATCGCACTTTTAGACGCTCAGCTCTTTCCTCAATGTCAACTTCTCTCCTCGTACACCAAAACAAATCTGCAAAGGAGACTGTGCATTCGTGGACAGACGAGGCCCGCAAGAAGACAATTTTCATCCAACAGCTCAAAGCCGAAGTCCTCTGTACTGGTACTGATGCCAGACGTAATGTCGAATCACTTGTCAAGAACATCCAACCAGTGGATGAGGAGATCACAAATCCTGTCGTGAAGCATCTTGAGGTTGATTCCGTCGCCGATTAAGTCACAAAAGAGCTTACCAACATTGTCAACCGCTCACTTAACCACCTTGAGCGAGTTTGTAGCGTGGAGATTCTGCTTTCGATTCTGAAAGCCCGATAAGCTAGCGGTCGTCCACAGGACTCCCAACGGGATAGAGAGTCCCACGGCACGACCCTGGAGCTCCCCAGTAACCTTGTTGCAGCGTGCCAGCGCGATCTCCCAGGTGCTCTAAAATTGCACGAGTTGGAAGTCGATGGTGTCTGCGATCTTTTGCGAGCGGTATATGAAGAACTCAGGTTCTTCCGCGTCAAAGCCCGAGCTTCATTGTAACAACCTTGCCGCCGAAGCAGTCCAACGGATTGCACAAGCAGTCAACACATGATGACACCGGTTAAAGGCCGTCCAGACGACTGTTGGTCCCTTCTTCCATTCACTTTCCTCCATTTACTTCCTCCAGAACCTCATCTCTAAAAACCTATTCCCCCTAATCTCTTTCACTCCCTCTCTCCTATATGCTTTCAATCATTCCTCCATCACTTTCTTCCCATAGTCCTTTCCACCACTAACTTGTTTCCAGCACTGTTACATCAACACCATTCATCAACACCATTCATCAACCTCCTGGGGTGACCGGAGGCTCTGTAACCACAGAGTCGAAGCCTTGGAATGGCGATAGACCTCAGGTAAACAACCAATCCAATATCTGCTGGTTTCTTCTAACACTTATAGGGCTTCAACGAAGTCCTCAACCCTGTAACAGCAGTCGAGACACGATGGACTTTGGTGAACAAAGACGATCTCGGAATGTTGACCACACTTTCGCCATCCATTGGCGTGGTCACAGTGTTGCACATTACTTGAGAAGTGGACCAGGAGATATCGTATAGTAAGTTCCAACCTGTGGTCTATTCTTGGGCAGCGTTTATATTGACTTTCCTAGCATCCAACGGAACCCTCCAAACCTTTACAAGTTCATGAACAGCTCTCCATCCATGTTGGAGTACCCGGACGAAGACCCTGAAATCTCTCAATACGAAGATCTGGACGATGTCATGGCTAGGATTGGGCGTGGCGCAGCCCAGGACTTCCTGTACATATTCCAATGTACCCAAATTGTTTGGGGACATTGCCCGCCTGGCCATTTTGTCCGTGTCAATCCGGACGGCAACGATGAGTTCTACCTGTCAATCCCGTTCCCTCCCTCATATTGCCGAACTAGGCAAGAATTCGTCCGAGTTCATCAGTGTCGGTGATGAGATCGAGCTGTTCTTCCGCCGAACAAGAACGTCTCACCCAGTTACAGGAAGACTTCTGCCGCGAGAAGATCCTTGGAAGGGCTTTGTGTGTGATCGTGTTGAGTTCCCAAATCACACGGGAACACACCTCCTTCGTGTCTCGCGCCCTTACTTTGGCTCCGTAGCCGACACGACGATCATTCCAGCAGCCGACGAATGGAACAAAAATGATCAGTACAGTGCGGTCTTCATCTAGCTCAAAGACGACGCAAAGACTGTCAAGGCACGCATCAATGATTTTCGACAGATGGACCCACGAGTCACCGATACACCTGCAGGTCGCAGAGATCTGGGATTGGACGAAGCTGAGATGATCTACGGTCATGATGATTTGCTCTTCAACCCCGACGATGAGGATGCGCTATTCACAGAGGAAGGTTGTGATACCCCTCCACCGATTGACTTCACCAATCAGAAGGCTGTCGTCGTTGGCAGAGAACTTTCCAGAGTTTGGTTTGTAGACTTCTTCGAGGGCCTCTCCAAGCAGCAAATCGAAGGTCTCATTGAGAGTTGCACAGATACTCAGAAGAAGTAACACCTCGCAGTGGCGAGGAGCGTACCTTGTGGAATCTTCCCCATCGTTGGACCAGGTGGAACGGGCAAGACTACCGTTGTGACTGTTCTCCTCGTGGCTGCGCTTGAGCGTGGCAAAAAGCCAGTGGTCTGCTCAACTACCAATGCAGCAGTCACAAACATATGCAAGCGCTCTCGATTGAAAAATGCTAGGGGTGAGCGACTCTTCCTTCGATGCCACCCTGAGCATGAGGAACATGCCAGAAATCATCAGCTTCCGAGCAGAGAAGCCTGAGCCACTACATCAAAGAGACTCATTCGCCATCCATACCTGCAGGTGATGTCCCTGGCTTCGAGAAAAGCAAAGGCAAAGCGAGCTGCCAAGTTCCATTGGCAAGCCTCCGTTGCGAGAGGCGTCTTGCAAGTAGCAGGTATCATCCCATCCAAAGTTGTTGATGCTTCGACAAAGCTACGTATTTCTTTGGGAACTTTTGGCCAAGCCCCGACTTGAACTCACGGATGATGGGGGCCCTTCTGATGAAAGGACATATCACAAGAGCTCGTATCGATGTCATTGCATGGGCGGACGTGATGTTCACTACCTGCATAAACTCAACATCCAATCGGTTGAAAGAGTGGGTTAAAAAGTCCGATTTGGCCATCCAAGATGATAGTGGATCAGTTACGCTTGCAGAGTCGTTGATTCCTGTTAAATAGGACAAATCATATATTCTGGCTGGTGACCCCAACCAAAGTGGTCCTATCGTCATGTCGATACAGCAGAAATTCGGCAACAAGGAAGCCATCGATGTCCTCGGGTCGACAATGCAACAATCATATGTTACGGCGCTCATCGACAACATTTGGCCTTACTGACTGTTACCAGAGCAGTTGCGGATCGAGCCTGGCTTGTGGAATTTGGCCAACACCCTCATCTACGACAACCAGATCGCCATGCACCCAAATTCACGTCTCTCTGAGGAGGGCACTGTCCTCGAAGCATGGTGTAACACATACTCCCGGGACACTCGGGAGTAATCCTTCCTGCTCCAGCAAGCAAAGCCTATCCTCTAGTGATCGACGTTTCTGGCGGCTACACATTCACAGAACCACGAGGAACATTCCGTGGTACGTCGGCTAAAATCCACTTCGGCCTTGAGGCGCTGCTCGATTTGTAGCCTTCCATCCGCTGGTAACGCCAGGAAAGATTGTCGTGCTCACACCGTACCTCAAACAAGTCTCTCTTTGGCATGAGGCTTTGGACAACTACCCACAACTTGACGGGATTCGAGTTGTCTGCCCTGAGTCTATGCATGGCTGGGAGCAATGCTTCGTCTTCTGGGACACAGCTGTTGCTCAAAACGTCAAGGGCGAGTACAGCTGGTTGGCAGATAGGCAGCGCATGTGCGGGTCCCTCACTCGGTACAAGAGTGGGCTTGTAATCATTGGTGACTCTCGCATTACGATTAGGAGTGGTAACGTCAGAGATGGGTCTGCTGTCAACGCGGGGGATACAGAAGAATGGTGGCTTTCTGGAAATGGTTGACTGACCATCGGCGAGTGGTCCATCGCTCAGTTGTAGATATCCAGCATCGTCTCTGTGACTTCATCACACCAGCGACTGTTGAGCACGAGAAGGTGGTGTGGAACGCAGGACAAAGAGTAGCCAAGGAGCTTTTGTTGAAATACGATGGGGATTCTCAATGCGTTTTGCGTGATGGTGCGAGTTTCCGGAGCCCATTTCACGCTCGCTGTATCATCATGAATAGAGGCTCGAATTTGGCTAAGATCTCTCAGAAGTTCCATAGCCTCCCCAAAGGCGCTGCTAGTCTCGTCTTGATATATCTAGATAACGTTTCAGCGTCATGGCCTTCTTCCGAATACGTTCAGTAAGTCCTTGGGAGTCGCGACTTGAAATTCCAGTTTCTGTTGGTCTATCACATATTGACTCGGGTTTTCAGTCTGTTGATATGAGCAGGAGAAATAGATGGGCCCCAATGCGGATCCTCCCTGCGTGGGGATGATCACGCTAATAGCGCGAGCTTGTGATCTGGACGCTGTATTTCCGACCATGAGCTCAAAAAGAATTGTCGCCCACGAAACCAAAGATTATGTTTCACTTTCCATTTACGAATCTACTCTAACAGCTATGGCCAAGTCCCACCCTCCAACAGAGACACAGGTATCACATAAGGGAAGCGATGTGTCTTCCATGCGCTTGTTCTTGGCATCCGTGCCCAAGTAAACAAACACAAACTCGAGACCGGACGAGGGGTGGCTAGATGTTTCGACCCACATCTATGCATCATCTTCAATTCAAAGATTGCTTCTTATGGCATTATAAAAGCCTATGAATTTGAATTTCAACACGCGGGAGTTCTCGAGTTGTTACAATTTTTTCCGGACCAGAAAAATTCCGGAGGCTTCGCTTAATTCAGGGGTCAGTATCCGCATCCGTTCGAGCAACCATTCAACGACTCATCCTGAACCTCAGAGTTTGGTTTATGCTTTCCTGTCTTTCCTTTCCTTCTTCTTACCCAAAGCAGAGGAGTTTGCCGCAACTTGACCATCGCCGTGGCCGGAACTCGAGGGTTATCATTTACTGATTTGTGGGTGATGGTCTCCAAAGGTTAGCGGTGCTGAGTTATGGATTGTGGGCTCAAGCAAAGTCTCATCATATGGTTTATAGAATTTGAGACTCCATCTACGATAAGCATGACTCATTTTGTTAAAATGAGTAGTGAGCTTCGGGAAGACAATTCCCTACTCTGTCTCGGGCCTAGATTTCAACACCACAATTAGCCGAAATCGGATCACGTGTGACGATGACTAACTCGAAGGCAATTTTCTTCAGCCTGCACGAGACATCCAGTGAACATTTGAGTCAATGGCGAGTAAGATTCGAATCGGCCTCTGCATACGAGCACGCGCATTGACCGTTGCAAATAGTACCAGACCATTGATTCGCCAATTGCAGTCAGCCGAAGTACAAAGGATCATCTCACACCCTCAAAAAATTTGTTCACGAACTCTCGCTTCAGCTGCATCTCGACCCAAGAAACCCCGCCCTATCAAAATGGTCAGCGCCGATGAGTTTATCTTAACTCTTTCATGTCCGGATAGGCCGGGCATTGTCCATGCGGTTACTGGATTTCTGGCTCAACATAATCTGAATATCGTCGATTCGCAACAGTTCGGAGATCCCACATCGAAGACCTTCTTTATGCGTGTCCACTTTGCTCAAGTCGATGCTGCGGAGGGGACTGGCAAGATCAATGTGGAAGAGCTGAGAAAATCATTTGAGGAAACAGCTAAGCCAATGTCTATGGACTTCGATCTCTCATCGACAGCTCAAAAACCACGAGTACTGATCATGGTATCGAAGATCGGGCACTGTCTGAATGACATTCTTTTTCGGCAATCGATCTCGCAACTCGGAATCGAAGTCCCTCTCATCATTTCCAATCACCCAGACTTTGCTCCTTTAGCCGCCTCGTACAAGATCCCATTCCGACATCTTCCCATCACAGCTGATACCAAGGCCGAGCAAGAAGCCAAGATCCTCGAGCTGGTCAAGGAACACAACATTGACCTGATCGTTCTGGCGCGGTATATGCAAGTGCTGTCCCCAGCACTCTGCTCCGCTATGTCTGGCAAAATCATCAACATCCACCACAGCTTCTTGCCGTCCTTCAAAGGTGCCAAGCCGTACCACCAGGCGTACGATCGTGGCGTTAAGATTATCGGTGCTACGGCTCACTTTGTGACGAGTGATTTGGATGAGGGGCCGATCATTGAGCAGGATGTTGTGAGGGTGGATCATGGGTTGAGTCCAAAGGGATTGACGACTGAAGGGAGCAATGTTGAGAGCAAGGTACTAGCTAATGCTGTTAAGTGGGTTACCGAGAAGAGGGTACTGCTCAATGGTTCCAAGACCATTGTTTTCAACTGATTTATCCTTCATAAGTAGTTTCGTTAAGGTAGAAATTACCTAAAAGTCAAAAATTAGAAAAGAGCAAACTTGGATTTTTAACGATAGGGCGAGGACATCACGTAGACTTTGAATATGCGGCTCGGACTTGAAGATTCCAAATTACATAGTTTCGGCAGGTTTTCGAAGCCTTCTGGACCTGACTTGTCACAATCTTTCTATTGAAGTTTGAGTGTATGAAATTTCAAGGCTTAAATGTAGGTGTAAGAATATGGTAAGACCGTGAAGTACCTATCAATTCTCTACAAAGTGGAACCTTTCATATGATATTAAAAATTCTTGGACGTGCCTGGAGTAGGTACGGAGGTAGAACGTCAGGCTTCAACTAATCTGTGCAAGTATCGTATCGTTCTCAAGAGCTAACTTACTATCTACATTTCGAAAGCAACGAGACGCCATTCGTGAGCCAATTTTTGCATGAGGTATGAGGATGATCTACGGATATCTGTCTATGTAGAAGCGATTTCATTGGAGGTATTCAATTAAGCTTTACACCATGCAATTGTGTCAGTCCGGGGTCACTTCGGATCTTACCCGAAACCTCGGATTCTTAGCGCTTGGCTACGTAGGTGGGTGTGCCCGCGTGCAACATCTCTCACCGGATCACCAGGAACAAAACATAACGATCTTCGAACCCGACTTTCCCGCCCTTTTTATGTCAACGACAGTACCGAGAATACTGCCTTCGCTCCAATACAAACATGGCATTGCTACAATCTGTCTAAAGAAGCACAATAACCCGCCGCTTCGCAACTCACATCCATAGAGCGAGCAAGTAAACATCCCACCTCGTTCCTCGAAAATGCTCCTCCTCCACCAGACCGGCAGCGTCAAAATCGGCGAAAGTAGTACGGTATACAGTTACCTATACACCGGCGCACGACCGTATCCTGCCGTCCCCTCAGCATTTACACCTCAAGATAAAGAATACTTCGGCCATCGCTCTTCGCGCCGCCTTCGTTCATGGGCCATACACGCTCTATACCGCTGCGTACCCCGCGACATTCCACCCCAATGCGAAATTCGAGAATCCGAGGACATATGGCGTACCAGAGTTTGAACCGAACTTGAAGGCAGGGGGAAACTTCTCGTGCAAGTTGAATGTCCCGGAGAGCGTGAGAGAGACGGCGGGAAAGGGAAGGAGTCCTGTGAGAGGCGGGGATGGAGAGGCAAGGCAAGGAAAGGGGGAGGATTTAGAGGAGGACAAGAGTGTGAGCTGGATCATCGAAGTGTCTAGCCAGGTTATTTTCTCAAATTCCGCGGCAGTCCATTATGAGATATTGCTTGGACGTGACGAAAAGAGTCTGTCTCTTGGCTTTGCGAGCTCGCTGACAGCGGGTGGGAATGGACCACAAAGTCAACCGGGGCAGGTGAGTGATCACCAGCACGGGGCAGGGAGTACAAGGGATGGGCGCGGACATGGGCATCACAGTGGCTTGGCCAAAGGTGTATTCAGTAAATCTATCAGAGTGAAGGTAGACGACACGGCAAGTTTGTGGAATACCCCGAGGATGCCAGAGTGGGATGATGTTGAAGATGATGTTGCGGGAAACGAAGCGAACTCAGGCAAGGAGGGCACGGATAAGCCTACGCTTGAAGGGAATGGACGGAAAGAGGAACAGGGACATAGGACGAATAGACAGAAGAAAGTACATCTAGTGGTCTTGACCCATGGCTTACACAGCAACTTGGGTGCTGACATGTTGTTTTTGAAAGAGAGTATTGATGAAGCTGCCAAGAAGGCAAAGGTTGATGCCAGGACACGGATGGCAAAGAAGAGAAAAGAAAGCAAAGCTGCGGATACTGTAGAGCGGGATGGGAATGCAGCGAAAGAAATTAAGTCAGCACAGGAAGAAGAGCAGAGCGAGGATGAAGAAGAGGTCATTGTTCGAGGTTTCTCCGGGAATTCTGTACGGACAGAAAGGGGTATCAAGTACCTAGGCAAAAGACTCGCCAAGTACGTATTACAGATGACCTACCCGGACCAGCCGTATAAGCCGGTAACGAAGAAGTCAACTGTTGTGGCTTTATCACATGCCATTAAGCCAGAGCAACCAGCTGCAAAGGCGACGAGCAAGGCATCTGGCCTACCCACACACGATCATAGCTCTATCATCAAGGCGCCATTCGCAGAAAAGAAACTGGCGTATAAAATCACCAGTATCAGTTTCATTGGCCATTCTCTAGGCGGCTTGATTCAGACATATGCCGTGGCCTATATACAGAAACACTCCCCAGAATTCTTCGACAAGATTGAGCCCATCAACTTCATTGCTCTAGCCTCGCCTTTTCTGGGTTTGAGTAACGAGAATCCGATGTATGTCAAGTTTGCCTTAGATTTCGGTCTCGTGGGTCGGACTGGGCAGGATCTGGGCCTGACTTGGAGAGCACCGACTATTGCGAGAAGTGGATGGGGCGCGATTGTCGGTGGAATAGGAGAGAGTGCACATAAGAAGATTGACGGAGAGTCAGCACCAGAGTCCAAACCTTTACTAAGGATTCTACCGACTGGACCGGCACATGTTGTTCTTAAGAAGTTCAGGAACAGAACTATATACTCAAACGTTGTGAATGACGGAGTCGTGCCTTTGAGGACGAGTTGTCTGCTGTTCTTGGACTGGCAAGGCTTAGGCCGCGTTGAAAAGGCCAGGCGGGAGAATGGTTTAGTTGGAACCATGGCGAGTTGGGGATGGGCTGAGCTCACTGGTGCCAATTCCAGTTCTCCATCGGGACGGACGTTCTCAGAGAGCTATGCCAGTGAATCGGAAGAAACTGGGACCAATACTCCTACAAAGCAAGGGCACGGAGGAGATGTTCCTCAACCATCACCATATGCTACTTTAGATGATGACGCCAGGAGTCTGAAGAGTCTCGAACGGCCTCTTTCTGCTGGTGCTCGTCATCCTCCAACAACAGTAGAGCCAACGAACAATGCTGGACCTTTGGCAAGCATCATGAAGTTTTTCCAACCTGCTGCTCCTTCAACATCAAAACCCCACAACGATCACCCCAAGCATACAAAGATCTATAAGAGGAGCCAAACTCTTAGAATGGGAAGTGAATCATCATCCAGTCCATCCATATCCACACAAGAATATTCGCCCAAGAAGGCCCCCGGCAAAGCCACAACAGGCGAGGACAATGAAGACCCAGACCGACTGTCCGCCCCTCCCAAAACTACCTTCTTCGAATCCGCAGGCGATATCATCAAGCCCCCTCTACCACCCACAGATTTCCTCATTGACCCCTCCTCTCGTCCCCGAACAATCTTCCACGACCGAGTCTACCACCCCTCCGACATCCCTCCACCACCCCTCAAGAAACGCCCGACAAGTTCCCTCATGCTCCGCCGCCGCTCCTCCCTCCAATCATCAACACAGTCAACACAATCATCCGATCCATTTCCTCCGAAGTTCAATCACACCGACTCAACTCTATCCTCCCACGATTACGATGACACACGACACACCAACCCAGACAAAGACCCCCGCGAAGTCGTCGACGGCTCTGCTATGAAAGTCGAAGAGAAAATCGCCCGTGCCTACCATCGTGACTTATCCTGGCGCAAAGTTCTCGTGCGTCTCGAGCCAGACGCACACAACAACATCATCGTCCGCCGCATGTTCGCTAACGCGTACGGCTGGCCTGTCGTCAAACACCTCTGCGATACACATTTTGCGGACTCCGAGGCAGCGCATACGAGGGATGAGGATGAGAGTAATGCTGAGCGTGCAAAGGGCGAACATGAGAAGCCTGCCGAGGACGGTGGAGAGACGAATGACGATGACAAGAACAAGAGCAACAATAAGAAGAACACCGACGATGGGGATGGCCTCACACCCCCAAAACCACTCACCGAATCCGATCGCACGGATTCCGAGCGCAGGGAAGCTACCGACGCCCTCCCACCCCTCATGACTTCCCTGCCCAACATCAATCGGCCGGGCACAGGACCAGGTACAACCACAGGCCCAAACAGCCTCGCCAAAGCCCTCTCCGGCGCCTCACTGACCGTCCCAATACCCAGTCCCGGCGGCGGGAGCGCAAGCAGGAAATCCTCTTCCACGGGCGGTACGGGGTATGCGTACGAGAGCGACACAGCGTGGAGCGAGCGCGACTGGGCGGATAGCGAGTTTGACAGTGATGATGCGGACGGTCTTGCTGAGCGAGAACGGGAGAAGGAGAAGAAGAGGCATTCGACGGGTGGCGGTGAAGGGTGGAATTGGACGGAGGCTATTGCGGGAAGGGGGGCGACGGCGGCGAGTCCGAAGGGGACGGATAGGGAGGAGATTGAGAGGTTTTTGGGGAAGGGAAAAGGTGGTGGGAATGGGAATGAGGGTGGAGAGGTTGTGAGTCCTAGAGCGTAGATTGTGAATCGGCAGATATGTTTCTGCATGCATGCATATATGAGTACAGAACGAGTAATATTTTAGATGCTACGAAGTTTCATGGCAGCGTTGAGATGGAGATGAACTCAGAGATGTAATAGAATGAATGGAATGGAATATAATACAAACAAAGTGCTCCTGTCAAAAAGCAATCGATGACTGAGACTGCAGTGTAAGGTAGTGTTCACTTGCGGTGGGAATCAAGCATCATGGTCTGTTTTGCAATGTATCGTATTGAGTTATATCATGAAAATCGAAAAGGCTATTATCGATAATGGGTATCACGTTTCTAGACCCGAACTAGCAGCGGCTCTAACAAGCCAAAGCCACTCAACGTGCGAAGAAAGGTAAAGAGTTACCTTAACTCCTCCCATTCCTAGCATCCTTCGCCCTCCTTCCCCAGCCGGCGATTTTCCTTGCCCGTCCGTTGTATATCCCAGCCTATCCCACCCAGCCCCAGAGACCGTGTACGTCATAAAAACATCATTCAAGCAGCGGGTACATACAGACTGACATAGGTACAAAAATATGCTTGTGCCGAGATACACGGATACGCGAATATGTACACATTCCGACCCAGTGGTCGGGAGGTATCTCATGCGCCGCCCAAATCTATCCGATGAACGCCTAGCGGAGCTGCTACCTCACGAGGGAGGGCAGCATGAAAAAGATCCCAAAATAAAAATTGTGACAAAAACAGCACGTGGTGGGTGTTGGAATTGTCAGGCAGTTAGAAGACCACCATGGCGCATCCCATTGATCCTGGATGGAGGGCGGGGTTTGGAAATTCTCCGACCTCAGGCTGATGTGGGGATGTTTATCAGCTGGTGCAAATTGATCAATCAATGGCGATGAGTCCTCAGGGGCGATATTGTGATGCAGCAATCGCAGCCAGAGCGTCTAGTCCACTTTGATGGCTCTCACGCTGAGGTGAAATGGGAGAGACATAGTAAGCTGATGTTGCTGAGGGACTTCCGTACGATGTGAAAGCCGGCTGCTGCTGTTGGTGTTGTTGATATAATGCAGGGTCCACTGGGGTAATTTCCGTCGATTCATTGGTATTTCTGCTCGACGGACGACTCGACCTGCCGTCTATTGAGCTAGCCTTCCGTACGCCAGCAGGCAAGGTGAGTGTTCTGATCGCCGCATTCTTTTGAGCAGCTGACGATCGAGAACGCTCTTTGGTGTGAGTCTCGAGATGCTGCTTCATGTTGTCGCCGCGAGTAAACTTCTTCTGGCAGCCTTTCCAAGTACATACGACACCCTTCTCAGCGGTGTGAATTTTCGAGTGACGTGATGCGTGACCGGAAGTGGTGAAAGTCTTGTCGCAATTATGAGTATCTCTATGGCGACAGGGATACCGCTTTGGCCCTCTCTCCTGCTGAGTCCGATTTTGATACATTTCGTCGTCGTACATCTGTGGTTCTGGGTATGATGATGTCCGCGGACCTTGGTAATTTGGAAGAGGCATCGAGTATTGATGGCTCGAGTAATCTTCCGTGCGTGGAAATCCTTCGCGATAGTCGAATTGCGGTTGACTCTTGTAGCCCATGTAGGACGACGGTCTACCGAAGTCTTTCAACGAGGTAGGTGTAATTGGAGAGAGGGGGTCGTTGGTGTTGTTGGAATCAAAGGAATCTGCGCGAACGAGATCTGGGATGTGAGGAGAAGAGGTGCCGCTTTGTATGGACATTGCGGAATTTGATCGTACCATACTCGCTGAGTCAAATGCCGAGTAAGTGGATCTGAAAGGGCTTTCCTGTGCTGCGGGCTCATCGTTGAGGAGAGAGACCTTCCGGCCCGAAGAGTCTCTGGCGTGCATTCTCGGCCTTGCTGCCATGATGAACAATCTTCCAGACTTTGAGAAACGTGAGCGAAATAGTGAGAGATGTCAACTCTTTCCAAGCAGGAATTAGAGTTCTGAAGTGGTGAGGTAAATGCTGAGCTGGAGCGAAGAGACAACAAGTATCTATCCGTCGGAAATGTGCGCAGTCACGATAAACAAGATGGGTGTGTTTCGGAAGCCCAAATGATGATGTAGTTAGGAATACGCGGATGGTGTTATCATTGAAGTCTTGATGATGATGATGATGATGTTCTTGTTGGAGGAAGCGATGCGATGTGATGTGATGTGATGTGATGCGCGGCTGACGGGAGGAGGAAAGCTTTGGTGGTTGGACAGAGCGGAAGGAGGGAGGAGAGAAGCAGAGCAAAAGAGCGCAAGATGGGATTCTATCAATTTTATGGGATTTCCATTTGGGGTGGAAGGGGAGACAAGGGAAGCAGGGCAGAGCAGGGCAGGACAGGGCAGGACAGGGCAAGGGCAGCAACATAGAAGGGCACTAGGGTAGCGGGCAATTTTAGTTTAGCTCGAGGGGATGAGCGAGCAGGGAAAGACAAGGGCAGGGAGTAGGGGGCGGGGCGGGACAGGGGCAAGGAAGAGGATGAGAAGTGGAGAAGGGAACTACTTAGTGTGGTACAGTACGGTCTTGGGTGGTGTGGACAATGAATGGTGAAGCAGCACTGGCACGGAAGACCCACTCGATTCTTTTTCTTCTCCTCTTCGAATAATTCATTAACTTTGTCTGGAAGAGTGAGGAGGAAAAAGAGAGTGACAAAGAGAAAGAGGAGACAATGTCTGAAGCCGATCCTGGATTATGCTATGCCTCCAAAGAACAGGGCAGAGTTGTAAATTACTTGTACTTACCTCCGTACTGCTTTACGACAAAACATGCGACAGCCACCGGACCCTGCTGAACCCTTATGATGTGGGTGGACTTGACCCTGGTTACAGCAGCGTAGCGTAATGTACCTCCCTACAGTCTGTACTGTAGACACGGGAGACAAACATGTGTGCATGTGCGTGAGTGCGTGTGAGTGAAGTGATGCGACCGAGAGAGATGTGGCAGTGGCGGCAGGTCGTACCACCCGGCCTGGGCAACAGTCCAACATCCTCCCTCCTTTGTTTGGCTGATCTTAAGTCCACCAACTTGCATGTGGCTTATAACTCCAAATACCGAGAACTCCGTATTTTCGCAAGCATCACCATGCCCTTTCTTGAACGTACTGAACTTGTACACATGCTATCCAAATGCCAGAGGTTACCATACTGGACTTTGGCGCCCCCTATCTGAGTCCGACACGAATGACTTTCTTTCTCATCACGCTGTACTCGGTAATCACAAATTCAATAGTCGGTCAACAAGAATGCGCTGGCATATTCAGTAATAGCTCGTTAGAAAGGGTCCTGGCCTCTTCCTTGGATATCGTAGCTCTCATTCGTCTCGAAAGCTCATCTCTCACAGCTGGAGCAGCTCCTGCCCCGCTCTAGCGCGATGCGATTCAGGGTCTTACTTCTACAATCCCCTCCATACATCACCGATACCACCGTGTTGGTTTGAGCGGAGAAAGTGCTCCTAGGTTTCTCGAAACCAGATCAGACCCCTCAAGTGCTCCCCAAAGCTTGGAATCATCCAAGGAGGTGCAGCTTCCTTGATGCATGTCATGATGTTTTGTGAGCGAATTAGAATCGAGGCAAGCTGTGAGAGAGCGCGCGTATGGTATTTTCCCATCTCACCATCGTCTCGAGCTACAACAAGCTCGACTGACTGACTGACTGACTGACTGAGTGTTGACTCGTCCGGCTTCTATGGCCGCAGCCACGGATATGCACTCGGCTGAGTGCATGGCAGGCAGGCGGAGGCGCTGTGCTGCGCTGCACGTTACTGTTTTCCCTGCATATGGCGGCGGCTTCTTGGCGATCGCCCCTCTCTACCTTTCTTTCCCATCCGTCACTCCGTCAGGGTTCATTCAGCACCACCACCACAACCACCACCAACACACCGCACCACGCTGGTCAGCAACCCTTTTTCGTATGCAACCCTCAGACGAGCAGACGCAGAAGCAGAAGCAGAATACAACTCACAAAAAACGCCCGCCCACGCAAATGATCAACCGCAAATAATATTCATTAAGCCCCGCGCATTCCATTTCACGACTCTCCTCCCTTTTTCCACTTCTCTTTATGCCTCCCAGTTGTCGAGATGACCAACCAGCTTCCCAGCGGTGCAGCGGAGGCCCCTCCGTCAGACAAATTTGCAGCTCACATCTCGATCCCCTTAACTTCTCAATCCTCTTCGTTCGGCGCCTTCCCTGTCCCTGTCGTGCAAGCGCGGGGTCCAGAGAGGTCCAGAGCAGTCGATTTCAGGGTCTATCAGGCTTGACCAGCTCAGGCAAGTTTGGAAGGGGCGCATCCAGAAAAGATCCGCGCCTTCCCTTGCCTCCCTTACTTCAACGGCATGGCCCCACCACCCACTTGGGCCACCTGGGGCCAATGCAACTAATTGTCTCCACCCTTTCCCTTGCCCTCCTCTCTCTCCCTCTCCTGCACCTTGAGAGCTTGATGTCCCGACTCCCGGCACGTCTTCCGCGTTTCTATTCCTCTCCTCCCTCTCCTCCCTCTCCCCCTCTCACTACTTGCCCCATTATTATTAGCTCATCCATGTGGTGCCAGGAACGTTGCCCGCGTCAGGGAATCAGGGTCCACGGAATGAGGGAATTCGCGGTCCACCGTTATGATGCAATGCATATCTGGGGACCGGGAATGAATGAAACCCGATGCGTGCCTGTCCTGCCCTCCTCTCGTGCGGAGCAGCAACACCACAATCATACCACAACAACATGCCACAACCGCGGGACGGCACTTCCCCATATGCCTATTCGATCTCACATCCCATTCCCTCGGTCAGCAAGCACAACCCAGCCAAATCCCATCATTTCCTGGAGGAAAGTCTCCGTTTGTCTCGTCCACTCAGACCCAGTCGCCCAACTCATCCCAAGCAACCCGGTCACTCGGGTTCAGGACAGGAAAAAAATAAATAGGCCATGACCTCATCGTAGATTCACAATCTGAAAGAAGATCGAATTTTCTACGTGGGATCGAGATCTGACCCGTGGAGTGGAGACCCTTGACATGGGGAAGCGAAGTACCTAATGCAACTTAACTCTTGAGTCTGGACAGTAAGCTCTCCTAGCTCCGTAGCTCCCTGACTAGCTAACCTAGATATACGGAGTGGAATGGAAGAAACGACTAGCGAGAGCTAAAATTATAACCTCACCAGACCGACCTCATGTACAGAACCACTTGTCCGGAAACAACGATCTCGATCACGGTATGATGTCCGCTGTACAGTACTGCAGGCCTGTGAGTTGGCAGGATTTGACTCGGATGAAATCTACTTGTACTTGGTAAGTCCTCTGCCTCGGTTGGCTCTGCGTTTGAAGCTGTGGTAAAGACGAGGTACCGAATATGTGGATCTGAGCTTCGTTTTTCCTTCCAATCCAACTTAAACCAAGTAGCTTGTCTTCCTTCTTAATCAGGTAAGAATCGTCGAGCTGTCAATCAGGTTTTATTGGAAAGACTGGTCTCGAACAATGTGCAAAGAAGATCTGGCAAATTCGGGACTGTGCGCTTATTACCTGATATTAGGAAAACATGAAATCTGCAACCGCTCGACTTGACAAGACGATAGATATTGCAGAGTAAAAGAAACCTCAACCAACCAAAGACGAAACGGGGACGGCTCCGCGCATCTTAGCGTCTGAGACTGTCGTTTAAAGGTACTGACACATGTCTCACAACTTTCAATAACTACTAGCATATATGGTAGCGCCTGGGTCTTACTCAGAATTGGAGGAGAAAAACAAAGTTGTACATGTGGCGTAAATAAGCCACAACTATCGAGACCCCTAAAACTCTTAAAATGTGTGAGGTCATCCTCACCTGATCGAAGATTGTTCAGGTCCCGAGGTCTTGCGAGCGGACCACGACACATACAGTAGGATAGGAGACAGCTCCTGAAAACATGCCACCAATGATTTCCTCCTCCTTTCGGATGAGAGTTCCTGAGCTATTCGATCCAGCCAGTCAGTCAGGACCTTCGTTTCGTTCCGTTGCGTTCACGGACGGACACCTCTCTGCGAGTTACTAGTGGAAGTAGAAGAAGAAAGTTGTTGTACAGGTCTAGTTCAATATTGCCTGCCATTGTAGTCCCTTCTTTCATCCCGGCCCAGGTTGACTGAAAGAAAGCTTTTCTTAAGATAAGAAGTGCTGGCCTGTGTAGTGATAAACCCCCCTTCTTTACGGACTGTACGCACTTGATGAAAGCTCTCAAAGAGGTCCGTCCAGCCAGTAGCATCTTCGTGTGTGGCCTCATAGAAGTATAGTAGCATCCCTTCACTTTTCGCTTCATGGCACGGGGAGTGACTACAAGTAGGTAGGGAGGGAGGGAGGGAGGTAGGTAGGTAGGTAGGTAGGTAGGTAGGTAGGTAGTGACAATCTCGAAGGCATCCAACCTATGAACTTCCAAACAAACACTCTTTCTATCCACAGCCCTCACCAAGTCCACAGTCCCCTCTCCCTCCCCCACAGTACCACACATATACAAACACACTTGACAAATATCTTCCTTCCTTCCATATTCCTCCCATCCATCCAACCATCCCTCCACCCCTCCAGCTAGGCCAGGCCAATACCTTCTTCTTCATCCCCACAATTGTACATACCCCGTATTTATTGTTACAACATCAAAAAAGCTTCTATCCCCCTTCTTTCTTGGGCGACCGGTACAGTGTAGTACCCACCCGAGCTACACTTCCTTCTCCTCCCTGGCTACACTTCCTTCTCCTCCCTGGCTACACTTCCTTCTCCTCCCTGGCTTTCCTTTCCCCCCCCGCGTCGAAGCCTCAAAGCGAAATTCACAGCGAAAGCCAAAACCAGAGACTAGTCCTCCAAGAAGGAAATTCCCCTCTGCCACAATCACGTTCGTTCACATTCACGTCGTACTAGAAGCAGCCCACACCACCCATTACGCTTGACGCTCATACTTCAGAAAACATCTGATCTGATGGAACATGTCACAGAGTGAGACGAGACGAGACGAGACGAGACACAAGACGAAAAAGAAAGAAAGAATGCAGAGAGCATTTTGTAAATTACAAGCAGTATTACATTCTTGTGACTTGTGAGATATCTCTCAATCAGGTAGGTGTCGTTTTTCTACTCGTGCATACTCCGCTAGCTACCGAGCTCCCGATGAGCTCCGTCTGGTATCGTAGGTCGAGATGTCAGGTTTTGTCAACGAAAGAAAGACAATAACTCCGTCGCTATGCCACTGTGAAAATCAAAGTCATGATCCTACCCTCCAGCCATCCACCCCACCACTCCCACTGCCTACGTTCGACTCAACTCGACTCGACTAATTGCATGTTCAATCCAAGTGAATGAGTCCCAGGGTATTTATGCCATGTCGTTACACTAGAGAATGTGTACCCACTGGCAGAAGCATACCACTGCCCAGCTTTCAGGTACCAAAACGCAACAAAAGAAAATCTAGCGACTCGAGCTCCGTTTCACAAAAATGGCTCAAGATTAGCCATCCCCGCAAAGCTATTGAATAGGTCGCGCTTATTCGATGTACCCGAGTCGTCCACTGTGGTGAGATTCAAGTTACCGATCTCGCACCAGTTTTTGTAATTCTGTTTTTATATCAGCCAACGATCACAGACATAGGCGGAATGCCGGGATAGGGGTAGAACTCACAATACAACTCAGATACTTGCACCAACTACAAGTCTTACGATCCTGGTAGAAATTCCTCATCAGAAGAATAAAAACCACCAACACGAAAACCAAACTGCCCGCTCTAACCAGCCACCAAGCCCACCAAAGCGGTTTACGGCCTTTGAAGAACCCAACCGGATTCTTCGCAAAGCCAGTGATACCCGCGTCGGGTTTATCGCCGTTCCCACGAATAACTGGTGCATAAGGGGGATCGTCTTCACCAGTACGCTTGCGCAGTGCATTGGGCGAATGGAGAATGCAGATTCCGAGGACGAGTCCCATGAAGAAGCCTCCGATATGGGAGAAATTATCCAGACCAGGAAGGAGGCCAAGACCGAAGGAAATGACAATGTCAAGCATGATGAAGCCAAAATCTTTCCATGGCGACTTCCGGTCACCCCAAGTGTACAACAGGTCAAGAAGATTGAGGGCAATGATGCCGAAGAGTGCACCTGATGCTCCTGTCGAAGCGATTCCTGTTGCCGCAAAATTTCCACCAAGCACGAACCCGAATATTCCTGCGGAGAAGTAGACGAGGAAGTATCTGATTGGTCCAATAGCTATCTCCATCTCCTTTCCCAGTGTCATCTGAAGTAGCATGTTGAAGCCAATATGGATAAGTCCGGCGTGTAGGAAGATCGGTACAATGAAGCGGAACCATTGATCGGGCTGATTCTCGAACTCGTTCAGTGGTTCGGTCTTGTTTCCTGGGAAAACGGGATTTTGCTTTTCGGGCATGTTGAATCCGCAGAGTTGGGCAAGGGTGCAATTCTGATTGTCGTTGGAAGTCGTATCTGGACACGGCCATGATATTGGACCTCCTGTATCCCGGTTCTGAACACCATCTACCGAATGCATACAAGGTACAAAACGAGCCCCCATATTGATGAGGACGTAAGGCGAGGGACCGATCATAGGATTGAAGTTTGGTTTGATTTCGATAGGGGATCCAGTCAAAATGCCTATGAAGTTTAGCAGCCTTTCCTCAACGAACAGCATCTATACATACCATTCTTTGCAATCTCCCCAATAAACACGCCAACCTGTACTGCCGTCAGGATATACGTAATCCAGGGTATCCTGCTTTTTCTGTTCTTGAACATTCCACTGATCCTGTTCCTCTTGCGCCCCTCTTCTAGATGTGCTGGCGCAACAGGCGCATCGTAGACATGATCTGTGGCGTCATTATCCTTGACAGGCAGCCCAGGATGATCTTTCAGTGGTATGTTATCCTGATAAGAGTTCGAAGCCTCCAGTCTGCCGGCCCCTCCTTGTCCATAATACCGTGTATCCTGTCCTAAAGTACTTTGACTGTCAAAGCGGTTCGGTCCTTGAGGTGCTGGATAGACATGGTCGTCGAAGGGAGCTTCGAAGGGAGATACGGGCGATGTGATGTCATGAGGTCGTGTGGGAGCTTGGGTGTGGTATGAGGGTGCTACTGATGGAGGAGCAGGAGGATATGGTTGTGAAGATTGAGGATTGTAGGATTGGTAAGCATTGTTGTATGGCTGTGGGGTTTGCTGCCGCGATGAGGGGTTATAATAGTCGTTGGCTGCCATTTTGAACGAAGGTGATGCTGTGAGACAGCGACTGTGGTTCCTTGAAAATTATCGTCCGGGGGTTGGGAGAGGTTGTTGGTTGTTGGTAATTTATGAAACAGGAGGCAGAGAAAAACTGTTGGAACGAGCGTTGGTCGTTGAGGTTGTGTTGAAAAGAAAAGCTAGTCGAAACCTTCCTTTGAAGAGCCTCTGCTGGTGAGCTGAGTGATCCTCGTAATAGCGCAGGGCTGGGTAGGGCTGTGGGGTGAAGTTATGATGTTGTGTGGTGTTGAAGTTGGCTCATCAGGCTTTATTTTTGGATACATGGGGCTGAGCATCCTTCAAAAATCGGGTCTAAGTAATTAGGAACCCCGGTTTCAGAGTTCGGTTCCGCGCATTAGCGCAAGTCCCCTTTATTTACTTTCCGGTCTCCTTAAATACTTGTACAGATATAATTGATATCTTACTCCGTGCACCGGAAGCTTGCATGAGGAGATTACAGCGGTCAGTGCTCGATCTAATATCTCTATCTTGGAAGACCGTGTCAGAAAGTCGACTGCAGTTTTGCAATTCAATTCTGAGGTACAAGTAGCTTGACTGAAAGATGTGGGTCCACTTACTCAGTGGAAGAAGCTGGTTGGCCGCAAAACTTGTGGTTCCAATCACAGGCTGCGTACGCAACTTCGTTCTGTTGACGTTGCTCCTGAGTAGCTGCTCATGATTGGATGTGATGAATACTACTCATAACATAACATAATTTACATTGGATCTTCATTTTGTCACATCTATCAGGACCCTCCGATTTCGCCCTTCACCCATTTCTCAAGCCCGCCCCTCGCAATGATCTCTTGAACATTCGGAGGTAACTCGCCAACCTTTTGACTCCATGTAGGTCCTCCCTTGCCCTCAGTAATCACAACCTTGCTTCTCTTCACATCCCACAAGAATGTCCAGCCCGTCCTTCTCGTCAAAACCTTCTCCTGCGCAGGACTGGCCTGTTGTGCTGGTGGTGGGCTATCCAAGCTCTCCTTGTTGCCCTCTGGCTCTTTAACATCAGTCCTATATTGAACCTTCTGGCTCGAGAACTGTTCACGAAGTCTCTCCACAAGTCGTGGTACCTCAACACCCATGAGAGCATTGTTAATACTATTCCTTGCAAAAATGTTCCCGAAGCTGCCAGAGACAACGAGAGGAATCTTCTTGGCCAAAATAGCAGTAGCAGCTTGTTCTCTTGAACTGCCGCATCCAAAGTTGAATCCTGAAACAAGAATGTCACCTTCACGTGCAATAGATCCAAATTTTGGATCGTAGTTCTCCATGCACACTTCTGCCATCTTCTCCACGGAGACATTGTCTTGGTAGGTGTACTTTCCGGGGTAGATACCGTCGGTGTTGATGTTGTCTGCGTCGCAGAAGACGATTTCGCCTTCAACGCGTTCAGGAAAGCCGGGAAGGATCGCAGTCAAAGCCTCATCTGACGACTCTTCCTTCGACTCCGAGGTGCCTAGAATATCCTGTTCGGCTGATGAAATGATAGAATCGGCCTGGGCAATCAACTTGTCCAGAGCCTCTTCGATACTGATGGCCTTGTCTTCCTCAGCAATGCCGTTCCCTTCTCCCAGAACTACCTTCTCAACACCAACTGGCTTCTCATACCACCCTGGTCCGCTGATCTTGCCACTGAGTGCACTGGCTGCTACAACTTCTGGACTTGCAAGATATGCTTTAGCATCTGGAGAGCCCATTCGTCCCTTGAAATTCCGGTTGCTTGCACTGATGCCCACTTCTCCAGGCTCTAGCAGTCCCGTTCCCAGACCAATGCAGGGGCCACACCCAGCTGGCAAAGGTTTCGCGCCAGCGTCAAGAAGTGCCTGCCAATCTCCAGCATCTTCTGCTGCCTCCTGCTCAGGTATCGATGCTGCAGCAATGTAGAATTCTACTCCTGGTGCGACCTTGGCAGGGGTGCCTGAAATTGATGCATCTTTGAAGACTTTCGCCGCAGCAGCGAGATCGGATGCACGAGAGTTGGTGCAAGATACAAGGTAGGCTTTGTTGAGTTTGATATTTTGGGCCTCAAGATCCCGTAGAGGTGTGGCAACCTTGACAGAGTTTGGTCCAGAGACGTACGGTGATAGGGTTGAGAGATTGAGGTACAGCGACTTGGCATATGTAGCACCTTTATCTGCCACAAGTTGGTTTTGGATCAAGTCGTCGATTCTTGCATGTGAAAAGCGAGACTCCGCAGCGTCTTTTCCGTCAAAAAGAGCTGAGGTTGTAGCTTTGGCTCTCATCCACGCCTGGAGCATCGAATCGATTGGGAACAGTCCAGTCAACGCACCCCATTCTGTTGTCATGTTCGCGATAGCCAATCGATCATCTACGGGCAGGCTTCTCATCGTCTGCTCTGATCCCGTGAATTCAATGGCATGGTTCAGTACTTCATCGTTGTTGAACAGTCCACACAACGCGACGATGACATCCTTCCCAGTAACACCCCTTGGTAGAACACCGGTCAATGTTACTTTCGCAATTGGAGGAATCTGCCACCAAGTCTTGCCTGTGGCCCAGATACTAGCCGCATCCGTCCTCACCATAGCTGTTCCCAAGCAGCCCACTCCGCCGTACATGTTGCTGTGACTATCACTAGCAACAGTCATTGTGCCTGGCCATGCATAACCCTCCTCAACCATAATCTGATGCCCGATTCCTCTCCCAGCAGGATAGAAATCCACGCCCTGCTTTTTGGCGAATTCTTCGATTTGCTTGTATTTCTTTAGATTCGTCTCGCTCTTATTTTGTACATCATGATCTAACGTCATAACAATTTGCTTGGGGTCGTGGATCTTGCTCGCGCCAATGGACATGAACTTCAATGCGACAGGCCATGAATTGTCGTGTGTCATGCAGTGGTGAGGGGACAAGGTAACATAATCTCCAGATTTCACAACCTTGCCTTCTGCGAGACCAAGGGAGTACCGCTGGACGATTTTCTCCGTGAGAGTTTGTGGGATTCGTGAGGGAGTCTTGAGGGAGGAGAGAATCGCAGAAGAGGATGGATCGGATGCTTGGGCGTGGAACACATCCTGGAATCGCTGTGCGGTAGATGTAATGGATCGTAGGCTTCGAGGAGTTCGAAGAGATAGAAGGCTGCGAGATGGTCTGGCCCGCAGACCTTGCAGACCGATTCGTTGCTGAAAGTGTTAGACTTGGGGCATTGGACGCCATGGAAGTATTTGATCGTGGATATGCCACTTACTGGTATCATCTTGGGTCCATTGACTCCGATCGAGTGTTTTACGAGAGGTCAAGCTGGGGATGAAGGTTCCCCGGATTTTGGTAATTTTTATTTTGGTGTCATCAAATATCTCGCGTCTGATTGGCCATCTCACCTTCTTGGAAGCCGCGATCGGATGTAAATAAAGTCGCAGTTCCTCAGCACCGCTAGAGCATCAGCCTCGCATCCAAGAAGCACTTCTTCGAGTCAATGATCCAACATGCAATTGCGACAGCGAGACTTTGTGCTCGTCGCAACTTCTCACAAAAATGGGACCTTCCATTGGCGATTCTTAACGGACCTACCTTAACAGCCAGGATACATGGTCGGCGTCCAGCTGTCACCACGAAAACAAACACTTGCTATTCAAATCAGAGATTATTCAGCATAGGTATCAATCATCAGAGACCAGCGGAACACACGACTGTGCCATTGAAACAAGGGCCTTACGTCAAGCCAGCGGAGGCGGAAATTCTGACGACAACCGACGAAATACCTCGATGGAATTCCGCCATAGATAATGAAACAATCTATGCCAAATCGACCGGCCCTGATGCAAGTGCAATTGCTGTCATTCGTATTTCGGGTCCTGCATGTACCGAGGTAAGAAGCATATTGACCTCCTCCTTTCCTGTGCTCACACATTGTATCTAGATTTACCATGCCCTCTGCCCAGAAAAGAAGTTACCTCTGCAGCGATATGTTGCAGTGCGGACACTGTACCATCCCAAAGACAGGACGAACATACTCGATTCGGACGCAGTGGTAATTCGATTCGGTGCACCAAACACGGCCACAGGAGAGGATATGTTAGAACTGCACACCCACGGCGGAATCGCAACAGTCACAGCTGTCTTGTCTGCCATCAGGCAGGTCAATCCCAAGACCATTCGTGCTGCAAACCCAGGGGAATTTACGCGTCGAGCATTCGCCAACGACAAGCTTGATCTAGAGCAAATCGAATCTTTAGGCGATATTCTCACCGCAGAGACCGAGCTGCAACGCCGGGCATCTCTGCGAGGACCTTACCAGCAGCTTGGTCGCATATACGATCAATGGCGGACCTCTTTGATTGAGGAGCTTGCTCATGCCGCGGCGGATACGGACCATTCGGAAGAACACAGTCTGAATGATATGGCAGGAATTTGGCTTCGTATCATCGATAAGGTTCAAACAATACAAGAGGAGATTTCCTACCATCAAATTGGCGCACGCTGTGGACAGTTACTGCGACAGGGCATCCAAGTTTCGTTGATCGGTCTCCCAAATGCTGGCAAGAGCTCATTGTTCAACCATATTGTGGGTAGCGAAGCCTCTATAGTCAATCAACAGGCAGGTACTACCAGAGACGTCGTGGAAAAGACCATCAACTACAGAGACTATCTCTGCACTTTTGCAGACACTGCCGGAGTGCGAGCCGCAGATGTTGCCGGAGGTTCGGATATCGGAGCCATCGAAGAAGAAGGCATCAAGCGAGCCATTGCAAAGGCCAAGGACGCAGATGTAATTGTTTACGTTGCCTCCTTTGAACCCGACTCAGAGAGTCCTTCTGGCTACAGAATACCCATCATGGACAATTTGGCTTCAATCGTTCGAAATCATGATGGGAGTATGAAAAAGTTGGTTAATGTGGTGAACAAAAACGACAGACCTACACCAGAACAGCTCAGGCATTGCCTCTTAGAATTCCAGGACGCTGTTGGTAGCTTGCTAAACACTCCTGGAATGATTGGAGCCGACGTTCCAATAGTTGATATATCAGTTGCCGATGCTGTAGATGGACATCCGGGACGAAATGGACAGCCAGGGAGAGGAAATATAGGCGGCTTTACACGAGCACTTATGCATCACTTCGAAAACATGACTACTATGCCTGTTGATATGGCGCATCTCATTGGTGTGAGAGAGCGCCAGAGTCAACTTTTAAGCTCCTGCTCTGGGCACCTGAACGACTTTCTGAATGAAGCTGCCAACGGCATTCCAGACAATTCTATCGCGACACACCACCTGGAACTAGCGGCGAAATGTCTGGCTCAAATTACGGGAAGGCTCGAAGGAGCTGGTGATGTCGAAGAAATTCTGGGCGTTGTGTTCTCGAAGTAAGCACCCCTCTCTACGACGGCCTGCTTTTCCTGACTCTCCAGATTCTGCATTGGGAAATGAACATATCTTCCGACTTAAAGAAGGCACAGTCTTACAACCAGGGATAATCCAAGGCAGATACTTCCATAGTTCTGATTTGTGTAAGAATCTCACGTTGGATGCGAAGGATCAGAAGAGTCCGTAACTCTTGGAGGTTCTGTTCATCGTTCATCCTCTAATAGAGTCAGAATAGAAGCTCGGACTTGCCTAGGTATATAACACTGGACTGGGTCAAGGAACCCGGAGAGAGGCTTCGTACGGACGACCGAGTCGCTCGAAAGTAGCCTTTGGTCAAGAGCTTCATCCCTCTGCAATCTGGCACCAATTACCTTGCTCACTTATGAATGAAACGCAGTGTCGCAATGTGGTCTTGTGCTTCGAATTTACCTCAGATATCTTGTGCTAACAGGTCAAGAATCTTACCGGGATCAATTCGACACATCAAATACTCGAAAAATGCCAAGCTCATAAGTAGGAGATATAAGCAGGAAATCTAGTAGCTCGCAAGTCTTTAGACAAAATGCATGAATGAAATGGGCTTCTTCGCTCAGGTCCTGCTGGATACAATTCTCCATCCAGATAGTCTCAGCCCTAAAGAGTTGTGCTGATAAGCAGGGCCCTATCATACTTTTGTATCAGCGAACCGGACCGCGCGTGCCCATCTATGCAATAAACATTCTCGCTTTGCTTCATCTCATCACTCAGAGTTCGGACATACTCCAAACGTCCATCATAGTGGAGCTGCTTAATTTACATTATTGTGTCAGATCCCTGAACACCGGCCCTCAAGAACCTTTTGGGGAACTCAGGCTCAACCAAGCGAAGCAATTCAAAAGTCGCGACCATATCATAAATTTTTCTGTGCAACCAACCGAATGGTTCTCTGGACATTTGTTTCCTTCTGCACCATCCAATGGAATCCTCGGCCTGCTTGTCTTAAATTCAAGCCTCACAGCGTTTCCATGGCTTCCTTTTTGGCTTCAAGATATGCTGCTTTAGACCATATGTAGCTAGCTTCAGGAACAGGATCAGAATTGTAGTTGGTGTGGTCCAATCATAGGCGTCTAATGCATTTATCCTGGATGTGGCGGCACTGGTCTGACATTCCGGCCCCCTTTCAGAATGAAACCTCTCTCCCTCCACGTCCCCATCCCCTCTCATCCGACCACACCCACCTTCCGAGGGCAACAAACGCCCATACACTCATTCCAAAACAACCATCCCTTTCCTTGGGAAGCAAACAGACGCCATCAGCCAAGTCTACTGCTTCGACACACGCTCATTTACTTAGACCTCACAGTGACCACCAACAGAATCTTGGCCTCGACCTTGACATCTCTCTCACCCAGAATTCCCCTTGCGCGAGATCATCGGCCCTACGCATTGAATCGAACGACCGGGCGTCAATATCAGCGGTGTCGTCTCCCAATTCGTCGTCCTGCGACACCTCCCTCGCCTCGATCATCACCATTTCTGTCCCACCTCCTGCGACATCCGGTGCCCAGCGATCAAACCGCGCGACAAGATCATCGTCGTCCTCAGTAAGGCCGCAGAAGAGGATATCATTGACACCTACCGACCTTACCCTGTATCATACCCGGATTATTTGTCGACCATTCAATTGTGGCTGAGGAGGATTCACGATACTCAACTTCGGCTCGGACAATAGTAACAACGATACTCGGGCTGTCTTTGCGGTTGGACAATAGGAGCAATCAGCTGTCGCCATCCGTCGAGGATAACAATACGCTTCTGGTTCGCACACCACGCAGATTAGCAAGGGAGAAAATGCATCGCGAAGGACGACAATAGCAAGCCATTGCTATTATTGTTCGACCAACAACAGATATATCACGACACAATTTCCAATATTTCCTTCGAATCCTTCCTTCGCAAATAGATACCCCCAACCAACTTCCGCACGGTCGATTGCTTCGCAGGCGGAGAACGACAAGTGTGAATTGATCTGAAAACATCAGATCTGTCGTCTAGACAGACCAACAACAAGCACCAACACACTCTTTACACTTTCACGACACCAATTCTAGCCAGGCGCTCATATCGAAGCGGCAGAGCCAGATTTTTTCGATTTTAATACCCTCACCATGGGTTGTTCAGGACGAGTTAAGGCGGATGATATTCGACCTGAGCAGAAATGGGATTTCATCGTAAGTTTCGCAGTTCGACCGCTCTGATCACTGTAATCAATGCTAACCAAATCAGAGTCTCAACGATTTTCATTCTGGTTCTTGTATTGAGTTCTTCGCATACGGATATCTTTGGGTTTCTCTCTTTATTTCAGTAGCTGTCTACGCTGTTGATACTTTCACCGCGGTCAACCTCTTGGCTTTTGACAAGTGGTCAGGAACATTCGAGCCACCAGTCGACTTTGACGTCCAGAAATGGATTTTCGCTGGATGTATTATTGCTTCTTGGGTCAATGTTGGATACGAACATCTTCGAGCCATGCGGGTTATGAAGCGTGGTGCGGTTGCCGAGAGTTACTTGGACTCATTGGCTATCAGGTTGCAAAGTATCCGCGTCGGCAAAGGACGAGGTTGGAGACGCTTTTTGGTCTTTTCCGAGTTGACAAAGTCAAAGAAAGGTGCTGAATACGTTGCACTGTTCACATATTTCGGGTTCCAATGTAAGTTCATCCTCGATTTCCAACGGGCGTAATTGACAGACTCTTTCCTAGCCTGGATTCGAATCATTCTTTGTCAAGGACCGCGCCAAGTTCTCAACTCTCTCACGCTTTGGTCAGTTGTCAAATCGAACATCGACGGAGACGCTCAAAACGCTGGTTCGGCCATTCTCACTTTCTTCAAGAACCTGGGAAAGCTTGCCGAGGAAAACAACCAACAAGCTGTCGTTCTCTCGGGTATGGCTTTCACTCTGGTCATTTGGGTCGTGGGTGCTTTGTCACTGCTCCTCTCCGCACTGTTTTACGTCCTCTTCCTCTGGCACTACATCCCAAATGCAGATGGTGGACTTTCGGGCTATTGTGAGCGCAAGATTAACCGTCGATTGGCGGCGATTGTCAGCGTCAAAGTCAACAAAGCCCTGGAAGAAGAAGAGCGAAAGCGAATTAAAGCAGACGCCAAGGCAGCTAAGAAGGGAGAGAAGCCACTGGGTCGACAAGCAACTCTGCCGACCTTGTTCGATCAGAAGACTGACGACAGTCTTCCTCCAATGCCAATGATGAATCGCAATGATACTATGACAACTTTACCGGTCTACTCGAGCAGACCTGGAACACCGAGTGGCCAACCTGCTCTTCCCGGCTTGGAGCTTGATCAATTGGATCAGAAACGTCCAGGCGGCCCTTCTCGAAATGTTACTGGATCATCATTTGCATCCAATGCACCTCTTATGGGAAATGCTTCTGACATGGGATTCGCTCGTGCAGGCTCTCCAGCACCTTCGCTTCCACCTTTGGACACGAACGGTTATCCAGCTCCTCCACAGCGTACGATGACAGCAAGCTCGAACAACAGTAGCAACTGGAGCCGTGGTCCACAACCACCCCGAATGCCAACTGCGATGGGTGATCGAGGTTATACTGCTAGTCCAGTCTCGTACGACAATGGATCTCCGATGAACAGCTCTCCCATGGACCAGTACGGCCGCCCCTTACCACGAGCAGTTGGAGAGTTGAGATCGAACACGCCTGCTGGACCTGCACCCAGCATGGGCCGTCGAACACCATTTGACCAAGGCCACGGCTCCAATCCTTCACAGGGATCAGTTGACAACTTTGGACGCAACTCGCCAGCTCCAACCTCAGCTGGTTACCAAGCATACAACCCCAGTGTACGAAGTGCTTCGCCAGGACCAGGATCGTCCAACTTCCCCAACACCGCACCCCAATACCGCAACATGACGGATCCTGGCCAACGTGGACCTCCTCAAGCTGATTACCTCAGTGGTGGGCCCCCGATCCCAAGACCAGGCACGGCTCAGCAAGGTGGGCCCCGCGGAGTAGGTGGATCAGTCGGTCCTTCGAATGGCATCTCCAGGCTTGCGAGCCCAGCACCATACAACCAAAGTCCCAGTTTCATGGGCCCGGGTGCTCCATCTTACAGACGGTAATACACAGTTTGGCATTGATGGGAGAGCTTGTTGTGCTCGAGGCGAGACAGTGGGATGCGACTTTTATGATACGATTATGAGCAAGCAGTTTAGCGAATATGTGAAGTAAGGGGCGATTGAATAATTGACCACTTGGATTTGGCATTCTGTATTTATGGACTTGGAATGACTCCAGCCAGCCAAGTAGGAAATGGTGGACGGGTGTTGGCGTCTTCATGTCATTTTGCTTTACTGGTCGATCTTTTGGCCTGAAAGGCGTACGTAGCATCGAAACCTTCAGAAGGAATCGAATTTGGACAACATTCTGTTTTCATTTTGTTACAGCTTCGCCATTACTTGCATGTTTGTCTCCATCCCCAAATAACTCTTCGTAAGAGATGATCTCTTCCACTTTTGCGAGCTTGACTTTCGGCTTCAACTCCAAGCCAGCAGCTTGCAACATCGCATATCTAACAGCATCAATGCCCGGTCTCTTCCCAGCCATCCGGATATGCGAGCTGCAAGCAATAACCTCCCCAATTACACCCCCATCATCCTCACTGTCCGGCTGGATTGCATCCTTAACCTCTTCCATTTTCCTTGCCAGCTCCGCCAAATTCTCCGACCGAACAACACTTCCCGGTATTCCCTTCCCATAAAGCACCTTATCCACCTTCGACAAAACAACCTGATACGGAATTCTCTTGCTCTTGAACAGCGCCAGAATCTGAAGATCCGTCTCCTTGACCCCATGCTCAGCATCAACCAGCAAGAAAGCCCGCTTCAGCTGCTTCCTCTTCTCCAAGTACTTCATAATCTGCACACCCCACGCGGCACGCGCACCATGTCCATACCCAGGCATATCGAACACCAGCAGTGGATTGCCTCTATCCAGTCCACCGACTCCGAACGCGTTCATGAGTTTCGTCCTGCCGCGCATTGTGCTTGTGTGTGCGATTTTCTTGTTTAGGAGGGCGTTGAGGAGGGAGGATTTGCCGACGTTGGAGCGACCTAACACGCATACTTCAGGGCTGGTACTGAAGTTCATGTACTTGAATTTCTCTTCGGACCAGAGGAATTGGGGAGGTCGGCGCTCGAAGAAGGTCGCTGCGTGTCTGAGTTGGTCGGGGGTTGGCGGAAGGGTGTCCCAGTGGTAGGAGAGAGCGGACTGGATGTTTGGGTTGGGTTTTGTGGGTGCTGATGTTGTGGATGAGTATTTTCTGGTTGCCTGTAGGCTCTGGCAGCGGAGGGCTGGTCGTATTCTTGTAGAAGCGGACATTGTGCTACGGTACGCTGAATGCTTCTCGAGCTTGAAGCTCCCGGACATAAGAACTGCAATTGATTGCGCCGATGTATTCTTTAGTTGCGTAGGAAGAAATCATCCAAAGGTGTGTTGAACTGAGTAAGGCTCTGGAGATATGACCCTTGTGGCAATCGGTATCGAGCGGAAAAAGACCTATCCTGGGCTGTCGAATACAGTTTATCAGTTTATCTCGATCTCGAGCAACGGCAGTAAATAAAGCCAGACGGCTGTAACTCTTTGCCGACGTTTTGCCTCTTCACCGCCTTAAACTGCCAGGGACCTTGATCCCGATAGCTTCGAGATTCCGATTAGCCCCTCCGTCTCCCCTCACTTTGGTCTTCTGTCTCTCTCCTCTCCACGAGCAAATCAATCCTAATTGCTTTTCGCAGCAGTGAATCCACGATCCCATCAGATCGGCTCCTGCGACCTTGAATGTCACAAATAGGGCGGCAAAGATGTCACAATATTCACGAGGAAACTCGAATATGGACCAACAAATGAACAATCTCAGTGTTCAAGACGAACCCGCAGCCTCGCCAGCCTCAGAGCCGCGCAAGCAGAAGAAGAAAAAGGTGCTTCTGATGGGCAAGTCCGGTTCGGGAAAGAGTTCCATGAGGAGTATCATATTCAGCAACTATGTTGCAAAAGATACGAGAAGGCTGGGTGCCACGATTGATGTTGATCTGAGCCATGTTAAGTTCTTGGGGAACTTGACTTTGAATCTCTGGGACTGTGGAGGGTGAGCTAATTTTTCATTACTTGCAGCGAACCATATTGTGCAATTTGAAGGAAGATCTCTAAGGGCATACGGTTCAATTGAGTTCGAGCTCATCATTAACCTGCAGAGTTGCTCCGTTTGCTAAACCCTTTTGTTGATCACACACTTACTTCTCACAGACAAGATGCCTTCATGGAGAACTACCTCTCCCAACAACGGCAGCATGTCTTCTCGAATGTGGGCGTCCTCATATACGTCTTCGATATCGAGTCTCGCGACTTTGACCGAGATCTCCTCACATACCGCTCCATCATAACCGCACTCAGCCAATTCTCCCCCACTGCAAGCGTCTACATCCTCATACACAAGATGGACCTTGTCGTTCCCGGCCAGCGCGAAGACATCTACAACGACCGCGTCTCCCTTATCCAATCCAAATCAGATACATTCGTCCCCATACCCTTCGCAACCTCCATCTGGGACCAATCGCTGTACAAAGCCTGGGCAGAGATAATTCACGACTTAGTGCCCAACCTCGACAAGATCGAGCACCATCTCGGCTCCCTAGGCAAGCTCATCCAAGCCGAAGAAGTGCTCCTCTTCGAACGCTCTTCCTTCCTCGTCGTCTCATCATGGTGCTCTGATATCGGCGCCGAGAACCCCACTACCGACCGGTTCGAGCGCTTGAGTAACATCATCAAGAACTTCAAGCAGACGACAAGTCGATATACAGGAACGCCTAAAAGTGCCGAGCAGTTTGCGCTCATGGAATTGAAGCTCTCAAATTTCTCGCTATTCATCCTCAAGTTCACCACTAACACGTATCTGGCTGTCGTCCTGCCTCCCGGCGAAGAGCGATTCAACAGCGCGATCGAGAACTGCTACATTGCCAAAGCGGAGTTTGAGGATCTGGATTCGCCTGCGAAGAAGGGTGCCGATAGAGGAGCGACAACATCAACCGAGACATGAGATAAGATCTCTACTGTACTTGAGCATCAGGATAGCGTTTTGTTTTGATTGATCTAGTTCCGGATCCGTCTTCGAGGACTTGAATGAGTGCATAGATGACTTGGGATAGATGAGTTGGTACCGTAATGACTTCGACGAGATGACTTGAGCGATAGCATTTTCATAGGCATGGCGGCAAACAAAATACCCAGGCGTTTTACATTTGGAGGATTTGAAAAAAGTTCATATGGGCCTCTGTTTGCAACTTGGCAACTTGGCGACTGAAAGTAACACGATGAAGCGAGGCACAGGCCTGGGGAAGATCTGAAAATGAGCAGACATTTTAAGCCTTATAAAGGCAGAACAGTGGTTGAGAATTGTTGGAGTGGATAGATAAGCCTCACAGGACTTCAAGTAGATATTGAATCCTTGCAAGATGGATTAGAATTTATGCCTCGTGTTTCTTGGGAAATTCCAGGGCACCACGTCAGTAAATCCCTTAGGATTCTATGCACAACAGTTTCCTCGCGCTGAGTTGATGTTTTGGTCTGGTAGCGAAAATAGATTGATTATGCCTGGACCAGAATACAAGAGAAGTCAGAATTCAAGAAGAAGCAATAAGCCGAATATTCGAGATAAATAGGTATCTGACTATTCAGAATGTATGTAATATGCTATTCCCCATGCACAGCTAAAAGTCGCTCAATAAAGCCCGTCCCATCCATCCAAAATCCCTAAGCGAGAAGAAGAATCGAAGATAAACCAAAAAAAAAAAAAAACGCCCTGAAATGCTGCTTTGCGTTGCTGTCATGTCATAACATCATTATGATATCCTTGCATCCAACCATCATCTATAGTTTCCTGTCCCTCCCCAATCCAGATATCCTGTTTCATCCCTATTTCATCTGATGTTTTATCGGATCTTCCCTACCCAATGGGGTGATAGGTCAAACCTCAACGGCCCTCTTCTTCCTTCCAAACACCGTCCCCTTCCTCGTAGCACTCCTCCCTACTCCCGCCCCATCGCCACCGCCAATCCCTGTAGCAGCCCTCTCGCGCTCCTTCTCCCTCTCCCTCTCATCAGCATACCCTTTCCTCCTCTCCGCCCTCCCTCTTTCAATCGTCTCTTGACTCAAATGCCCAAACCCATTGCGTCGCTTATAACACGCCTCCATCAACGCGTTACAATCGATCAGTTTTCTCGGGATGGTCTGTACGACTTGGAAGATCTCCATGGGGTCTGACACGGCTTTGATCTCTGCCTCTCCTAGCTTGAAAACCGTGAGCGCGATGCGGAAGAGTGTCTTAGAGCCTTCGCAAAAGAATGAATCCCAGACTCGGAGAGTGGACTCGATGGGTAAGGTGCCGATGAAGCAAGACATGAACCAGGCGGTTGTGCAGAGCGTAATGGGCGGGAGACGGAGTGTAGAATGAGGCAAGGATGAGCCATCGAGCTCACCTCCAATCTTGGCCCAGATTTGGGGCATCATGTCTTTAATGCTTGTCATTAGGACCCCCAGGTCAACATTTGCACCTTCGAGGTTGAGTTCGTGGGTTCCCGGGAGATAGGTGGTTGTGATGATGTTGAGCATCCAAAACGCCTTTTCTTCCTCCATGAATAGGAGAAGCAGGCCAGCAAGAAAGTTAAGCGATTGACAATATCCGATGCGAGGGTTGTGGATGGAGAACGCTTGGAGGACGCGTCTGAGGGATTGTAGGAGAGGAGTTTCCGGTTCCACTTGTTGGCTGTTGCGGACTTCGCCTGGAGCAAGCGGTGGAGGATCTGGTTTAAATTTGATGTTGTCTGGAAAAGTGCGGTTGAGATCTCGTTCGATGATCTCTTCGTCTGTTTCGGTCACATCGCCTGCTGCAGCTCTTCCGACGAGGGCATTGTATACGCCATAATTCTTGCTCACTATAGCCGGACCTCCTGCGTACCAAAACCAAGCATCTCCTCTCCAGTCTGGCGGTATCCCCTTGCGGATGAAACGCTTGACTTTGGCAGATTTGGCGGGAAATCGTATTGGCCGATCAGTGACGAGACCATTGTCTTTCAGTAGAGCCACCCATTTCTTCCGTCGTCGAGCCAGGTACTCGGTATATGGTCCGTTCCAGGCTTCATACGCTTCTAATGAAATGTATTGCGACTTCTTCCGGAAACCGTACCGATCTCTCGTTTCGTCGAATGGTGCTGCGACCGCTCTTGTCACCGGTCGACTGGGGCTCGGAAGCTTCTGCTCAAAATAAGCCTCCTGGACATCTAACGTCCCATCACCACTCCTAGGCACATCCTCACTTGGTCTCCCGACCGTATGGAATATCTGATGTGAATCCCTCACAATCCTAGCCGTATTCGGAACCATTAGAGAATCTTTTGTGTCCAACGACTCCGGCGATTCCGTCATTAAAGAATCATTCATAGCTTCATGAAGTCCAGAAAGCCTCTTCCGCTGCGAATCAGCTGTATTCGGTCTCGTAACATCATTGTCCTCTACCCCAGAGTCCATAAACCCACTCTCGTACATCCCTATAGCGTCGTCTACGCTCATCCCCTCATCCCGGCCAAATATTGAAGTCGCAGAACTGCTCTTCGTCATGACACTGCTCCTCTCCGTCCCACTGGTGCCCATAAAGCTAGAATTGGTAGTCAGAGCGGATCTAAAGCTAGCGCGTACCTCCTCACTATCAAAGCCGTTCGGTCGTGTTATGGGGTCCCGTCGATGTGCAGAGTGATTACTATCTGGTCTGCTCGCTGCTTGCCATGGCCGGTATTGAGGATTGTGGAGATTTCTCTGCCGAGAGTATATCGAATCGGCAGCTTGATAGTCAGGTATCGAGGCAGAGGGACGAATCTGGTAGGCTGGTAGGTTCATGGAAGATTGCGAAGAAGATGTAGAGAATCCGCGGTCTCTTGAGGAAGCCAGGTCCGTGGGGGTTTGTTGTTCATCATATGATCGTAGAGGGAACGCAGATGTTGCATGTGAGAGAGATTTGGGAGAGTCGTTCCTACGCCGTAAACTCGGCTGACGAGGCCTTGAGAAGTTGTCCGTTGGCAAGTCTGCCGTTCTATCAGTCGATTGTGGCCTATGCCCATTATTCAGAGCACGGAGTCTGGATGCCTCAGAAGGTTTCTTGTGTAGACTGTGAGGAATGCCTGGCGGAGCAGTAAAAGACCGCTCGTTCGGATGAGCGTGGTGGGAGGTATATGGTCGTTGGTGATGCTCCTCTTTTGACATTATAGGAGGAATCTGGGGGAGCTGTGGAGCTGTAGGAGCAATTGGTGACGAGGGTATAGAAGGTGTCGAGCTTTTCGAAGCTGTCCTTGGACGCGCAGGATAGAGACTGAACTTCATACTGCGTTGTCTCTTGACGTGTGAGCTCTCGAATTCCGTCCCCTCATACACTGCTCCCGGCCCATTGTATCCATGTGTTGTGCTCATTTCCCTATTGTCCCCGACCCAAAACAATCGAGGCCACGACTTTTCCTCTCCACCACCAGGCCCGAGACCTGTCGTCTGTCGCGAAACCCTGTCTCAGGCACTGTACCGCCGTACATGAACACCGCGTTTGAAGGTCGGGATAGCTTCAATTGCAAGTCGCGAGAGTTGTAGATGTTGAAGGTCGAAGGTCGAAGGTCAATCGAATGGAGAGGGAGCGAGGTCTAAGCAAACGTCCGGGCGCATTTGTTTTGTTTGTAGTCAAGGCGGCGGCGAGACGAGGATCTGAATCTCGGATGATTCTGTGTTTCGTGCTTCCTGCTTCCTGACGGCGTTGTGGAGTGCAATGTTACCAGGATGACCATAGATGTATAAGTGTTTGGGAGTCCAAGCTCGGAATGGTTGGATGTGAGATGCGCTCAGATTTCGGCTGGTCCCAGTAATCTTAATAAAAACGGTCCAACCTTTCTGACGGATCACAAGAGTCAGAAATTTATATTAAAATCAAATAGCTTTGTCATTAGAGGAGAGAAGAAAATCCCGTCATCTGTCACATCCGTTCAGACTCCTAAGTGACATCGGCGATGCACCACAGGATATTCGCTGGATGATAGAGATTCTTTGACCGAATAGTAAGATTGCATTGGATTCCTGCTTTCGAGCCCATGCCGAATGTAAACAATTTCCGGGGATTTGGTTGAGTTTTCCATCAGCCCTATCAATAGTCTGAACGTGTTTGCCCCCTTTCTGTCAATATTCTCCAAAATACGGTGAGTAATTGCCGAAGTAACATTTGATGTGCAAACAAACAGCTCACATTCCAAGCAAATGTTGGGCTGCAATATGCAAATGTCTGCTTCTTGGGGTTCTGTCATGCACATCAGCTCAACAATGGAAGTATGAAGAGTCCCTTTCTATTCTCCGTTAATCTTACAGAACATCTCATCATTCAAAAGTAAGTAAAAGGCCGTACAAAGCAATCAATCACCAATCACCAAGATAGAAACAATACTTCGCGACGTGTGTGAAAATCATTGTATTTTCTAGTTTAAACTACGTCGTCGCGTACCTATCGTGCAGATACTGTGTTGGACATTAAAACCAACCACACGTCAAATAACGCCAGCCAATTTCACACATGCCTTAGCAGATGCTAAACTCCCAGATGAAAGCCTCCAGCCAAATTGCAAGACCCGCTCACTCACCCATCATGTGTTCATAAAACTCCACCCGAATTCCATCCTCGTCACTATGATACAACCATTTCGATAACATGAAAACCCAAAGTGAAGGTCATGTGTCTCAGATGACTCGTCCCTCATCATCAGCAGCCTCTGTACCCTCGATTTGCATTCCCAACGCATTAGGAACGCCAATCAGAATACGGCCCTTGGGAACCTTGATATCTCTGACACCAAAGTTACCAAAAACCTTCAACGTCTTGAGATTTGGGCAGGATCGGAAAACGAGACCACAGACGAAATCATTGACACCTTGACAGAAGCTGACATTGAGTTCTCGGAGCTCCGGGTAGACCTTGTCCTCAGTAAACACATTCTCAAAGGCTTCACGAGAGATGTGGCGGCAGGCTTGAACATTGAGATAGCGGAGGGTCGATCCCGAGTGTGCCATCAAGGCCTCGAAACCAGCAGAGGCAAGACCGATCATGTCTGGATTCTCACGTGGTTCAGCGGCGTCGATATGTCGGCATTTGTGGAAGTCAATGTAGAGGAGAGGAGGGTTGAGCCAGTTTGTGAAGAGTGCAGCGAAGCCGGCATCAGTGAGAACTTCATTGTCGGTGACACGGAGTTTTTGGAGGTTTTGGCAGTTCTCGTGTATAGCATCAAGTACAGAATCATCAACATAGTGGACTGCTGCAAGTGCCAGAGTTTCAAGGCCGGGACCGACACTGTTGATGATCTCAATATAAGGCTCGGTAGAAGTTGTGTTGTAGATCTCGAGGGACAATTTCTTCAGATTGGACAGGTCGGCAATGTGGTAAAGTCCTCCATCGGTGACCTTTTGGTTGTGCACAACTTTGAGTCGCTCGAGTTGAGGGCATGCCTTTGGGAGAAGCTCGAGTTGCTCGTCACCAAAGTGACCATCAGTGTGGTAAACCTTCAAGGCCTTCAAGTGTTGACTCTTCTCGTTCAAGAACCGATTCCATCTCTCGTCATCAATCAGGTTTGCACCATGTAGACTCAGGCTCTCCAATTCAACTGTGGTACCGAGGAGGTGATCCATAACCCTGTTCTTGAATTGAATAGCGTTGCGGAGACGGAGGTACTTGACTGTGGGGACAATTTGGAAGATACGAATGTAGTCGTCAGGCGTCAACTTCGATCCATCGTAGACTGTGACAGTGTCACTGCCAGCACGGAGGAAGAGATCGAGGGTAGTAGAGTTGAGAAGCCACTTCTTGGAGAGAATTGCAGCGAGTTTGTCGATCAATGGAGCTGGCAGATCGCCTAAGCTTGACGCATCATCAACGTTCTTAGCCAGAGTCTCGATGCAGAGTGTAATGAGAGACTTTGCTCCGGGATAGATGCCGTCAAGAAGGTTGCTCTGCATTTGGCGTCGTGCCTGACCAGCAGCGGTCTTTCTCTTCTTTTTCGCAGCGCCTTCCTCCTTGTTGAGTTCCTTGGTGCATTTTGGGCACAGAAGACCTCCATCCGGACCAGCTTTGCTGTACGCAGTGACACTGAATCTCTTCTCACAGATCTCACAGTTCTCCATTTGGCCAGGTAGAGGTGCCATGTCGGCTTCGAATATAGCTCTAGCTGCATCGTCATCGTCAGTCAAGTCATCGTCGGATCCGTGATTGCGTTTGCGACTCTGGAACTTTTTTGAAGCCTTGATTTTTGCAATAGCTTTCTATGTGGAGTCAGCATTGGCTAAACTTTGCCACTCAGCACAACATACCTCTTCTTCCTTCTTCCTCTTCGCCTGTTGGGCCTTTGTCTCCTTACGCTTGCGAGGGGGCTCTGGTGCAGTGACCTCATCGTCGTCATTATCGTCGGGTGTATCTGCAGGTTGCTGAGATGCTAGAGCGGCAGCTCGTCGAGCAGCGGCATCTTGTCGGATCTGATTGGCATTGATTCCCGCAGTCTAGAAAGAATCAGCAAATTGCGTCTAGAGATTGGTAAAGAGTAGAAGCTTACTGCAAGGTAGCTGGTCAAAGCGGATTGCCTTTCGAACGGTGAGTATCCACAAAACTGGCGGGGTAGATGATACCTACGGTCCTCGAATTGGGGCAGCTCTTGCAGCTCTAGCAGTGGCTGCAACATTGACAGGAGCAGTTGGTACAGGATTGGCAGGATTCGTAGGGTTGGTGTTAGGGGCAGTTGTATTTGCATTCGTATTTTGTCTATTATGGTTTCTGCTAGACCTACGATACATTTAGCCATAGATAGAAAGGGAGGGGAGGGAGTCTTGAACGTACATCTTGACAAAGTTGTCCCTCGGCAGGTCTGCTCTGGTTGTGAGTGCAACGCAGATGAGGAGGCTGTAGAAAAAATCACGACTCGAAGAGACCGCCGGCAGTCGAAATGCCCTCGGTTCACGTTTGATACCACGTCAAGTGAAGTTCGTGACAAGGACAGTAGTTGTTCGAGGCATGGAAAGGAGAACTCAAGAATCGGATCGAAAGACGCGCCGCGTGAGAGAGCGTGAGCACGTGTTTTGGTGCCTGGCTATTGGTAGCTAAAGTGGTTCTGAACAGCGCTACTGAATCGCTCGAAGCTCAACCCCTGGAATAGCCGAGCAAAAAAGCCCAACAACCTGTAGCCTTCCCTCCTCTCCCCATCGTCGTGTACGTTTCCACATCACTGCACCATGGAATACATCTCCCGCGCTATGGACTATATCTCCTTGGATACGCTCGAAAAGGTCCCCAGACCAGTTTTGGCGACTTTTGCTGGCATTGGCACCTTGTGGTTCGGCATCAAGGTTGTCAGTTATGTCAGGCTATTGTTGAGCTTGTTTGTGTTCAGTGGAAAGAGTGTATGTATCTCCCCTCTCTTTCGCACATTGGCTTCAAAGACATGAACTAAATGATGCTGATTCCGCGCGTAGCTTCGTAGCTACGGCAAGAAAGGTACTTGGGCAGTTGTCACTGGCGCTTCGGATGGCATCGGAAAGGAATATGCCATTCAACTCGCCCAGAAGGGTTTCAACCTCGTCCTGATCTCTCGCACCGCCTCGAAACTCGATACCCTCTCTACTGAAATCACTCAGAAATATGCCGGCTCCCAGATTGCAGTCAAAACCCTTGCCATGGACTTCTCGCTGAACAAGGATGAGGATTATGCGAAGCTGAAGGCACTGATTGATTCCCTCGATGTTGGAATATTGGTCAATAATGTTGGGCAGAGCCACAGCATACCAGTTCCTTTTGTGCTCACACCCAAGGACGAGATGAAAGCCATTATCGAGATCAACTGTATCGCCACCTTGAGAGTTACACAGATCGTTGTCCCTGGCATGATACAGCGCAAGCGTGGTTTGATTCTTACCATGGGCTCATTCGGTGGACTCCTTCCCACACCTCTCCTCGCAACCTACTCGGGTTCCAAAGCTTTCTTGCAACAATGGTCCACTGCGCTCGGCGCCGAGTTGGCAGGCTCTGGTGTGGATGTTGAGTTGGTGCTCAGTTATCTGGTTACCACGGCCATGTCGAAGATCCGCAAGACCAGCGCATTCATTCCGAGCCCCAGGATGTTTGTTAAGAGTGTTTTGGGCAAAGTCGGTCGTAGGGGAGGTGCACAAAACATGGCGTATACCAGTACACCATTCTGGGGTCATGCGATTATGCAGTGGTGGTTGGAGAATACAGTTGGCTTGGGAGGTCAGAGGGTGGTAGTGCAAAACAGGAAGATGCACGAGAGCATCCGGAGGAGGGCTCTGAAGAAAGCGGAGAGAGATGCTAAGAGGGCATAAGTAGGGTAGGAAAGGCGGCCACGGTCAGTGGCCGACAACAACGGAATTGAATTTTTTGTTGATACTGCTGAGAGGCGAGGCTGAGGCTCTGAGGTGGGATCAAGAAGCACAGCATGAATATCAATGGCTCATTGACCGCTACATTATCTGCGCATAGACTTGAGGGTTCATCATTTATGACTCGTCTGATGTTCACCTTCTTCTGGAGACCTGCGATCCTATTCATGTGCAGCTGCTTTGCAGCAGGTTCCAAGGCAAATGCCGCCCTAGAAAACATGTCCCTCAGAACTTTCACAACGCCAACATGACCAATTAAACTACAGTAATTCCAATCTCAACACAACAATCGATATATTCAGAGACTCGACACGATCTCAATCTTTCTTGGAATGGCGGGACTATCCACCAGCTCCACCCGTGCCAAGATGAAGCTCTTCAACAACACCTATTTCGGTCAATCATGCAGCCTTTCGTCTCTCGCATCTTCGTCTTCCTTCACCGAGTTGACCACCCCCAGCTAGTTCAAGCTTTCGGCCCCAGAACCCAGGATTTGATTTGGCACATTCGACGGAATTACGCAATGCAACCGACGCTGGCGCACCACAAAAGAGACTTTGTTACCTTAGTTGATCACCTTCGTGATCCTGCCGCTTCCCGGCAGCCTTTGCTCTGCGAGTGTGCATCTGCATCTGCATTCCATGCCTGTCTGTCTCCCACTATTGCCTCGCCTGCTCTTCGATATCACATCACAAGAGATCTCGTCCTTTGCTGCGGGGTGTGATTGGCGGGGTGTTTACAGTATAAGCGGCCGTGCATTGATGGCGTTCCTGCCGAGGACGTTTAACGCTGCCATTGGCGATCTACTGAGGACCCTGGCAGCATCGTAGCGCTGAACATCCCAAAACGTCTCTAGCCGGCTCTCTTGACCTGCATCTCCTGTCATCCCCTCTCAATCGCCCGTCTTCCCTCCCGTAGGCGCCGGCTCTTGCAGAAGTCTATCAAGTGCTGCATCCAGCTGCATCCAGCCCACCCGCATCTGCCCAATGACCTGCGAGCGCAGGCGAAGCTCACCAAGGTGGATGTGGTTGACATCCCAGCCGAGCCAGCATCAATCGACTGGTAGCAACCAGCCAGAGAAAGCCCATTGTTGGCGGCCTCCATAGCTGGCCTCCCATAAAGGTAACGTAGGACCCCAATTTAGATTCTCCTTTCTCTTCTCTCTTCAGCAAGCAGTCAATCTTCTCAGAGCTAGTTCCTCCATCTTCGTTGTGTTTTTTTTGTTTACCTGCCCTATCGTCTTCGAGCTGTGCTCATAATATCACCACCACACATACATTCTAATTGCCCTATCCAAGTTGCTGGCCAACTTCATAATTTTTTACACCTCTAATCGACCGATATACCCAAAACTAGCTCTACTTGCTCGAATCAACTGCATACCATTTCCCATCACGGCAATTTTCGCATTTTAAGTAGCTTTCAATTTCACAATGGCCGCCGTTCAATTATCATTCTCGCTCCGCACATCGTCCAGTGTCAAGACTGTTCACCTTCTTGGCTCATGGGACAACTACTCTGGGCAGCTTCCTCTGTCCAAGGATAAGACATCTTCAAAGTCCGGTGCCTGGAAAGGTACATTCAGATTTCAAGGCACCACACTCCAGCCCGGCCAAAGATACTGGTATTACTACATCATCGATGGATACCACGTTTCCCACGACCCTGGACAATCATCCACCACCGAGCCAACCACCGGCCGCGTCTTGAACATCCTCGATGTCCCCCATGAGAAGTCCTCATCGTCATCCCACCGCTCCTCGAAGACCAGCTCTTCCTCCAAGCACTCTTCATCAGACAAGGAGAAGCGCTCATCCAAGCACCACTCTTCGTCTTCGAAGGAGAAGCACTCCTCATCCAGCTCTCGCCGTGAATCCCGCCGCGACAGCTTGAGCCTGACCGTTGACATCCCCAAGGGACGCCCACTCTCCGTCTCGCAGATCCAATCACCAAAGCCAGTCACTCCCCACGCCACCAAGTACATCCTCGAGGCCGACTACAGCGCGCCGACAGTCGAGGAGTTGACATCTCGCTTCAGCACCACGACCATCGACGAGGAGTACGGCTACGATCTGTCCAACTCACCTCCCTCATCTGTCGGCTCCAGCCTGTCCAGCCGCTCCGACAGCGACTCGCCCAGCTCCGCAAGTTCCCTCAGCGACTACAGCACGTCTCGCTCCGGGTCCGTCAACTGCACTTGCGAGCGCTATGGCATCACTCGCGGAGGCGATCGCGTCAAGTTGGACTGTGGCGGCTCCCGCTGCGGCTACAGTGACGATTCGAGCTCATGCTGCTCATCTGACGATGAGTACATTCCCAGCAGCTCTCGCCGCCACGGCTTGGTCGTGAGACGATGAAGAGATGACAGAGAAAGGGAGAATGGAAGGAGTTGAGTTGAATGAACTGAAGGAGGAAGAATGAATCCCGATCATCCCCAACGCCGTCCATTCTTTACGGCTACTTACCCTGTTTGCGACATCACAGCGCGCATCAGGACTGGCTTCTGATGCGCCTGTCACTCACGAAGCCGAATCCGCGGCACCGCTGCCATGTTCTCACCCCGTTGTTCCCAAAAGGACTGGAATAGAATGTGGCCGCGCGATTTCGTTGTGTACCGCCAATCATCCTTGCACGCTCTCCCTGCACGAAAGGCAGAAGCGTCGAGCTCGGAAGGAGAGGGGGAGTCTAGTATTTTTTAAAGACTGCAGAAGGCAGTAATGGTGGACTAGAGAGACACGTACACGGGGGCAGCGCTTTGTCTCTGAATACCGGAAAGTACATGGCCCTAAATTAGGCTAGCCATTTCTATCGGCGTAGAGCACTGTCTACAGAAAAGATAGCATAGGTGGATAGAAGACGTTTGAATCTACTCCACAGAAACCCATGCTTGTCTGACTCTAGGCTCTGTGAAGAAAGAAATCCCGATTCTTGAGATGTGTGCATATGTCCCAGACCAGAGTATGGAAGTCCAGTAGTTCCCAGATGACCTGAATCTGCTATGATGAGTAATTGACCTCCACTCAAGGGAGCGACAATCAACCTCTAGAGAATCTGGGAGCTCATCCACCTGTAGCGTACCGATGGAAGCTCCACCTCATAACCCGAACGCACCTCAAGCCACAGGCGCTTCCTCGTTCGAAGTAAAGTAGAGCAGTGGAAACCACCAGTCGGAGGAAAAGAGATCCCCTTCATCGACCACATATGCTAAGAAGCTCTAACGGGCATCATCGGACTTGGATCTCGCCGGGAAGCATACCGAACTCAAAGACGATAGACTCAAGAAATTCATATGCTTGTTAAACAGAAGACATATGGAAAGTCTGAATCCAAAGCCCCAAAACCAATCTCCATTCACTCTACCAAAAGCAGAAACACAAAACCATTCGTATGCCTCGCGAGAATGACTTTGTACTTATTTATCTAGAGAACACAGCGAGGGCTTAGGGACAAGCAGAAGAAGTAACAAATCCAGCGAGTACCAAATGCTAGAAATACGGCTACGGACGAACGAGGGTCGATATACACGTCTCTCAGACATGGGCCCATAAAGTGACAGGTGAGACTCGGAGAAGGACGATCGATGCTCATCTTGGTTGGAGGAAAGTCAGAGTTCCCAGCTCGGTTTGAGAGGGTTTCTGGAGAGTCGTGAGTATGAGCAGAGGATGCTAGAAGCTACCGAAGGGAATCAAATAGACAGATGCTGGAGCAGAGGATTTGGTTGGTAACTTCCCTATTCGCTTCTTGTAATTACGAACAATGGATCCGAGCCATGTTTTAACAAAAGAATCACAATCTTACCAACGAATCAAATACATTACTCATAATATGTCACCAAAGCTGCAAAAAGTGAAAAGTCAAAATTCATGGCCCATGAAAGAGCCAGCACTGTAGATTATCTTCTAGCTCTATCTGTCTCCGGCTTCTTATCTATTGCCAGACCAGTCGAACCGCCGGTGTATTACCAAATCGTACAGAAAGGGGACACGCCCCTGAAGAAGAGTGGCAGCTCTCTCTCTCTCTCTCTCTCTTTCTCTACCCATATCTAGCCCGTAACTCCATCCCAGAGTGTATGATCTATTCCCTCCCCGTAAACTCCAAAGTGGACTTTTAATGTGACCGAAACCCCAGAAATATGACAATGGCTCGCTCTAAACAGACGCTAATCGGTGGATCGGATAATCGAGGAAGTCGTGGTATCGAGGCGCAAGGACAGATGCCGCAAAAGAAGAATCGTGAGGACAGCACAAGGAAGGGAGCCGCGATGCTTCAATCGCCCATTCACGCCAACATCGGTCGTTGGTTCTGTTCCCTCTGCTTCTCTTCCCGAAATACCCTCCTGCTCATTTCCAGAACCGCCTCGAATCCCTCCTTCCCCTTCCTTGCGTTCTCCGAGAAAGCCGTCACAGTTGCATCCTCCACGGCGTTCTTGACTTTCTGCCATCCTCCGCACAAAGCCGTGATCTTGGCATCCTGCACAAACTGTGTCCGGGTTGCCGAGAGCGGCTGGTAGATGACAGTCTCCTTGACATTGATGATATTCGAGAAGGTGAGGTTGTGGGAGATCATGGTGACCTTTTTCGATGCCGGATCAACGTACGAAGTCTCGAAGACGTGCGATGTATCATTCCCTCCCATCAGCGAGTTCAGCCATTTCGGTGCGCTTTGCTTGCACGTTATTAGGCGTTCGGTTCGTAACTATGAGACTATTAGCATCAGGAAAAAGAAGATAAGAGTGGAGGGGTTCATACAATTCCCGTGTCTGCATCGACGCTCCGGGATATCGTGTCAACCGCAATGACGTGCGTTGATTTGTCGTTCCAAGGGCAGTATTTGTTCCAGTTCGCCGTCGATACCTCCTCCCACGAGTAGTTGAATGTGCAATCGTTTGAGAAGACCTTCATTTTGATCGTGTGCTATGTGCAGGAAGAGTGGATTTCCCCAGATATTACGTGCTCCGGCGCGTTTGATGACTCCTCCTTTCAATTTTGAGCGTTTTAAGAGTCTTTCCGTGTATTTATTAGGTTGAATAGATAGGCGTGAGATCGTAGGTGGAGGGATTTAGTGCCGGTAGCTGGGGAGTCGGAGCGATTAAGTAGGTGAGTGTTTGTAGATTTTTGGTGTTGGTTCGTGAAGATACGGAGAAAGAACTCGGAAGGAATTGACTAGTCGAGAAATTCCATTTTTCGCCACTAGCGCCGCCGGAGGCCGATCCTCCAAGAATTATCAAAGCTCGGATGAAAGGGCGATGCCGTGACGTGAGAAAGAAATGTTCAACCAACCAGATACTTCGCTTTTCAAGCCATCGGAAACTCGTGCTGCATACAGCTCGTTATCTCAGCATGTTCAGAGTTCCAGTCAGCCTCTTATATATTCAAGCGAACTTTTTCTGCCAAAGCAAGGCATCACAGGGCCTTTACCACAGCAGGACTGGATTGCAAATGGAGTCGATTCTGGCTAGAATTGTACAGAACTGTCTGAGGAAAGAAGCTGCTAAATTGTGCTCCTGAAATTGGCTTCCAGGCTAAAAGATCTTCCAATGCTCAGGCTTTCAAGCTCGGGGTTTGTTTTGTCGCTTCAAAATACAAATGGGTATTACTCCAAGCCCTTCAACCCTATGATTCCATTCCCACCATTCTTGTTCCTATTAGCCTTCCTCCGCTTCTTTCGGCTTTTCCTTCCCCTATCCTCTTCCTCACTACTGTTTGCATCGCTGTCATCGTCACTCCCATCCATAGCTCTCTTCTTAGGGCCAGCTTCATCATCATCAGAATCGTCGTCCTCAGCTTCTTCCTCCAGATTCATTGTCTCTTGCCAAACCTTGATTATTGACCCTCCTCCGCTGATCATCCTTCCCTCAACATCGAATCCTAGACCAACGACCCCTTCAACTTCGTCATGTCTGAGTTCCGTCGTGACTTTGTTAGGACCCAACTTGACAATTCTGATTGTGCCATCTCCCACGCCAACAACCACGTTCTTCCCACCATCTCCAACACCTTCAGGCATCAGAACAAGTGCATCTAGGCTCTCCCCACCACCTTTGCCACCATCAACAATGATTCTCTCGTCCTGGTCATCCCACACGCCTCTCTCCCACAGAGTCAGGACCCCGTTCGAGCTTCCCACAAGTACTTTCTGGCCCTTACTCCTTCCAGGTCTCGATGGCAACCCACCTACAAAAACGCTACTCAGCAGTTCCTCTTCCTGGTCCTCGCTCTTAACAAGCACGCCTCGTCGCAAGTCCGTAACCGCCAGTGTAGTCCCTCCAGTGGTGACCCATTGCTTGCTGAAGCCGCTAGTGCTGTTTTCCGTTGGTGGCAATGGTGTAAGAGAGGAAATGTAGTCATCGTGTGGTCGGTGTGTCTGACTTGGCTTCGTGCTCAATGTTGAAGGGGCCCTCAAGTCGAATAGATGCAATGCAGCAGAGTCGGTCGCGAGCAGCAGTGTTTGGGGAGTGAGTGCATGGACAAGAGTCGGGGGATCGAGCTTTCCAGAGGGGTCGAAGGGGATGAGGATCTTTGAGACAACTTGTCCGGTTGAGGAGTTTGCCGCTTTGAGAAGCCCATCTGTCCCTGCAGAGTAGAGAACTGTTCCCGGGTCATTTGAAGTCCCGATACCAATTGTGCAGTCGCATTTGACATACCTTCCCCATCTCCGCTGTATGCCAGAGTTCTGCAGCTGCCCTTGTGCCTACGAGTCCGCCATTCCGTATCGATTGTGCTCGTTCCCGTCGAGATCACGCTAGTATCTGCATCGTCATCGTCGCTGGAATTGCCAGCTACAGCGGGCAACCTAAACGATTGAACATGGCCACCCGACAGTCCAACTGCGAGAATTGGCTCAATAGGATGGAGTGCTTGAGTAAAGAGCTCTGAGGAGAGCGGTAAGGTGCACAGATTCTCGAACATGATGTTAGGGCATGATCGATTGATGATGTTGTTTCGGATCGACGTTGTTTTTTCTCATGATCACCAGGATCCTGGAGGAAATTTTGGCGAGCGACAGCTCCCTGGTCAGAGCTTCTGTGCATGACCCCGCGATTTGGCAACCCCACCTCCCACCCAGCCTCAACAGCTCGATATGTTTTGTCGTCGAACCAATTTGATATAGCTCTGGGAAGGTAGAAGTAAGTCTGCACTGGTTCAAACGGAAACGACCATGTTATTAGCAATAAGTTGATCGCTGCCAGAAATCGGGAAGGACTCTAGTCTTCATGAAAGTTCAGCATTTACAAGTACCAGATTGTTCAGAGGACTTGACAATTGTCCGAAATCCCCCTGCCACAATAGTTCTGAAAAGGGATCATACTAGCCAGGTTCATAACCTCTGGATTCGTAGTAAAAGATCTTGAGTCTGGTAAAGTCACTAGAGTAAGATATGACTGTACTTCGCACCACACGTCTAATGCGGTATATGACCAGGCAGATAGCAAATGGGCTCTTCGAGGCGGGCCGAAAGTACGTAGTTGCCATTCTCTCCCAACTTATGTGATAAGTCTAGTTTCAAACATGTACTTGAGTTTATATCTTTGAAGCATTGTCATGCTTATTGTTCTCGGCATTCCGAGCCATTCCTGGAAGACTCATGTTAGAGTTATCTTCTCTTAAGATACCTGGATTTGCGAATTCTGCGAGCTATTTCAATAATCTGTCACGGTCCCGAGACTCGAACTCGGTCCCGCAAGAACAATTGTATCAACTACAGAGGACCAGGCATAAAGCCTTTCCCGGTCCCACTGGCTCAACTCCGCATCTGCTGCCGCTGCGAAAAAGAAGCCCCACGTCGACACGTCCCCGCCATCATCCCCACCACCTACTAACTCCTCATCAGGAAGCTTGCGTCACGCGGTGGTAATTTTTAAATCTAGTCAATTGCATATATTCAAGGGTGAGCTTCGTCCTGACAAGCATTTGCTCCCTTTATCCTCAATCTTTGAAGTGCCTGAGGCGGGTTTCAGCAGAAAGTTTATTCCGCGATCTTTGAGAGGCGTCCCACATCAGTTCATTCAGGAGTTACAGACAGACAAAATGGCATCACAGGAGTTGAAGAAATCTCTAAAGATATGCGTGATCGGAGCAGGTATGTTCAGATCAAAAAGTGAGGGCACAGTTCGCTAACATGCTAAAGGAATGGGTGGACTTGCATGTGCTCTTGCACTTGCTAAGGAGGGGTTCCAAGATATCCAAGTCTTCGAGACAGCTTCAAACCTTGGATTTGTCGGTGCAGGAATTCAGCTGGCTCCAAATATGGCTAGGATTCTCGACAAGCTGGGTGTTTGGAAAGCGATTGAGAAGGAAGCTGTGAGATGTCACGAAACAAGCATAAGAGGTCTGGACTGCCCTCCAAAAGATACTCTGGAGACTTGAATCTCTACTAACCGGAGTCAGATGGAGCAAGTGACAGTGAATTGGCACACGTCGAACTTGACTATATCTACAAGACATACGGTTACCCACATATGGTCGGGCACAGAACGTCGCTTGCAGGTGGTCTTTACGAAGGATGCAAAGCCGAGAAAGCCATCAAATTTCACTTTTCGACTTCTCTTGGCGGCATCAAGACCTGGTCACCAAAGACAACATTTACCGCAAAACCCAGGAATGGTGAACCGTTCACCGTTGAGGCGGATGTTGTCCTGGCAGCTGACGGAATCAAGAGTAATGCAAGACGTGATATGCTGAAGACCCTAAATATCGACGCAGACATCGTCGATACGAACCAAGCCGCATACCGCATCATGATCAACCGCTCCGATATCTTGGATGATCCCGAGCTCCTTGAGCTGATGGATGGAGAGACTGTGACGCGTTGGATCGGAGAAAAGCGCCACATCATCGCATATCCTATTTCGAACAACACTATTTACAACATGTCCACCTGCCAGCCCGACGTCAACTTTGCAGCTGCACCATCAGAGACATATACGACCAAAGGATCAAAACCAGCTATGTTATCTGTCTTTTCGGATTTCTGTCCAAAGATCCAGCGACTTCTGAATCTGGTCCCTGACGGCGAGGTCTGCGAATGGAAGCTTCGTGTACACGCACCTCTCCCAACTTGGGTCCATGGCTCTGTTGCATTAGTGGGAGATGCTTGCCATCCTACTTTACCCCATCTCGCTCAAGGTGCAGCTCAAGCCATCGAAGATGCTGCAGTTCTTGGGGTCCTGCTCGGGAAACTTCCAGACTCCTCACCTGAGACGATCAACAAAACGCTGCAAGTCTACCAGAAGATCAGGAAAGACAGAGCAGAGACATTGGTTGAAATGGCAGCAGCATCGGGGAGAGAATTGCATCTAGGAAAGGGAGCTGCAAAGGAGGAGCGAGATAGACAGTTCGAGGAGTTGAAGAAGAAGGGTGGAAGAGTGCCAGACAAGTGGGCAGATGCCGATGTACAAAAGATGATATATGGGACTGATGTCATGAAGATCGCTGATGAGGAGTATGAGAAGATGTTCAAGAGTATATAGGATAGCAGATGAAGAGCAGATAGCATTTATTTATTTTGATCACTCGCTTATACACCACGTGCAAGATTGTTTCTTGAACATCACCCTTGAATTGAGATTTGCGCAAACGAAGAGATAGAGACTGGCCTCTTCAAAATCTCAATAACTTGAAAAAGCACTTTAATGCTTTGTTACTTCGCACGAGGGTATACATAATGCACATTCATGATCAATGCACTTCACTATCACCTTGCTTCCTTGGGAAGTAAAAGATTGCGTCTCCAGACATGAGTCGCTGAAAATACTGGTTTCACAAAAATGTCTAGAAGCCGTATGGATAGCCAATGTACATTTTTTATCGCATGTCTTATTGTTTGTTGTGATAGAAGAATCTGGAAAGACCGAGTGGCAATGCTATCACATGAGTCGGACATAGCGCGGAACAAGCTCCGTCGACGTCAACGACGGCCACCTTGAAAGCTCTCAAAAACATCTCCACGCCCCATTGTCTTCCACCACCATCTCAGACAACCACACAACCCATAACCAAAATGGCTTTCACGATGCGCTCACCTTTCAGGCTGACCTCTGCGCTGGCAGGGGCTTCAAAGACAGCTTTCCGATCGACCGCCGCGCCAGTCCGATCATTCCACCATAGCAGACCTGCGAACTCTTTCTTCACATCAAGGAATACTACGCCCATTACGACACTTACGAAAGCGAGATATGCATTCAGACAGAGTAGGACGTACATGCAGCAGCCCGTTGCGCAGGCTCAAGGTGGAAACTTGACGCAGAAGCTGGTAGTTGGGGGTGCCATTTTTGCACAGGAAAGGCAAGGTATGCGCTCTTGATCGAGGAAACAATTAACCACATACTTCGTCGCCGGGGTAATAGTTGCTAATACAGGGGGGTAACGCTTTTACTAAATCAGGAAACAATTCTCAAGATTTGGAAATCTTATTGGCTAATACCCCCTGTTTTTAGAGAACTCTCTAGAAGTCTTGGCACTAACTATTACCCCGAGTACCATAGTAGATGATTCGGTGGGATAGTTCTATATTGGAGAGTCTCATGCTATGAGTCATTGTGATCATTTTGAAAGCCATGATATGTCACAGGATATACCGCTCAATAAGTATCAAGCACTTCCTGAATTAGCGAACCCTCCTCCGCAATACTTGTCCTCGATCTCATTTACTTCAAATTGTGCCTCCATTTGTTGCTTGCTCTTTTTCGACTCACGTCACAGCATCAATTTTCTACAGTAGGATGACTGGACCAATCGAGAGAACTTATACGATACCTTCGATGTCTTCTTCACCTTCTGACGTGTTATGATTGTATAACATGGTAACACTAGAGTTTGGGTTTGACTTAGGCTTGAGTGCAAGCAGCTCATGCTATGGGGCAATTGCATAATGTCTCGAAGCCGAACAGACGGATTTTCTATATTCTTTTTCACGATATGCACGTCTGATGGCAGAACGACCTCTTCTGGACTTGAACCCATCGAGTCATACGGAAAGCAGGGTATGCCCTTGACAGGACCGATGCTTGTAGTTCAGGCCACGGCTTTTTCAAATTGAAGCTCAAGAAGCAGTGTATGCACTCTTCTCAGTCGCATGCTTAAGAAGTCATAGATAGGTCAGCAGTACATGGCATGCAAGGTTTTGTGCAAATAACGAATTATATGATACAGAATCTTGATGGACTTTCACCGAGGATTTCGATGCATATGTGGCTGCAAGCCTGAAGCTGCCGATCTACATTTTAGATTTAATACTGTCTCGCGTCAAGCGTTTTTTCTTCCAACCAAGGCGAGCACCTTGGAAATCCGCGTGCAAATGCAACACCGCACACAGAACGGCGACACAAAGCGATCTGCATTCCAACCAGATAAACGAAACTACTATATACTACTATCGAAAAAGTTGTATCACACTTCTGTCTATAGTAGTCCTCGTGTCTCCGCTAAGCTCTCCAGGGTTTGTGGAGTGTGTTCACAACCTGTTGATAGTCCTCTACTCCTTTAAAGCCCAAGTGTTTAGGTCTGCCAGGTAACTTACTTTCAAACTTTGAGAGGAAGTCTGAAGTATCATGAAGAGGATATCACCTCTCGATGGAATGGTATCTTCACGTGGCCTGGGAGCAATTATAAACCTTGACAGAAGAATTGTTTTAATATTATGAGCAAAAGCTCGTCCTTCTCTCGAGCATGTAATCAAGGCCCCATTCGAGCTTCGTTTGCTCTGATACATTCCTTATACTTTTAAAAGTTTTCTTTCGTTTGCGCTTTGCTTTTTCGTGATCCTCTTGCCTTCCCTCACGATTCTCCGGGCCTTGTATCGTCCCTTCCTCTTTCGAATGACAGTGATGAAGCTAATAAGCGAGGGGCGCATCTTGACTTCCCAATATCTTTCAGACTTCTCTGAACTTGCTCGATCCAAACTTGTCAGTTATCATCTCAAAGCCCATTTCTGTTCAACGTTTTTTAATAAATCTTCTCTTATACTGTCTGGTGTGTAAGCCAACACACGCTCATGACGGCAGCCCCTATCGCATCTCGCGCGGAGCTCAACGCATGCTCTCAACGTCAGGATGCCACCAGGTACTCAGCGCTCAGCGCGTGCTTTGAAGAATGCGGCAAACCGATTGAAGACATTTAAAGAAGTCGAAGCAGCTAAAGCACCAGAGTATCGCTTGCTCAACCGTACAGACTGGGATGACGATGTTCGGATAAGCGTGAGTAGAGAGACAATGGGTTCGTGGAAGTCCATCATGGAATGGTTTGAGGACTTCAGTTCTGGTATCCTTGAGCTACCATCTGGAGACAGCGCAAAGTATTTCGTCCGTGGCGGCCCAAGACCATCGATTGCCGTCGTGCGCCAATTCATGACATCAATTGCACAGACTCACCGTGGCTGGAAGTCCAAAACCAAGGTCATTCGATTAAGCACGATGAAGGCATACTTGATGTCACTGTGGGGTGCTGTCCGATACTACAACAAGCCTTTTGAGCGAGAGGCGAAAAATCAACACGTCTCATGGCTTGTTGAGAAGCTCTTATGCGACGAGAAGCTGGAAACAATGCCGTTGGAGAAACCAGTTGCCTACCCTGCAGACAGTGCTTTGTTATTGAGTGCATTGTACCGACCGCATGTGCCATCAACCTTTCGGAACGGCACCGACATCCTTCGTGCCACGCTCCTTATCAATCTCAGCATAGATCTGTGTGGTAGGATTGGCGAGCTCCTCATCCATCAGCTATACTATGATGACCAGGGCGTGGAGATTCTTGATGATAGTGTCATAGGATGCGTTCTGACATGGGGCAGAGTTAAGTTCCAAGTGCACCGAGTCGACCCCGCCGGGCCTGTTCGCGTCTCAGCAGTTGTTGAGATCACTGGAATGAAAGGCATGAAGAAAACTCCAGGTTTCTTCAAGAAGATCCCATTGAGCACTTTGCCACCAGAGCATGCATTCGATGACTCGGTACGACTTCTTCTATATTTGGCGATCGTTGAAGGCCACTTTGTCAACGAACGTATCACAGGAGTGCACTGCCTTCAACAACTCCAGCCGGGACCCTTTGGCATGGAACTTGCCATCAAAGAATCCTCCAAGAACATACCAGTGTTTGTCGATGGCATAGGACGGCCCCAAAGGCAGAGGTGGTTCGGAGATGTTCTCAAGCTTCTATCGCGCGAGTTGTGCTTGCAGCAGGGTCTTACGAGGTATGCCATACTCTGCGGCGCCATTTCCGACATACTAACAGAGCCTGTCAATAGTCGGGCCTTTCGCCGAGGCATCGCACATCATCTACACATGGAAACAGATGGCACTACCCAAAGACGTCTCATGGGCCATGGAGAGACGAGTAATATATTTTTCGCGTACCAGTCCGATGTTTCCCAAGTCGACGTCCAAGCGGTGCTCCGCGGACTTTCTGCTCAGAACGTTCTTATATTCTCGTCCATGTTGAATCTTGCCGTTCCAAACACCCCGAAGGTTTTATCGGAAGCTGACCGCCAGGCAGTGGCATCGCATCCCTTGATACAGACTGCACAAGAGCTCGTGGCATCCACCTTAGACGAGGTCCTTCGACTGTACGACCGGACAAGCGATGCCAAAGCAGCCAATGCCCCTTCGTACGAGGCATACCTTGAGGCTTCCAATACATTGAGAAAGCATCGGAACCACTTATCTCAAAAGCAGTTTCAGCAAGAGGTTGAGGAGTATATCGAGTTCTATAAAGCTCAAGAGCAAGATTTAACAAATGGTCGCTGCTTAAAGCAAGACGGCATTCAATCTCCTCGACAGCATCTATTTGCCCTGCCTCCTGTTGCCTCCAAGTATTTGTCATCAGATGCTACCGATGGGCTGCATTATTCCGCAGACGCAGATACTCAGTCGGCCCAAGAGGAAGGAAGCCCATTCTATCACGATTTTGAGGGGCAAGATCTGGAAGAGATGATAATTGATCCGCAATTGGTTGATGAAGATGGCACTGATATAACTAATGCAATCGAATCTCTGCTTGCTCTGAGTGTCGACAGCGACGAAGCCATGACAAATGAAGATGGCCAGTCAATCACAACAGCGCATGAATCGACCCAACCTATACAAGGTCGCGAGGTTGATTCTCCGACGGTCCGGAATCATCAAGTCCTTGGAAATGCAACTGTCAAAGCAATGATATGCCCTCGACCTACGATTGCTGACGGCCTACATGAGTCTGTGGTGAGCGGACATCGATCTGATATGGAGATTGACGGTGCCTTTGTCCGTTTATTCAAGCTTTCACATCAGCTCAACAAGTTTCCACCTCATATGATGCCGATTATTGACAAATGCCCATACTGTTTCATTGTCGAAGAAGATGTGCCCCACAGCAGGAACCAGACATTCTTTCAACACATCAGAGCATGTTCTAAGCAGGCGAAGATCCAAAGCATACCTCCATCTTTCCGTGAGCCTGATTCGCTATTTCTGTCAAGTCCTTGTCAGCTCCGTGTTGGGCTTAGGACAGCAGCGAATCCCCTCGGCAATCTGTGCAACAAGACGTTCCCTAATGATGTTGCGGCATGGCGACAGCACATGATAAAGCTTCATCTGGACCGGCCCACCAGAACCTGCCGCTTGCCAGTCTCTGCCTCAGCGTGTGGCTTCGTCTCTTCTGAAAAGACTCGCTACGCCGAAAAAATGTCCCATCTCTTGGAAGACCACGGTATCAATGTGTTCACCACAGAGCAGCTCATGCAGTGGTGCCTGTATTGCGAGAAATGGGAGATGCTGGTGCCTTGGTCTGCCTCAGAGGACCAGCATTACATGCCTCACCTGTCCGATGCCCTACAAAATGTTTCCAAATATGGGTATGAGGGAGTCAGCGTGGCCTGCCGTTGGCTCGTACCTCACACGTGTATTTTCTGTCTACACAATGCGAAGCTTACTGCCAAAGAACGAGTAAATGCGAGTGAGCGATACCAAGACCACGACAGGCATATTTGGTATCACCTCAACCAAATAGTCGATGGCGTTCCATGCCCTGCCTCAACCCTGGCGGATGCTGATTGTCCAACCTGTCAAAGTCAAGATTTATTTACAGCAGACAGCCTACGTGACCATCTCAGCTTAGTCCATGGGATCAAGATTCTGGATTCTGTAAAAACCAAAAGTACTAAGCCACGCAAGAGAAAGGTGAAAGCTGAGAGTACGAGAGGACAGCATGCCAAGGAGATTTCCGACAACGAGAGTGCAACGGAAGACATGCCTTCTGCAGCATCAACCGGTATTCTAGCAATTCGGGATCCGAACAGTCCTGTCGGAAGGAAGAGTTATCGCGTTTCATCGGGTAAACAACTATTACTTGCAAATTATGCAGGGGTCGGAAGCACATCTCACGGCTTGTGGTGGAAAGGTTATTGAGCTACGCATCCATAGTTTATGCAACTTACAAGGTACCCATATCCATAAGTCTGCTTCTTTTTTTTATACGTAGACATGATCTGATTCCGAGATGTGAACTTCAATAAACCAATGGCAAGTATCGTAGAGTTGTTATTGCGGAACAACAAGGAAGCAAATGGAGTAGGGATTTGTCAGCAACTATTATTACGTAGCTAAGTTAATCAATTGATTAGATTCTGACTTAGGTCTTGCTTGATTGATCCACATATTATAATCATCAGCGTTATTAAACACCAAGAGCTATTAGTCGGCGCTTTCTTTGCTTAGATAAGTTTTGACAAGTCCTTTTATATTTGCCTTAATATTTTCACAATCGGTTATGCCAAGTTGCTAGGCAATATCCAAGTATGCTTGATACAGACTTTTTGGATTAGTTGTCGGGATTTAGATGATCAAGTAGTTGTGATACTTATCTTAGATTTGATAAGCAAGCTTGAGCGCTAGTTGGGTCTTGCTAACGCTTCCAAGTCCGATGATAATTATTTTTGTACTTCTAACCGAAAACAGCTTTTCTTCGATTTTAATAAGTTGGACCTGACGGTCGGTAAAGCGATTATTTCTTTTAAATGGTATAATAAATGGAATTTCCTTGCTTATAAAGAAAACTTAGTAGGTCAAAATTATACAAAATATGCTGTACTTGTTTAGTCTTTTAGTCTAGTTTGGTCTTTCAAAAATTCGTCAATGGTTATTTCAAGACGCTTTAAAGTAATTGTTATTCCTTTACCGTAGATAGGTAGCATAAAAATCTTGCAAAGACTTAATAAATAATAAATAAGATCTTCTTCTTTTAATATCTGGTACTATAAAACCTAACTTTGTTGCTTTCTTATACTGAAATCTGAGAAAAGATTTTCACATAAGATTTGAGTAAGAATTCTGGTAATTTCATAGATTATTAATTCGAGGGCAGTTTTATCATCTAACAGCTTTCCCTTTTTTAAAAAGAATTCGATAATTGCTAGAACAATCAGTTCTTAAAATATCCAATCCCTAATAAATCATCTATTACCTTAGAAAGTTTTCTTCCATTTAGTCTGATTAATCTGAATAGTTATTTTATTATTAGATTCTAATATATCCCTAAGATATACGTAGTATTTTTTTTACATTATAATACTAATAGAACATGGAATTAATAGTAGTCGTCAGTTTGGTGGAGTCCGACTTCTTAATATAGTAAGTGTTAATTCAAAAGTATAAAAAGTCATCTGTGGTAGCCTGCTTAGTACAAAATTTAATCTTGTTATAGTTACTTTTGCGTTTTTTCGTACTAGTAATAATATTTTAATAAGTGACTTCTTGTCCCTCTATCCAAGTATAAGAAAATATAGTATAAGATAAGTTGTTATAGGTTGGAGCTTGGATCAGGTTGTACTTGCTTAGCTTAGTAAGCTTTAACAAACGTATGATAGATTTCACAGGTTATAGCTTGTATACTTACAAGTTTAAGCAAAGTAAGTAATTTAAATAAAATAATGTGGAGAGGAGAACCCCAATCCCCCCACACGATAAGAGGGTAGCAAATGCAAGGTACATAAGGTGTAAGGTTCAAGAAATAACAGATAGACGAAATCAAAAGATATCATATATCCAAAGAGTACGAATTGTCAATTAGAGAGAGAAGTGTAAATCCTATCAGAAGGAAAAGTGCTATTGTTAATGATGAGGTCTCTCGGAGGAGGTCTCAACTTAAGTACAATGCGGAGTGCATAAGTCAGGTGACAGAAGTTTACCGAGGCCGATCCCCACCACAATAAGACATAAGAGATGTAGCAAAATTTGTAAAAGGATAAGGTGTAGATAAATGGAATGCAGGTGCTAATCGCTACAAGAAAGAATAAGGCTGCACCAGTTGAATACCTTATTAATAATTAGTAATAATCAGGTAATAGCTTTCTGTGCCTCATGATAATATAAACGCTTACAGCGTAGGTATTATGGTACGTGCGGGGCTATTCCCCACTAAGATTCGTCACTTCGCTTCGATCCGAGGTACCAAGCTGCGTAGCAATCTTGGATAAATCTTCACAATACAACTACTACAAGATTATTAACGATTTCCTGTATAATAGAAATGTATAAGAATTAAATTGGAATTCTTTTTATAAGTTTTAAAGATATTGTAAACTTAATAATACGATTATAATAAAGGATATTTATTATAATATAAAATAAGATCTTTTATAAATCAAATATAAAATAATAACGTAAACGTAAAATTTCAGCTAAAAGCGTTTATAATATTCGGAAGTGATTACAGAATGCGATTTACAAAAAATTATAAGATATATTGCATTATGCATGGATTTAATAATACTCAAAGTCAATCTATTAATTAATTTTCCGGCACGGAGGGTTTTCCGGCACATAGGGATGGACGTTAACAACGCTAGCACAAGAGAGCGTTGCAAGAGGTATATGGTAGTACGTTGGCGTTGGCTATCGAGTACTAATAGGTCTAATACAAAGGAAACAAGGAAGATACAGAATTTAAGGAGTCCGAGGGGGGACCCCCCTATATACATACGAACCACCCCCGAAACCCCACCGAAAGTGGTCCCAGCCAAACTTAACCAAGACCCCTGAATTCCCTTGGTACTGCAACATGTGAGTCGATCGGCACAATTCACATGTTAGAAAATATTCCCATGTTAGAAAACTAATCACATATTAGAAAACTAATCACATGTTAGAAAATATTCCCATGTTAGAAAACTAATCACATGTTAGAAACTATTCACATGTTAGAAAACTATTCACATGTATATTAGTAATAGTTCAGCCACCACCCACTTTATGAGTCTGTAGACACCCTTCACTATCAGTCCACTTGGATATTAATATTGCACCATAGCGGTCCGAGTCTGCTAGTAGAGTATTCCCTCATTCCCTCTCTTTATGATTCCTCATCTATCGACTACCTTCAAATCCTTGTTTTCCTTTCAAGAAACTACTTCATTACTTTTGGTCTTCCGTTCAATCATCCCCTATCTGTCGCCACAATCTAAGGGTTTTCTCCCCCCCCCCCCCCCTTCTTTTTTTTTTTTGACTCCTGGATCATTCTCATCCTCTAGCCTATCGTTTAATATGGATGATGTTCAATCCACCGAGCACACTTTGCCTTCCCTGGGATTATCTCATGGGAAATGGGACGAAGGAGCTCGCAATACCTTGCGGAATCACATTATTGCGATGATGGGCGAGTTTTGTGGAACGTTTCTATTTCTATTCTTCGGCTTTTCTGGAGCACAAATTGCTGTCATGGCGACACAAGCCTCGGGTCCTGCAGAAGCAGTAGCAAAGGCTCCAAATACCGCAAACCTTCTCTACATAAGTATGGCTTTTGGCTCCTCTCTAGCCGTTAATGTATGGGCTGTTTATCGTATTAGTGGGGGCAATCTTAATCCTGCGGTGAGGCTTAGATTATCCTATAGAATATCTAAACTAATACTTTAGGTTACCCTCGGGTTATGCTTAATAAAAGCCGTTCCAGTTATCAGAGGCCTCCTTGTCTTTCCATGCCAGATTTTAGGAGGAATTGCTGCAGCGGGAGTTGTCTCAGCCCTCTTCCCTGGACCCCTTGTAGTCGAGGTTAGGCTAGGTGGAGGCACTTCTGTTGCTCAAGGTCTTTTCATCGAGATGTTTCTTACAATCCAGCTTGTATTCGTCATCTTCATGCTAGCCGTCGAAAAGCATAAAGCTACATTTGTGGCACCTATTGGGATTGGTTTGAGCCTATTTATAGCCCATATAACAGGTAGGTTCCCGAGTGGCGGGTGAGAGCGAGATTTCTAATTATTTGTTAGGAGTTTATTTTACTGGCGCCGCTGTTAATCCGGCTCGCGCCTTCGGTCCTGATGTTATTAATGCCAGTTTCCCATCATACCACTGGATCTATTGGGTTGGGCCATTTCTGGGGTCCCTCGTTACTTCAATATTCTATTACATCTTCAAGTCGCTTGGATACGAGACTGCGAACCCTGGGCAGGATTCCGGCAAGACAAGGAACAGCACCCGGCGGACCTGAAGGATCCGAAAAGTCTGCCACGGAAACGAAGGTCCACAAACGCGCTGAATGAACAGCCGTTGTTGCGGCAGCACATAAAACGGACCGGGATGGATTGTGGTGAAAATGATGCGTTGATCAAACCGGGTGGAGACGAGGGCCAGACCGAGCTTCTAGATGTTAAGACTGCGATGGCTCAATTGAAACTTGATCCGGAAGAGCGAGCTAAGAGTAAGGGATACGTCGAAGAGGAATAGGCTTACGGGATAGCAGACTCTGCACATTGTGTGGAGGCAAAATTCAGTGTGATGGAAAATGTCAGGAGTGCCTAGAGACCTAATATCGTCCGTCGTTGCCTTTGATTGATTGAGCCAGAGGACGAGTTACGTCCATCGCTGCGTGCCGGAAAACCATACGTGACGGAAAAAATGATAAGTATTTTGACTTTAAACATTGTAAAATCAGTGTCTCAATTGCCTTTGGACTGGTGATTACGTACATGAGCTTACGGGCATCTATGTGGCACGTGCGTGCTGTTCCCCACAAAGATCGTCACTCGCTTCGATCCGATGTACCAACTCGTGTAATGATCTTGTATAAATCTGCACGCCAAAACTGCCACAAGATTATTGATAATCTCTTGTATAATAGGAATGTATAAGAACCCGGATAAGACCGTTTTTATAAGATTTTTAAATAATACAAGCTTAGTAATATAATTATGATAAAGGAAATTTATTATAATATAAAAAGAAGCTTTTGCAAATTAAATATAATAATAACGTGAATACATATTTTTTAATCAAAGGCATTTAAGATATTCGAGAGTGATTATAGAATATAATTTACAAAAAATAATAAGAAATATTATGTTATGCGTAAATTTTATAATGCTTGAAGTTAATGTACTGATTAAATTTTCCGGCACGTAGGGTTTTCCGGCACGCAGGGATGGACGTTAGCTGGCTAGGTGCTTTGCGCTCGATTTGCCTCGTCTTCTTCAACCTCTTCTTCTTTTAACAATACTGTTTCTTCAGGCACAGACAATTATCACAGCAATGTCCACCATACTACCTCGATCATTTGCGCGGCTGCGCATTGCGACTTCATTTCCCAAAGCTCCTTCGTTTTCTAAAGCTTCAAATCCTGGAGTGCAAGCTGCTCTCAAGGCCCGCCATGCGTTCCTCCCTTTCGCCGCTCGCCGAACCTTTCAAGACTCCGCGCGACAAGGCCCTACACCTGCAAATGGCGAGTTGATGCGAAAGATGGTAATCGGGGCTGGAATATTTGGGGCCACAACTGTAGGCTTAAATATGATATTCAACAGGGAAACCCGCGAGGATGGAGGTATGCCACCATATGAACGAGCTTATCTCAACGAGACCTTTATGCACACTGGCTTGGGCGTTGGTATCATCGGACTGTCCGCAAGGGCCATGTTCCAAAGCGGCTTCACGTACCGTTTGATGGCGACGAATCCATGGGTTGTCATGATCGGAGGTTTGGCTCTGAGTATCGGTACCATGATGGGAACGAGAGCTACCAGTCCGGATAATTACATTCAAAAGTACGGTCTCTGGGCCGCCTTCAACGTCACTCAAGGCGCTCTTCTCGCCCCCCTCCTCTTCATGGCACCACCAGCTCTTATCGCCCGCGCGGGCCTTTACACAGTCGCTATGATGGGCTCAATCGCCTTCGTTGGCGCCACCGCTAAGCAAGAGAAATACCTGTACCTTGGCGGTCCTCTCCTCGCAGGTGTTGCAATCGTTGCAGTCTCCGGTTTCGCTCCTCTCGTCCTTCCCGCCACAGCAGTCCGTACTCTCGCATTTACAGAGAACCTCTGGCTGTACGGTGGTCTTGCAGTATTCGGTGGCTTCACGCTTTACGACGTCCAGAAAATTCTCATGCATGCTAGGATGGCGGAGAGAGGCTTGATGGCAAAGGATCCTGTCAATGAGAGTATCAGTCTGGAGCTGGATTTCTTGAACATCTTCATTCGAATGGTGCAGATTTTGATGATGCAGCAGGGACGGAAAAAGTAGAGCGTGGTGCTGGGAATGGAAATCAAAGGGGTCCAATCGCTTGGGATTTAGGAGTCGTGGGGATCGGTCTGTATTATGGATATGACAACTAGTCTCCTCTCTTTTGTTTGTAAGCATAGCGGTCGTCATACCTGAATTGGACCAAGTACGGACAGGAGCCAGTAAGAACCTTGAACGACATGAAAGTGAAGCTTGTAGTAGTAATATCAAGTGATCCTTGTGGTACTTCCCATTGTACTTTGCCATATAGTCTTGTTGCCTTCTATTCTGGCGTATCGTATCTCAGCCATTTTCATCCCAAAAGTCCACAGCAAGTCGGACAGCCAAGCCCGATTGTAACGAAACCCAAACAAAGAAACCCACACTCCGATACACAAGGTAAGTGAGCTTGAAAAGGGGATAAGCAGACAAAAACATCAACAAGACAAACACTCATTCCTCCCTCCCTCATTCATGGCCTCATGCCAACCCATGCAACGTCCATTGTCTCTAAAATCCCCCAGCTACTCGCATCATCATATTTCTATTTCCAAAGCCAGATAAAAGATTGGTGGTTTGGTGATAGACGTCGTTAAGTTCACTTCCTGGTTGGAACTCATCATCACTTTTAGAAATTTTTCAAGCATCAACCTTTATCAGAGCAATACTGCTGCTGAAAATGGTAATATATTAAGTAATCAGAACATAAGAATAGGCTAAAGCGTCAGATGTTTTGGGGGAAAGCGATGTGTCTGGGCCTAGAATAATTGTTCTCTTGATGATAGAGATATGAATCGACTTACGTTTTGTGAGACAGAAAGAGAGAGGGTAGAGAGTCTAGAGTTGACAATGAGTAATGCAAGAACTTGACTGCTTTATAGAAGTCTTTATGCTTGGACAAAGGCTGAGTCGATGCAGAGCTTAGGTCAAGATAACTCCAGGTTCGAGGAGAGCATGCATGTATGGGGTTTTTGAAGGTTGGGAGGGAAATTTGGCTGATGTGTTATCTATTTGGGACTTCACGAGTTTACACAGGATTTTGGTCCGATGGTGTCATGCCTGTCGAGGCATTCATTGGAGATCGGGGCGCCTTTTAGTTGAGTAATGGAGGAGTAGGCAGATGGTGAGAGGGCATGACGAGGTCAACATACTTCCAAAAACAGACAACCAGCGAGGAAATCTTGTTTCGCCTGCACCAACAAGTAGAGCTCGACATAATGAAGGTCAAATCACTCACAGAAGTCACAAAACCGGGGAGTCAAAAGGTGGTGGCAGGTAACTCGTCGCAGGTGATAGCATAGCTGATGGGGTATCTATCTAGATAATATCCAAAATGGTGTCAAGCCACCTGCCTCACAAGACATGATGGAAGCATGTAAAAACCTATGCTCTACCCCGCCTCTTGGTACCCTTCATTTACTTGACCCCAAGTTCAGTTTCCCCTTGTCCGTCCGGCCGTCCTCCCAAAGATCCAGTTCTTCGGAGGTGCAGAAACAAGGGACCTCGCAGTCCGCAAACGGAGGTATGGTTGTCAAAGATGACATGGCGTGTGACTCCGGATAAATGGACTCCGCCATTCACGTCACTCGCCAACTCACAGTATTTTATTTTTATTTTCCGATGCCCAAACAAATGAGCGTTTTTTCCCATCCTTCAACCCTTTTCAAGTCGGCGGCGGCTTCTTCTTCCGCGCCCACCACGCACCAACCTCCAGACATTCTCCCCAGGACGTCCCATTCTGGTTCAAGAGATCGTTCATCATGCTCCCCTGCCAGCGATCCCACTCGTCCTGGCCTTTGCCACTGGCCTCTTTCAGTAAAGGCTCCAAACTCTCAATCATCTGAACGACTGTCATAAGTGCTGTTCTGCGGAGAGCGAGTTGCCCTGCTGTCAAGGTCCGCCGATCTGCTTCTCGAGCTTTGCCTTTGGAGGAGATGACGTTGCCATTTGAGCCTTGAGTTACTGCTCCGCCTACCCCTTCTCGCTCCCAGCGTACTTCGTCCAGGGGAATTGCTAGGCGTCGATAGTCTATATCGGTTAGGACTTCAGATTCTTGAAGGAGCATCGGTAGTATGCTGGTACATGGCATGGGCGTCAATTTTCGAGCTTCTAGTGCCTTTGATATCCAACAGTTGTAGTCGTTCAGATATGTATTGTGTGGAGCAGCCAGAGGTGTCTGCCTCGTCAACGTATATGTTCCCATTGCATTCGTGTGCACCTGTTCCTCGTCCTCACTATCATCATCGTCTTCCTTCGTAGAAGGGGGAGCATGCGGTAACAACATCCGTAAGGAATGATCCCCATCCCAAATCTCCAATGTCCCTCCCGGTTTCAGAATTCGTAAATATTCGTCCATCAGTGCCTGCTGCATTCCCGTCGTCGGCGTAACCATGCTCAAGTCTTTGATCATAATCAAATTGAACTCCTCGTCCCGAAAGGGTAATGGTACCCGCCGCAAATCGTGTTGCACAAAACGCCAATTCATGTCATCGTCAGACTCCATACGCGGCGCAAGCGGCGCAATGTCGATCCCAGTAAAAGATATAGAAGAGAAGCCCCTCTGCGAGAAATGTCGGTGACACATGACGCTCCAAAATGCTGTGCCACATCCCACCTCGAGGACACGTTTGGGAGGTTTGCTCTGGAAGGTGGAAGAGCAGGTAGGGCCATTGAATACCTGGCAAAGGAGCATTGTTCGTAATGTTTGTCTGTGAATCTCGGAGAGGTCACAAGGGAGAGGGTAGGGTAAGGTCGTATCTCGCAAGTATCGTCGGCCATTTCGTAGAGTGAATGGTCGCGTGAGGGCTTCGTTGTTCGAGGTAGGATCACTAGATGTTACCGCTGTGAGACCACTCGAGCCAGTCGTACTGGAGCGACTGTCTGATCGGCCAAGAGGCTCTCCCCTCGCAACACGCGACTCCGCGCTCTGGAGTGCATGTCTGCGATCAGCGCTATTATCTGAGGTTGTTGATGATGTTCGATTGTTCTTCGCGGCTTGAGCAACCGCTCTTGATTTATTGGTCTGGTTCGCGGTATGTTTGTAGTCAGGTAAAGGTGTGGAGAGCATGGGATCGTGCCTTTGCTCGGCGTCCCAGGAAGAAAATCTCGTTAAATGTGAAGAGTGACTATTGACGGATGTTGAGAGAGAGGATGATTTGGTGCGCGTCGTGTGCTTTGAGCTTTTTGAACCTCGCCGTGACCGTTGGAAAAGGGGCTTTAGTGGTTGAGGATTGGGAGGTTCGGAAGCGTCTGCATTTGCAGAAAGAGTTTTCGTTCGGTCCTCGCGAAGTATAGGTGAAGAGAGAAATAATGCAGAATGCATTTCGGCCATATCGTGTCGGCCTTCTCACGGGCTAGCATTCGGAAGTGTGTGTGCTGTGCTGTGCCACGAGGCACCTTTGTTTTGGTACAGACCCAGCAAACTAGTGATTTTGCCTAATGGAAAAGCTGGAGAAGGCGTTCCGCATACCACGATAGGATGGTATGGGGTTGAAGGTGTCAGCGGGGTAACCAACTGCACTGGAGAATCATGATCGTGGCAAAGTGACGGTAGTAAGAGATGTTCGGCCCACGTATTGGACAGACGCGACAAGTAGTGCGAAGCCCAGACCACGGATGAGAAGTACACAAGACAACCCCGTCCATGTCCACGGGTTAACAGGGTCCGTAATGAACTGAATAATGGAATGGATAGAGGACTTTCGCCTGAGGCAAATACTTCTGAGAACAAATTGGAAATTTGAGAATCTCGAATTGTTCTTCCCCTGATTCTGTTGATAAGGAAACGTCAGTGTGGTTGTATCTTACTGCACTGTCTTGAACTTACTTGGTACGGATCATGCGAAATGAATTCAGGGAGAAAATGCACCCTCAAGTTCATGGAACCCCTGGGAATGCTCTCGCGGAACTACTCACAACTGCTTCCAGAATTTCAGAAGTTCCAGAAGCCTTGAAACTCCGATGAATTCGCTCATAATGCAGATTGACCGAGAACTGCACTGCCCGACGACCACGATTGCCGACCGAGCCGAGCCCCTTTTTTATTCAGTCCCGGACACAGGCGAGCAGCTTTTCCGCAAATTGTCAACCGATCCAAATGGGTAATTGTGATAAGATAAGACTGATGAGCTAAGCGAGTGTGAAGGCCTTAGGGTTCAGGATGGCCGAACCTACAACTTGATTGTACATACACCTGCTCGCGGAGAAGAGATGGGCCTCAAGTCCTCCAAAGGGAATATAAAGGCTCATGCTGAAAGGTACCATGGATCTTTATTGACATGGCTAAAAATTATCTGTGTTATGAATTGATGCAGACTGAGAGTCAGAGTAGCTGGTGATGCATTGGCTTTTCTTTTCGTTCCTTTCCGGCTTCAATTGTGGAGCTTTGTAAATCTTACAACCTCTTTCCTCCATCTTCCGACCATGCAACCTGGCATGCTCTCGTCTTCATGAAATAATATACCTACCTGCATTTGGAATTTTTTGATGCTCGTGATGCTGCACAAGGTTTGTACCTAAGGTTAAAAATAAGAGTCTCCACCCGCTATGTTCATCTGCATGTGCTTGAGGTGCACTCTGCGTCGGCCAATCAGCAGCTGTATCGAAGCGCTCGCGGCACAACTTCAAGGTCTCAAAATAGCATTCGCATCGTGACAATCGCGGTTCCTGCACAGTTGAGCGGTATCACACTTTCCAGCGTCTTTTATCGATTGTGATTGTGACAGTGATGTGACCAAGCATTTGTACATAATAAGTCGGCCCCCAGCTGTCGACTGACTGAGTGGATGTGCATCGTGAGACGGCACGCTCTCTTCTTCATACTGCTTCTGGCGAGTACCCCGCGGTGATGGCTTGATAAAGGCGTGGCAGAGCACCAGTCGGAGTTGCGTCTGAATTTTGTGGCCATTGTGCAACTCTACGCGCCATCATCGGACTCTTAAACAGTCGGGCGGTTTGAGTTATTCCTCACCAAGCCTCCCGCTGTCGTGGCTGCCACTGGCAGTGTGACAGAGGTCAGAAAGGCCTGAAGAATTAAGCAGAGTTCAGTCAATGCAGATGACAGTTCATGTGGTCATGGTAGACCGAATTGAGGCTGTCCGCCGTTTCTCTGACATTCGGAGTTTGAGGGTCGGGATCAAACTCAGGCGAAGTCGAAGCGCTGTCTCATCCCCTGTCCCTTTTGATCGGATGGCAGGTTGTTCACAGGCTAGCACGCAGAGATGGGACTCTTGAGTTCATGCGTTGTTGCAGCCAGGGCCGCCACGATGGATGATGAGACGGACAGTACGAAGGATGATACGGATGAAGTTTTCAAGACTGGGTGATCGCACACTGGGCGAGATGCGATGATGATGGATGGAAGGACGAAGGCATCGCGGGGAGAACAGTGCAACCTGGAATGCAGGGGTAAGCGAGGGCAAAAGGACTCTATTTACAGTTAGCGGCCGACGACGGGCCATGCCACTCAACTACAGGGTGCAGTTGCAGTGCTTTGCAGGTGCATGACCCTGGTTAAGTCTCTAATCCCTGTGCACCACTCCTAACCGCCCATGTTATGCGTCTCGCCAATCACATTGCGTATACAACCTCGATTTTACTGTTACCGCCAACCTCCACAGCTACTTTCTTGCTCCTTGTGCTCGCTCACAGCTCTCATAGGCTGCTCTCCCACTCTTCTAGATCTACTGGATCTTTCTCGGAATTGCCCTGACCAGACCGCCTTTACGCTGTCCAGCCATTTCCGCCTGCTTTCCTGACTTAACCATGTCCTCTTCATGTAGCTCCAAGCAACTCCCTGCTTCTCTCTTTTCCCCTCCCGTCCTGGCGGCATCAAGATGCATGCCCAGCATCCCACCATGTCACCAATGCTGCCACATCCTGGCATCATTCGTCGGTCACAACCGGACGACCAGTCTCGAATATTGCTAGCTTACTGGACCCCACAGTCCCTGTCGTCCTTAAACTTGGGATCCCGCTGCATACATGACCATCTGGCAGATCATAGTCGCCTACCCAGATATCCGTAACATCAAACCTCCTCACGACGTCTCATATTGGAGATCGTACAACTCCTTGCTGCTACCCATCATCTCATCATACCGTCCTGACCAGACCCAAACCATCACCACTCTCCACCACGAATCCTCCGATTCAGACCGGATCAGACGAAGCCCGTCCAAAGCTTGACACAATAGCTCCACATGTCCCATTGCAAGCCATAGCCGGCAGTGCAAATCGTCCTTATTCTGCTCCCTGCCTGTCATCTCCCTGTCCTTCAAAGCTCCATCGCTCGGATGTCCGCTGTCATAGAAGATCAGATATCCAGTTCATGGTCTGTTCCTCTGGAAACGCCCCATCTCAAGCCGCAATCAGGGAGGAGTCCCAGGTCTGATACAGCAATCAAAGCGGATCATACACTCTCGCCCAGTGACTCTGATCCTGGTGCCCTGAGATATAGAGTTCCTCACCCCCAGATACATTTTCGTTTGCAACCAGCGCTGTGCACTCGTCGTTGTCGATAGCATTCTTTCACGTCGACTTCACTTCACTTTCGTTCCTCCCTGTCCGCCGGTTCGGATCCTTTACCCAACCACTTACTTCACTTGCTTCATTCGTCTTTTTCGCCAACCCTTACAACCTTTAATCCGTTCGATTCTTTCGCCACATTCTTTGATAGGATAGGAGCAAATTTTGGAAAGGGAAATCGAATTCGATAAGGGAAGGAAAGGAATTGTTGGACGACTCGACGAGAAGAAATCTTTAGAAGAAAATGGGAAAACTCATCAAGAACCACTGGGCTCGATTGATCGTCATCACGGCGGCTATCTGTAAGGATATCCTTCGTTGATCCAAGCTTCCATATACTAACAAAATAAAGACCAAATTGCAGCTGGAATACATGGATTCTTCTGGCCCAAGATCTTCTGGGACTTCATGACGAAAAACCTCGATGTAGCAGTCAAGCCGCTTCCGATCTTGCAAACGATCAACTTAGTCCTTGGCATCATCATGTTGGCTTGGGAATGGCCACTGGGCTTTTTGGCTGGTTCAGCAATGCACAGGAGCATTGAAGCGAGACTTGTGATCTTGCCACTGGCAGCACTGTCCGCGGCCCTCATCTACCAAGGAACGAATCCAGCGATCTACTACACGATCGCGATGGGCGTGTACTTTTGGGCATACAGTGAAGGCGAGGTACGTTCAAGATCTAATTCATGCAAGCAAGTACACAAAGCTAACAGAAACTCAGACTGTCGTAGCAAAACCATGGTCTCTCCCCCAACGAACACGTCCAGGAAAGGTCTAAAAGACCCATTTGTCCATCGCCATCTCTTTCAGCAAATTTTCTAGATCGCAGGTCTGATTCATCAATGCTAGAGATCTACCAGACCGACTCGCCACTTGGCAACCTATACATGTCCCATCAATCACACAACATCAAATCAACAACCTCTTCCGTCTCTCAGAGGAACGGTCCCTTCGAGGACGGCATCAGCATCGGCGTTGCTCTGCATATTTTCCTATTTATATTTTAGTGCTGTGTTTCCGTTCGTGGCTTCTCCAGCGTCGTGCGTGGAGTAGAGAGTGCTGGATGAAGCAGTATGTGGTGAGGGGAGATAAAGTAATCGAGACTACGCTTGAAAGTCTCTTGGGAGGAACCCTGGATCACACTCTTGTATGTAAACAGAGTGGGTGTTTGCGAAGAGCTGGTTCTTGTAGGGGAATCTGGCCTTTGCGTCATTTAATGAAATGAAATGGATGTTGATGAAGCATTTGATGATTTACTGCGCGTTTCAAGTGATCCCATCAATTGATCGTGACGACGTGATTGCTCAAGCCTGTAGTCTAGTAGCTCACCACCTGTCATCCCGCTCCTCCACATTCTTTCATAGAGACTTAAAGTACCGTGAATCCAAAAATATACAAACAGTTTCTCTCGATCGACACTCCAGCACGAAACACCAACTCAAATCACCTTCTCATAGTCAACGACATAACTCAGAAAATCAATAACAACAACAGCCAAGCGATCAGCCCCTCATGTTGTCGTCGTGCTTTTAAGTTTATTTAAATTAAATTTTGCGTCAAGAATCCTCCGTGTATATATTAATGATCCTCCTGTTGTGGATTCTGAATCTGGGGAACCAATCTCCCCGGTCCTTCGTTGTTCCGCTGCAGATGTATGCTGTCTCGGGGCACAATTTCCCGAGCGTGCTTCAGTGTTGGACCTCAACACCAACATCTTGACTGTACTGCTTCAATCAAACTTTTCACCATACCATTCCAAGGTACACCAGGTTTACTCCTGCATTATACTTACAGAAGGCAAAAGTCGGAATACTCTACAAAATGGCAGAAGCACCCGCCCAATACCCCATAATTGACTCGCACATCCACCTTTACCCCTCTAACGAACTCTCCACCCTCGCCTGGTGCGCACCCACCAATCCCCTCCACAGCCAACACTCTCTCGACGAATACACCACTGCGACCGGCTCACCCCCGTCCCTCGAAGGTTTTATCTTCCTCGAAACAGACCGCAAGCACGATCTTGTATCCGGTGAGAAAGATGGCTCTGGGTGGGAGATGCCGCTTATGGAAGTCGAGTGGCTGAAGCGCATAGCGCTCGGTACACCACGCGAAGGAGAGGGCCATACAGAAGAGCAGAAGAAGTTGTGTTTGGCGATTATACCGTGGGCGCCGGTGCCGAGTGGAGGTGAGGTGTTGGAGCGGTACGTGAAGGAGGTGGAGAGGTGTGCGGAGGGGAGTTTTGGGAAGGTGAAGGGATTTAGGTACTTGGTGCAGGATAAGGAGAGAGGGACGATGTTGAAGCCTGTGTTTGTGGATGGGTTGAAGTGGTTGGGGAGGAAGGGTTACGTGTTTGATCTGGGGGTCGATCAGCATAGTGGTGGGAAGTGGCAGTTGGAGGAGGCGGTGGAGATGATTGAGAAGGCTCATGAGGGTGTGCCGGAGGAGGAGAAAGTGACTTTTATCATAAGTGAGTTATCCTCGTTCTACAACCATGCTTCTCCGCTCGATGAGAGATTAAGTGCTAACGAATCCTAAGATCACCTCTGTAAACCAGACCTCTCAGTCTACAACCAAACAGATCCAGCCTTCATCGCCTGGCGAACAGCCATGTTCCGCCTCAGCAAATGCAGTAAGACATTTATGAAGCTCAGCGGGTGCTTCTCCGAAATGCCAGAGTCTCTCAAGAAGGCACCAGTGGACGAAGTTCTCCTGGCCCTTCAACCCTACTTAGTAGTCATCTTAGCGACGTTTGGGTCGTTCCGAATCATGTTCGGCTCGGATTGGCCGGTGTGTACTATTGGTGTGGATGATGCGTGGAAGAAGTGGAGGCAGGTTGTCCAACGGTTTTGCGATCTTGCAAGCTTGAGTCAGGAGGATCAGATTATGATTTGGAGTGGGACTGCTATTAAGGCGTATGGGCTGAAGGAACTGATGTGATATGATGGATTGCTTTGAGAAGCGTCGAGACGATGCCCAAATTGCATATCCTCTGGAAAGCTCCTGGCTTTCTTTTCTTTCTACGAATTTTGGTCTGCCCAAACCGCCTCCAGTCTCATGTTGTGCTCACAGTCTAGTTCATGCATATTCGCATTGAAGTTGGCTTGGCTCATGCTGGGGCACCGACACATCCTGCGAAATCATCGGTACTGCTCGCTTAATATTTACAGAGACAGAAACATACTACAGCGAACTTGTAGAGCTTATGAGAATTTGTGCAGTGCTTCAAACTTATCCACGATCCTTTACATAATTTCTGTTTCGACAATCAGATTTAGACTTCCACTTCACATGAGCCGATAGGGAAGCTTAGAAAGGCTGTGTAGGCATATAATTCTTCACCGTCATCATCTACCTACCATTCCCAACATACCAATACCAACCTTGAAATAATCCCAGCACAACCTCGCAATCCAGAAGAGCGGTACTGGAGGGTCATTCTCCCTTGTCAAGTGCAACTGTAAAAGCAAACTAACCATGCTGATGAAGCTGGCTATGGAGAAAACGGAAATAGAAAGAGATGTCTCTTTCAAAATGGCAAGACGTGGATGTGTAAGGTGGTACAGAAATGTTAGTGTCTGATGCTTGGTTAGCTGCGAGTTTCAAGCTAGGATAATGGACGTACACTGGCAATACTTATCCACGCTGGAAGTAGAAGTCGTGGGTCTTCAGAGCCGCCTGACAGGTACAGCACCCAGGATGTTATGTAGGCATTCATAGAGTTTATCGTGAGGAGTCGGACAAGCGTTGCTTGAGAAGTCAGAAGGGATTCCAAGACTTGTAGAGACTACTACCTTGAGGCGTATAGTTCAGTAGCCTAGTATTTCCATTAGCTTAGAGTCTCGACGAAGAGCTTCAAGAAATCATACCACCGGGACATCAGACAGTCCGTAAAGTAGAAGCTAAGCCATGCAGATGAACAGCACTTCCCCACAATCAGCTTTCTTTCTCTCAAGTATCATTCATATTTCCCTTCCAACAGTGTATCCTATCCATCGCTCCCCAACAAAGAAGATATTCCCTACCCAAAGCACCGCCAAAAACACCTCTGTAACCCTAAACCTCTTCTCCACACTCCAAACCGCCTCAATCTCCTCCTTACCCTCCACCAGCAGCAACTCTCCCATAAACGTAAGCGCACATCTCAACCCCCACCACACCGCCGGCGCGGTGCTCAGCGCCCGGCAGAAGAGGAGGGGGAAGTGCCAATGCCTCTCGACGCCCAGCAGGACGGCAACGCGCGGGTGCAGCACGGAATTCTTGTGGTCTGGCTGCGCAGGGTGCCGGTTCGGCGGCGACGTCGGGGGCGCGTAGTCGGGAGGTGGCGGGAGAGGTCCACGAGGTGTGCTGGCGCTGGCTCGTGAGGGTCGGTGGGTAGCCAGAATGAGGGGCTAGGAGGGCATATGCTCCCAGCTGCACTCGGGGGGGTTTTAACTGAGGGACGAACGAACCACGCTGCAGAGGGGGGAAGAAGGGGAGGAATGAGGGTGGAGAAATAACAGTGGAGCTGGCTGTATTTTTTGTCCTGGGGGAATCGAAAGGAAGGGAAGCTACAAAGATGTTCGAGTAGAGCTAGAGCTAAGGCAAGGGGTTTTGGACGCGGCGCGGCTCGCCTCGTGCCAAGATCTTGATCATTATGTCATCCGTCAATCTTGACTTTGTACTGATTGATTGCAGTATCGCAACATCTTGGTGTAGGCAAAATCTATTCGGAGTTCTGGATACATACAACTATTAATTTAGCTCTCGCCTGTCCTAAAATGTGCACTTTATTGCTATTGGTAGCAAGAGATTTCTGTAACTGAAGTCGCAAGAATCCATGGCTGATGTACCCCACATTTCGCTTATGTGACAGGGGATTGTTGACAAAGTATTATTTCAGGACATGCGAGCAACAACTGTATCTAGTTGGACCAGTCTAATTGCTTTTCTTTAGTTACCTTAGTGGCTCTTTTCCAAAGCTCATCTGAAGCTCAAGAAGGCGATTATGAGGAACATAGAGGTGATGAAGTTGAGGCAGACCCGCAAGCTTGAAGGCATTGCAAGAGCGGACCGTCAGTACGCATCATACAAATAGTTAAGAGATTCTCAAATGGTTCTTTGTCGATGGCCATTTCCAACTCCGCTTCCAGGGGGGTACATCGAAGTCCTACATAGGAATGTAGTAGCTTTTGCTTACGTATTGTTGTGAAATCACTGTCGCATACTCACTGAATATCCCAGCCAAAGTGCTTGACACCATTAGGTAGAACAATTTTCATTAATTCCTTCATTGACGTGCGGCAAAGGGCAAATAATAATTGAAGCGATAGGTCATCAATTTATCTCATGTCCTTACGTAGACAGGATGCACACTTGCAATAATACTGGCAACGCTGCACTACTGGTGGATGAATGGAGCAACGCCAGTATCTCAAATTATCAACCAAATCAAAATCTAAAAGTCATCATCCAATCAAACACTATTCCAATTATCATGAATAAGTAGCCCGTATTTGATTTCGGCCGTGAAGTGGTCCTCGTAGAAGTATATTGACTCTAATTACATCTTGACCGTGCCGGCGCGTGGGGTGGGTTAGAGGGTCCGGTTTAAGCGCTGAACTCAGGTCACAAGGGCAGTCAAATTTACTTAACAAAATTAAGAAGAAATTTTCGCCAGTACCAGGAAAATCAAATTCGAGTCATCTCTCCAATACTTGTAGTGGATGTTGCATTCTAACATTCAATTATACAAGTATTCTAAATGATGGTCTGTTGACTTATATCTCAGATCGCGATCGGTGGCGGTGGCGTAGTTAAGCGAGCGAGGGTCCGACACCTCAGTTTCAGGGGAACCTCGACTGGCCACACGCTAAGCATATTCAAGCACATGAGACGCGATGGGCTTCAACCTTGTTTCCACGACCACAACCGTTTGGTGATTTCTCTTCCCAAGCCCATCCTGAGCCTCTCCCTCTTCCATTATCCCTCCTCCTCTCGAACACCCAAGCCGTTCCCCTGTCACAGCCAAGGCCAAAAATACTTCATCTGCCCCATTATTCTGCCCCATTTGACCAGTTGCGGAGCATACTTGCGTTTAGAGTTGGATTTCTCTTCCTTGCTATCCCCCGTGCGCGGCTCTTAGTCAAAGCTTGGCCTCGTACACAGCCAGGGTTGACGAGTCCATTTCCAGTCCCTTTTTGTCTCATTCCCCCGTCGAGACCCAGTTTCATCAATGCCCTCACCGTGAAATCTCCGCCTCAGGACCCTCTCTCTCGCCATGTTCTATGCTTTTCTCCCCTTCCGGCCGTTGTATCCGACAAGTTCTGTCTGGGATGACGCCCAGGTCGTACCACGCGGGCTCGAGTCGTATCAGACCTCGTGCAAGATGGCTCCTCCGTGTCTGGAGCACAGCCATCTCCCCATCCGCTGATTTTGACGGGTTTGATCACGGTAATATTTCGTTTGCGTGCGAATCCTCAGCTAATTCCTTCCCTTTGGTATCCTCCCGCATAATCTTACTGTCGAAACTTCTCCAGGACTCGTCGTCCACCTGTCAACTCTATCCTTACCTTCATTCTTTAATCGATACTACTTCCTATTAGGCCGCTGCTTGGTGCAAACAAAACATCACCACCTCGCGCCTTCCCTTCGATTCTTGGGCAGGCCCCTTCTTACCCTCTTTCCTGTGTGTGGCTTTTACTTGGTGTGGACTTTGCCATCGAGGCAACTACGACACTCACACTCTTTACCTAGACCGCCGGACGGAAACTCTCATCTTCTTCAATTCAAGTACTCTTTCGACTCGACAAAGTTCGCAATGTTGGCTTTGGTGTCTCTTCTTTTTACTGGCCAGGTTGCGGCAGGTGTTTTGGGGGATGTGTCGCGATTGGGACGAAGGGTTGATCCGGAGGAGGTAATGAGGAGATATGTGGACACGATCGTGGAACCGATTGAGAAGAGGCAGACGACTACTGCCGGGATGAATGTCACGCAATGGAATGCCGAGACGGCAGCACTGTGTACAGCACAACTGGAGGCTTTAAATGGTGTGGCAAGCAACCCTTCAGGAATGGCTGTTTGCTACAATCTACCTGCTTTGGACAACTCGACCGGAGTCTTCATGGCGGATCTACGACTGTACATGATCGCAGCACCGACCGGAGCCTTTGCCAATATCGCGAGTACAAATGTTCAAGTTGGACTATCATATAATGGAGCGACGGTATCGGCAGTTGATTCTTCGACGTTGTCAAGGCGAGCGGACGAGACATCGCTGATCTCGTGGCCGAGGAGCGAGTTGATCGAGACTCAGAAGCGAGCGGCCATGATTCCAATGCTGATCCAGTCATACGCATTTGTTGGACAGGTCAATAAGGATCTCTTAGTTGCCAACATGGGAACGTGAGTAAGAATCGTGCATTTGTAAGATCCATGCTGACAATTGCAGTACTGCCCTCCAAAAGGTCCTCGTTCCAACCGTCACCCTGACTGGTCAAACCTCCACCGGCGCTGCTGTCAACACATCCCTCTCCTCGGATGAGGCGACTTTCGTGAATGGTGTCTTCGCGAAACAGCTCGTCCCGACAAAGTCTAAAGTAGTGCCACCGATTCAAACTCTTGTCGTCGCTAAGGGGGAAAAATTCGTCGTTCCTGGTCTTAAGATCATGATCTTCCCAATTGGTCTCATCATCACCAGTGTTTGGACGGTACTCTTCGTCGGTACCATTGCCTACGGTACTGTTGGACGCATGCAATTCCGGGACCAGTTCCGCAGGAGATCAGCACGACAACAGAAGGGTGACCTTGCTAGAATATGATTCTAGTCTGGGGGAATAAATAAAGATTGAATGACAGCGCTTCGATTCGTATACCATATAGAATTTTTCCTTAAACTTTTCTTCGCTCGTTCTTCATAATGCTTGATTTCTGGAGAGCGAGCTGCTTTCACATCGGTATTCCATATTGTATTTACGTGGTGGATGGAATGGCAGGGGTATTGAATTAGAGTGTGTTGGTAGAGCGCTTTTCTGGCGATGATGGAAGTTGGAGCGGAATGAGGATTGAGACAATTAAACAATGTAACAAAGACTTATGTAATTTTGTTTGTGTCTTGCCATCTGTTGAGACAACAAGTCATGTCACACAAAACGTCTTTGAAAGAGCGGTGCTTCGCTTCCAACGAGAGGATAAAGGGACGCCGGTTTCCAAGTGGACTCTTGCCAGTGTAGGTTGTTCCTAGAGATATGGCAATGGCGCTTGTTACTTCTGTTTGCTGAAAGAATTGTCTGAACAGCACAAACACCTTCAGATATAGAGCAATGTCCAGTAACATGGATACTCTCTTGCAACTCAGAAGTCCTGGTTGCTAAGATTGGATATCAGGAATACTGTTTGATCATTGTCGATAGCAAGCAGCAAATACCTGTCACTATGGCTCCACCTCCAATCAGCCTCATCGAGGACCTGAGTCGCAATGAAATCGAGAAATTAACCCAACTCCTTATCCTACCACCCATGACAGCACCGGACCAAGTTTGGCTTCAACAGCAGTCTCACTTCATTCCTACACTACCCCTAAAGCTCAAGAGACCCGAATCACTCCTTCCCCGCATTGCCATGTCCTTCCCCTTTGGCAAACAAAAGGCTCATCTCTGCCCCTCCCACAAACCTCTCAATCCACATCTCATCCGCCGCATCTTCTTGCAAGTCTCCGCGGAATGTACGACGCGGCTTGGTCGTCTCGTCTCAAACCCTTACCTTCCCACTGACATAGCTGTCCATGTCAAGGCTCTGCAAAAAGCGAACAGCCTCTGGATGTCGCCAGATATATACCGCTGGACCTTCCAGTGCCAGCCACACGAAGAGCGCTACGACCGTATTGCTTCGGACTGCGAGGCTTGTATCCTCGCGGCTGTAGGCGGGAATATCTGTATCCTGCAGCAGTTACGAGCTTCAATGTTAGGGCGGAAGAAGAACAGAGGAGTATTTCCAAGGCTCTTGCCGCTGGTTGAGAGTTGGATCAAGTGGATGGGAGCAGAAACAGTGGTGCGTGAGGAGAGTGATCAGCTTGCCAGGGAAATTCGCAACTGTAGAAAGCAGATGCGGGAGGCGAGGAGGCAGAAGAGGAGGAATGAGGAGGAAGGTATTTTGGATCCTCCTCCTGAGATGTCTCCGACGACGTGTTCTAATGCCCAGAACCCATTTGTAGACCCAACGTATGATCACATAGGTACACCACTTCCCAATCACCAGAGCGCTGCCCACGGACCTAAGAATCCCTTCGCAGACCCAGTATATGATCATGGACCATTCCAAAATAAGGTTTACGGGCACGAAGATCGCGACGAACATGAGCAGGACAATGAACCCGAAGGTTCCATCATCGACTTCTACGCGCGTCGTCTCTCCTCAGCTAACCTCACCAACCGCAACAACAACACACGAACCCAAAACGAAGCCAAAATCCACCCCGCATTCAAAGACTCCATGGTCTTCCAATTCCAGACTAATGCCACTACTTACACCCTCCCACAGAACAACCCATTCAACGATCAGGATGACCAGGAGTCTGATTCCCTACCACCCAGACCAGGGAATCCAACCGCCTACTACGATCCAGAAGCCCTTCCCAATGGCGGCGGAGGACCAACGCATCGCGGAGCAAGCGCTCGCGTGCACCAACCTCCTCCGCTAGCTTACCACAATCGCACGACTGTCAAGCAGATGCAAAATTCATGGAAGCGCGCAACGGGATACTCGGAGAGCGTATACAGTCGGGATGTAGACGAGGGGATGCCGCCTCCGTCTTCGTTTGCACAACAGAATGGTGGGAATCAGACAACGGTGGGAGGGAGGATCGAGGAGGAGGAGGGAGAGTATGTGCCGCCGAGGCGGGGGTGGAAGAAAGCTGACGGTGAGGAGGGGAGGGGGGATGGAGATGGAGATGAGAGGGGGAGAAGGAGGGATACGAAGGTTACGATTTTTGGGGATTTTATCTAGACTCATCCGTATCTTTAACCCCAACCTCAGAGTTCTCAGGACATTTAGATGTCTCATTGACGTCCCATTTGACATAGTAAATTTGGTAGCTTTATTTAACTTGTCTCATTTTCGCTTCATTGACTTCTTAGTAATATGTCCGATGTGTGAGGAAGGAAGGATATCTCGAAGAGGCGGTTGCAGAGACTTGATTCCTAAATTCTATAGGACGATGAAGCTTGTGTAGTGCCAACTTTTTAGCTCCCAAAGGGGCTCGTTCTGGCTCCCTTAATACTCGGTTAAACTTTCCTCGTTATTTCTCCAGGCACAGATCCTATTTTGGCTCCCTTTCAACCGAGGCCTCCGGAACCATTTTTTGGACCAAGAGAGGCACACAAAGGGGACTGCCCAGCAGACGATGTTTTGCAGGACTTTTGGAATTCGTAGCAGAACGTTGGCAGCGATGCTTTGGATGCATGAGAATGGTGGAACGTCCAGTGGGGTGCGATCACATAACGTAAGGAGAATGTGTTGTGGTCTGTGGAGTAATTTGTTGACCACCATCTCAATTGCAAATTGACGCAGAGTTCTGTTACAGATGTGGTGCTGTGTGGAAGGAATGCTCTTGCGGTGACTGGAACCGGAGTTACTGGAGCTACGAGCGCAGCTTCTTCTGCCAGTTGCTGAACGGCAGTTGGGTGTGAGAGCCATTACGCAGAGGCTAGAGCGGAATCACGAGTGTGGACATCATGGGAAGTGGCAACGAAGGGATAATTATCGCCGGAGAGGTTATGTTTGTGATTACTGTGACGACCGACACTGGAAATATATCCTGGCATGCCGTCACTGCCATCTCATAGCTCGTGAAAGCTGCGTCGCCATCGGGTTTAGCTGCTGCCACTGGCTTTGCAGGCTTCATCATCTGAGCGTTTGGCGACAGACAAGAGCGAGACATCATGAGGAAAAAGTGGTATTACGAAAGGGGCTGATAGGGCAGTGGAGTGAAAGACGTACGGAGACACCCTATTTGAGGAAGTGGGGCCATGGATTAGAACTATGGACAAAGAATGGAACCTTTAATAACCATCAGGACCGATCTAGGTCAAGTGCACTATCATGCAACACTGCCTTGCATAAAAACCATAAGAACTGCGGAATACCTAAACGCAATCATCAGCACAACCAATCTTTAAGCCCGATAAAGAGGACTTACGCAGCAGTAGCAGCCAGCGTCTCAAACGGCTTGGCAATGGTCACAGATTGTATCAACCCCAAAAACACAACAATGAAAGCAGTGATGATAGCCAGTCTCGCAGCAGACAGATGAACATACGTCAAGATCCAAAGCGGAGCAACAAGCATGGCGAGACCAACGAGACATATCGTTACCGTCACGAACCCTTCGAGTCGTTCATTCCGTTCGTAATACATGGTCTTCGGGTCGTAGTAGGTCTGATCCTGTGGCTCTCGGCGAAAGAATGGCAGCCAGCCGAAGCGTGTCGACCTCTCGAGCAAGCGTCTCAAAGGGGTTCGAAAGCGAGGGTTAACCTGAAAAAGGTCGTCGGTTTGGTTGAGGTAGGCTTGCTCGTGTTCATCGATGGCATCTTCGTTCGTGATATGCCAGTTCTTGACATGTTGGACGTCTTTTGCTGAGACTTGAGGCCGCGAGCGAATGTTGGAGTGATTCACGATGAACTCATCTGCTTGGAAGTCAGTGTTCTGAAGTATCTTGATCCGCCCAGGGCGTACTATATTCTTTCAGCTTCTCCTTGATTTCAAGAAGAAGATTTTTCCGCTCTGCCTGCTGTACACTCTCTTTCCGGAAAGAGCCATTGTGTTGTCTTGGTGCGGTCTTCTGACTGTATTCTTCATCTAATGATTTCAGTTTTGCTTCGGCCACACATATCTCATCTTGTAGTAGTAACAAGATTCTTGCGTTCAAAGTTCCAAAGCGGCGGAAGATGAGGAAGTCGTCGTCGCTAGCAAGAAACCAAGCGTATTTCTTGTAGCCGGTGTACTTCCACGGTTGGTCAAATATGTCGTTATCAGTTATCCCGTTTACTGTACCAGGAACCTGGCTCATTGCGTATGCCATGATTGAGGGACGACTGTACTTCTTTGTCGACGATGAGGCGATGGGTGTGGCTCGAGTGGCTGGAATTCACGATAATTATGATTGGCTCCAGGCTCTGAGACATGAAGCCACACGAGGGCAGAAAATACCGCACTGTGGATTTTGCACAATCGTGAGGACATCTGAGTTTACGATGTTCTAGGACCAAGCAGGCAGAAATCGAGTGCGGGAGGGACAGGTTGTTAGCGCGATTACTATCCTCGACACATTGCGATTGAAATTCGAGAAGACCGCGGTGGGGATGACTCAAACAGCGAAGCATCGAAGCAGCGAAAGGGAAAGCCAGCAAAATTGAAGTGCATGGAGGGAGGCATGGCTTCAGCTCAGGACGCAAATTCGACACAGGCAAATGATGGAGATGCTCAAGGAGATCGATCGACTTCTTCGCGCGATAAACACGAAAGAGAAGGCGGGCCAGAGACAATGTTAGAGAGATATCTGTTGGACACACAGAAGCATGAACAAGTAGCCATGGGTGTGAGTTCAAGCGTGGGAGACGAAGTTGGAAAGACAAAGGCGGATCCGCCACCCGTTAAACCATCGAAGTTCTAGAGAAGAACCCGCACAGAGATAACGCCAGTCAATGTTTGAGAGCACTCTACAATCCATCGAGAACCGCTTTGCTCAAACTACACTGTTCTTGATATATTTTGATTGTCTAAAGAGTATTCTGATTCAACCAGAGTGCCACGAGTATACACAACTTCTCCTGTTCTAAGGTGTCAGTCACATGTGGACTACTGCCTAGTGGGTATCGAATCACAATTCAGCAACAAACCTTATGTCTCGAATCACTGGAACTCATTCAGCAATCAACAAAAAGCAGGTCCCGTATCCTATTGCTGATGTTGTCCTTACTCTTCCTTCAAACACAGATCGTCAAATGAGAGAAATGAGCCTAGCCGGCAATTCATCAAACCAGTATTCCACCGAAGTGACCCCCAGTCCAACTCTCTGGTACTCGACTGCGCCCTCGGGGCCGGGGGACAGTGGCAGCAGCACATAATAAAATTCGACAAGGACGACTTGATCAAGACTCTAAAGATAGAGCTTGTGGAACCAGCTGCCACTGTCGCCCACCCCTCATTCGCCGTGAGGTCTTCATCCTTCCTTGCAATGACATGTTTCTTCAATTGCAAGCTCAAGTATAGTATTTTAATCACACCCTCCCTATCACTTGACACTACCTTAAGCATCCTTTCGCTTATCATATTGCCTTCTGGGTCTGGGTGCATTCTCGGCTCGACTGACGCGTCAAACTTGCGCCCCCCACTACCGATCTTGACTACTACCAGACTTGATGCTGGATGAACAATTCTCCCAAACCCAAGGGTTCAAATCACCATAATCGAATCGAATCCTATATCAGCCCCGGGGCTACAAGTAGAACTATCGCAAATCTACCACCTACAACACCAAAGTACCAGTAAGAGGACGAAGTTCTGGAGCTATTGGGGGTATGGAAAGAGCATGACGGCGACTGGCTCTGTCCGTCTCTCTCGCAAGAAGCTTTAGAATTATCACAGACAAGTGCAAAATCCTGCTTGTCAACCACGACGAAGGTGAAGGCAAGGTAATGATTTGCAGGTCTTTTCAGTTGGGTATTAGACCAAATAAATCCTGCTAAGGACATTATATGCGTCGTATGGAACGTTAGTTGGACTTAGTCTTTCAAGTTAGGCGTTCCACTCGGCTTGCTTCTGGATAAACACATTTTAATAGAAAGAAATTGGAATTATTACAACATGACCTCGGCGTTTGAAATCCCAAGGTGGTTTCCAATCAGATTCTCAAAGGTAGGCTTTGCGCCATGTGTCCTCCCAGTCATCGCATGGTTCGGTCGTGGGAAAAGCTGTGGTTCTGGCGAGTCTTGGTCCAAGATGTAGCACTCCATACTCACTAAAGTCGTCAAGTTGGAAGGAACCCAGCATAAATGAAGATACCGGCTCAAGTTAGAGCACACTATTAGAACTTTTTCATAATTATTATGGTATAAGTAAAGGAAATCGCACAAGCCTTCTATGAAGCGTTGTTTGTAAAAGCATACGAAAGATAGTTTCGAGAATTTCGCGGCTGGACACTGGCTAAAAAGCTTGAAAATATATGTCAATGAGCTTTTTGAGCCTCATTTCCCCCCTTCCTTTCAACGATTTGTATAGTACAATACTATACAGGGGCTAAATATCAATACTGTAGCATTATAGTAATAGAATAAGAAATATGATATGGGAGAGGTTAAGAAGTGTTGCCTTCCCAGTTAGCTTTTCAGATTTTAAATGTAGAGAATGAAGTGGCTGGGTGTTATATGTAATAGACCGACAGGTGGGTGCGCTGCAATCCGGGCTCGAAAGTATCGAGACGAAACCTGGACGGGTGCGCGAGCTATTTCGAAAGCCTGTCAAGGCTGTCAAGATCAATCTGAAGACAAAAGATATCGAGTTTATCCGCCATCAGATTCGTAGTTATAGCAGTGCAGTGCAAATGACCCTACATATGGTTGGAATGTAGGTACTCTTTATTGAAGGTCATACAGCTGTTGATATTTTTTAGATGTCTTTCGATCGACGGCAACAAGCAGGTTGAAACGCTAGGGGCAGGTCTGGGCTAGCAGTTGGCAACTCTGGCAGCGCAGATTACAGATGTGCAGACTAAAGTTTCAGAGATCAATGATAAGGAAAATGACGAGGGGGAAACTCTTGTCATGGATGAGCCAGAGAATAAGCAGCACGTTCAGCATATGGAGGAATATATACAATCCGCCAAAACAATTTTCTCTAACGCCACCGTCTATAATGGAAGTGTTTCTGGAACCGTTATCGGAGATTCTGACGATGTAGCATATATGGCTGGGAAATTTGGTTCTGTTCTTAGGCTCAATGACGATCAGAGAAATCGGGTTAATCAATGGCTCCCTGGCGAGCTAGAAAAGGAAGGTATGGCGTGACACACTATTTCTCCATTACATAGATACTGACGGTCCCGTCAGAAAGCGACACAGACGACGACGACGACGACGTGGACGTCTCGCTGTTCGAAGCAAGACTTGCAGTTGCGAAGAAGAGCTTGAAAGCCAAAGATTACAAAGCAGCCGAAGCTCAGTTTAAATTATGCGTGGCAAACACTGCGGTTATGAAAACACTACCTACACACGCTGTCATCGACCTAAAGCTCGACTTGGCTTCGGCTTGTCAGGGGTTTGGGAATAATGCTGGACAACGGGCAATCCTCTTGGAGCTGTTGCAACACGATGACCTATCAAAGGTTCAAACGCTACATTTACAGCACCTCCTAGCAGTGGCCTATCTAGATGGCATGCAGTTTGACCTAGCTCACAATTATGCGAAAGAGGCAATGAGAGGTCGCAAGAAGCTTTGGCCGACATCATGAATCCTACTACGAAAGCGTGAGTCTGCTTGTTGACATCTGCGAGGCCCAGTCCAATATTGAAGATGCCGATGTCTATCGACATCTTCTCCCGGAAGGCTACCAGAAAGAAACGGCATCATCCCTTGCGGCTCCATCCAAGGATACTGCTACGACTAAGCTACTTGCTGAAAATAGATATGATATCAATAACAAGAAGACCTATTTCGAAGCTCTTCAGTGGGCCTCTAATGAAAAACAGCAGGAAATCGTGAGATTGTTGCTAAAGCGAGAACCAGACATTGTAGGGAAAGATGAAGACTGGGGACAGATGCTTTGGGAGGCAGTAAGAGGAGGACATGAGGATATGGTTCAATACTTGCTGGACCAAGGAGCCATAATCGATGCAACTCCTAAGAAGGGAGAAGCGGCACTTGGTTACGCAGCCGAACTTGGCAAAGAGTCGATCACACGCTTATTGCTCGACCGAGGGGCCAAACCAAACCCGCCTGGACACAGTTATGATATCGATACCGGTTATAGTGGTGCTGCTCTTTTCCGCGCAGCCGGGAATGGACATGAGAGCATCGTAAGGCTGCTGCTCGACCGGGGCGCTCTCATTGACGGGAAAGGGTATATTGGAATGTCTCCACTGCAGCTAGCAGCTTCCCGAGGTCACTTGGCTATCGTACGTCTGCTGCTAGACCGTGGCGCCAATGTTAACGCCACCAGCTCGACGGGAAGCACCGCGCTGATGGATGCTGCGTTCAACGGGCGGCCGGAAATCGTTCGCTTGCTTCTCGATCATGGGGCAGATGCTGATATGAAGACTAAGAGCACCGCTATGAGTTACGCCAAGGAGAAGCATCATGACGATGTAGTGAGGGTGTTGAAATCATATCGGAGTGGGCTACGTAAGTTATGGTAAGCCATAAGCTGTTATAAAGGGCCTCTCTCACCCAGAGAGATGTTATCTGGGAAATACGCTGTAGTGTGCTGCCATAGGTTAGCAACCGTCGATCTATGATTTCCAATCTGTCTCAGCTCCACCGGCTGCTCGTGAAAAAGGGGGGCAGGGATAAGGTACTAGAAGTAAAATAAACACGGATTGTGAATTATTCTCTAGTGATTGAAATGCCCTGATCTGTGTTTTCAGCCTCGCCGTTCATGCACCAAACCAAATCCTACGATGAGCTCCTTCCGACTTCAAACGGAACAGTGTATTTATTTCCACCCGAAGGAAAGACCTCTTGTCTCGTTCCTGGAGGCGTCTCGGCACGAAGGGGATAGACGTTAGAATATAATATAAACAACAATGTGTTCTTTCCGAAAATGAATGGTGCACACTTGTAAACATAGAGTCGAAAGTTGACACTGAAGTCTCGCTTAGAATGCCGAGCTTGCCATTATTTGTTTCCAAGCTTTTGATTCACCATTCTATTTCACGCTTAAAAAGTAACTGCACTTTCTATCTGGCCTTCACACACGCCAAAACCAACTCTCTCACCATCCTCACCACATACCCCTCGAATAGTAACTACATCGCCATCCTTCAAAAACTTCCGCGTATCCATGCCAGCTAGCATAATATCCTTCTTGCCTCCCCAGTTCATCTCAAGCATACTTCCAACGTCCCCACCTCCCTCACTCTTCCCACTGATTGTTCCACTACCCAGCAGGTCTCCTACAGCCATCGGACATCCACCCGAAGTATGATGCGCTATCATCTGCGGGAAGCTCCACAGCAGATTCTTCCCACTGGTCTTCGAGATAGTAGTCGTAGCGCCATCCGGCGTCGTGAGATCAACTTCCAATCTAATATCATAAATGCTATCCTCTCTCTTCTCCTGCAAATGCGGCAGGATCTTCGTCTCGTTCGGCAATTTCGTCGTCCGGAAAGGCTCCAACGCATCGGCAAGCACAACCCACGCGCTGATACTCGTTCCGAAGTTCTTTGCATTGAAAGGACCGAGCGGGACGTACTCCCAAGTCTGGATGTCGCGCGCGCTCCAGTCGTTCATGAGGACGTAGCCGAATATGTGTTGGTCTGCGTCTGCGATCTTGATGGGCTCTCCGAGAGCGTTGGGTTTGCAGAGGAAGCAGCCAAGTTCGAGTTCGATGTCGAGACGGCGGCAGGGACCGAAGGTGGGTATTTTTGGGTCGGCTGTGGGATCGAGGAGAATTTGGCCGTTTGGACGACGGATGGGAGTACCTGAAATTACGACGGAGGAGGCACGCCCGTGGTAGCCGACTGGGAGATGGGTGTAGTTTGGTTGGAGGGCGTTGGCTGGACCCCGGAACATAGTACTGGAAGAGGAGGTCAGCTCCCTGTTACTAGAAGCTTTGTGCTGGTGATAGGTACATACCCAACATTGAAAGCATGATTGATACCAGCGAAGAAATCCGTGTAGTCTCCTATTTGCATAGGCAGATGTGTCTTGGTATCCTCCTTTTTCAACAAAGCACTCTGTTTCAATTCCTCATTATCTTTCAAGATGCTGGCATGTTTCCCGCTCTCTGAAAACACTTCCTGCAAGTAGGCCCTCACTTCTCTGTGAAATGGTCTTCCCAAAGCTGCGAAAGCATTCAGTGTAGGTTGTGCAAAGACATCGATATGTTTCTCAATTGAGGGACTTCCAGAAAATCCCTTGCCCTGTGAGAAAGCCAGCAGATCCAAGACATGGTCGCCAATTGCTACCGCAGGCCGCTTTTGATCTCGAGAATTTCTTGAGGTTATGATGCCGAAAGGAATGTTAGAAAGGGAGAAATCACTTTCTGCGGGGATCGCGAGCCAGGACTTGAGAGGAGCCATGTTCGTTGATGTTGTGGTGAAGAGGCGAACAGAGAATCGTATTTTACAGCCTGTAGGTTTCTTTTGAGTCGAGAACGGGAAAGAACGGATAGTAGTCCGGAACATAGAGGTAGGATCTAGAGAATCTAGAGCCGAAGGATATTTCTTGAAGCTATCCTGAGCTGCATGGGCATGCCATGCTTTGGCTCTCAGCGCGGGGTACGCGGCGCCAGTTCCGCCCTCGGTTGGACCTCCTTTCCACTCTTCAACGTGCCATTCCGCTTCGCCTCAAACCTTCTTTTCCCCCTGTCACAAGCGATCGACCAGCTCCTGGATAGCTTCACCAACAGATTTCTTCCCCAGTATCCCCACGGGGATATGCATGCAGCCCAGTGTGCGGAAAGTAGCCGCAGATTCTCTGGCTTCGGAGCAATGTATCCAATGAGAACACTGCTTATTCTCTACCAAATGCAGCTGCGACGCTGTAGAGGAGGGGGTGACTGCAGATGAGTGAGAGCTTGAGGGACGAGAGCGTGACTTCGCCGTCTTAATATGTCTCGTCGTTTATTAGTACAAGACGTCAAGAATATATATCCTCCCTCGCAGTTATTGTTTGCTTCTTCAACCATGAGCTCGCATGTCACTCTTCAACCATGACTTTACAAACAACAGGAATCGCACTGATAGCTTTTGTCTATTTCTTCATTCGTTACCTCAACCGCACTGATACCCCCAAGATCAAGAATCTTCCTGAGATCCCCGGCGTACCGCTTTTCGGAAACCTCCTTCAGTTCGGAGACAAGCACGCGAAGGTCGCCGGGCAATTGGCAAAGAAATACGGGCCTGTCTTCCAAGTGCGGCTGGGAAACAGAGTGAGCATTCCTGTCCATTCCGAGCGGATATCAGGGCTGACGCCGGAAACCAGCGGATTGTATTTGCAAACTCTTTTGACTCTGTCCGCCATCTCTGGATCACCAACCAATCGGCACTGATCTCTCGCCCTACACTCCATACATTTCACACTGTTGTTTCCAGCTCACAGGGCTTCACGATTGGTACTTCACCATGGGACGAATCATGCAAGCAACGCCGCAAAGCGGCTGCTACGGCACTTAACCGACCATCTACTCAGAGTTATATGCCAATCATCGACCTCGAGTCATGCGTTTCTATCAAAGAGCTACTAGATGACAGCGGCAATGGCAAGAAGGACATTGATCCCATCGCGTACTTCCAGCGCTTCGCACTTAACACTTCCCTCACTCTGAATTACGGGACCAGAATTGATGGCAATGTCAACAATGAGCTTCTCGTTGAGATCTGTGACGTTGAAAGGGCAATCTCGAATTTCAGGAGCACGAGCAACAACTGGCAAGATTACATCCCGCTCATGAGATTATGGCCGAGTCAGAGCTCGGATGCAAAGCAATGGAGAGACAGGAGGGATAAGTACTTGACATTCTTGTTGAATAAGTTGAAGAAGAATATCGAGGATGGAACCGATAAGCCTTGCATCACGGGAAACATCTTGAAGGACCCAGAAGCTAAGCTAAACGAATGTGAGTTTCCCCTCTCGGTACGGTAAATACTTGTTGTACACTTTGGTATTGACTTTATAACAGTCGAAATCAAATCCATCTGCCTCACCATGGTCTCAGCCGGTCTTGATACCGTCCCAGGCAACCTCATCATGGGCATCGCATATCTCTCCTCCGCACACGGACAGGAGATCCAAAAGCGCGCTTACGAAGAGATCATGAAAGTGTATCCAGACGGCGACGCATGGGAAAAGTGCATCCAGGAGGAGAAAGTACCCTACGTGACGGCATTCGTGCGAGAAGTGCTGCGTTTCTTCACTGTGATCCCGATCTGCCTGCCCAGAACCAGTATCAAGGATATCAAGTACGAGGAAGCGGTTATCCCTGCTGGGACGACGTTTTATATGGTACGTTCTCCCTCTTCACTACTCTGACTTGACTCTGAATGAAATTCATATTCTAACATCCCCCACCAGAACGCCTGGGCAGCCGACTTCGACCCAACACACTTCAAGTCCCCCGAAGAATTCTCCGTCGACCGCTACCTCGACAACCTCGAAGGCACAGGCGGAACGCCGCACTACGCCTACGGCGCCGGGTCCCGCATGTGCGCCGGCTCTCACCTCGCAAACCGCGAACTGTACACGGCATTCATCCGTCTGATCACGGCATTCCATATCGATCCTCCGAGGGACGAGAAGGATCTGCCGATTCTGGATGCGCTGGAGTGTAATGCTATTCCGACGGGGCTGACGACGGATCCGAAGCCGTTTAAGGTCGGGTTTAGGTGTAGGGATGAGGAGAAGGTTAGGCTGTGGATGAGGGAGAGTGAGGAGAGGACGAAGGATCTGTAGGTTTGGAAGTAGTCGATGAGTGGATTTGGAGGGTAGTTTGAAAATTGTCATTTTTGGAAATTCTCAATATTGGAATTGGCGTTTTGGGACGGAGCTGCATGGCTATATTTTGGGTATGAAAGCCTCTCGCGTATTTTCATTTCTTCCAGGACAACCGAAAGAAAGCATAGAGCAGAGAAATAGTGTCATCTGATAATGTCTTGAGATCTGTAAGCCAATTTGGAGTAAAGAGCACATAGCATAAAGAAGTCTTTGGCTGCTTCATCTCAGTACTCATCTTGCTCTTTCGGCTCCTGTATCAAGGTAAAATTGATAAATCCATCTCAGTTCCCTGATTATAATCAGAAAACTATAGAAAACCTTCGTTTGATCATTAAATGCGTTAGATTACCATCCTACTCCCTAATGTCTGTCTATACTACATATATATCATATGCAGGTTGAATATATACTAAAAGTACACTCGTCGTGCCGAGTCATTCAAAGGGACTTTTATCCAAGGTCCCATATTACATCTCAGGAACTTCTCTCGCATATACACCTTCTGGTAAATTCCACCCTCTCGTCACCTGGCCTTTCAACTCCACCAACTCTCCTCATCTTCCTCCTCCTTCCATCCCAACACCTCCCTCTTCGGATCCATGATTCTCGCATACTCCAACAACAGCCTATAAGTATAGACCCTCATGTCCTCCTTCCTGAGAACCTTCTGCGCCCATTCTCTACCGTCCGCACCAATTTTCTGCGCGAGATGATCGCGACCTCCCTTTTTTGGCGTGGACTTGCCATTCACGCCATCGTCAGGATTATATGTATATGAGCTACCAGGCGTCTCGCCTTCGACACCCTTCCCCGTATCTACTTCATCTGAAGGATCCGCGTCTGATCCGATGAAGAACTCCATCACGCCATAGATGTCCATGAACCGATTGTCGATAGGGACGAAGTGTTTCCAGGCTACGAGCCTGCTGTCGTGCCATTCCTTGAACAGAGTCGCTTTCAATGGCACGCTGAGACTACTCAAGAAATCTCGGTAGCGGCCAGAAAAGGAGTTCCCGTCCACGTCGGGTAAGTATTTGTGGCCATGTTGGCCAACTAGGTTGATGGATGGCGTTGGCGCGAATAGGTGGTCGGTGTAGGAGCAGCCCCCGAGCCAGGTGCCATTGACGGGCTCTTGCTTGGGGAAGCAGGCGAGGTCGTTGAAGGCGGCGTTGGTGAAAGATGTGAGCCAATTACCCATCGCTTTGGCCTTGGACGTGACGTCTGTTAGGTCTGGGGACGAGAAGGCGGTCAGATTGTAGATCTCTAGCGGTAGTGTGGCAATGTCGATGAATCCGGAGTTGTCAGGCATTAGAAGTGCTTGTGTCCCATTTAGCATAGACACGAGTCTATGTCTATGAAAGCCTTTCCAATTCTCGGCTTTGTTGCGGCCCCCTGAAGCGAGGCCGCGCCAGACGATGGTATCTGTTTTCTTGTCCCAAGGCACGGGTGCCTCTTTTACTTGGAAGCGATCGTCTCCCTTGTAATACATGGTTGGTGGGAGTAAGATCTCGGAATTTGTGGTTAGCTTACTGCTGCCAAACATGGGGAAGAGGCGGTCCGTCGAGGCAAAGCTAATGCTTTCGATGAAAAAGCCATGCAGACCCTGGAGGTCAGGCTGATGGCAGAAGGAGGTCGACAGAGTATAATTGGATACGAATCCTTGGTAGGTGTGCGGTCCAGTATACTGAAGTGTCATATTTGGTGGTTGCGAGTAGTCGGTTTGAACGGGATATGTACGTGCTGCACTATCTGGTGGACAAGGACTGGCAACTCGATCCCAGTAGGGACGAGAGCTATCCCAAGTGAATTCTGGTACCGTCTCATTGACACCCAGTGCGACAAGATCTATCAAATGTTAATCCTCTTTGCTTCATCTCAGCCTCCGGCATATATTAGCTCACCACTATACCTATCCACCAACTCCCCTTTAGGCACAAGCCTTCTCTCGCTGTTCTCGATTCTCATGTACTCGGTCATTTTCTCCCATGGCACCCACATGCGCGGCTCATCCATGCTATTCATAGCAATATCCATATCTGGAAGATCACCGTCGTCCGCAATAGTCTGGATCATTTCCTGCCAAATCGGCATCCAAAAGTGGTCCTGCTCAGTCGTAACATTCCCTTTCCTGATTTTGATCTGCCGTATCTGGCCCCTCACATCTCTCAACATATCATTGGGATCCAGCGCCCACAGCGGATTTAAATCATGGTATATCTGATCCCAAAAATCCTCTACCATAACCACTTTATTCTTCCGCGCATATCTCCACCACTTGTCGAATCCAGGCGGTGGCTGGCGCCCTCGTCGTTGTCGGTACGCTTCCGCAGACGCAGACAGATTGAACGTCTCTTTCGAGAGGAGGTCGTCGAAGGTCTTCTCTGCGCGACCTAAGAGTTCGATAATGGGATGCGCATCTTCTGCCGGCGTGGGCAGCTCGATAGATGGCTCATCGTCCAAAAAAGGAATCCAGTCTGGTGTCGAGAGGTGCGGTATCCTCACTGTCTCGCGACTGTAGAGATATGAGGAAAGAAGGAAGAGAGAGAGCAAGCAGGCCACGTATGGCAAGAGCCTCAGGAGGCGTATGTTCATTCCCATTCCCAGTCCGATTCCACCTCCCATCCCATCCAATCCAATAAATAAGAGTCCAGTCCCCAGGCAATTGGAGATGTGCAAATCTCAGCTAAGGGATATCGAGAAAGATATCGAGGCCGACAGGGCAAGACATTGGGCGCAATTGCAATTATTGAAAAATCGTGGCGAGCGCTGGTGAGGGAAGGCTGGAAGGGGAGGTATCAGGTAACCCACCCACCTCGTAACTTTCATGTGGAGAACCCGCCCACGCCGCACGCACTTGCGAAATCCCTGCAGGTATCCGGCTTTTTTTAACCCGTCATTTTAGAACGAGCTTGAAAATGATAGTCGACGCCAGTCGACAATGTTCAGAAGACTCCTAGGAACACGGAAGTCTGCGTTTAAGAAAATATTTCATTTTTGTTCAAGTCCATCCACAGACATGCAATCGAGTCATCATGTACTCGAGATCCCCGAAAACATTTGTCCTCGAGCTCTCCTTTCTCGCTCGTGAGCCCCCTTTCCTCGCCTCACTTAATAAACACTCCCCTTGACGCTCTTGTCCTGCATCTCCTCCCTTTTCAATTCCTCCAAGATATCTGGCTCAGCCTCGCTGCCAGCATCACTACCAACATCACTCTGATCACCCAGTGCATCTGCCATTGCCCCACGTGCCATACTGCTCTCCTCCCTCAACTTTCTCAACTGACTCAAAGAAACCTCGCCCTTGCTCTCCCCATTGCCCAAAGCACTTCCATGTCTTGTGCTGGCACTCGTACCTCTGAAGCCAATATTCTTTCCCTTCGCCAAGCGCTTCCTCGTGTCCTCTTCAGCCGAGAACTCAGTGTCGCTTCCTGCTTGCGATGTATTCCCGCTTGCTGAGCCGCCGAAGTCACGCCCTGCTGCGACGAGCAAACGATCGTTGTGGGGTGATCTGATGGCATTACGCATCCTATCTTCCACAGATATAAAGGACGGCGTGCCATCAGGACTTGAGACGACATCGTCCAAACTCTTCTTCACGTCCACTTGAAACGGTGGTCCAACCCTTCCTCTTGGATCATCCTCGTCCTCCTCGCTTGAGCTCTGCCAGCGTCTGGCTGCCGGGCGACGGAACTGGAGGGTATCGTTCGAGGGAGCGATTGGGGAGTTGGCTGGCGAGGGCCTCCCATTGAGTTGCATGGCGTGCATGCTATTCTCTTTTTTGTAATAGTGCTTGCCGTGGTCGCAGCCGTTAGGGCAGCCTCCCCATTTCTTCCTCACTGGAACGGTGGTTAGAGGGCTCGCTGTTGCTGACACTCCATCAGTACTTGCCGCAAGAAGTTTCTTCTCCTTCTCCTTGTCCTTCTCTGATACGGGTGTGCTGGCTGTAGCTGTAATCAAGGGTGCGGCCTTCTCTTTTGCTGCTGCAGCAGCGGCGAGACGCTCGCGCTTGAGTTCTGACCAGGTTCTCAGGTTGTTTTCCAGAATGTACTTCCCAGAATCCTCCTTCTTGCGCATGATAAGAAATTCGCAGTGGTTGACATTCCGCAGATCTTCAAAGTACTCGACACTGAAGTGATACCACTTCATGAGGAAGACTCTGCTCATGAGACCGTGAGTTACTGGTTAAAATTAGCAATTGGTCGTCCGAGAGAAATGCAAACAGCCATACCCAATATGCAAACCGAGGCAAAATCATCCTCCCCAAACTGTCTCCAAAGACTCTCGTTGAACCCACTAACACGATCATATGCGTCCGCAGCACTCTCTCCATTCGGGATTCTGTAGAAAAAATGTCCATAATCCGCTCTTTCCTGCCACATCCTCTCCATCTCTGCTGAACATGGCTGAAAGTTTCCAAAATCTTGCTCTCGTAACCGCGGCTCCTCGTATACCTTTATAGAATGTCTGGGAAACGGACTCGGAGAGGGCTCATCGGATGTCAGGGTTGAGAGGATGCCCTCCGTGGTCTCCCGCGTTCGGCGGTAAGGGGATGTGAAGAAGTGTAGAGTATCGTCTGCGCGCAACAGGGTTCGTAGGCGTCGGCCGGCATCGTGAGCTTGTGTCCAGCCGTCAGGTGTGAGCTTTACTCTGTGGTCGGGGATTGTTTGGTGGATGTCGCGGTTTTCTGTTGGCGTCAGTGGGGGTCGGTGTACAGGGCACAGTGGAGATGGGTGGGCAAGACACGGAATTCCGCAGAGGAGAGAGGGTTGGAGAGCGCTAGATACATAGACAATGGAAAGACTTACTGTTGCCTTCAGATTGCGCATGGCGGATCAGTATTATCATACGGGGTTTACCCATCTTGGTCTCGTGCGGTTCTTTCTGATGTAGTGGGGTGGCAAGACGCGGAATATATAGATCTAGTACTTCCTGAAAAGTAATCTAATATAGGTCTAGGATCGGTAAATGATATATTATGGGAGAGAAGAGATTTAGGGTCTCTCTTGCGTGTTATTTGTTTTCTCGTTTTCGTTTGGGTTTGTAAAGGGTTCGTTTGTGAGATAATGTATCTTGGAGGGGTACCCCACTCAGCTGGAACACAGATAGCGTTTCAAGGGTGCAAATCAACCTAATAATAAAGAGGTGTTCCTAATGTGCCGTGAATCTGGCATAATATTGATTGACTATATGTCCCGATGACGAAATATGGCATTTGTCAACAAGCTTGTGGCGACATTTTGCCAGTTGCGATTTCGGAATGCATGAGTCCCTGGGACATCTATCGTATCAAATACCACTCGGGCATCGATGAAATTCTTTTCCGTCTGCAAAATTAGATAGAGGCATAGGACAGAGAGCTCTCAGAATCAGTGGCTTCATTTTTACAGTTTCTATGTTGTGATACACCACGTCTAAATAGCGCCCAGCTCCTTGAGCTTTGCAATCATACCGTCAACATCTTCGACCTTTCCACCGCCTTGCCTTGGAGGAGGTTCTATAGTCACATGTTAGCAAAAATTCACAGTGCCTACAACCATGACCCATCTCAGGAAGATATTCAACATACCAATGACCTTCAGAGTCTTCAGCCGTCTCCCAACGTCCACCCCAAGATCCCCCGCGGCCATCTTCTCAATCTTCTTCTTCTTTGCCTTCATAATATTCGGTAGACTCGCATACCGTGGCTCATTCAATCTCAAGTCCGCAGTGATGATCATAGGCAATACACCCTTCACCGTCTCCGTTCCACCATCCACCTCCTTCTCAACCGTAACACCCTTCCCATCCCCATCAAAAGTAACCTTACTCGCCTGTGTCGCCTGTCCCCAGCCTAACAGTCCCGCGAGCATCTGTCCCGTCTGTCCAGCATCATCGTCAATACTCTGCTTGCCGAGGAAAACCAGATTGATCTTCTCCTTCTCCACAACAGCCTTCAGCATCTTGGCCACGCCTAGCGGCTCTGGCTCCTCCCCTTCTTTTACTTCGACATGTATACTGCGATCAGCGCCCATAGCCATAGCTGTGCGGAGAATGTCGGCGCTTTTGGGAGGGCCGCATGAGAAGGCAAGGATGTCTTCGACGCCGGAGGGGTAGGTCTTCTTTTCGCGGATGCGTACTGATTCTTCGATTGAGAGTTCGTCGAAGGGGTTCATGCTGTGTTTTACGCCTGCGGTCTCGACTGCCGTTTGGGCTTTATTGACCCGAGGTTTGACCTGATAATACATTAGCTATGGTTCTTGCTAAAGCTTGTAACTTGGTTGTCAAAGGAGGAAATGGTTGGAGGAGCTTTGTAGGTCCAGCTTCAATTGAATAGAGAGGGAAGGTGTGGAACACGAACAGCATAGTCAATAACCCTCTTCACGGGTACCAGAATCCTTAAACCAGACATCTTGCGTAGAGTATTGTTGTGGAGATACAATGAAGCTCCAATGTTGACGCAGTCGATGCTAGAGAGAGCGGCTCTCCCCACATTTTCAACCGAGGTTACTCACGTGGCTCCGATGGAAGCCGGCCAGGGAAATCAATTTGATCGTAGAGCAGTTTGAAGCCATATTTACCATGTAGAAGTTGCTGTTAAGAGAAGTGGGTGTATATTTTCTCAAGTCTATAATACTGTCATTTCCACCTGCGCCTTTCATGTGTAAATTGCCTGTAGTTGCGTTGCACTTCAAGGCGGACCAGCGTATTTCTCTTGCTAACCGAGCATTTATTGATGCCAATCACATACCCGAAAGGAAGTGAACCTAGAGGACACATGACAATTGTATAGAAACATGCTGGCACAGCAGTCTCACTCGTTAAATGCATGATGAATTGAAGGAGGGAAAAATTAAAAGTATAGCAGCTTACTTATGGTCGGTGAACACGGGAAAGTTCATGTCGTGAAAACTGTGGCAACTCTAGATATCTTGTGAACAATTATGGAAGGCCACTCCAAAATTGTACTGAATTCTTTAGTGTCCCCTCAATCAATTCTGGATTGGGGTTTAGGTTCATATTTCAGCTGGTCATCAAGTGCAAGACTTTCCGAAACTGCAAAATATCCACTCAATTACCACCAGTTCGCTCCAGAACCAAAGTAATTAGGCGCCCAATCCTTCCAATTACCAGCAATTCCCATTTTCATTCAGAATCAACGCCCACCCGGAGATTTGCTTCTCAGCCCTCAACGACCTTCCCCTCCTCCTTCACAGGCTTCCCCTCATCACCAACCTTCACCAGCCTTCCCACCACCAAATACTTCTCCTCAAATCTCTCCTCCCACCCTCTCAACGCCTCCATCTCCTCATCTCCAAGCCCATTCAAATCATCCAACTCGCCTTGTAGATCCTTCGTCAACATATCCTCATCAAAACTCCCACATGCTAGACCCCTCGTCGCATCTCTGCCTGCGAAGTTCGCATACGGACCTCCGGGACCGTAAAAGTTCCTACCGGGCGTTACGTCGAAAACTTTGCCGCGGACCGCGAGGTAGACGGGCATGTTGTTCAGGCCGTTGTAGGGGAGGAGGGTTGGGGGCGTGAAGGTCCGGAAGACGATAGGTGCTGGCGCGGAAGGAAGGGTGATAGGTGGGGAGGGACGGAGGCGGTAATAAAGAGTTAAGACGAGGAGGGAGAAGAGGATGAGGTTGAGAGGTGTGAAGAGGGTTTGACTGGAGATAGTATTAGCTAGGGTTGAGACGAAGACGAGGAGGAGCAATCGAGGCTTACACTTCAGGTGAAGGTGTGGGTTTTGCGGCTTCTGTGGAGGAGAAGTTAGTTTATCATATCTGTTTCTTGCAAGTTACTTGATTGGAAAAAGAGCCTTCATACCTTGCGCCATTCTCTGCTCGACGTAATCCATAATGTGTGTTGGGATTTGTACCAGCCTTGTGTCCTCCTCAGTTCTTCAGGATATCTCCGGGGTGTCCGTCGTACTGCAAGAACAGATGGCGAATTTGTTGAGAGATTGCAGAATCTTCTCCGGAAAGATCGATAGTCCCTATGTATTCTAACCTTGTTGCGATGTCGTGCTGTTGAAAGGTCGTGAGGCTGTTTTTGAAGTGAGACGTTACGTGAGCCTAATCGGAACAGCTTCGATTGGAAGCTCAATCAATCTGCCGGGTCAGCTTCGGGCTGAAGACAGCGGGAATGATGCAACCGGACCCCTCGGTGGAGAAAAAGGGGGCCTCGGCAATATTTTGGGGATCTATCAGCAACAACAAATCCTCTGACTTGCTCTACACCAATCACTAAATACTCAAAGATGGCACCAAAACCACCTCCGCCTTCTGCTCTCTCACCTTTCATATTCGAACCAATATCTGCTACTACAAAGGCGCATTTCGACGGCATTCCTTGGACAAGACACTACACATCAGACCCCACCTTACAGCCTTACACAACCGCAGCTCGCATCCCAAAGGTAGACAGTACGGCCGATACCTTCTGTGCTATTACATTAAACAGCAAAGATACCGTCACGGTGTGGCAAAGCTGGTGGAAACCTGCTCCTGCATCAACTCCTTCTAGCTCAGACGACAAGGAAGTTGAGAAGAAATTTGGCGAGAGCATTGCACTTCTCTCCTTCTCTAGCGGCTTAAACGGCCACCCAGACACGATACACGGAGGCTTCCTAGGCGTCATCCTGGATGAACTCATTGGAAATGCAGCGGAATATGAAAGACCTCATGACAAAAGTACAATGACGGCGTATCTCAAGGTCGATTATAAACGTCCCGTCGCGACGCCTGGAACGCTTGCCGTGAAGACTTGGGTTGAGAAAGTGCAGGGGAGGAAGATATGGGGTAGGGGTGAGGTGTTTGATAAGGAGGGTAAGGTATGTGCGACGGGTGAGGCGCTTTTCATTGTTGTGGAGAGGGTAAAGGGAGCTGGGGACGGGAGCAAGTTATGAAAGATGTGGTAGAGGAGGCGTCTGCATGATGTGGGTTCCTGTTGAACTTACAGCAGCGAGCCCATGGAGGCTTCTTCCTGCCAAAAAGGTTTAAGTCATGAAGGTTATGATTCAGTAGAGGAGTTTGGAGTTGGCTCTGGGGCAGTCAACATGTTCCTTTTGAAGAACTCTATCTCGACACAATATGGCTTACTGGAAAGCTTGCGGAAGATTGTAGACTAGAGTAGATTTAGAGTTATATACGGAATTAAATAGCACCGTACCTGCTCACTCACATCTGAGATGCCACACGGATAGCAATCTCCACCAGTGATTGAGTGGTGAAATCATCTACACCAAGGCAAAACAGGAAGTACCAAAAATGGTCTGCGATTAACACAAACTCTTGCAGCAATTAGTCCGGAGGTACTGTATTCCCATCACACTCATACTTTTTATCATTATTCATACACTATCGATCCTCTGTACAACCAGCGCGGTAGCAGCACCACCTCCATTACAGATTGCTGCAACGCCATACTCACCGACCTTCAACTGGTGGAGAAGTGTAGTCAGGATTCGAGATCCAGAGCTACCTAGTGCGTGGCCTAGCGAGATGGCTCCTCCAAGTGGGTTGACTTTTGCGCCTTCCAGACCTAAAATCTGGATGGTAGTCAGTAACTGCCTCTATTGTAGGTGTATTAAAAGCAAGGGAAGATTGAAAAGAAAAAAAAACATACCTTCTCGTTTGCCTTGATGACCGCCGCAAATGCCTCATTAAACTCCCAAATAGCCACATCCTCCTTCTTGATCCCAGCTCTCTCCAGAGCTAGGGGAACCGCCTTCGCAGGCGCAACTGGAAAATCAACAGGATCGATAGCTGCGTCAGCAGACCCGCAGATCCTCGCCAGGACTCTAGAGCCAGGTCCGTACTCCCGTGCAATGGCAGCATTAACCAGCACAAGGGCACTGGCTCCATCATTTAGCGTCGAGGAGTTGGCTGCTGTCACTGTGCCGGTACCGTCTCTCACGAAAGCAGGCTTGAGAGTAGATACTTTGTCGAGCTTGATATCCAAGTATCCCTCATCCGTATCGATGATAGTATCGCCCTTCCTTCCTTTAACTGTGACTGGGGCAATCTCATCTTTAAAAGCATTGGCCTTCCACGCTTCTTGTGCCCGAGAATAGCTCTGCTTCGCATAGTCGTCTTGCATCTCACGTGTAATGTCGTATTTCTTTGCCGTTGTCTCAGCACACACACCCATGTGAAACTGATTGTACACATCCCAAAGCCCATCCTTTATTAATCCGTCCTCCATTGTGACATTTCCAAAGGCTGGCAGTCCACTTGCACGAGGAGTGTATAATGGCACTCGTGTCATATTCTCCATACCACCAGCAATCTGTGCCTCAGCAAGGCCCAACTGGATATTCTGCGCTGCAAAAACGACAGCTTTCAGGCCAGAAGCGCATACTTTGTTGATTGTGATGGCTTCTATTGTATTTGGCAGACCGGCGAAGATTGCAGCTTGCCGAGCAGGGGACTGGCCTACAGAAGCTTGTAGGACGTTGCCTATATACACATCTGTGATTTTGGATACTGGGACTTTCGATTTCTCGAGGGCGGATTTAATCGCCACGGCGCCGAGTTGAGGGGCCGAGACTGTGGTGTAAGAACCGTTGAACTATGTCTGTCAGAATACTGATTCGGGAACCGCTCATGTATTAAGAATAAAGGACGGTAAGTCTACCTTAGCAGTAGGCGTTCTAGCAGCACTCAAGATATATGCGTCTTGAATCTCTTGTTTGGCCGAGGCAGAGGCGCTGAAATGTCGCTGGACTTGCGACAATCGTTGTGTAGAAGCAGCTGGAGACCGTAAGGAAGCCATAGATATTCTTGCTGCTCGGAGTGACATGATGAATCAAGAATAAGAACCACAGATTATCGACAGAAAGAAAGATGTCAGAGGAACAGCTAGAGGACGTGGAAGATGGGTTGAGGGAGAGACGGAAAGATGCCGCCTCTATCCACCTAAGCTCGGCTTGTGATAGAGCTCGGCTATGCAGGGGTGAGATGGCCGATGGCGGGGGGAGATTCTGGGGTGAAAAGCCCGAAGAATTGCCACGCGAGAGGTCACTGATCTTCTGTTTACCTAACGAATGTGCTGTGTATCAAATGTCGAAGAGGATGATCAATCTTAGTCAGAAGACGACCCAAATCGTGTGCCGTGGTTGTATCTCAGAGAGCACAGAGGTGCCAAATAGAAAGGAGTCTCACAAGTGCAGATGTATCAAATTCTTGGGCTGAAAGTGAAAGCTGTCATTTGAGAAGAAAGGGCAAAAAATGGAATCCGTATCACAAACCCGAGAAAGTGAGCAAGCTTCAAAAGAAGGAGTTGATAGTGCCAGAGATGACAAACTGCATTGAAATTGCCAGACTAGCCATTTGGGATTTTGAAGTGGATAGTCAAGAGGAGCCACTTGAATGCTTGTTGCTGGTTTCTGGAGTTATTTGATACCATAGAAGGCGACCAAATGTTCTGACAGTTCCAGCTTGTCTGCTTATATACAATAGATCCCCATGTAATCATATCAACCATCTAATGATTTTCCTGCCCAGCTCCAACAGAAGAAGTTATGTGGCTTTTGTCTATCTCCAAACAAATCCCAGATCAACGAGGATAAAAGACTATGCTACAAGCCATGAAAGTCTAGTTTGCACACCCCATGATCTCCAATGCAAAAAACGCCACTTCAAGCCCACCAATTTTGAAAAAGAATGTCGTCTGATACTCATCCAAGCGCCCGTACGCCCTTCCCTTGAAAGCTTGATCTGCAGATTCTGAGAATAATCGTCATTGATGGACACGAATCCACCGCCATCATAAGATGATGCAATTCTTTCGGGACCGATGATGCCGGCCTCGCTCCCGCTCTCTGTCTCTGTCTCTTCTCCGGTCTCCTTTGCTACCATGCTTGTGGTGCCGATAAGTCTCCTCTAAATTCGAGCTCGTCGTGTTGTCTTTCCTTATGATCTGTCTACATAGATCAACAAAGACTTCATCCACATTGGCTATCACTCGTTAATATTTGCACTTCGAAGCTGTCCTGGACCAACTTACCCCTCCTCCTTGCCGACGTCTCATAATATGGTGCATTTCCCCAGCTCTGCGATACAGCAAACGCTCGCGATCTAGTCACTACACGATCTTCCTCTAAATCCGACTTGTTTCCTACGATGACAATGGGGACATTCTCATCGTCTTTGATTCGTATGATCTGGTCCCGAAGTTCCGAAAGTTCGGCTAGACTGCTCTGGCTGGTGATGGAGAAGACGAGGAGGAATCCTTGTCCGGTCTTCATGTATAACTCCCTATCGATATCGATATCAGTGTTATGTATGATCGTCTTGTCTAGGACTGATCCTACCTCATCGCAGCTAGCGGAATGTTAGCTGTTGTAGCCATCACGTGATGTGCCATATTTGGAAAGTGAACGTACTAAATTGCTCTGTGCCAGCGGTATCTAATCTGAAGTAATTCGTGAGTCTACCTACTCTCATGGCATTGCGATGGGGTATCCTACATCTCTAGCATGCATTGGCGGCCCTGCAGCGGAAGTCAGTCTCAAGATCTCCGACCCACTTCTTGGCAATCGCATCACTCACGTCAACCTCAATCTGTTTCCGGTACGAGTCCTCAATAGTCGGATCATAGCTCTCGATCCACACATTTTGGACGAATTGGGCTACATGGTATTAGGTCATTTCTCGTATCTTTGTTGTTGACCTGGGGTCGGGGCATTACCTGTGAGGCAACTTTTGCCCACCCCGCCTAGAATTGCAGAGATTGCCGTCAGCCGCTGCTACGAGCACCTCCCGAAATTCCAAAAATAAAGGGGGGAGGGTCACACACCCGCGCCTAAGACGACAATATGATAATCTCTCCTATATCGAATGATGCACAGTTAGCTTATATGCATCTCACAGAACCAGAGATGGGATGGGATCGCCAGGAAGGACCCGAGTTGCGTGCATACCTTTGGGACGTCCTAGTTGACATTCTTGCGCCTAGAGATATAGGTGAAGTTGAGTTGAGTCTACTGCAGCAGCAGCAAACTCTGAAGTCTCCTAAGCACTGCCCCAAGCCCAATCTGTGACCTCTAGCACCAGGAAGCTCACGCTCGCTTCTCCTTTCTTTTTTCTCATGGACGCGCTCTCACGCACTCTCTCGCACTCAGCACCCCTCGATTACCAACGCAATTGTTTGTTTGCGGAGTGCGATGTACATGTACATGTAGGATTTAAGACTTAAACAGCAGGCGAAGGGGCCGCTGGTTTGGGTCGGGCTGTTTAGTCTGCCAGTCGTCCGGTCTGGGTCGGCGCGGTGGCGGAAAAACTCAAGCCCGAACTGACTGAACCGACAGTTGCGGGGAAAGCTCATGAGCTCGAGCTGACACTGCCTTAAACCGCAAAGAAGTTCAACTTCCTACTTGCGAAGCTGCTTATTTATCTAACTCTTCAACCATGGCTGTCCATATCCCCGCCAAACTGAAGGCGGCAGATCTTTCGAGATTCATTATCAGAGCTTCCCAGTTAGAGACTGCGAAGCCTGTGATAGCTTACTGGTGTAAGGTTGCCTCTGACCCCGCGACCGATTGAAGCTGATGAAGCAAGGCGAATACTGGATCGTCAATCAAATATTATCGAAAGGACTCCATAATGGCGACGCAGAGACGCTACAATATACAACGACGTTGATGGACAAGCTCGAACAGGTGGGACTGAACTGATGGTACTGGTTGGCAGATGTTGACGGCCTTCAGATCAAAGCCAACAATGCTACGAACGATGCGATTGTAGATGATACAGCTGGCCAGGCATATGTTGAACACTTTGGCTTGGAAACTTTCTTTCGAGCAGATAGGACTGTCAAGGCGAATGCAGTCACAAAGTAGGCAATTCACGGAACAGTGGGGTTCATTCTAACATCATCAGGCAAACCGCAGATACATTTCAAGCGGCTGCCACCTTCCTCGAGCTTGTAAATATATGGGGATCACCAGACGCAGATACGACGGCTAAGATCAAGTATGCGAAATGGAATGCGATCAGGATAATGAAGGCACTGAAGGAAGGAAAAGATCCCAATGAATCGAATCCAAAGATCGAGCCTGCGGAGGAGACCTTACCAGCACTCGACCCTAATGACCCAGAGGTTTTGTCACTTGGAGGGGAATCTTCAAAGCAACCATCTGTCGAGGATGTACCAGACGAGCAATTCCAGGTCGAGTCAAGGCTCGCTAGGCAGTCTTCGATCGACCAGTCTCTGCATCCTTCCGCCCAACCATCTGCTCAAGTGTCTGCTCGTGGATCACCAGGACCAAATCCCACCTTTGACCCATACCCCAAGGATGGATTTCCTTACTCTGCTGTCAAGGATGATAATGTTTCTCCGTTGGAGCCTTCACCTAACGAGAGGGACGGATCCGTTGGTGGAGGCTACTTCCCAGAAGTACCTACCTTCACATCTGAAACTCAAGATTCAACTCTTGGAACAGCCCCACCCGCAGATGCACTTGATTTAGGTCTTCCTGATCACCCATCAGCTCCTCCGGGTGGGGACCTAGGTCTACCAGAGCAGCCAAAAAGTCAACCAGGCGTCCAACGCTCTCCAGATTTTGAATCTTTCCCACCCCCAACCCTTCCTGATGAGCCATCAAATCCACCTCAAGATTTCTACCGCCAGGCTCCCACCCAACCCCCTCCCCCGCAATTCTCACATCCCCGTGCCCAACAACCGGCAAACTACGCACCTCCGCCAGTCCAGCCCCAACAGCCAATATACCAAGCACCTCCTCCCCAAGCGCAAAGATACAACCCACTGCCACCAGACCCCCCAGCACCAAAGAAGACAGAATTAATCACGGACGACCAATCGATTGCCAAGGCACAGAAACATTGTCGTTGGGCCATCTCGGCGTTGAATTTTGAGGATGCGAATACGGCTGTGAGGGAATTGAGGGAGGCCTTGAAGACGTTGGGTGCGTTGTGAGTGGGATTTGTGCTTGGACCTGGAGGGAGTACATATTGTTTGTGCATGTATGCAATAGTTTAGTCTTAGTTGCGACCCAAAATGCGAATACCCATCCTTGTACAATAGACAGTCCAACGTATCTATCATGCGCTACTAAGTGGAGAGGTGAAATGTCACATAAGGTTGCCGCGGATAGGTAAAGGAGGTAACTATGTAATGTTTGACTAGATGATTCATGCAGCCGCTAAGATATTTGGCAGAACATAGCGAGAGCTGCCTGCTAATGAGCAGTCTGTAAGAACTCTCTGACCATAAGATTCAGATTTCACCCACCAGAAAATAAGTATGAGAACGTTTCTAATCAGCAAATTTGATAATTGTGTAAAGTGATTTGTTCACCTCATGAGTAACAGCAACCGGGGTTGGTTGCTGGGGAGTCTCGCTTATTTTAGCACCACTGTTTGTTTATCTCTACAACTACAACCGAAGACAATTCTTATCAAAGACCGTGCAATTGAAAATTTCTAATGTAATACCGGGTATCTTTTCTCTAATCCACTCTCAAGTATCCCTTGTAAAAGCAACGCCGATCCAGAATCGCCAAAGGAAAAAGTGTGCGCAAGAAACTATTTTACAGAAAAGTGAAGTTTTCCCCCAACCGACCGAGCAACTCTTAACGTCTGCGAACTTCTCCGCTGGCGCGTCTGCGATCCAGTCGCTTTACCACGGCTCCTAAGACGGCTTTTAGGACGCCCATAGCCAGCGAGCGGTTTTGTCGGGAATGACCAACAATACTTGATGCTAGCCGTTCTAGGTGGGGATGTCAATCAAAGGAGAATAACGGAACGCCTCCACGGCAGTGGCCCCCGGAGGGCCAGCGGAGCGTCACGCACTATCATTCGCGCTTTATCCTTACCAGTAATTTGGATGACGCTCCATTGGTCACCATTTGTAAATATGCTCCGCTTATACGAGCGATGTGTTGGAAATCCTAGTTATTTGTGAGAATCGACTGTGTCGATTTGAGTCATACATAACCCAACCGGGGGGGCTTGGCGGCAGTATGTAAATCATGCAATGGTGGTGGTCCTTGACCGGGGCGGGGGGGGGGGGGGGGGGGGGAACAGCAAAATAAACACACTGCCCTTACGACCAACAGAACTTCTAAGATCTGAGCATTATTAAAAAAGTACTTTTGAAAAGATGAAGGCTGGCTGGGAGAGAGAAAGGAGAAGCGGATGGAGGACAGGAGGAGGAGGAGGAGGAGGAGGAAGGAGTTAAAGGTCCCGACAAAACCGCTCGGTAGCTATGAGAAGAAGAATCTGTGTGGAGCTTGGACGATGCAATGGTACGGGAACCCCCATCTTGGTCGATCTATATGATTTTCACACACACTGCGTGTCCTCGATATTGGATGCATGTTTTTTGCTTATTGTCCGTGAAGTGAATGGTGATACTTGCTCGAGGTCTTTCTTCATCGCTGCGACTCGCTTAAGCGAAGTCGTTCCTTCCCGATTTGGAAGAAGAGACGAACAAACTCCTTCCCTATATTTTCACACAATGACGCCAGAGCAATTTAGGCACCGCTTCCCATTTCTTCAACCTCTTCCCCTCTTCCTCTCCTTCTCTTAACTTCATCAACTTCCTCTACTTTTCAATTCCTCCACAAGGTTCATACAGAGGCCGGGGTTCGTACAGGGGCTGGGCATTCTTACGAAGCTCGAAGATAATTGTCCTCAACTTGTTTCCGTACTTTCCACATCCAAAACAAGTCGAGGCACGATGGACGACGACGACATCAACTCTTCCGATATCGAAGTTGAGCTACCTGTCGATCCATTTGCGTCCGCAGGCACCAGATCCATTCAGGAAATGCTTGAGGTCCGTCCGCCCATATCTTCGTACTCGTTCCAACTGGGCTAATGGGAAAAACAGTTCTCTGTAGTTGACAGACTTGAGTCTAAGAAGCGATCCAAGCAACTGCGATTCTCCCATGGCAGCAAAAAGACCCAGTATATCAATCACCTGTGGTACGTAGAATCGACACCGTCGATTAACCTGGAACCGCTCGCTGGCTACGGGAGTGTCCGATTCAGCCTGGTTGCAAAAGTACTTTTTGCCAGGCAGCGACATGCACAAGCTACCTGTGGAACTCGTATCTATAGAACATTTTCGCTGACTTCTTCAAGGTACAATAGGTTCCAGGGCTTCCGTTCGGGAGTTCTTCGAGTTGACATCGACACCAGCCCAAAGGGCGAGCAATTGGAGCGATTCCTCACATCCATCGTCGCACGCGTCGTTCCCAGGGGTGCACACGCAGTTCCATCGTATAAATGGTTGCAACATGTAAGTTTGTCTAGTTGATCTTTCAGTCCCCAATTTGAACTATAGTAGTGATTGGCTAACTCTATCATTCTGCCAGGGTCTTGGACATCTCGTCAATGCAATCGTGTTCTACCACAAGGACTTCACTCTGAGCAAGCATGAGAGATCTCGTATTGAGACCACCATTCAGGAACTGTTCCACGAGGGCAAGATAACCAGGGATCCTTCTATCGAACGGAATCACATCGGGGTCTACTTGGTCCGTAAACTCTCGACTGGAATCCTCAGAGATGCTCTTGCGAATGGCACGCTCAATTGGGATGTTACACTGGCAAAGGCCCTGTCCATTGTGCTGACTGCTGGGCTTGCATCTCGCACTGGAGACATCACCGTTGCTCCAATGGACGTGCAGGAGCTTCCATACCTCTGTTACAAGGACATCACACTGAAGTTGGTTGGTGGAGATGGTCTTACCAGTCTAGTCGCAGAAGTTTTGATTCGCAATGAGAAGGGTGACAAGTAAGTTGCTCATTTTCCAAAGAGTACTTTTCACATGAAGCTCATCGGCACTGTCGATTCGTACTGCGCAATTGCTGAGCTCATACTGATGATTGCGCAGGGGAAATGGCCGGAAGAATCGAAAGGTCAAGCTCGAAACCTTGAAAAGCCCTTCGAACAATGTCATCTGCCCTATCAAACTACTGCTGGTGGTGGCTTTGAGGCACGGAAATGTCCAGGAAACAAATGTTGATGAGTTTCTGCGCGTGCTTTCGACCCGGCGTGACAAGACTGTGCAGTGGGTTCATCCAAAGCGCCCTGTACTCTGTGCTTTTGGCAACGTTGGCTCTTCTGTTCAGGCGGATAAGCCCGCTGGCAATCACCAACTCTCAAACAACATGGCTCAAGCAGCTCCTGTTGCAGGATTTCTTGCGAAGAGAGTTCGATCTCACGATCTGCGCCGTGGTGCGGCTCGAGATGCCGCAAATTTGAACAGCAAGATCAAGGGATTCGCCACCGAGGCTGTTGCTGCGACACTTGGACATAGCGATCCCAGCATTACCAAGGCATATGTAGGAGACATCAGAGACTCAGTCTACACCATGAGAGTTGAGGAAGACTTCAAGGACCCGTTTGGTGTTGAGACAACCGATAAACACTTTGTGAAGCGGCGAAAGCTTTCAAAAGCAGCCATTACAGACCTCTGTGAAGAGGACGGCGTCGATGCGAAGGATGCCAAGGCTAGGAAGAGAGTAGGTCGAAATGCTTTGAACAAGACAGTGCAGGACTGGTCAGAAGCAGCTCGTGAGGAGGACGTTCCATCAGGTATCTTGCATCTACTTCCATGAGACATACTTGACTACTGACTCCTGAAAAGTACTTTTGGAACAGTCTTCAAGTGAGGTTAACGCCAATATGAGCAAGCTTGCCACCATCAATCGTGTCCCAGTCAAACAGCAAGGACCAGTTCAACAAGACTCAACAACGTTGTTCATTGACCCACGCTTGCTCACCGGAGACATCGGTTTTGAGGATTTGGTCGAAGATGACACAGAGGAGCCGACCGCTGCTGTGGAAGAGGCATACTTCGATGAAGTCGTCTCTCAAACCACCCAGACTAGTTCGCCAGAGCTGCTTATCGACGGTGTCGATTTTGTGCGCTACTTCTCCAAGATCAATATGTCCAACAATCAAGTCCTGGCACAATTTGGCCATCATGAGGCCAAGGCTGCTTTGATCGCCTCGAACTACGCCGGCTACAGCAAAGACCCAGTCGCCCTATGGATCTTCTCATGTGAGAATGCGATGTTTGGCTGTCAGTACAAAAACTCTCTCTACGCCCAAGTGCTCGAGCACCAGCGTACCTGTAAGTTCACTTCAGCAGAAGCTTACAACGAGTCCATCAAAGTCAAGGCCTTTCCATGCGATCGTGAAGGCTGTGGAAAGAGCTTTGATAGCAAGGGTCGCCTTACAAATCACATTAATGAGGTCCACGACTGGAAGAAGCGTGGATGCGACAAGGATGGCTGCGATCCAAAAGTACTTTTCGAGACGAGGAAAGAGTTCCTGAAGCATGGACAGACTGCTCACTCACCATATACACCATCTCGCTGCTTGTTCCCAGGCTGCCCCTCCACAATCGAGTTCAAGTCTTCTAAGACCTATCGCAGTCACTTGAGTACCCATGGAATCACCGATCGAAAGGAGAAAGATAAGTATATGCCGGGAAAGAAAGCTGCTTTTGTCCCTCAGCTGTGTCGAGTACCCAAGTGTACGAGCACCATGACTTTTGCACAGCCAAATCGTCTGCGAACCCATCTTGCAGACAAGCATGGCTTCACAGAGGATGAGATAGAAGACTATCTTTTCTAGTCTCTTGATTGTACAGAATGAGCAAATCGATGGTGCCGATTTGCTCTGCCATGTCGTAGAAGTCCCGCGGCTGTTAAGGTATCATCAGCACTTATCATTTGGAGCATGGCAAAAGGACTGGGAAGATGTGCATGTTTAGAAACTTTGCATGAATGTTGCTATGAGAGGAGAGGAAATTTTGGGACTGTAGTGCGGTAATATCTGATTTAGCAGTGCCATCTGCTTGCTACTGGAGGATGCTGAGGGACATATGTATCTAGCTGGAGGGTCCTTCGTTATGCACGGGACGAATCGACGGTGTCGATAAGCTCGATGTTGATATAGTTACCACACGCTCAAATTACATTAGCAATATGTTCCGCTCGGACCACTTTTCGAGCACCTTTCCCCGTGGCGACTTTACTCTCAAGTCAAACCTCGACCCCTGTTTGTTGTTCCAGGTAATTAAGCGAATTGACTACAAAACAGCAGACGTCGTCCGTCACGCATGCATCTGCAAAAGTACTTTTTCAAGAAAGCCGAAAAACTGAACAGCCTCCACGGCAGTGGCCCCCGGAGGGCCAGCGGAGCGTCAATCTCCAAACGCTCTCGACAAGACGTGTTGCAATGTACAGTCAACTACGAAAAAAAAATTGGCATCATTTGTCTATCGCCGAGCACATCTAAGTAACGCCAACCTGGATGAAAAATACTGTACAAGGCCAACACCACGGACTATCTTCTTCTACGATCAAGTCTGCGGTTCACAGCACCGAGCACGCATTTCAGAATGGACATGCCAGTCAGACTTACGCCACCTTCAGTTGAATTCCAGGTCATCGTATCGACGATGTCACGGACACCACCCTCAACTAACTCGCTCAACCCATCATCCAGCTCCTCCAATGCCTCTTTGGCACCCTCCTCGTTGCCAACCTGGAAGAACTGCACACCAACCTGGAAAGGTGGCGCATCAAGCTTATCCAGCTTCTTCGCCGCTGACAACAATACGGACTCCACATCATCCGACGGAACGCCATCCGTCAAAACAATCAAGTTCAGTGGCTTGAGCTCCCGTCCAGCAGCCATCTCGCTCTCAAGCTTCGCAAGATACGGCTTGAGGATATTGTGGACACGGATTCCAGTGGGCGTTCCACCCTGCGGTCTCACCCGCTCGAAGATCTCGTGCACGGTAGCGGCGCGCTTGATACCTCTGTAGCCGCCTGGAGCGATACCCTCCGACGGCGCACCGGGGTTCGAGGACTTGTGGTTCATGAAGTAGACGTCTATGCCGTCTTCGTCGTGCTTGGTGACTATGGGGGCGATGGTTGAGATTGCTTGGCTGACTTCGCGCCAGGAGCGGCCCGCCATGGAGCCGGAGTCGTCGATGAGCAGAGTGGTGTCGAAGGTACTGAGGAAAGAGTATGGGTCTTCGCCGCTGCTGGTTGTGGGGGCGGGGGTAGATGCTTGTGGTGGAATTGGGGCTGCAAGTTCTGGGACTTGGGAGTCGATAGTTGGCCCTGATTGAACTGTTGGGGATGGGGTGTACGCTGGCGGCGGTTCGTTTGAGGGAACTGTGAAGGCGTTCATGCCGGGGCGATCTGGACGTCTTGTTGCTGGCGAGGGGTTGGTGAGCGGACTTGGACTTCTCCGTCTTGCGGCATCGTCTCTATCTGAGAGAGGGTTCAAGTCGGCTGGACCTCTGAATGTGGGGGTTGTAGGGGTGTTGAGATCTGAGTTGGCACTGTGAGTCGAGTTTGTGGATCGTTGGGAGACGTTGCTTGATCTGCGGCCGAGTTTGCGGATGGAGCCAAAGAGGGAGCGAGATGGAGCTGGCTCTGGCTGGAGACCCCATGCTGATCCTGTAGGCATGACGATAGTTGAGCGATGTGACATGTGATGTGGGTGTATCTGTATTGGTAGAGTCACAAACAAGTTGTAGTGTGGAATGTTTATGTGTATGGTTGTATGAAGAGGCGACCCGGTGAGAAAGGTGAGCTCTTATACCGAGCGAGCTGTTCAGAAGTGTTTTCCGAACAGTACCAGTGAATGATCTGAAAGACGACCTTATGAGTCTGCCGAGGGCTGTGGAGTCACGCCAATGATACGCCACCTCTTTGTGATGTGATGTGATGTTCGACTTCGGCTTTGGAATCTAACAAACGGCTCAACAGCCTTCAAAGAAGATGAGGTTCGCGAATCCCGACTAAGTGATGTTTATTGGTCATTAAGCGACTCAGCCTCGGCTGAGTCTCACACAGCCTCAGCCCAACGAAAGCTGCGCTTTTTGGAACGAGGCAAAGTTTGCCTTGGAAACTCAACCGCGTGATGTTTCACAGGCTGTGTGAATCTGCCTAAGAAACTGCCTGTCACGTTCGCCCCCATCTCAAACAGCTCAGCCTGACCCCCTTTTCAGTCAGAGTTTACCTTTAAGCGAATCACGGACATTGTGAAGGTACCGAGATATCCATCCTCAAACGCTCTTGCAAAATACTCAATGACAAAAGTATAATGTACATAATGCCACAGTCATCTTGAATGAATGTAGAGCTCTTAAATGATCCACTGGTTGTGGTCTACTGTTGGTGCTCGAGTGTCTGGGAACCTCGAACATCCTGCGGGTTTCGGGCTTTACTCTGGACCGTACTCACTTCAAGACCCCATATTTATCTATTGTAATTCTCACCTACTAGTGGACAGCGGTTGAGGTACCGTACTCTCCTGGGGTTTACACGCGTTGTTGCTAAGAGAAAATAAAGAGACAGCTTGTGTAACTGAACGGATATGTGCAGCCGCCTTGTATTAAATATTTACGACGCCAACTTTTGGTATACAAATCGTAACGGCATCAATTAACAATCCTGATACCAGTTGTCCAGATTCATGTTTTTCAATAGCGTAGAGAACCCTGCATCAGTCGACCGATCACAAAATGTCGCATTGTCGGAGGAGCTGATCCTCGGGGCCGAGTTGGGATATTCGATGTGGAAGACTGGCTTGTTGTTCTCGATGAATGGCGTGAATGAGTCGCATTCGTCGTACTGTACGCACTGCTCGTTGACTTGCCATTGCATCATAGGTAGGGTCGAGTTGACGATTCCACCAGAGTTCTTCAGACCAATCGACATGTTCCGGCTGTGAGCCTCGATGGCCATGAATGTCATGAAGTCGACAGCTTGCTCCTTTGTGAGATCGAAGCCAGTATCATTGTCATATCCATCCACGTTATCCGGGTCCACACCGTCACAGCCCTTGGACTTTGCGAGTTCGATCCGGGTAGTCATGATATCTCGAACATTGGCCGAGCTGACGTTGAGCCACCACTCTCCCGGCCATCCGTCTAGCGGCTTCCCATAATCACTTTTCTTGAAAGAATCCGCATCAGGTCGGAAATCCTCGTAACTTCCAGCAGAGAAGTAGCAGATAACCTTGCGGCCTAGGGAGTGGAGGTTGTCGATTGTGGATTTAGGGTTGGTGAAAAGATCGATGTCATAGACGGATACGTCGGGAGTAGTATCGTTCAGGGCATATTCGAGGACGATCTGCCAGGAGGTACCGGCTTCGGGCCGCCAGAACGCGCCCTCAGTGGCGTTGGTGTTGTTGACTGGTGGTGGTTGAGGGCTGTCGTCTCCTCCTCCCCCTCCGCCACTGTTGCGCGTCAGGCCCACCCCGAGACCGACTCCGAGTGCGATGGCTATTACAAGAATGACAGAGCCGAGAATGATCCAAAAGCGTTTCCCGAAACGGGACTTTTGAGGAATCGACATTTCGTGTTCGGGCTTGAGTTGCTGGTGTTGCGAGAACCACGGCCAAGAGGGTGACATGATATTAACGAAGGACGTGTCAGTTCAAATTAAGCGGTTGGGCGAAAAGGGAAAAAGAAGAAGAGCTGTCAGATGCGGGGGAGCAGCTGAAATAAGAAAGAAAGAGAAGGGAGGGAGATGCAGAGTAACTGCAGCTGAGCTGAGCTGAGCTGTTTATTGCTCAATAGGAGTGGATGTCAGGTCAGGTCAGAGCAAAAGCAGACCAAAGCCGAGCAAAGCAAAGCACAGCCAGCACAGCGATGCAAATACGAGCCCGAGCGGCCTTCCGTGCGAGCACCACTGGTTCCATTATTCCAGACTCCACGAAAGTCAGGAACATCCGGGCTCAGGGACTGGGACTGGGACTGGGACTGGGACTGGTTCAGGGAGGGAGGGAGGGATGTTTTCAGGTCGTCAGGGAGTTAGGCAGTTGTGGTGTGGAGTCGGAGATAATCATGCCAGCACTAAAATGGGCGAGTGTAACCCCAACTATCAGTAATTGGTGTCTTGGGAGGTCTTAGCCTGAAGGTTCTGTACGAGGAAGATTCTATCGCTTGTCCAATAATAGACAGCCCTTGTCCTTATTCTGCAGCACAGCCTTGTGAAAATCGTCACTCTTCTGTCCCGACATGCCCGGACAGCAAAGGCGGGGCAATGGGAACACCCAGTCCACTCAATCACTCCCCTCCACTCAATAATCAACCAGACTTTCTGAGCCTGCGTCAGAGCCAGAAAGCTAGAGAGCCAGAGCCAGAGCCAGAGCCAGAGCCAGAGTCAGGCCAGGGCAGGCCGTCGACGTCGATGCAAGCCAGGATGACCAGGATTACCAGGATAATCGCCCGCCTTTCAAGCAGGTCGTGATAGCGCCCGGCTGCCTGCCTACTTTCCCGTACACAGTTAACGCTGATGCTGATACAAAATCTCTACCTCTAAGCAATACCAGCCTACTCATTCACAGCTAGCCAGGAAACAGAGACACAGTCATCATTGCAGAATACCGGTCACCACGGCGCGCCTGAATTTTCTGTCAGCTCCTGGAGCAAGCACATCGCAGAGAAGAAGGAGCCGTTTCTCAGCGACTGTGGATTTTGACGGCACCGCGCAACAATCAACCTCCATATCCACCATGGAAAACAATCGCGCAATGCGGCGGAAGGACACCACGAAGGGTCCTCCACTTCGCATCCTATCTCTAGGTAAGAAATGACCAGCCTAGTTGACTGTATCGAGTACTGACATGGCGCAGATGGAGGTGGCGTGCGGGGTTACTCGATGCTCATTATCATTCAAGAGCTCATGCACCGAACATATGTCGAGATGGAAGGGAAGGCGCCTCGGAGAGATCAGATCCCAAAGCCCGCAGACCATTTCGACCTTATTATCGGCACCGGAACTGGAGGTTTAATCGCGATCATGCTGGGAAGGCTGCGGCTGGATCTGGAGACGTGCAAAGAAGTCTATGTGCAAATGACGAGGAAGGTCTTCGAGACAGACAAAACTATCGCTGGAATACCTTATCGCTCCACACTATTCAAGGCTTCGAAGTTGGAGGAGGCTATCCGGGAGTGCGTGAGGGAGCATACCATACTCGAACGTGAAGGCAATGATGGGGAGGAGCCTGAAGGACTTGGCAACCTTAACAGCCCGATTAGTCCTCTCAACAGAAGTGGTGGCCCTCGTCGTCACGCCAGCAATGCCAGTGTGGCAAGCTTTAGTGCAAGGAGTCCTACAAGTTATGCCAGCAGACCATTGATGGGGTTACGATATGGGAACGCAAATGCGCTTCTGTACGATAATCGAGAGAACAGAACCAAGACGTGAGTGGCGATCTCTACACGCATCCTTCAAAGCTGACCGAAAATTAGTGCGGTTACCGCAATCTACCAAGGTACTCCAAAGGGTGGTCTGCCAGCCATTTTAAGATCCTACGATTCAAGAAAAGAGCCTTCGCCAGAATTCGATTGTACAATTTGGCAGGCTGGAAGAGCGACCAGCGCGACTGGCCTAGCATTCAAACCCATCCAAGTCGGACAATCTGTGTTCATCGATGAAGGTGCAGGACAATACAACCCTGCGCCATTTGCACTCGATGAGGCATGCGTGAATGAATGGCCAGGAAGAGATATTGGTGTGTTTGTGAGCATCGGGACTGGAAAGCGACCTTCTGGAAGCGATAACAATTCTCATCTCTGGTATGAAGGATTCATGGGCGAATTTGCGGAGGCCAGAAGGCGGCTTATTTCAAAGATTGAAGGTTGCGAAGAGACGCATCAGTATATGGTGCGGGAAGGTCTCGCTAAACGCCAAGTCAATATCGAAAACTATTATCGATTCAACGTAGAGATAGGTGTTGGAGAGTTTGGTATGAACGAGTGGAATCGCCTTGCGGATATCAGCACTGGCACGAGACGATATCTAGGCAAGAGTGAAGTCCAGAGAATGAACATCGAGGCCGCAGCGAAGCTAGCCAAGATCCTCCGGGCAAAGGCACGATTCGAGAACGAAAAGAAGGGCGGCACGATGGGAAGCTATCAAGACATGTCTCTTTCAGACGTACCAGAAGCGTACCCCAACGCTGTGGAATTGCCCGCCGATATTCCCATCCAACCAGCACGGAGCCCACCGCCTCGTCCGTCATACGAGTCGGGCCACCACGACACTCTTGAAGTACCTGGGTACAGACAAAGCCCGTCGCCCCGTTCCTCGGCAGAGAACCAAACGCGCCATTCGCCTCACAATTCCAACTCCAACATCCAAGATGCCAATGTAGACCGTCTAGTCTTCCACGCCCCAACACCAAGCGAATACCGCACCGCAGGCGGAGCGGACAAAATTGCTATCACGAGCATAGACGAACAACCTCATCCACCCGTGAAGAAGCAGCCAATACGTGTGGAACCTCCACCTTTACCACCCAAGACACCTATCCAGGATCTGAACGGTAATGGATTACCCATGGGCGGCAGACCTAGACCACCGCTTCCGTACCCGACTGATGATAGACCACCACCCGTGGCGAATATGGCCAGGAAACCGGAATACAAAGGTAGATAAACGAAACGAAAACGAGAAAAAGATAAAACCAGGAAATGATTTTTTGAAGGAATTGAATGGCGTTTCAAGGATTGGATTTGGATACCAGTGGATGGTGTGGTGTGGCATATTCGATGCCTGCCTTGCCTTTGAAATTCCCGGAGTTCGGTTGCGTTGGGTATACCTCTTCAGTTTAGTCTTTTTTGGGAGGCTACTTTGCCATGTGCATTCACGATTGGAAAGGAGGGAGAGAATATTGGATAGAGTTGGGGCGGAATAGAATATAACATGACAAGATAGGCTGGGTAGGATAGGACACCATAGGATTAGATGAAGCATGTAAATCCTTCTTCTCCTTTCTGCTGGGATGGTCTCCTTGCACTCTTTAGATGTGCCTCGCTTAAATCAGGGGTGATCTGAAAATGACGTCTAGAGTGGGGGAATAAGTAAATAAAGCTGCGTGGATGTGCTCTCATACTCTGTTCCGCTTTCTGGGGAGGATGCAGAGCATGGAATGGGACAGAGGAAGAATTGAAGGGAGCACAGATGAAGATATAGTTGCGGAAAAGGAAACAATGGTAGAAAGACGATCAAACAAAAGGCCTAATTCGATTTTCCCTCTCACTCAGGTCAACGTCCATTCATGGTGGCATAACTTTCATCATGGTGTACTTGAACCCCCCAAACAACAAATCGTAGGTCACTTTGAGATCTTATGATCTCAAGGCGGCTGACAGGTCCCCTGTTTCGCTTGCCGCTGGTCCTGCACAATATCGTAACATAAACCCCTGAGTGTGGCACAGCCAGGCTGAATACGATAAACAAAATGTGAGACATGGGATCCGCGAGCTCGACGACTTTCGACTCCACCTCCACTCCCAATATCGCTCTGGATAGCTGTAGTTTATCACTATACTATCGTCGAGGAGCTCTTTCAGCTTTGTAAACCCATTACACGACCCGCGCGCGACCTGTTGCGCGACTTCTCTTGTCTCTCTATCGCGTCCCCTGAATTACATCACCTCGAAGCTCCGCATTCCACTCCCGAATCCAGACCTCCTCCAAGCATGCGCGACGAGTACATCGGCGTCCTCCTCGCCGTCTGCGGCTCCTTCATCATAGGATCCAGCTACGTGATAACCAAGATCGGGCTGGGAGACGCGAATAAGAAGCATGGGTTCAAGGGGGATGGCTTTGAGTATTTCAAGAGCCCGCTTTGGTGGAGCGGAGTAAGTCCGTTTGATTATTCTTCTTTTTGCCAGTTTTCTTATAATCTGTATGTGGGAATGTAATGCTGAGTGTTTGGATAGATGATCATGCTCGTCGTCGGTGAACTCTTCAACTTTGCAGCTTATGCCTTTGCGCCTGCGGTGCTCGTTACACCTCTCGGCGCATTGAGCGTCCTCACGGGCACCGTCTTGGGCGCATACTTCCTCAACGAGAGGTTGAGTAATCTGGGGAAGATGGGATGTGCACTGTGTATAGTTGGGTCTATTGTGATCGTGGCGAATGCGCCGGCGGATAAGGATATACAGACTGTGGATGAGATTCTAGAGTATGCTGTGCAACCTGGTAAGTCGCGGGGACATGCTATATCAAGTAATCTTGAAATTTTGAGTAGTTGCTGACCGATTGCTTGATAGGATTTCTCATATTCTGCTTCGTCACTACTGTCTTCTCTGTTGTGATGATCTACGTCGTCAGCCCAAAATACGGCACCACGAACCCACTACATTACCTATCAATCTGCGCCGCAACAGGAGCCGTCTCTGTCATGGCCTTGAAAGCATTCGGCATTGCTCTCAAATTGACCTTTGCTGGCTCAAATCAATTCACCCGTCCTTCGACGTATCTTTTCGCCGTAGTAGCCGGCCTCTGCATTGCTATACAGATGAACTACTTCAACAAGGCGTTGAATACATTTCCTCAGTCCGTGTAAGTCTTTCGCCCCCCCCCCCCCCCCCCCCCCCCCCCCCCACCCCAAACCCAAAAAAAAAACACGGCACCTCAGCTTGATCTTCCTGCAATTGGTAACTGACAATTGTGCGCTGTACACAGAGTGAGCCCAATCTACTACGTAACATTCACCACCGCAGTCCTTACCGCCTCATTCGTCCTCTTCCAAGGCTTCAACATGACCAACGCCATCGAGACCGCACGACTCCTCTGCGGCTTCCTCATCATCTTCTGTGGCGTCTACATGCTCAACTATCCTTCGAGCTCCAGCAATCCGTATGAGTTTGAGCTGTTGTCTGGTGGAGCACGGTCAGAAGGGTCTGTGACGAGGTTCAGTGTGCAGAGTTTGCGGGTGTCTGAAGAACGGAGGAGATCTGTGCAGATGGATGAAGAAAGAGACGGCCTTCGGCAGCAGAGTTTGACTTGAGAATGTGGGGTTATGAAAAAGGCACTGTTTGAAATCGTGTGGACTGACATTCGTCCAAATAATGGTTGGAGAGGAAATATAGGCGGGAACTTCATATAATATGAAAGGATCTCGCAGCAATGGGGCCCGAAATGAGACTATGGCGACAAAAAGGGCAGAGAAGCACACAGCGCGCTCAAGATAGAGCAGAAGCTCATACTCAGTTGAGTGGTGTTATGAGATCTGCGGCCAGAAACGGGAAGGCTGAAGTGCAGACTTCACGGTTGAGCTGGGCAGCACAGAAGGATTCCTGTGTCGTGAAGCAGCTTCAGCTTTTGCTATGGTGGTAGTGATGTCTTCAGAGCTGGATACTCTAAGTCGACAACGTCAAGGTCATGTCCTGGCATCAATACAATACTTATGTTTCATGCAAGGCTCTCAAACACGCATAGAATCATGCACTGTAAACATTTAAAGCGTCTGTGGCCGCGCGGATAACTGTCTCAGCAACACCGCCGTTTGATATACTCCTGTAGCGTTCCTACGGCCCAATTCAATGTTCACGTCTGCCATGTGCCCGTGGTTTACTCGCTTATTGCTAGCCGCCCCCTTTTCTCCTACAGATGCGAGCCAGCTTTTAAACTTTGGCGCCACTGTAAATTACGTGAATTTGTAGACAGATCTCTTTGCTGCTCCCAGATTGAAGTAAGATTGACTTTTGTATTATCAACAGTCACTTCCAGCCGGTGAAAGTGAGGAGAAATCTATATACCTGACGCGCGCCCAAACCCATTCCATGAATACCAGTACTGTTTCCCTAGACCCAAATGTACGCAAGAATTTCAATTATTTCATCCGGGTATCATGCATTCGATCCGCCTCCAAACCGAGGATGTTTCCCATACTTTGTCCCATGAAACCCACCCAAAATGTCGTTTTCATCCCTGAGCACATTTCCTAACATTTGGACCTCTACACTTGGTCCTGCTCAAGATAGTCCCCGGTTTCGTTTCAAAAATTCCCAATGCTCCAAACCTCCACTCCCAGGATCTCAAACTTCTCCCCCTCCTCGCTCAGAGGCTCGTTTCCAAACGTCAGACAATGACTACTAATTCCCTTCTCAAAGGTATCATCTAGCCATAACCCGTAATGGCCATCTCCTCCCCCAACGCTCAAGAAGCCCGTCTCGCAGAGCATCATGTAGTCGTTCACACCAGAATAAGGGAAAGCCTTGAAGCGGATGCGTTCTGGGGTCGAGAGACCGGAGGGGAAGTGTAGATTTTGCGGAGAGAGGAGGGAGGATGTTGAATGTGCGGGGGAAGTAGGGTTCTGGTTTTGAGGAGGGAAGGTTGGAGAGAGGAGATTTGGAGGAGCTCGTGAGGAGCCGGTTCCGACTGTTGTGCTGCGGACGGCATTGGTGGTGTCTGCTGATGGAGGAGGAGGGAGGTTCGTCGGCATGGAGGTTGATGTGAGGATTGAGGCGCGCCAGAGGAAACATTCGCCCGTGCCGAAGTAGTGCGGTGCTGGGTGTGGTGCTTCTGTTAGATAGGCGCCAAATAACTGTTTATTTCCAGTTAGCATGAGACAGTCCTGTGCTTCAAATATCTGCCTGGCAGTGCCGAAGACGAGAGCAAGAAGGGTGGTCCTAATAGACTGGGGGACTCATACCCCGCCCTCCCCATCCTTCACAACTAACACGAATCCATTCCTTAATCCTCGCAGCTCATCACATTTCTTATACAGCGTCCCTAGACTGACGCCATCCTCCTCGAGACTGTATACCAGGTTCCACTCTTCGCATAGCTGCAATCTTGCTGGTACTAGTAATCGAATCTCCTCCGCCAAAGCTTTGCTCAGCAATTTTGCTGATTGGGGCGTACTTGTATGATAGCCCTTCAAATTGACAGGGTACAGAGGCGGTGGCTGGAATGGGGAGGCTGTCCGGTACGGAGGCGTGTACACGCCGTCCATGCCATTTTGGTGGTTATTTGTTCTCGTAGCACCGAATGTAGGAGAATGTACAGGAGAACCATTCTTAGAAGATGAAGGCTCGGTCGAGAATCGTCGTAGCAGGCCGGTCACAGCATGAGATACTGTGGATGGCACTGCCCAGGATGAAGAGGCGGGCAGTGAGGGGGGTCTGGATGACGTATTTTCTGGGTAGTTTCGTGACATGCTCGTTGAGGGTTTCGTTATTGGTTCGAAAAGCGAATTCAGCTGTAAGGTTTCGTTGAGTTTGACATGAGGTTATGTTCTTCAAAAGGCTAGGCTGGGTGATGTTGTCTCAACTGCGATTATTAAGGTGGTTGAGGGTCGTGGCCTGATGGGATCTGGGAATGTTCGGAAGCCTCGCCTTAGCGTGTTGTAGGGGAGAATGATTGGCTGTTGAGTGGGTTGTGTGTATTGTGGAGGACGAGGCTGCACTTCCGCTACATATGCTGCCAAGTGTATTCAGCTGATCAATTTGTTTTACTTCAATTTTCACTTGAAAGAACTCATGGAAACTGTGAGTTTGTGTTGATGGGATTGGTGTCTGAGAGGGAGCTCACGCTCTACCTAGCTCTACCTGTTGCTACATTTTACTACTGAGTAAGAGAGCCGACCAGCCAGGCCAATAATGCATTTTCGGTGAGATATGATCCCGTACTCCAATTCCACTCTGCCCGCAATAAACTTTTTGTTGCCATAAGAACGGATCCCTCAATCCCAGCATTTTCAATAGATGTCGAGCGCCAGCCAGAAGCAATTGGGTATCTTTCTTTACAGATCAAGTCCAATGTGGACGCCCTTCTCGGAGGCTGGGATGATCTCATCTTCCTTTTGTCCCGTTAGATTTGGCAATTCCGTGATGGCATCGCCAATGATCTTCAGAGATTGCTTGATCTGCTCTTCACTGATGACCAAAGGTGGTGCAAATCGAATAATATTTTGGTGCGTTGGTTTAGCCTAGGAAAATCAGTCTCTGTTTACAGTTCAAGTCGAAAGTACTCACCAGAAGACCTTTGCTCTTCATCAACATGCACAGATCCCATGCAGAGTGACCACCGGTTTTCGACTCGTCGATGACAATGGCATTCAACAAACCCTTTCCTCGGACAGTTGCGATCATGGGAGACTTCAAATCCTCTAGTCCCTGGCGCAGGATCTTGCCGAGAGCCTCAGCACGGGCAGTCAGGTCCTCCTCTTCCATAATCTCCAAAGCACGGATGGATACGGCACAGCCCAAAGGATTGCCTCCATAAGTCGAACCATGGGTTCCGGGCTCAACAACAAGCATGATCTCCTTGGAACCGAGAACACATGACACGGGGTACATTCCACCAGAAATGGCCTTGCCGAGTGTAACCATATCGGGTTTGATATTAGCCCATTGGGAGCACAACATACGCCCTGTACGACCGATACCCGTCTGGATCTCATCGCAGATCAACAAAACATTGTGCTTCTTGCAAAGCTCTTGGACCTTGGTCAGGTAATCGTCATCTGGCACAACAACGCCAGCTTCGCCTTGGATAGGCTCTACAATGAAAGCTGCGGTCTCCTTTCCATGTGCCTCCAATGCTTCTTCCAGGTCCGCAACATTGTTGAATCGGATAGGCTTCTTTGTAGATGGGCAGATTGCTCCAATTCCTGGAACGTACGGGCCATAGTTGTCGCGAGATTCAGGGTCGGTAGAGAGAGTGATGGCAGTCATCTGAAATATTATTAGCACCGAGTCAGGTCATCAAGAGAACCAGAGCCTTACCGTACGTCCGTGGAAGTTCTCAGCAGCACCAAAGACCAGAGCCTTGCCTTGTGGGACGCCCTTGACTTTGTATGCCCACTTCCTCGCAATTTTTATGGCTGTCTCAACTGCTTCTGCGCCAGTATTCATAGGCAGAACCATGTCATAGCCAAAGACATCCTTGACCTTTTCTGCCCATTTGGGGAAGACATCGTTGTGGAATGCCCTCGAAGACAGAGTCAGGCGTCCTGCCTGTTCGCACAGAGCCTTCACCAATTCAGGATGGCAATGCCCTTGGTTGACCGCACTGTATGCTGAAAGGAAGTCGATGTATTGCTTTCCTTCGGGATCCCAAACATTGCAACCCTCGGCGCGAGCAAAGACTATTGGGAGAGGATGGTAATTGTGTGCTGCGTATTTGTGCTCGGTTTCAATTGCACCTGCACTCGATGTGGCATGGTACTTAGATTCTGCCAGGGCTGCAACTGGTTGGAAAGTTGAGGCTGTGGGTTTGAGGGTGCTGGCACTGGTGTCAACACTTCCGTTTGCGTGGGGTGCCATGATTACTGATATCTGATTGTCGATTGTAGAGTGAAATTGGTTATTCCAGTTGACTTGTCTTGTCTAGGTCGGAGTAGGTTCTTATATGCCTGTCCGAAGTTTCTGTGTGTCAAGATAGAGGGATGGAGGGGTGTGGCGGGGATGCCCAAGTTGAGCGCCAAAGGACCGCTTTTTTGTGGTCATTCAGACCAACAGATACCAGCAGATTACCACGCGACTCCGACATGGTCACTGGCGCACGGGAAGTAACCTGAACAAGTAAGAATAAGCCAAAGAGTGGATAAGAGATCAGGATTGATGTCGCCAAACGCAGTTTTGACAAATAGATTGCCTGGATCTGGTAGATGACACTCCTTAGTTGGACGGTGTTCGCGTAGGAGAAATATTCCGATTACAGGGGTGTGGGTAGAGTCGGCTGTCAAAGTACTGAGTAAATTCAAACACATTTGCGACCAAGCAACGCAGCAACCATTCTACACCACACCGACTTCGGCACTGCACCATGATACTACGGTCCCGGTACTGTGGATAAACGAAAGTAAACATGATCGTTGACGATAGGTCGATAGGAGGTAAGACAAGTCCTACCCCGACCCCGACTATTCCGTGCTGTACGTTGTTCTGACATACATTTCAGTTCCGTCGTGGTCAGGCATATCAACAGAACTCTTGCGAGCAGAGTTGGCGCGACGAGATGACGATCCACCAAAGCCAGCATGCGGATCCGGGACCAAGGGGACATATAATACATCCGCGCATGTGTTTGCGCTGATATTGATCCTGGCCCTGAGCACAATAGGTCTTTGCCCCAATCAATTGTTGCTGGAAGGGGGTTGTGCTGACTGGATTGGCAGCATGTGGATTTCCTCTGATATCTCGACGGACGTCCAAGGAGAGCGCAGGGCCAAATAGATTCATATTTATCTCGCAACATTTCGGGACCGGTGTCCTCATTGCTACAGCTTTTGTACATCTTCTCCCAACAGCCTTCATCTCACTGACGGATCCGTGTCTCCCGGCGTTCTTCAACGAGGGATACAATGCGCTGGCAGGACTGGTCGCCATGTTCTCTGCATTGGTAGTTGTGGGATTGGAGATGTTCTTGACGACGAGGGGTGCTGGACATTCACACTCGCATGGAGGAGCCTGGGATGCTGTTCCGGCTGGAGAGGACGGCCATAATCATGTAGGCAATGGGTCAGCAGAGACATCGAGGCCGAAATCGAATGGGAGGATAGGGAAGCTGGGCCTGAATCATAGGCCAACAGATATTGCCCTGGATGATCTAGATGCTTCCGAAGGGCTTGTAGCAGGTGTATCTCCTCTACCGATTTCGACACCAACACCTGCAAGTCAGTTAAACAAGTACCGCGACGAGAACGACGATGACAACGATTCGGATCTGGACTTGGACGAGCTTGATCCTACAGCAGAAGCATTCTCACGCTCTCAAACAGAGATAGAACCTCTCCCACCCGGACGCCAGTCCGCCTTAACTGCCGAAGAGCAGCAGAAACGACAGATCCTCCAATGTCTCATGCTCGAAGCTGGTATACTGTTCCACAGCATATTCATTGGTATGGCTGTCTCAGTGGCCACGGGACCACCATTCATAGTATTCTTGGTGGCCATTGCATTCCACCAGTCATTCGAAGGACTAGCCCTAGGTTCTCGAATCGCAGCCATCAATTTCCCCACCCACTCTCCCAGACCATGGATCATGGTCTTAGCATATGGGACGACCACACCGATAGGACAAGCTATCGGATTGGTAGTGCACAATCTGTATGATCCTCAGAGTGCGGCGGGGCTGTTGATGGTCGGTTTCATGAACGCCATTTCAAGTGGGCTTTTGCTGTTCGCTGGGCTGGTTCAACTGCTGGCCGAGGACTTTTTGAGTGACAAGAGCTATGTTATCTTGAAAGGGAGGAGGAGATGGGAGGCTTTCAGTGCGGTTCTTGCAGGCGCATCGCTAATGGCATTGGTGGGAGCATGGGCGTAGATTGATACCATGGACTGTGTACGAAAGAAACGAATTCGAGGGCATGGTTAGGATGCTCTAATCATCTGAATGTGGCAAATCGGCATCTGGACTTTGGAAAGAACGGAACAATAGACCTATTTCTCTGTTGCCATAGGGGGCGAAATTGTAAAAATATACTAATGTATTTTATCACGAAGCATTCATCAATACGCAAAACTGGAAAGACAAATGCAGAAAATGTGCGTAGTGATGTTGAATTCGTGTCACCGCCATGACATAGAAGACGCTGTTGACGCCATCCACCTTTAGAAAGATAACCACAAGTCAACCCCAGGAAAATGCTTCACTTTTGATATACTTAGAAACATTAATACATGCAACCATCGCTAACCATCCCCCTACTTTGGGCTCTTCGCAAAGCTCTCAATATACGCCGCCAACTTCTTTGCCCCCTCAACAGATATCGAGTTGTAATTGCTAGCACGAATACCGCCCACACTTCGATGGCCCTTCAAGCCAGTGAGACCTTGCTCAGTAGCGCCTTTTAGGAAGGCTTTCTCGGAGTCATCAATACCGCTGGCGAGCTAAGCGAAAATCAGTAAACATGTTCGTAGGAAATGTGAAGTTGATGAGGGAAAAGAGCTCACATGGATCACTCTGAAGCAGATGTTCATTCTTGAACGAGCGCTTTTGTCTGGTACGATCTTGTATGATTCGGGATACTTCTCCAGTGCTTGGTAAATGGTCGCAGCCTTCTCATTTGCGATCTTCTCTTGGTCGTCGACTTTGTTGGGGAAGTTGGCGAGTGAGTTCTTTAGGACTTGGCCGGCGACGTATACACTTTGAAAGTTAGCATCAACTAATTGAGCGTGGTAAGATTACTCACTCGAATATGCTCAACGTGTTGTACAAGCTGTTGTTCTTCGCGATGGTCTCATAGGACAGAACAATGGGACCAATGGGTAGCCCGAGTTTCCTGAGCAATGTTGGAGGAGGTGTAGCTACAGCTGGGGGAAGGAGACTCTTCTTGATAATCACGACTGTGATACCAGTGCTTCCAAGATTCTTCTGGGCGCCGAAGAAGATCACTGAGAAATTCTTGATCGGTATCCGACGGGAGAGGATATTTGAAGACATATCTGCTACGACGATCGGATCATCATCGTTGCCTTTTGGCTTCAGGACTTCAGGGAAGCCAGGGAATTCCACACCATCGACGGTCTCGTTGTCGCAGTAGTACACCATAGCCGGGTTCTTGGACAGCTTCCATGAAGACTCCTCTGGTATCTTTCCGAACTTTCCATCGTTGACCTTCCTCGCATCTGCAACCACATTGACATATTCTGGTCCAACCAGTCTCGCTGCCTCCTGACTAGCCTTCAGAGACCAGGATCCAGTAACCAGGTAATCGATCTTGAGTTCTTCCTGAACAGCCTTCTCCAATTCCTTCACAATGACATCCTCTGCGATATCTTTCCCATCTTTGATACCCAGCTCTTTCAAAATCTTCTGCTTCCGTCGCTCAACCCAGACGCCAACCAGGTTATATACAGTTGCTGAGAACTCCCCACTGCCACCTCCCTGCATGAACAGGACTTCGTAGTCATCTGGTATGTCGAGGAATGTGGCGAGGTCCGCTTTCGCTTCATTGAGGATCTTGGTAGCAATCTCGGAGCGATGAGAGTGTTCTGCTAGGCCAAGTCCAGTTCCATTGTAGTTCACCAGTGACTCTGCGGCTTTCTCTAGGACGTTCGTTGGGAGAAATGCTGGACCAGCGCCGAAGTAAGTGATTTCCGCACGAGAAGGCATGTTTAATGAATGCTGGATGAGGATTGATTGGTGAAAGAGGGGGAGTAATTGTAGTGAAGGGACAATTGGGCACGCCGAGGAGTGCTTCTTCGAACTGATCGGATTCGGCGACTTTTACTGATCGTACAATGACAATCAGTATCGTTCTGAGATTACTTGCGTCAATAAAGGCTGTGTTAATTACTCCAGACTGTGCCTACCACTTTTTTGCAGATAATTGGAAGTTCTGTGGAAATGCAAATGAATGGATTTTGGAAATGTCAAAATAAACCAAAGTGACTCAAGACTTTCTCAGTCTTCCGTTCCTGGCCTATCCAACAGTCATCTGGTGAGGTGCATTTTTCTGCCTCCCACCCCGCACCCGGAATCGGAGTGAATTGCCATCCACCGCTTTTCTGGCAACCTTAATTCTGCTCTGCCCAGGGCTGGTGCTGTACAGTACTGAAGTAGCCTCACCTATGCTTGGCTTTGTGGCTGAAGCTTCAGCTCCAGGCAACTAATACATTCGCCATCTACCCCGCCAACATTCCCAGTGGTCCATAAAAGTACAACTCAACTTCACATCGACATTGCATTCAAATTTTACTTGTTCACCAACGGGAATCCTGCAATATTCGACTACCAAGCACTCACCAGACTTGGTACTGACACTGTGATCAAAGAGCAACCAAAACCTTACCCCGCCATCAGGAGTCTGTCTGTCCGCCTTTATTTTGAGCAGACAACAGCTTGTCAACATCCAACAACAAAATGGCGAACAACCCATTAAGTACGGAGAATATTCTGAAACATATGGCAGATGCCATTACTACGCACACCAAAGGCGATACTGGTTCCGATGTCAGTAGCTCACTCGATGCTATCGCACTCTTCTGCCATGCCTGTATGACAGCAGTTGGATTCCGAATTCTTGGATTTGGTGAAGGACAGAAGAATGGTAAGCTTCTGACCAACAGCTCATCGCCAAAGCTAACATCAAAATAGAAGCAGAATTAGCAAAAATCGCTCCTCGTCTATCCGAAAAATGGAATGCTTCTGCTTCATCACATTCCTTCTTATACGCACACTCCCAATCTTCCATGGAATATGTCATCAAGGTTGATCGGCTGGGAGGTAAAATAGAGATCAGAGGGATTGGATTAGGTGACGAGAGGATCAGTAGATTCGAAATCACAGCTAGGGATTACATCTCAAATTCCGCCCTCCCATTACGAATCACTCTTACAGCGGCCGGGGAAGAAGATAGATCAGATTTGGAACAAAAACTGAAAGATCTCTTCATATCTCCCCATAGAATTCAAGGTCAGAAACTTCCTCTTTTTCCAGAAACGTCACTAATAACGTATAGACCTTGCTGCCGAATTCAAGGCTACGATAATACAAAAGCTCATGCCGAATCTTCACAAAGAAGGGTATGAAGAGTCAGCTGCTGCTCAGGACGCCCATAATGAGAGAGAAGAGGGCCGCGCTCGTAGACAGCCCCGTCAAGATCCTTTACGAGACCCAGGCCTTCCTGAACCGGCTCGTCCATATCCATTTGACGACCCTCTTGCCGCACCTCGACGCCCTCCTGTTCCAGCAGGCGATTTCCCACCTCCCGGATTCGACGATGAGTATGACCTCAACAGACCACTTCGAGGCATGGCACCGCAATTTCCCGGACCTGGAGCTCCGTTCGGAATTGGTCATGATGACCTGAACCCGCCAGGACTAGGACCTAATGATCCTCTCAGAGGAAGCTTTGTGGGTGGTGGACCGGGTGGCTTTGGAGGCGGCATGCATCCTACCTTTGATGACCCTTTGTTTGGAGGTCAAGGTCAGGGACGTGGCGGAAATGGTAGAGCCCCGCCAGGAGCGAGATATGATCCAGTTGGACCGGGCGATGGACCACAGAGAGGTGCTGGAGGAAGACCTCCTAATCCATTTGGTGGTTTTGGAAACAACGATTTTATTTAAGCGAAGGGACGAAGGACTGTATTTTTATGGCATTATCGGATGACGGCGCATTTGGGCAGGCGTTGGGATTTTGAAGTAAAGAGCTCCCCGTCTTGTGTTCACGGAACAGGAGAGGAAGATATGACACCTTCTCCTGGTTGACCAAAATCACACTTTAGACAGGATCGAAGGGTGTTAATGAAGGTGGGATTCTTTCTCACCCCAAAGCACGATCTTTATGTAGTATATCTATGCGTATTATACAAAAGCATTCTCATATTTTTCGAGACCCAAACCCAAAATCTAATCTATCACTCCTCTTCCTCGTCCTCCCCACTCTCATCCCCTCCTTGATTCATCACCGCCCTCTCAATCAACCCCAACGTAACCCTCACCGGCAAGCCCACCACATTATCCCAACTCCCCTCGATCTTGTCCACCAACAAACTCCCCATGCCCTGTATCCCATACCCACCCGCCTTATCCACCCCCTCCCTCGTCCTAACATACGCCTCCACCAACCCATCACTAACCTCACTCGCGAAATAAACCCTCGTCTCCTCGACAGCAGTCTCAAGATTATACCCGGGGAACTTCGCATCGTCCCTGGGCGCCAGCACCGCCACAGCCGTAAACACCTTGTGCACCTTCTGATCCCGCAGCATCTTCAGCATGCCGATATGTTCCTTCTCGTTGCGCGGCTTCTCCAGTATGCGGCCGGAGTTGGTGACGATCACGGTGTCGGCGGCGATGACGAGGGACGGGTCGGGGATCGAGGCGAGGCTGTTGTCGATGGCGACGCTGTAGACGTCGAGGCACTTTTGGACGGCGGTTTGGAGGACGTATTCGAATGGGGGGAGGGACTTGGAGAGGTTCTCGGGTTTGGTGGAGGGGAGGATCTCGAGGTTGGTGAGGCCGATCTGGTTTGCTGTTAGTCCACGTTCTTTGTTATGTATAATTGAATAGAGGAGCAGGAAATTGAATAGGTACAGTAGACAAGATCTGTTTCCTCCTTGGACTCGCAGATGCAAGTATCAATCTCTTGCCTGGAGTTCTCAATTGGTTCAGCACTGGGATGTCGAGGGGGAACGGGCCGCGCGGAAGAGGTGGTTTTCCCGAAGCAGCTGCTGGTCTGGATGGGAGAGTAGCGCCATGCTGAGCTGCGGCTGCGTCATAGGTTGGTGGTGCGTCACCTAGTGGTAATTTGATCTTGCCTTCTGACATTTTTTTGCAGTAAGAGGTGTTGTTGATAGAAGGTTGGTGATGCTGTGGCTGGAGCTGGAGCTTGACGCGGGGTCCTCGCTTGTGGAGAACCTTTATTACCTATTCTGGAAGAGGGGCAATTGGTTCTTATCAAGTCCCGGGAACAGGGTGTTGAGAATGTGTTTGGATTGCTTAAAGGTGTATGACTAGGGCTTCATAAAGTTACTGTTTAGTCGATTCTTCATGTCTAGCCAAAGCTCTGCAAACTCGAATACTCCCAGAGCCCATGAGCTCCGAATGCAAGCCAGCCAAAATTGTCAAAGCCTTCTCACTTCCTATAAGCTCTAGCCTCGCGCCTCCACCAACCCTTGAAGTCCTGCGTAGCAATTGGAATTCCAATGTCCTTCAACGCCTTAGTCGACAGATGGCAATCGTATGGTCTCTGGACACTAGCATTCGGGTCATTGCCTTCAGTATTCGCAACCATGCCATCAAGAGGCAGACCCATGATCTCTGCAAAGATCTCACAGATCTCGTATTTGGTCATCTTGTCTTCAGAAGAGAACTGTAAGATCTTGGGGAGTGTGGTTCTGTCGTCTGTAGAGAGGTATTTGGTTGCTACATCTGGAAAGACTGTTAGGTAGAACATTGCTCTGATAACGAGGGTTATGACATACCTTGTAGAACCCTGCCAATATCTTCCGTGTTAGTAGGATATCTGATAGCCCAATGATCCATCTTAATGTTCGCTCCCTTCTCCTGAGCCTTCCAGACAGCATCCATGAGAACATTCACAGCGCTCTCACTCGGTGAGCTAGCCTCTCCATATAGAACAGGAACTCTCAGCACAATTCCCCATCCCTCTTTACCGGCCTTCTCATACTCAGCAAGTACGGCCTTCTCGCCCTCCCATTTCGTCTCTCCGTATAGATTGGGTGGATTCGGGGCGGCTGTAGCTTCGTATGGCGCATCGCCTTCAGTGCCTGGGAAGACGTAATCTGTCGAGATGTAGATGAGAAGGATGGAACGGGCAGCGCAGAGACGGGCTAGAGAGGCGGATGCTTGGACATTGAGAGCGCGTGTGCCCTCGGGGTCACTGTCGCATTTATCTGGGAAGCGGTTCGCAGCACCTGGATGTGTCAGCTATGGTTGCAGCGACTGCTGGAAGACTCACAGTGGACTACAACTTGAGGTCTTCAGCTCCTGCTGGTTAGAGATGGCTTTTGAATGGTGAGAGTGGCACAAACTTGACTTGTTCAAGGGTTGTCGCAACGTCTGCCTCGGAGCCTAGGTCGAGCTTCAAGATCGTAGGTGGACTGGCGCGTGTGAACCCTGTGCCCTTTACTTCCCAGCCTGCTGCATCGAAGCCTTTGACTACTTGTCTGCCTAGCAGACCCGTTGCGCCGGTTACGAGGGCTGTTCTGGCCATGGTGTCGATGGTGATGGTTGGCAATAAATCGCGGGAGCTGCAAACGAGAGGAGCAAAGTTGCCAGCTTGTATTATGACATAGCTACAATTGACAGCCTCGACGCGTGCTATCGACGACAGAAATATGTGGCCGGTTTGGGTAATATGTACTATAAAGTGTGTAGTTAACTCGAAGTAACCTGGATTCGAGAGTATTTTGTTTATGTTCACGCCATTGTACTGTACTAAAAGATGAATAAATTTCTTGCCAAAGATGAAGCTATTATTTTTAAAATTATTCCAAAGACCGAATATGATTTCCATTGTTATGTACCGTAGAAATATTCTTGTACTTTGAGTTTGGTGTTCTGCACATTCCTGAGTCGGCCATGTACTTCCGTTGTACCTTGAGAGTCGGTCGGGTCACATTGGAGAAATGTCCAACCAACAAGCAAATATTCAAGTTATTCCATGATTTGTTATAACCTTTAGATGTAGCTTTCCTGATATTCCTTCCATTTCTATTCAGTCCCACTCCTTAGCCTGCCGCCAGCATTTCTTCTTCACGACCATCCACACGGAACAGTTCGCAACGAAAAAAATAGATCTCCTTCGAGAATTTTGTGTACAAAAATTCCTCAGCTGGTCGAAACCATCTGAGAGCGGTCATGGTTATAGTTTTCAACTCTATTTGATCATCAAGTCAGCTATTGTTCATTCTTAATTGTCTCAAAAGCAGTTTCGGTGTCCCGAGAGCCGTCTCGGGGACAATCAACTCCAAAGACAAAACAATTTTAAAGAAAACTGGGATATCCTACAGCAAAAACGCGATCTCGGACGAATCCTCACTGATACGCGTAAAACCTATCAGTCGTTAGCAAGTTGAGGTTGTGTCGAGGTTGTGGTGAGGTTGCTTACCCATGCACTAAGATGAAGAAGAAAATCGCAGAGTTGCGGCTGTGGTGCAGACTTTATAATTTTTCCAGCGGCTCGCTTGCTTAGATCGGCGCTAGTCAAGTAAAGCTTGGCATGTTTGACTGGCATGCAAACATAGTGTGCGCCATTCCTGTGACAGGGTGAGAGAGCTCAAAGTGATTGCAAGCGAAGAATCCAAAAAAAAGGTTTCCATGTTGGACGGAATTAAGTAAGAGTGAATTAGGTGGATTACAAAGTCCAAAATTGTTTAATGACATCCGAACTGGAAGATGGACTGAGCATTTTGAAAGTACTAGGGAGTTGTGGGTAGTTTGGAATTACAATGATACGAATTGTTGTGGATTGAGCAATGTGATGCTCGCTCTAGAAGGACATTTATCACGTATGATAACGCCCTCACATATCAAGGGGAGTCATTATGGGAAGATATCATCAAGAGTTTCTTAGAATTAGCAACACGCTACGAAAGGGTGAAAGGGGTAATACAGGGGGAGCTGGAGCTGATCCCGCTTGGACTCGCTTCAGCTCGCTTAGTCGGATGCCTGAAAATTGGTGTGTCTTAAAATCCACACCGTGGGAGGTCGATTCTGGGCCGCACCAAAACTCGAATTTTCATGAAGACGATAGATGTAAAATTAATATGTAAACTCAGGAGTATTATCAGATAGTAAAACACTGTTCAATGGTCTAATTGAAAGTAAAATGCTTTTGCAGTTATGGAGTTAATAACACTTTATCACTTGGAGTGTTCGTTGTTTTGGTAGTGGCCTGTGCTCTAAAATCGGGCATTTCCCGCTAGGTGGCTGATTGACACTAACCCTCAACTCAGTTGCAACTTGAATTACCTTCGTACATCTAACTGATTAATCTCAAAACATGATGCATCAAATCTATGGCCATTATTGAGTAGATTTCTAAGCTTTCTACTGGTTTCTAAGTCTTTGGGGTTGAGAAATAACGTGCTGTTCATCTTAGATTTGGTGCTCTCGTTTGTCAAAATCGATCGGCTTTCTCTCCGATGGAGAGACTCCATATGCTTAGCCGTCACAGTTTGATAAGTTAACTAAGAGGGGAATTAATTGAGATTTGTTTACATTACCCTGATAACACTAATAAACAATGCAGTGAAATTAATCCTTGATCCTGAGTAGTGATGTGTGGAAAGCAACAGTATTTCTGCTTCTGCTTCAATTGCCTAGTGTCCCAATGTTCATACTGGTGTGAGCACATTAAAATGGGCCGAGTAAACCACCATGGAATTCAATTATCTACCTCATGGTATGATATATTCGCATGAAGTAAACCCGACATATATGACTCAGTACTACTGCTGATTCTCACTGGACGGTCCTGTCATCGTAGTTCAATGTCCTCGTATCGCCTTGGTACTTTCATACCCCCCTGTCCTTCGTTCACAACTTCTGAGCCTATGGTTATCGGATTTCGATGACAATGCAGCATGTACATATATGGACAAAAGTTTTCAATGTCTTCTATTATTTGGAGTACAATTCTCACCATTCGGTATCTCTACCGTGACCCTCGGGATGCTTGAAGTGTTGAGTTGAATCCCATCACTCTCCCATATACACGACCTAAGCGTATGACCAAGTCGGAATTTGAAGATCCAGAACAGTGCTGCTACTCCATAGAAAGATATCAAGGAAACTTCAAAGAGAGATGACACAACTCAGTCTCGACAGAATTTCCCCAGACCCTCCAATATCTCTTCCGCACATCCGGGGTCCAAATGAGCTGGCCTGAACTCACGACATACGGGACATACCTCTCCATAAACAAAGTACATACTTCGCTAATAGTACTAAGAGAAATAGGATCTTAGTCGGCCCACAAGAAAAGTAAAAGAGTCGACAGAAATTCGGTCTGAAACTACATTGATCTGAGGATTTGCAAGCGATGATTAAAAGGCAGCAGGCTAGTGAGATCAATCCACAGATAAAACCAGGATCTGAAAATCCTCTTTGGAATCCTTCTCCCCTGCGAGGCAGGTGACAGCAATATCCACCGGAAGAGATATTCGATGCAATGTTAAGTCCTCAGAGTCTATCAGTACATAAGTTCCTACTCTTGAGATTCCGACCCATGAAGTCATTTGACGGTTTTGGAACTTGTGAATGAGATTCGCCTATTTTAACTCCTCCTGCATTCGACCGTGCCAACCTTTGTTTTGATTCTTCGCTTGCATTCATTTCGCCCTCTTCACTGAATTAGCAGCAGAAATAGCATTGGCAAACATATATTACTACTCCAAATCAGCACCAGTTTCATTTCAATTATCGATTGGTAATACCAGGCTTCTGTGAATGAACTTCACCTAATCACCTCCTGCTCAACTTGTTGGATTGCACCTTAGCAACATTCCTCTGTTTTGATTCTATGTTTGCATTCACCCTGAGCTAATGTGACTGATGGGTATCAGGACTTGCAAGGTCTGGAAGGCTGGAAGTTATGAGAGCACCAATCCTAGACTCTATTTGCCTCTTATCCCTGACGCTGAACTGCTTTGGCCAGATTGTGCAATAGTCAGGAACAAATGTTCTGAAATGATGATAGTACTTTAGATATAGACCTTTTTTTTTTTTTTTTTTTTTTTTTTTTTTCCAAAATCGGAGTTTCTGGAAGATGGAATGTGGGTTTTGAAAGTACTAGGGCGACATGAGCACGTCGAAACTACAATGGCACGAACTGCTAAGGGATTGAGCAGTGCTAAGTTGTGGATATCTGATTAGCAGAATGTATGAATGAAACCACGATAAAGAAGAAATAGATTCTCTGCTTGCTTAAACATTTCCGATTTGAATGTCCTCACACTGTCATGGACATCGGTACATGAGGCACTGGAAATCCGAACAGCAGCAGAAATTCACGGCCCACTGGCATATCACCACTGTAATTTAAGCCCGGTCTCAGTTCAACTTCTAGTATTGGCAAGAAGAGGAAATAGTTATACAATTCAAGGGATTCGACTCCCTCACACCTTCCAGACCTTCCAAGTCCTGATACCCATTTGTCCAATGAGTCCCCCAAGCTGACCCTGCCCTTCCTTCCCACCCTCCCATCTCTTCGGACCTGCTATATAATCGATAAATCCCTCCGGTCCAGACACAAACAACAGTTTCGAATCAATCCTCTCATGCCTCGCACCAAATTTGACTTCCGAACTTGTCTTTGTAAGACTTGAAATCCTGTTCTGATCCAAGAATTTCCCTTCCTCATCCACAAGATAATCTACCGATAATTGACCTGGGTATTTCTGCTGCAACGTTTCCAACTCTTGTACAATCCGTCCAGTCTTCCTCGCTTCCCATGCATTTGGGTTGCTAATATCTGCACCACCCTCACAGTCGGCTCTCTTCCTGTTCGCCCATACGATATGCATCTTAGGCTTTCCAACATCTGTATGTCGCCCTTCAAATAAAGTATATGCCACCTGTAGCGCTGGAGCGATTCCAGTTCCGCCAGCTAGGAATACAACATTCATCACTGTCTCCGGAAGGCTGAATTCCTCATGCGGACCCCGCAGATGTATTTGTGATCCTACACCCAATGTATGCAGGTATCCCGAAACCTCACCCTTATGTTCCTTCCTGATCAAGAGCCTCAGGTCACCCTTCGGATCCCCTTTATTTGGCGGTAGAGGTGTGTATGATCTCGCAATCTGCAGCTGAGGTTGCTTGATCTCTACAGACCAAGTTCCCTTCTCCCATGATTCTTGATACGGATCGGAAACGAGTTTCCGCGGTCGGTTGATGAGAGTTTGGGGGCGCAGTGTGAGGATTATGCTGGTTGGGGAGACTTCTTCTCTCTTGACTATTGTGAAAGGTGTGAAACGTGGAGGGTCGAAGATCTTTGTGCTGGATCTGGAATCTGGGTTCGATATGTAGTAGAAGGTGGCGGCGAGACCGAAAGCTATGGCAAGTGTCGCTACAATGCGCTTTCTACCTCTTGTACTGCCCTTTGGCTTCTCTGTTGCCACCAGTGAGAGCCTTTGCTTGTTTTGTGAACATCGACCTGCAGTCGCGGATAATTGTCGCCGGCATTGTGGAAGTTTGGGAATTTGCGAAGCTCGAAATTGTCGATAGAATGCTAGATTTATACTGACAGGTCGTAAACATAGTCTGCTGAGTGGTGGAGGTTTCATCGTTGAGATTGTGTTGACTTGATTGAAAAGTTAATGTCGCATTGATGATCCGCATCCGCTGGGCAGAAACTAGAAATCGCCCCCTGGATATGCTTGGGGCGGTGAGTTTAGTGGAAGGACCCCTGCCATAACACCCCGCCAGAAACGCGTTTCAGGGCGTAGTGGGGTGTTCTGGTTCCTGCAAGGCTGAAAAAATGTGAAAATTCTATCTGACGACATCGGCCCAGTGGTGTCAGTCAGTCAATCAAAAACTCTCCGAGAACCTGCCCACCCGCCCAGGTGATTGCCCGAATCTGAGTCACGACTTCGACCTCTTTCTTCTAAGTCAAATCCCGCTTCCCTTTTACTCCGTTCTCTTTTCTTCTTCTTCCTCTCTTCACTTGTCTTTTTCCTGTTCCACAAACATCAAATTCTCAAAACAAATCCATTCTTTCGACAATGGCAACTCCCGCACAAGATATCGCTGGTTCCTCCCATAAGCTGGCCAGGACCGTGTCTCACAGCCTCATGGTCTCAACTTCACCCACGGCCACCTTCCATTCTCCTTCTCCGACTGCAACTTTCCAATCCCCACCTTCCAGCTTCGGCGGGGCACAACTTACAAGAACCCAGACTGCTCCAAAACAGCTGAAGCCTTTCGATTCTCAAGATATCAAGATCTTGCTGTTAGAGAATGTCAACCAGAGCGGCAAGGATATTCTGTTAAAACAAGGCTACCAAGTGGAGTCGATAAAGAGCTCCTTGCCAGAGGCCGAATTGATCGAGAAAATCCGGTAAGAAAGCTTCGATTGGGCAAATGAATACGAATGCTGAGTGCATCTCTAGAAATGTCCATGTTATTGGCATTAGATCAAAGACCAAGCTTAACGAGAAGGTCCTCCGTGAGGCGAAGAACTTGATTGTGGTCGGTTGCTTCTGTATCGGTACCAACCAAGTCGACCTCGAATATGCTGCCAGACACGGAATTGCAGTCTTCAACTCTCCCTTCGCCAACTCTCGAAGTGTAGCAGAGTTGGTCATTGCCGAGATCATTGCTCTTGCACGACAACTTGGAGACCGCTCAAATGAGTTGCACAGAGGGACATGGAACAAAGTCAGCGCGAAGTGCTGGGAGATTCGAGGCAAAACTCTTGGTAAATTATGCTGAGAGGGTTGTCTTAGTGACTGCTAACAAAATGGTTAGGTATAATTGGGTATGGCCATATTGGATCACAACTTTCCGTCCTGGCGGAGTCCATGGGCATGTCAGTGATTTACTACGATGTTGTCAACCTCATGGCCTTGGGAACAGCAAGACAGGTTCCGACGCTGGAAGCACTTCTCAACGAAGCAGATTTCGTTACATGTCATGTTCCTGAGCTGCCTGAGACCAAGAACATGATCGGAGCAGCCCAGTTCGATCAAATGAAGGAGGGAAGCTACTTGATCAATGCCAGCCGTGGCACAGTTGTCGACATTCCAGCTCTCATCAACGCTTCGCGAAGCGGTAAGATTGCTGGTGCCGCATTGGATGTCTACCCAAGCGAGCCTGGTGGAAATGGTGATTACTTCACAACCGACTTGAACTCCTGGGCAGAGGATCTTCGCAGCTTGAAGAACATCATTCTTACCCCACATATTGGTGGTAGTACTGAGGAGGCCCAACGTGCTATTGGCGCTGAAGGTGAATTGAATTATTCTCCCTTGATTTCTCATTCTAATTCTTGCAGTTGGCGAGGCTTTGGTTCGATACGTCAATTCCGGTGTTACTCTCGGCGCAGTGAACCTTCCTGAAGTTAACCTTCGTTCCCTGACTTTGGACGAGTCCAACCATGCCAGAGTAAGTCAATCCAGCGCTCACGAGTTAATTTTTACTGACAACACCAGGTTATCTATATCCATCACAACGTCCCTGGTGTCTTGAGAAAAGGTTCTTCACATCCATTCAAGAGTTTCTACAGTATGCTAACCCAAACAGTCAATGAAATCCTTGGAGATCACAACGTCGACAAGCAGATTACTGATAACAAGGGCGATGTAGGTACTTTTGGCAGATCTAATTTGCATAACTAACCATAATTAGGTTGCCTACTTGATGGCAGATATCAGCAGCGTCCACCCACACCAGATTAAAGAAATTTCTGACGCCCTGGAGGCTTTAAGCTGTAAGATTATCCTGTGTTCTCGGAGGATATTTATCTAACCAAAGTAGCCCGAATCTTGACTAGAATACTTTACTAAGATTGCATCGGTTGGGAATTTGGAGAAAGGATAATTTTGGGAGTAGCATTCAACAGGAGTGGCGGCGTCTTTGGGATTGCATAACTCTTCAACATGAATGATCCATGGGGAACCATTTGGAAAGAAGGAGCTGGATTGTATCGCTTCATGAAATAGACTTGGAAAAGTATCGTACATATCAACACTAGAAACCATTGAAGTCAACAAGTACTCGCGAAATAGGTTACTTTGAGTTGACACACGAACTTGAACTCCACCAGCACAACCAGAAACCCCATTTGTACAGTATGTTATCGATCTCTGCTGATCACTGAGCATCTTTGACCTCCAAGAACTTGCACTTGCACATGCATCTCTGCTCTGCTGCGCCATCATCTTGCGACTCTCATTGCCTGACACGTGATCAATGACGAAAGTGAACTGAGCAAGGCGGCTTTCCGGTTTGAGACGAGAACCTGGCAGTTCCTAGCCCGAATCACATCCCAGTCAATACAAATTGTTGAATACTTAAATTCAAGTCGAGTGCATTTTCTCTATGGCCAAACACCATCTGTCAACACTCAATTTCCGAACGATTGTTGATAAAACTGCGTCTCCTATCTGTCAAAAGTTACCGAATCTATCCAGACCAGGGTTGCAAAGCCATCTAGAGATCCCTGCGAGTCCTCCCACCCCAGTCGAAATTATTCATTTCAGGAGCTGTACCCTGCGAGACGTCGACTCGCTCGCCAGGTCAGCAGTTCCTATCTGTCCTACACGACGAATAATCCATCAACCACGAAGTTGGCGGTTCCTTATCTCTACGATATCAATTTGACTCCGAATTGTCAAGAAATTCAGTCAACCTGCAAGAAGGAAAGAGCGACCTTACGGCCATCATCTACCCACTCTTCACTCAATCGACCAACATCTGTTCACGACATCGAAGCATCATCATGTCTTCTCCATCATCCGCGGGCTCGGGCAAGAGGAAGAGAACCAATACTGCTCCTTCGAAAAACCTCACAATGGATCCCTTACAGCAAGCATCATCTCGCGACGCGTCGGGTGAGGACGGAGAGTCCACTGCGCCAGAGACGACGACCAAGAATCCTGCCAAACGATTACGATCATCGACTCACGAGAAGGTCGTGATTCCAAATGGCGATCCAGGAGAACCATCCGAGAGTACGGAAGCCTCTGAGGATATTGAGAAACGCGTGCGAAAGAGGAAGGGGAAGGATGACGAGGAAGAAGAAGACTTACCGCAATCCATGGCTCCACCACCAATTGGCAAGCTCACGGATCCGGTTGGGTACAAGACAAATCCAGCTCCAGCTGGCCGAGCAGTCAGGGTCTATGCCGATGGAGTGTTCGATCTTTTCCACTTGGGGTAAGAATCAATCCGCAAGAATCGAGAAGTGTCCCCAAGCTGACCAAATTACAGACATATGCGCCAGTTGGAACAAGCCAAGAAAGCCTTTCCCGATGTCTACTTACTCGTAGGAGTGACTGGCGATAAGGAAACACATAAGCGGAAGGGGCTCACTGTGCTGTCTGGTCAAGAGCGAGCTGAGACAGTGAGGCATTGCAAGTGGGTTGATGAAGTCATTGAAGACTGCCCGTGGATCGTCACCCCAAAGTTTTTGGAAGAGCACAAGATTGACTATGTTGCTCACGACGACTTGCCATATGGTGCTGATGAAGGAGACGACATTTACAAGCCCATCAAGGAGGCTGGAAAGTTCCTTGTTACCCAGCGAACTGAGGGTGTCAGTACCACAGGAATCATCACCAAGTGAGTTCATTTTAATCTCGAGGTGAATAACAAATTCTGACAAATATACAGGATTGTCCGTGATTACGAGAAGTACATTGCACGCCAGTTCAAGCGTGGAACCTCACGTCAAGAACTGAACGTCTCGTGGTTGAAGAAGAACGAGCTTGATCTAAAACGTCATGTTTCCGAGATGAGAGAAGCTATTCGATCAAACTGGACCACAACAGGCCAGGAATTGGGTAAGGAGTTGAGGCAATTTTGGCAAGCGAGCAGACCTGGAAGTCCGGCTCGTATGCCAAGTAAGTTACTCCCAAGATCTCTAGAATCGCTTTGAATAATCACTGACCACTGGTAGGCTACGACGATTCAAACAAGGGTGGGTCACTCACAAGTCCGTCTGCCCTCTCACATCTCAGCCGCCGCCTGGAGATCCCCAGACCAGACAGTCCTGGCCCAGGAAGTGATTTCGCTACTGGATACAGCCTTGGTCTCATCGGCGGCGTACGTTCATGGATGACACGAAGCCGTCAAACCAACCGCGATAGTCTCCACGGTAGCGACAGCAGCGAAGAAGACAGTGACGAGCGCTCGCCTCCACGCGGCCGTTCAGGAAAGGAGCAGACTCAAAAACAGGGCGAGGAAGAGAAGCTGGTAGATGCCCAGATTAATGCACTAATGGGGGAGAACTCGAAGCATTCTGGTGCGTAAACCAGTGGTATATGTTAGCGTCTTTCTCGTTCGAGATCTCTTTGCAGGCAAAAAGCGTTGTTTTGATTTGTATGACAATACAATTTGTTCCGGTATATACTTGATGCGATTAGAACAAAAATTCTAAAACTGTAGCCTGAATCTTCAATGAAATTACGGTGCCTTTTTTCAAAAGTAATATTATGAACTAATACGGCTATCTGCTTTTTGGATAGAAAGCAGACTGTGACTTTGAATTGTAGCATCTATCCTCATCTATGACTTCTGTATAGAAGCGGAGGATTCGTTTTACCCGGCCAAGTGTAGCAAAGAAGAGGATACCGAATGAAAGAAGGCCGTGCTCACTTGTGAATGTATGCCAGGTGCGATAGGTTTGTCCTCCCACCCTTAGAACCTCGCTTCGGAACCCCTTTATGCCTGAATGTTGGGAAGCGGGATGGTGTGAGGTGAAGCTTGAGCGTGGATGTATGGTACAGAAATGGCAGTAATTGTTCAGACAAATGGGAATGAGGAAGTTGGGGAGGAAGCTACTTCTAAGTGACTTAAGGTCACCACAACTTGTTGATGTGGAATATGTATCTACTCCCTCAAATCTCATCTTCCTCATCATCGAAATCCTCCCTATCCTCCGCCCCCATATCATAGAGAATCCTCCCCCCATCACCCGGTCCCGCCGCGCCTCCATCCTTCTGCGCATCAAAATATGGAAGAACAACATTCTCTCTATCTCTCTTCTGCTTCTCCGTAAGCCCTAGATTGAAAGTCGTGTTCATATCGTCCTCTTCAGCATGGACAAGCGAATCACTTCCACCAGCCGGGGAAGATGCAAATAGCGGGTGGTCGTCCAACAATACGAATTCGCTTAATGAAGAGAGCTTTGATGATTTGGCGCTGGACTGAGATGTCGAAGTTGAGGTTGCTGGAGGCAGAAGCACGAAGTTTTCCGTCACGCCCCGGCCTGACCGTCGCCGAATCTCCATATTGACCACAACACCCTGTTCGTCTTTTGCGCGTCCCTTCATACCGACAACCACGCCCTCCCGGCCCTCTTGGATCCCGAATACGGGTTCCTGCTGGCTCTTGTCGCGCGCGCGTTTGCGAGCTAGGACTTGTGGGAGGGATGAGACGGTTAGGATGGCGGTGGCGAGGTAGATGAGTGTTGTGAGGGGTGAGGGCGTGTACGGCGAGACAGTGGAAGGATGTGTGAGCGGTACGTCGGTTTGATATGTTGCCAGAAGAGAGACTTGCGGGGAGATGAGGAGGGATGAGAGGAAGGGCGAGAGGTGTTGGGGGTGATTGCTTGAGAGGGGGTATAGCGTGTCGATTATGAGGAGGTATTCTAATTTTTGTCAATATTGAATACCAAGAGGCAAAGATATGAAAGTGCTTTGACCTACTTGTTGGAAGCGAGGATGCATTTTGGGCAGAGGTTGGTGGTGGTGGGAGATGAGATAAAATCTCAGCTCTTAAAACACCAAGAGGTTTTCCACGAGCGGTAATGAATATATCGATTTCGAAAGGCACCTTCTTCTGAAGAGTTGAGAAGGAGATGAATATGATTTTATTCTTCGAAATCTGAGAGCAATCAGTTAAAGTATGAACATACAGACTTTGAGCGCGAATGACAGCATGAGCATGATATTTGTGGCATCAAACTGAGATACTATGACCCGAAAGAAAATAACTTAGAGAGAAACGCAGATTTCGGAGCAAAATCGAGAATATGTCTTTCACAACGCACCTTCGCTCTCTTTACAAACTCTCGCAAAAGCGGTCCTCCACTCTGCTCCAGAGAATCCAATATCAATGTGAATGGACTTGCGCTATCTCTGAGATTCAAAAGCTTTTGGAACAAAAGATTGTTATGTGTTCGTCGTTGTTGGATGAGTGAGGGCGCCATTTTGATTATGTTGTTTTACTTGAAGGAGATAGAAATTGATATCTGATTGGAAGATGAGGAAGTGAAAATATCGAATTCTTACCTCCTCCTTACCCGCTACAAGAATAAGCGAAGTTTCAATCAAGATGAACCAGCCATCAGAATGAGAGCTCAGGATATCTAGTTTGACACTCTCGAGAACTCTGTACTCGTTTTGCATTCAGGCTCGAACTGGAAGGGAGCAGAACGTGATGTTGCAGGTCATATGACTTTCACGTGAAGCACTCAGCCACATGGGGCGCAAGCGTTCGACTGCGCCTCATCAGGTGGGGTCATCTGCTGGAACGTAACGAGTTGCCTTGTTCAGTCGTCGTAAGTCCACGAGTTTATGTTGCCCAAACCCAAAGTTCTCTCTTTTCATCAACTCGAATTCTAGTGAAATTAGATTGTCGCAATCGTCGTTTTTATCATATTCCAAACCGTATCACCATGTCGGCTCCAAAGGCCACGGATAGCCCAGTAAGTGCTGAGACGCAGCTGGATGTTCTGGTTCATGCGCTATTTACTTGTACATGAAGCTGTTGCTAATGCCACCTTTCTCTCGACAGTTGAAGAGTCCAACTGGCGCTGAATCACCAACAACTGCTCGACCATTAGAAATGGACGACGACGACGTACAAGAATCTGGAACCCTAGGCAATGATGCGCCGGCAGCATCAAGGCAAGCAACTGTTGAAGATGAACCTCCCGCGAAGCCCCCGCGCCCTTTGAGCCCTCAGCAACAAGCGGAAAATACACTTAAGGAAGCTTTCCCAAGCATTGACGCCGCTGTTGTTAAGGCTGTCCTCAGAGCTAGCGGAGGTCGTGTCGAGCCAGCTTTCAATGCTCTGCTTGGTAGGTCTACCACAGCTCGTGGAAGTATAATTACTAACTGTTGTCTACAGGAATGTCGGATCCTGATGCCGTCAGAGAACCTACGCCTCCTCCACAGCCTCCTCGCCCTGCGGTTCCTCGTTCCGGATCTACTCCGCAATCACAACTTGAAGCTGATGAGCAATATGCTCGTCAATTGGCTGAACACTATGGTGGTGGATGGGGAGGAGATGGGCAACGTGGGGATGGACCTCGCCGGCAGCAGACAGGTCTGCGACCCGGACCCAATGAGCCACAGAAGGAACGAAGCTTCATCGATGACGATCTACCAATTATTGGAGAAAACTTGAAGAAGGGTTTCCTTGAAACGCAGAGCAAGGTCAACGGATGGATTACGACACTGAAGAAGCGTATTGATGGCGAGGATGACGATGATGTTCCTCATCAAGGATACAATGCGGGACAGCCTTCAAATGCTCCGTACCGTTCGCGCAGAAGCAACGATGGGCGCCGAAGTGGAGATTACAATCGTTATGATGCAGATCCTCAAGTACTAAGCGATGACTTCGCAGGTATGCAGATGAACAGCGATGGTAGTAAGTTGTTTCGTCGCAGTCCCTGCCTGATTGTCTACTAACCCGAATTCACAGCTCCAGCTCGACGTTCTACTCGCCCTCTTGCCAACCCTGACCTTTTCAAACCCACGCCTCCTGCACCGAAATCTTCCGACAGCCGTAAGGTTGCTTTCCAAGGTGGCCCACCTGAGGAAATCGATATTTACCGTACCTCACCAAGACTAGGAGCCAAAGAGAATACGCCACCTGTCAGCAAGCAAAGCAAATGGCAGCCATTGTCTACTGTTGATCCCAGCCCAATTGGCGAGTCCGAGAATGATCCATTCAGTCTGGGTGACAGTGAAGACGAGAAAGAGTCCAAAGATCGCGTTGGTGGTAAAGAGGTCCGGACGGACGATGCTGAGAGGCTTAAGAAGGCTGCTGCAGAAGCAATGAATGACAGTATTAGCGAGCCAGCACGGAAGCCAGAGCCCGCAGAGACTACTGGAAACAAAGACAAAATTGCCGAGAAGTTGGCAGGAAAGTCCTGAAATTGAGCGAAGGTTTGGTACTTTGGGAGGATCGATTGTTCTTTAGCCTGCATTTCTTGTTCATAGCTCAGATTGGAAGCTCAATGATATCCACATGCACTCTTGAAGTCAGACTCTGAATGATACATTTGGTCATCCCCCAGGCTTAAACTGTCTACAGTTGTCGATGATACAATCTTCAAAATTGTATAGCCAATTAGTTGACGCAGTTTGAGTTATCTGATCTTTTTGAATAGACGTATACTCTTGAGAGATGGTATTCGAAAATTAAAAAGAACAATGTTCTAGAAAAAATGCTAGACGATGAAACCGGGGAGACCATAGCTTGAGCGTGGAGTCCAGGGCATAACAGAAGATCCTATCACGTGCCTTGTGTTTCAGGCCCTATCAGGCCGTACAATACCACCGCCGTTAGGCCTCACTCGAACTCAATGCCCCCTCATCTACAATGCAACAATGCCGGCCTTGTATCTCCGCCAGGAATTCCCCACCCTCAAAGCCTTCAAAGAGGCTCTCCATGCCTGGGCCATCGAGGCGCATTTCGAGCCGCGCATCCTAAAGTCGGATACTGGTCGCGTTCGAGTCGGCTGCAAACGAGATCCTAACTGCCCTTTCGTCATCCGCTGCAACTGGGAGCGCAAGGGGGGACGCGAGCCCCTCGCACGCGTCACCGTCCTCAGGGAGAGACATACATGTCTGAACGGATTGGAATGGCGGCCTGGAGGTGTTGGAGGCATTGGAAATGGCATTCCTAGCACAGTGCCAGGTTCGATTGGGGGACCAGCCAACATGATCGGTGCGCCTGGAGGGATGAACGGGCTTGGTGGACCTGGAGGACAACACCAGACCCCAGGATTAGAGATCCGTCAAGATGCAGAAGGTAATATCATGGGAGGAGCGCGCATTCTCGGACCTATCTCTCCGCGACAGAATCCCAATAACGCCTCTCCTACTCCAACACTCATTCCTGTTCTCCCCAAGGTGCAGCGGAACTCTGCCAGTCGACTGCCCTTCTTAATGGAAATACTACCGCGATTGATGAGGATCGATAAGGATACTACGCCGGTCGAGATTAGGGAGTGTTTGCTCAGAGAGTATGGCGCAGAAGTTCATCTTCAACAGTGCAGAAGGGCGAAGACTGAGATTCTGAAGAAGAGAGCTGAGCAAGGCGAGAGCGAAAACCAAGGCGTAGAGGGTGGTGGCAGTCTAGATGGTATGGGAAGTCAAGATGGAGAGGCCAGCAATAATCTCTTTGGAGGGGACCTGCACTCGACGCCGAATCAAAACAATGCCGTCGTGAACGGAAACCCTGGTCAAGGTGGTCCTGTTGTAGGTCCAGGCCCAGATCAGGATTTTCAACTTCATACTGCTAGTGGGGTGGTCATTCCCCAGGTCGCTAGACGCAGTGAAGCGGCTTTGAGTGCTGTGAGCGAGCAGGCGGTCAGATGCCCATTTTGTATCAATCACCGCTGGATGAGAACCGTGAAGGAAGCTGTTGAGCACATGAGCATGCATGTTGTTGTTTCATGAGATTGGTTTGCTATCGTTCGGATGATTAGATCGGGAATTGACAGAACCAAAGTCGGCGAGAAGGGTTTCTGCTGACAGAGTATCGTGGAAGCTACGACTTGTATGAAATACTGGAGTTGAGGGAAGGCGCTTCTGGAGGTAACTGGCAAAGAGCTTGCTTAGGGGGCGTTTCATTGTTACTTGTTTACTTTGCTACGGAAATTACAGCTGGATCGGGATGGGGCAGGAAATGGAGAAAGGGAGTTGCAATACTTTTTCTCGCTGGTCTGTTACATGAATACGTATACTTTACTCTGGACTTGAGTTCCCTTTTGACGCGAGTTTTCCTTCTCTGTCTCGCTTGAACCCGAAACCCCTTGTCAACATTGAGGTCTTCCTTGCGTGAGATGCCTTTTGCCGATCTCCCCTTTCAGGAAGATCAGTGGAGAGGGATCAATATTACTCTGAAGAGACGTTATCCCGACCGTTACTCATGCCACATTCCAGAATCATGGTTGACACAAATCTGTTTGGTTACAAGAGGGCCAGAGATTTGGTATAAATTTCAGCCAGCTGTGTGTTGATACTCAACCCCCTTCAAAAGTGATTGCTCGCTTTAATGATTGCAGGGTGTTGCCGAGCTGATCTGATTAAAGGGATTGCACATATTGTCCATAGAATTCTGCCTGCCCACGTTCAAGTGCGATAAAAATTTGTATTCCGTAAGTCTATCTTCTTGAAATTAACCATCAAGTGACTCTCCCAAATTTAAAACACCTTCCCAGTCTCTTGACGCCGATAGTCTACAATTGTATACAAAATACAAGCATAAAATCCACCATCCGTTTATATCAAATCTCTCGTCACCCTATCCTATCGTATCCCATTTTCCTTTAGTGCCCCTTATCACTATCAAAAACGCCAAACATACTCGACTGATAATCGGTATATCCCTTCCTCATATGCCCCGTAACATTAACCAACGGGCTCCCACCCATCCAATCCTCGAAAGCCCTCAGGCACTTATCCCTCTTCGCCTGATGATCAGATTTGTGACTGATCCCGTCCGGACTGCCAAGATCGTGCCATGGCTTTTGGCCTCGGAGCAGCAGTGGTCCTTGGCATGTCAACATGCTCACGAGGTAATTCATTGCGAGGTCGTCGCAGTTGAAGGTCTCGTCTACGATATCCCGGATTTGTACGGCTATGGGATGGGCGGAGGCGTAGAACCCCATAAATTTGACATGGATGAAGGCGAGTCCGACGAGTACCACTTCGAGAATATTAGCTCTCTAGTTCAAAAATCTGAACGAAAACATGGTTTGCAAATCTGTATTGGATTCCGAGAAACAAGTTAGGAAATTGTACATACTTTGATAATAACTCTCCTGTCCGCCGTCAGTGGAGCATTTACTTTTATACCAAGTCTGCCCATTCTCATTAATGCCCACGCAGCGTCCATGAGCACCAACAATCCTATTCTGCCCGAAGTTTCGCCAAATCTGGAACCCCCATTCGAGGTCTGAGGGCGCAAAATAAACGTCGTCATCTGAGCTGAACACAGCTTGGGTTTTGAGTAGAGGATCGGGCGACAGCCTATTGTTCATGCTGTTCACTTCGGAGGTGCGATGACGGACGGGTACGCCGAAGGGAGAGACGTAGTCTTCTGGTAATGTGGCGTTGAGATCGTTGTTGATGATGACGATTTCTTGAAGGGATGGAATCGGTTCTGATAGGAGCATCTTGATGGTGTTGTTGAGCTCTTTGGGTCGTTTGTAAGTCCCGATAGTTATTCTGTTTGCAATCGTGGTCAGTCTCTTAATTCCCAACGTGATAGATCTTGCAAGATCCGGCTGATTTCCCTTCGGGAGCAATTCCAAGACGCGGGTAGATCCGGATAGACCTACGTGAACTTATCATCCCTCAAATTGCTGTACTTCTGCTCCATTTCCCTCAACACATCCAAAGCGCCATCCATCGGGTGACAATTCGGGTCCGCAATCGCGGCCGCTGTGCTTATTCCCTGCTGGAGCACTGTTGATGTTGTAGTTTGCAAAACAACTGAAGTCGACGTGACCACCACGACATTGGCGCCTCCATTCGCATTGGCCTTTGCCTCTTCCTCGTCGAACCCATTTCCAAAGCCTCCTACATCAACTTCTGGCACAACTACAACACCGCCTCCAGTGCGCGTATTGCCATCTTGGCCTTGCTGCGTGGGCGGTCCTACAGCTACGGGTACGAAAGATGAGACCTTGCCACCAGGAGGTGAGAGCCGGAGGAGTATAAGGGTCGCCGATATAGAGATGAAGGCTGTTAAGAGGATCGTAGCGAGCCTGCCTGTGGGGAGTTGGGATTTGAGAGGACGGTAGTCCATTGTGAGACGCAGAGACCAAAACGCAATTGATTCAAATCAGTCAAACGGCTTCAACGCACACAGCGCAATTAACAGAAAAAAAACAAGATTAAAAGTGAGCATGAAGGTGAAAGGGGCGTTCATCCCAACATAAATTCGCTGTTCACATTCAGCTCTCCTCCATGAGCTAGCGAGGTCCGCAAAAAGGGGTTCCATCCCGCCTTGGGTAATCCTTATCATTTCCCCGCAGCCACAAATCAACTTTCAACGAATGACGAGACAAGCTTTCAACCACGGCTCAAAGATCAGCGGTAGCCGCGTCGATAGTTGGAAGTGCTAGATGCGCTTCTAGTACAGATGGAAAATCATAGCCGAGGCCCCTTTTCTGCATGTGGTTAAGCGAACTGGCGTTTTCCTGATTCTAGATTTCCAGCTTATCTGAAGCCCAGCTAGCAAAAATTATCAAGGATGTACTTGTCAGCAATTTACAGATAACCAGACAGCGAGTAGTCTCATACTCCCGTAGAACTAGCCAGGTGAATGAAACCTGATTAAGATATATAGGCCGATCCCCATTCGAACGAGTCCATCCCTCGGCACCAGAATCGCTTCTAAAATCTGGATTGTTGCGACACATAGAAATCTGGAGCTCGGAAAAATATTTGCCACGGAAATACTAGTCGAAAGCTTGAAAGTCACGCTTGAAATACCTCAAAATTACAGCCCTAACGCCTTGCCAGTATTCGACTCTTCTGCCCTCAAAAGTCTACTGCTTTACAAATGAGAGACTTGGAAAGTAGTGCTTTCTCACGGGCTTATGAACACACGCCCAAATGACAGAGGAACACGACGCAAGGTGGTGGGTATTGATCAGAAATAGAAGTTATGACGTTGTATCGTGGCACACGTGAAAGCTATTTGAGTCGATGGACACTCCTGTTCATAATTCGCATGAGTAATAAGGTGAGTTCTATGGACAAGACAAATATATGGCCAGTATGTGGGAAATGCTTCTTATCAACATCCGAAGAAATACAGGTTGTAAGGCGAGTTCTCAGATACATATGGATACATTCTCTGCAACAAAGCATGAGTTGTAATAGTTGTTGCTGTGTTTTCTTGCCAGTGCTCTTGAATGAAGCGTGCTTCGTCCTCAGTGAGATGCTGCAGAGTACTGTTATGATCTTGTCATTGTCAAAATTCCACTTTCGCTTACATTGGCTCCAATGATCGTTTGGTGTAGCGAAGTTTGGACACGGCATGTTGACAACTAGAAAATCGATAATGACAATCGAAAGTATGGTATATCTTCACTTGCTCCGCGAGTTAAGTCGCCTGCTGGATTCTGTGCTATGTATACCTCCTACTCTCAAAGAGTAAGCTACGTCCTCACTTTTCTTCCGGAATATCCTTCATATTGGTGGGTTCTGATGTTGCGCTCGCCCATTTCCAATAATTTCCAGTCGCGATGGAAAGCTGCTCCAGTATCTCAGGACTCACTCATCGTACACCACACCCAGTTCGCGGAACAGTTTCTTCTATCGCACTCACAATTTCGACTCCACCCAAACCGGCTTCCTCTTCTCCACAAATGCCTTAATCCCCTCTTTAAAATTCTCCCCCTTGACCAACCCCGGATACCAATCCCTCTCCAAAACATCAACCGCATCCTCCACACTCCCCGCCTCCCAAGCGAGCCTGATGCCCGTCCGTCCAACAATCAACGCATCAGGACTGTTACTGCACATCTCCTTCGCCAACTCGATAGCAGCATCCACGACCTCTTTCCCTTCTCCTACATTCTCGCTTCCCTTTGCTCTCTTACTGACTTCAATAACACTGTTCACCAACCCCCAACCTTCTAATGTCTTTGCACTAACACTCCTCCCAGTCAACACCAAATCAGTCGTCCTCTGCAATCCCAATGTCCTAACCAAGCGAGGTAAGCACCCGGCCACAGGTACGATACCTCTTTTGATCTCTGGGAGAGAGAAGACAGCTGTCGATGCTGCAAGAATCATGTCGCAGTTTGCGATCATCTCGAAGCCACCGCCCATACAGATGCCGTTTACAGCTGCGATGATGGGTTTCTTGCCTGAGCGACGAGGGAGACCGGCGAGTCCGGGGGCGGCCATGCTGTTCATTGTCGATGTGGAGTTGAGGGAGTTCCATTCTACGATGTGTTAGACATGGCTCCCTTTCTTAGGCTGGATTACAGCTACTCCATTACATCTCGGTGCAAGACAGCTCCAATGCCATGATAGGTATGAGAGGAAAGAAACAAGTCAGAGCGAGAAAAAGTACGGCATCCTAAGTATTTAAGACATATAAACTCACCACCAAGATCCGCGCCCGTACAAAACGCCCTACCAACACCCGTAATGATACCAACCCACAAGCTCTCATCTTCATCAAATAATTCCCATATCCTAGCGATCTGGTGGCTGGTAGGCAAATCTACGCAGTTCAATTTCTCGGGCCGGTTGAGCGTCACTTGCACGATGCGCTCGTGGGGGAAGGAGATGTAGAAGTGCGGATAGGTGAGTGGTTGGGAGCGGAGAGACATCATAGTGTCTTTTGGTGGGTTGATGTTGGTATGATGAGTTTCCGTTGTAGAAATTCAATGTTAGAGGGAGTGAGAGATAGAGGAGAGGAACTCAATCTGGCATTCTGATATGCTGGATAAAATCTCGAAGAAAGAGCACGCAACAAGAAAAAGAAAGGAAAGATTCCTACTAAGCGAATACCGGGGTTTTCATGCACATCGAGCCATTCCGTACCTCGGACAGGACTCGTGGCTGAAGTGGATGTCAGAAAATCCCATCGGTTGGTTGTTGATCGATCTGATTAGATGTAGATAACACTTATCAGATGGTAGTGCGGGACATTATTGAATTCCTGTTTTCTGATTGAGCTCCACTTTCCATCATTCTGTCTAGGTACCTGAGGATATTAGGTAAAGACGTGGGATGGTTCCAATACGGTTTAATACTTGAATGAGAACAATTCAATTCGTGAAAAATCAATCTTGTCATTCTCTAGGTAAGCTTCTCTCAACTTCAGTGCGCTTACGGAGTAGTACGACGGTCTTTCGAACTGTTGTATTTTTGACACTCGAGGCGTTCTTAGAAATTGTTCTATCTCAAGTAAAACGTTGATCTTCTTATTTCATGACATTTCAACTTATTTGAATCTTCATAAGATGTACTTCTGATAGAAATTTCTGCTGTACCTTTACCTGGGCAGGTATGCTAAAAGCCGAGTAGCTCGGTACCCCGCTATCAGAACAGCCGACCTAGAGGATCGCGTCATCCCGAGTCCTGCTCCATTTCTCACTCCCTTCCACCTCCTAATACAACGCACCGCACCACAATCCACAAAATGCTCCTCCTCGGCCTAACAGGGTCAATCGCGACCGGCAAATCGACCGTATCATCAATCCTCTCTGCACCACCCTACTCCCTCCCCATAATCGACGCCGACATCCTCGCGCGCCGCGTCGTCGAGCCAGGAAGTGCAGGGTACGCCAAAATCCTCGCACACTTCCAGCCCAGCACGCCAGACCTGCTCCTCCCATTCCCCGATGACGCGACGTACGATCGGAGTAAAGGCGCGCCCTTGAACAGGCCTGCGCTCGGGAGACGGGTGTTTGGGGATAGTGAGGAGAGGAGGAAGGATCGCGCGGTGCTGAATGGGATTGTGCATCCGGCTGTGAGGAGGGAGATGTATAAGGAGTTGTTGAAGTGTTATTTGAGGGGGTGTTGGGCGGTGGTGCTGGATGTGCCGTTGCTTTTTGAGAGTAGTTTAGATGTGCTGTGTGGGACGGTGATGGTTGTAGCGGTTAGGGATCCAGAGATTCAGATGAAGAGGTTGATGGAGAGGGATGCGCATTTGACGAGGGAGGACGCGGAGAATAGGGTTCGTAGTCAAGGGGATGTGAGGGAGAAGGCGAGGAGGTGTGAGGCGAGAGGACCTGGGAGAGGGGTGGTGGTTTGGAACGATAAGGGAAAGGAAGAGCTGAGAGGGGAAATTGAGAGAGTGATGAAGGAGGTGAGCAGAGCGAGTCCGAGGTGGTGGGCATGGCTATTGCTCTTATGTCCACCGTTGGCTGGGCTTGCTGGCCTGTGGAATTATTGGAGAGGTCTCGTCATCAACAAGAAATGGAAGGAGGGAGAGCTACAAGCGAAGGCTAAGCTTTGAATTCGAGGTACGTCTCTGGACATTGGTCCACACATTGGTTTAGTCGAGAATTGCGGCACGGCGCCGATTGGCATGGATTGAAAGATACGGCATTTCTGGGCTCGTTTCCCAAGTCCCCGCGGACAGATATTGCATACATCTATGCAGAGCAAGTGCTATGATATTCCACTGATACCACTATCTATCACGTATGTACAATGCATCCACCATTGAATATCTACATGCACATCTCTGTACTTCATCGTATGCCCAATGTCTGACTCCAGTCCTCAAATCACTTGGCTAGTTTTCCTTCCTCGAGAACGGCTTAGTTTGAATCACCCTTCAACCCATTCTTCTCCAATAGTGCCGAGAAATCCGGGTTCTTCGCTGCGTTGAAGTCATGATTCCAGTAGTTGGTCACCTCATGTACTGGGAAATTTGTGGTGTTTGACCCTGGGTTCGACGGCTTAGTGCTAGAGTAGGCAAAAGCAAAGCGATTGTTGCCATTGGCGTTGAGCGTGACAGCTCGGTTACTGGCCCCAGTGTATGAAGTGCATCCCGTGCATTTAGCTGTAACCTTCCAATGAGTCCTGTTCGTGTATGTACCGGCTTTGATGATCTCGTATTGAGCACCAGTGTAGACTGGAGGCTGAGAATGGCCGCTGGGTGGAGGTCAGCCTATCACAGTCCTTCACGTTCTTCGAAAATATGACATCTGTGCTTACACTGTATATCGAGATGAAATAGTAGAACTAGCACCGTTTGCCCAACATGCCATCAATGGGTTATTTATCATACTTCCTCCCCATGCAAGGCCAGCCCAGCCTACTTCAACGGGAGCTGCGATCTGAACGACAACAGGATATGTTGCGTTGATCTGACTCGGAAGAGCGACACGATATGCAATTGTCGTTCCAATCTTGTACGCTGCGTTGTACTGCTGGAAAAGAAATCCGGTATCAGAGTCCCTGAAGGAGAAAGAGTCTGCAGCTTGAACTCCAGCGACTAGACGAAATGTCAAAACATGATAAGGTGACTTCCAAAAGGGCTTCACATACCAAGGCTTGCCACAGTAGCCACAACCCTAGCACCGAATGACCACCTCATTTTGAGCCAATACTGTGAAAGAAAAGAGGCGGGAAGGGAACAAGAGAACAGTGGTATCCGGTCAAGTCACTTGTACCACGCTCTGTTGTTATCGAGACCAGAAGAGTTCAATCAGAGCCGTAGAGAATGCCGGAAGATGTTTGCTGAGATCTAATGTATCTCTGTCGGTAGGGGTAGACCAAACCGAGATTGGTAGATAGGCTATCAAATAAAGTCTGGAATATTCATTATCAAGCCTCATGCCGGGGAGAAGGACGATCTATTATATGGGCAGAGCAGAGAGTGGGTGACAAACATCCAGAATCGTTCAGAATTAAACTTTCCGCCACTTTCCTGTCTGGTGTCTGTCCTCGTCCTCTTTTTGGAAACAAGGTCGCAACGCAGCAAGCCCTCTTTCTGATGTCTATGAAGATTTCGGAAGCTGAAGGCCGAGACGGATGCTGGATGTTGTTGGATTCCGGGAAGGCTCACGATCTGTCCTCCTCATCTCGAGGACCATCACCGAGAATAACTCTCAGGCTAATTCGGAATGGGTCTTCTATTCTTCGTCTTCGTCATGACTTGCCTTCTTCCCCAGATCTGTACACTGTGACATGGGCACGTTACCAGTCTATAATTCAAATCATCGTATGCCTGACGTTTCCCCTCATCCATAGTTGTTCTCTGCTTAACCTGACCCCCATGGTCAATATGGCAATATACCAATCCGGCTGGTAGCCGCAGTTCTTGGCGAATAATAATACAACCTTTCTGTTGTTCGCATGTTGCATTTACCCCGCGTAATATTGGCTCGAGTATATAATATGCGGCTAAAGAAAGAGTTGTATCTCTCCTCCCCAGACAGCCTTGGTTTCAAACGAAATAGCCGGAAGGAACGCTGAGAAATTCTAAGATGTTTACTTGTCATGCTGCTGATCTAGGTCGCTTCGTTCCGGCTCTTGAGTCGAAGCAAGGTCAGCTGCCGGAGTCTAGTTATGTTCCGGGGAAGTGTTTGGTGGTTGCATAAGCGAATCTGGGATGCCGGATCGACATGATACTGTTAATCGACACAGCGGCGGAGGTTTCTATGCATGGAAGCTTGTGGGCTTCTGTTTAATGAATCAAAAGCTTTCTCCAACGCGAACCCCACTAAGACAGTGCAAGTGCAAGCCACCCCTGTGGGTGGGCCCTGCCAGAAATAACTCTCAAGAAATTTGGGGACAGAAGAACGTCACGCTCGCACAATTGGACTCAATCCTTCGAGCTCTGCTCTTGTGGGGCTTGGAGGGGGGCGGTTGCTTGATTGTGCAAGAGCAATCAACGGTTAGCATCTCAGGACCTCGGCAGAACATCTGCAACAATTGAGAGGCATGTGGAAAGATGCCAGGTTGAATGACTTGATAAGCACTGTTGAACTGTTTGTTGCAGCACTTGCCGACAGCAACATTTGGATTGGAAATGGGGGGAAAGCTACCACTTCCTATGCCAACACTGTTTGTGATGTTATTCTCGGTCTTGAATGCGAGGATCTTTGAAGGTCATTGCTATCCGATGTCGACCTTCACAAGTGCTCAAAGACCCAACATGATTGCATAGAGACGCGTTAGATAGCCGAGGGACGTAAAGCGAACAGCAACTTGCATATTCTTGCGTTGTCCTGATATGTTCAGCTCCATTCTCGAACAAAGAATCGCCCATCGTAAATATGGTGTGCAGCTGTTTGCAGGCATCCTCGCGTGTCCGAATGCTGTCGAGGTACTGAGTTGGTGTGCTCAGCCGTGACACTATGCAAGCAGCTGCGACCTCCATACCTCCAGCAGCTCATAATACCCAGTCAAAAAATGAGCTGTCAGACTTTTGCTGTCCCTTTAGTTCAAGTCACCAGGCAATACGACAGCTGATAAGTGGCGTACCATACCACAAGGTCATACAGAACACGCGAGATGATTCGTAATTGCGTAAGGGGTATAAGGAGGCTCGAATCTACGTGTCTCTAGCTGTGGGTAACAGTCGTTCCGTCTTCCGCAGGCTCCAGCAATTTCCACTCGCACTTGATATCCTTCTTCGCGAACATATCCAGGATAACCTCGGCGATGGTATCGAAGTTCTCGGTCGCTAACGCCAGTATTGTAGGTCCGGCTCCCGATAAGCAGATTCCACAGAGGCCGGGGTGGGATTTAGGTGTCACGGATTGCAAGATCTCTGGGAGACCTGGAATCAGACCTTTCCTGTATGGCTGATGGACCTTGTCTTGCATAGCAAGATAAATCTGTTCGGCATCCGGAGGACTCTTTCCTAACGCTGATGGCAGCAGTGCTATCCTCTGCAGATTGAAAACGACATCTGCACGAGAATACGAGCTGGGCAATACACTTCTGGCTTTGGCGGTCGCGACCTCGAATTGAGGAATAATGGCTATAGCTTTGATTTCCTTTGCCCAGGGGAACTTCATGTAGTGGCCGATACCGACTGGAGGTTCTGGTGGTGCAAAACCAGTATCGAGACCTCCTGCTGGTTCAGGAAGGACTTCGCTAAGTGGAATCTCTTTGCGAGAGGTGTCTTCGGGACTTAGGTCGTTGAGGTAGGTTCCTACAAAACCGCCATACAGGGCTGCTGCAACATTATCTGGGTGCCTCTCTGTCGTTCTTGTTAGCATATTGACTCTTTCAAACATGATATTCAGAACCTACCAATCATCAAGCAATAATCCAGCATCCGAGCCTTCGACAATCCCAACTTCCCCACCTCATTACCCAATACCACACCAGCTACCACAGCAGCTCCCGAAGATCCCAAGCCTCTGCCTAGCGGAATCGGATTTATGATATGGACTTTTGTTTCAGAAGGAAAGGCTCGCTGGCCATGACACCTCAACACATAAAGCGCCGTCCGCGTAATCAAGTTGCTGTCTGCACTCAATGGGACCTCGTCGGCACCCTCACCTTCATAAGTAATCTTGCAGTTAAGCGGAGCCTGGGATGTGGTTGTTGTGTCGATCGAAACCTGGATTTCTAACCAGATGGAGAGCGCGAGGCCAATCACATCAAAGCCAGGACCAATGTTGGCTGATGAGCAAGGTACTTCTGGAGCGATGTATTAGTTGAGTGATCTAAGCAGAGGGCGATATGAGCAGAAATCAGTACTAATTGTTATCATGGTGAATTTGGAGAGCTTCCTATGGTCTTGATGAGTCAATGGCGTGAAATGCACGAATTGAGGGGTTGTTTTGGACTCATAATTTTCAAACTCTCAGCCTTGTCTCCGCCACGCTAGCCTCTCCGATGACGGGCAATAAGAGCCGCTATGATTGGCTCGCTAACGAGCTAGTATCATGCTCTTTCTCAAGGTCAAGCCAGCCCAACCCGTGCAAATGACGTGTGGGGGAAATTCGATGGTCGAATGAATGTCAACAAAGATCTTCAATTCACACGGTGCCATAAATCTCGAATCGATCTATCCCCAAATCTCTTATCTGTACCATAACTTTCGCGCCTCGACACGCTACTCTTGTAACGATCTTCGACTCTCAACAAACCCGATAGCTGGCATCATCAAGATGTCTCTGCCCCCAGCGACCGTGAAGATCAAGAGAAAGGCGACAGATGATCCCGTGGAGTTTTTGCGTACGCTTTATTCTGCCGTCTGCAGACAACTTGCTGTACTAACAAGGCTTTCAGGGATTCATGAATCTGGTGGTAGTGGTAAAAGACAGCGACAAGACACTGGCTTTATCTTCTCGAGACAACCCATTACGGCCAGTTCGGCAGCAAGCCAGTCCTCCTCTCCTGCTCCGCGCAAAATCGCACAACTCCCCTCATCTGCCAGCTCCGGTCTGCAACAAGTTGACTCGGTGCCGAACCCTCAAGATGCAGCTCAGACGGCCCTGGCCACGAACACAACCCCCTTCTCCGCCCCCAGTATACAGCCCCGCCGATTCCACATCTCCAGATCTGCTACCCATTCAAGCAACACGCCTGCCGTTCTCGCTGGAATTCGCAAGCGTAAAGTCGAACCTACAGTTTTCGTCGAACGTCGCATCCGCCCCAAGAGCGCAGATGGAACTCCAGGAGGCAGTGCGACACCAGAAGAATCAGGAGGTCAGAATGTAAAGATCGCACCGCCAATCGAGTTACCTAAGGAACAGACTCAGATCCCACAAGTTCAGAAACAGAAGAAGCCAGGGAAAAATTCCAGAACTGCTACACCAGTCCGATCCGTCACCCCCCCCCAATCTTCTCCTGCCCCGCTTCGAAATGTTTTTCTGCACAATGGCACGATGATTCCATGGGATATTTCCTCCGACCGGCTTGCGGCTGAGATGCAAGCTTACACTTTGCAAGAGATTGGCAAAAGTATTGTTGCATCAGAAGCCCCAAGAACATCCCCTGTATCCAGTCACGCCAAGTCTCCTAGCAAATTCAAGCCCAAGAAGCCAGCGCTGCGCTATCTGGAGAGACACCCGGAGCATAAAGTTGAGGCGAGCATGGAAGTCGACGAGGATGAATACATGGTCGAGGATATGGATGATGATTCCGAGTACATTATTGATACCTATGTCCGTGTACCAGCAGAGGCAATAGAGGTCGATGCCGTGCAGAAGAATATCGGTCTCTTGGTTCTCGATTCCCAGCCAGACATTGATGAGTTCTACAGAGTAGACGACGAGAGTGACGAGGAAGAAGACGATGAGGACGAAGACGAGAATGGTAAATCCATCCCACTTAATTGTTTCAGGACTATTTGCTAACCAGGTAACAGCGGAGAATCACTACACAGCCGACTACCCCGACGAGGAAGTAGACTCCGATGACGAATTCGACCGTAACGCCTACAACTACCGCACTCACAATGCTTCTGATCTTGAGGAGTTCGACGAGGATGAGGCGACATTCACCGAAGATGAGAGTGAAGCTACCAAATACCCGTGGATGAACAAGCCGTGGCTCAAGAAGCCTACCGGCACTATCATGGATGATAGTGACTAAGCAATAGATCTTCTAGATGGGATCTGAGGCGTGTACATTAAATTTAATACATGGTGCATAGAGGAAGGCATACAGGATAGACATAAAACGGTCAGGAGTGGATACTCCACATGATGGGGCAAAATCATAGAGAGCAAAAGCATTGGATACAGAACTCGATTTTAACCATTTCCGACACAAGTAGATCTATTAATGCCACTGCTTGACAATATGACAGTGCTGTAAAAGGTGGATTGCTTCCCTTCAAGGGACACACAGGCTTCCTTCTCGCTTAGCCCCCAAATCAAAACAAAAGAAATTGATTGCTCCAATCCCTTACCATGACAACAATACTCAGTTCCATGTATGGATTGCTTACATTTCTTCGTATAATTAAGGTCCTTCAGAATTGTACCTCTTCTACTCCCCCTTGGGTGACAGCAAGTGTACGCAAAATGCGGTACTTTAACCTCCATGGTTTATTTACACTTGCTCGGCTCGGCTATTTCTTCCTTTTCTATTTTTTTGAAAAATTTCTTGACTGATTCCTCTCACAGACTTATCCAGCTCTCCTCTTCCCCAAAATAGCCTTCCCAACACTACTACTATTCGGCTTCCCAATCTCCCCCGTAATCCACTCACCAACCTCACACAACCGGTCCAAATCCGCACCAGTCTCCATGCCCAGACTCTCCAGGAAATACACCAAATCCTCCGTACTCACATTCCCCGTCGCACCAGGACTGTACGGACACCCTCCCAGTCCACCCACGCTACTATCGAACCTCCTAATGCCATGCTCCAGACTCACAGCCGTGTTGACCAGCGCCTGGCCATACGTATCGTGAAAATGCATCGTAAGATCCTCGTTCCGAATCCCCGCAGCTGTCATCGCTCTAAGTAACTCAGCGGTTCTAGGCGCAGTGCCCATGCCAGTCGTGTCTCCGAGATCGATCTCATCAGCTCCCATCTCCAGGAGGTCACACGCGATCTCCGCAACGCGCTGGGGATTCACATCGTATCCTTCGAAGGGACAGCCGAGGACGACGGATATGTATGCTCGCACCCGTAAGCCTGCGGCTTTTGCACCGATGATTACTTCTTTGAAGCGCTCTAGCGAGGTTGCGATGTTGGTGTTGAGGTTCTTTTGCGTGAAGGATTCGGTGGCGGCTGCGAAGACGGAAAGCTCGATGAAGGGGGGTGGAGAGTCGGATGTGTTCGAGGATTGGGATTGGTATGGGGAGGGGGCTAACTCGTCGGCTTCGTAGGGTGAGGTTGGTGGTGTGAGGGATTGGTAGGAGGAGGGGTGGTTGCGGAGGATGGAGAGGGCATTTGAGAGACCGCGGGTATTGGGCACGAGGAAGGAATATGATATGGGGTTGAGTGATGTGGGTGGTGATTTGAGGAGATATTCTAGGATTTCGTGTGAATCTGCCATCTGTCTTGTATCAGGACTCGTTCCCTCTTCGTATTGAATAATGTAGACTTGGGAAACAGACCTGCGGAACCCATTTCGGCGCCACGAAACTTCCAGCCTCAATATCCGTCAGTCCAGTCTTCGCCAACCGTTCTATAAGCTCAATTTTCGTCGTCAAGGGTATCGTTTTCTTCTCATTTTGCAGGCCATCTCTCGGCCCAACTTCTACTACTTTTACGAAGTTGTTGCGGTTGGTGGCATGATGTTGTGCTGAGGGATCGGTGGCCGTAGACATACATCTCAGGCATCGTACTCGTAGATTGGCTTGCGCACGTCGTGATAAGGGTCGTAAGGCGAACATTCTCTTTGTAACCGATTGATATGCGATAGAGACTGTAAGTGTTGCTTCTTGGGAAGAACGTTTGGGGGAGCTTCATCTGCGGTTACTCGCGGAAATAAAATGCGGGGGGAGCTTGAGCTCGAGCTTGGACCATTTCGAGATCGTCAGCCCACCAGTCAGCTGTTTCAGGCTTGAGGTATCAAACTTTGAGGTCGTCGTCAGGTCAGGGCAAAGGTATGAGAGCTTCAAGAGACAAATGCAAGTGAGATGGCAATCAATACTTCAGATGATAGGTAGTTGATGCCTACGGGAGCCCGTCTTTGGTCATCTCATATATGTACTGATTCCAGCTCCAACAAATTGACCTCTCCTTCTACAGGAAGCAGTGACTGGTATGTCTCCGAACAAGACCTCTGTACGACGTAGGAAGGTAGTCCAGAACTTTCTACCAAGGTCTCACGAAATAGTAGGTTAGATTACTAAAGAAAGGAACCAATTCATTATACTCACCGCTACATCCTCATAAACTCCCTTTCACACCTTCAGTTCTATCATGGTAGCAATTCCATGAAATCAACACAACTCTATCAATTCAACACCGAATGAAATAGACGTTTCTCCAATCGATTCACGTTACCTCGAAGTATAAACTCCGACCCTTCAAACCTACCAGCACCTCAATTTACAGTTTCATTAAAAATACCGGTCCTTCCCCAAGAAGTCTGTCAATCATTCCAGAAGCTCCGCTTCCATCAACGCTGCCAAAAAGCTTGATGGAGATAACTTTTTCGAATGGAAGATTAACCCAATCCAGCAACTTGCAGACTCTTGTATTATTCTATGGGCTATTGTCCTAGAAGGAGCCATATCAGCCGTTGTTGCTGATGTTGAACCGGCAGATATTATCAATTGCACCAGGACTGCGAAATCATTCAATGTTGAATGGTTTAGATCGGGTTATGTCGACATGCTTACGATGTAATCTTGACATCAAATTCACGGGCCCTTCAACACGCATCCTTGCAATAATATAAGGACGGTCTAGCTTCAGCAACAGAGAAACGTTGGGATGCGGAGATTGCAGAAGCATTTACTCAGAGCTAGGAAATGTACAAATAGCAGCTTCATGCAACCTCCGCCCCTCTCCTTCTCTCTTCATGCATCAAATCATCACGCCCTCCACATGACGTGCTCATGGTCTTTCTCCAACTCCTCGAGATATCTTCTCATACCTCGCCTCAATATCTCCATAGTCAGAACCACATCCAATTCACTTCAACCTGCATCTTCAACTACCACTATGGCCGAACAAATCACAATCATGGACTATCCCATCCAAACTCTCAGTAATAGGGTACCGTTCGATGGGAACTGCTTGCCCAGCATCTGTCGTAAGAACCATGGCCGAGAAGGCCGTAACCCTTATGATGACCGACGCATCTACACCTAAGGAAAGATTATATCCTTTTCATAAAAGAGAACTTCCGAGTCTGACAGTCAGAAGATATTGTCCTCAAGCCAATATTATGACGTTGCTCCAGAGTCATGCTTCGACTTCGTGGTCGAACGACGACATGTCTTCAATGACGAAGAAATCAAAAGATTGACTACGGAGATACAGAGTTTGAAAGACAACAGGCTTTACATATACGCCTTGCGTTTCGTAAATGACGGTATCCGTATGAGGCTGGAGGTAGGTTGGACTTGGAACTTGAGGAGGGTTGAACCAAAGTCGACATCAAAATTCCATGTCAGAGATTTGGGCTTTGTCAGATTCTACCATAGGAATACTGATGAGGAATGAAGGAAAGGAGGACGCACGCAAGGAACCTAAGGGATAGTCAGCACTCGCATTATGTTTTTTGTTTTCTTCGTCTGGAATTTGCAGGTGCGCACTTACTACAGTAGCAAGATCGATCGGTGGGATCAAGGTTGCGCGGGCTGGGTCCACTTTTCGAATTTATGGGACATTCATCTCAATCCATTCACAATGCCTCGACGCAAGCATGGCACCAAAGAAGATCGCAGCAACTGCGAAGACAACAAAACCTTCGCCAAACATGACGAAGTCCCTGACCTGTGAGCCTCTGCCGGATCCGAAGGTGAACTGGAAGCGATACTACAAGCACGCCTCAAAGAAGCGGCAGCAATCGCCCGTCCAGCTCCCACCAGATAGGACCACGGAGATCCAAGAAAAGCCGAGCGACTCAGTTCGGGTATTTGTTCAGAATGTTCAATTGTCGGCTTGCTGGGACGTATTCGGGACGGAACAAAAAATTCTACTTCCTCAAATCCTTGCACTGTAACAGTAAGGAGATGAAGCCCGCACGACTCGCAATCTTGGCAACTCTGAAATAGCTGGAAGATATGGGCTATGCACTATCTCCTTCCGCCCTGGACAGCATTTTGTCATGTGTTGGAGAATGTTTCTCTAGATTCAAGATGTATTGATAGGGATAACCAGGGATTTGTGGATGTACTGTGGAACAGACGAAGATCCAGTATTTGACGAATTGCTACTATGGTAGAATTGGAGGTGAATTGAGTCTATGGGGTTGCAAAGACCTATAGGGGTATACTTTGAGGCCGAAATTATCACCTGTAATTCGAGTCCATACAGGTTTAGAAAAAGGGGAGGGAGAATGTAAGAAACAGGTCGGCAGCTTATAATACCAGGCACTATTCCTTACAAATAATCGAGGCTTGTTGTCAAAGTGTTGAATAACAAGGAACAAGAGAACATCCTCACTCAATCACTAACTATACAGCGAGTGGGCCGGACGATTTGCTCGCCATTGCAGCAAGCCCTCTGAGCCAGGGACTACTGGTCAGCTTGAGGGGCAGTACCTGGGCCCACTTTCATTCTCTTCCCAGATTGTGACGAAAGATATTGGCAAGACCCCCGAAGAAGATGTTAGCTGACTTCTCTAAAATAATATCTGAAGTCGAATCCCCCCTTCCCTCTCTGTATGGTATCCCAGAAGTTGGGAATCATTGATTGAGTGCGTATCACAAGCACCACCTCATAAGACTTATGGAGACCTCAACATCCAATCCTTGCCTACTCATCACCAAAGCCTCGGAAAGATTAAGAACAGTTGGTATGCAAAGCGACGACACTCTCATGCTGGGGATTCCTCATCCCCGCAGGACGAGGACACGGAGCGGAGTTGAAAGCAGCGAAGCTCTTAGCAAAACATACGGAAGCAATTCGTAAAGAGTTGGTCCCTCTTAGTCAATGGTTGTAAGCGCATATTGGAGGAGTATGACCTGTCAATGACGCAAAAGGGACTAGACAGGAGAATTGACTTCCTATCTCTTTCAGTCTCTGGGCCTTGATAGACTCAATGCTACTCCCTCGGTTCTGCCCTAGAAGGTAGTACTTCCAGGAAAGATCAAAAGGGAGAGCCTCAGTATGAGAGATTGAGAAGAATTGAAATCGATTTTGGTAACTTGGCCTGTTCTTGCCTCTAGATTACCATCAATGACTTAGAGAACCTCGATTACCCCTGTGGCTTGCGTTCGTGTTGCTTTAGTATCTGTTGACTTCAACTAGTCTCCTTTGCCAGAATGAGATTACGGTCAAATCCAGGTACCTTCATCGCCAGATTTGTAATTTGTATTGGCCACCTGAAGGGTTTTTATTTCCGAAGTGTTTTCTTCATCCAAATGAAAATCCGAAAACTTTTCAAATCAAAAAGTCAATATGAAACATCGCTGAAATGAACACGATGGGGCATTTTGGGATGTGAATGTTTTACAGTTGCCTGGCGAGCCTCGTAGTGGCGCTAGACTAGACGCGAGTCCCCGAACATGCGCCACGACCCAAACAGCTTGACCACGCAACGTCTAAAGGCAACCCCTACAATCCAACCCATACAAAACCATAAAACCGCAACAAAACAATCGCAAGGACATACCCACGAACTTCAACTCGCATTATTCAAGTCTCTACGCCTACGTACAATCGATCAACTTGCGCATAACACCTGGAGACAGAGTCGAACTGACCAGTTTGCGCTGCTGAGCTAGCTCCGAGCTTACCTGTCCAACCCGAGTGTTGAGTGAAGGAAAGAAATCAGACAAGATGACGATCGCCGAGGAGTTTGCTACGAGGAATTTCAGTAAGTCTCCCTGGCTGCTGCGGATCTCAGATTGGTTTTGCTAATTCTGTTTAGGTATCTATGGTCAATGGTAAGCTTTATCCTTTGATTCCCTTAGAGGTGGCCTTATTGAGGACGACATCCATCTGGGACTCCAACATCAATGGTTTGCCTGCCGTCCACTGTGGAAAACATCTCCGGTACTCTGATGCGACAATGGTTGTGGATGGTAGATGCTTGGACGGGGACTTTTCTGAGCCTTGCGGCTACACTGTGGTAATGGAGCTGGATGGCTAACTCGGTATCCGCGGCAGGACCGGAGTGATATGTATATTCCTGTGTTTTGCCCTAGGCATCTCACATCTCTTCCACGTCAGCATCATGATTCTCTTCGGAGCCCTTTGCCTGTAAGTTCTCCTCATCCTTCCCCGCCCTTTCACACCACTGCCCCTTCCTTCAATGACAACCATGCTGACCCTCACCTCCCTCCAGCGCAAGTTCCTTCCTCATCATCTTCATCGAGATCCCCCTCCTCCTCCGCATCTGCCCTACGTCCGCCAAATTCGACACCTTCATGCGCCGCTTCACCACCAACTACATGCGAGCCGGCATCTACCTCGCCATGGGCCTCGTGCAATGGCTGAGCATAATCAAGGAGGCTAGCAGTCTGATTGCCGCCGCGATCATGCTCACGATGGCCGCGTCGTTCTATGCGCTGGCTGGTGTCAAGGGCCAGGGCTTCGTGGGCAGCAAGACGCTTGGTGGGCAGGGTGTTGCTCAGATGATTATCTAAGGGGGAAAGGGCCCGGAGCTGGTACCTGGGTTGAGAGTTGTGGTGGAGAGGGAATCGAAGTGGTGGATGGGTTGCGCGATGGATCTGAAATGCTCACTACGAATTGAGCTACGAACGAATTTTGAGACGTTGGAAGGAATTTGGGCGGATGGGCGACGAACGGTTGACGATGCAGCGAAGTGAAGGTGCCTCTAGAAGGGGAACAAAAACCGGGTGTGAAGCATGTGGTTCTAGGGCGTGGCGTTCTTCGGGTATATTCTGGTTTTCTATCTATTTGCTGCTATTGCTCCTTTTTGACGAGTTCCGTCTCTTACAAAAGGAAGCTTGTTATTTGGCAGGCATGGAGTTGAACGTTTTGCGCTGTTTTGTTCTGTATGAATACTTCGACCCTCTTTGCCTTGCCTCGCCTTGCCTCGCAAAATGGGAAAAGAAGCGACTGAAATCAAGGGAAGTGGTTCTCATGTTTGGGCGTATTGTCCCTCCAAACCTAACTCTCCACTTGCTGAAGCCACTCTTGAAGGGAGTTCCTGAGCCACCTTCATTGGACTAGTGTCCACTGGTACGTTTTCGTTAAAAGGCATTGATATATTCAATCTACTTCTCATGTTGGTGTTTTCATCTCAGGGCTTCAAATGGATGCATTGCAGCCATGTTCCTCTCCAATTAAGTACGGTTAGCCCTTTGCTCCCTTTCCTTCCATTTCCTCTTTCAATGGCTATCCATTATAGAATATGGCTACGCCAGCTTTCGGGGTGCTCAGTCGGAATCGCTAGAGCAAAACATAGCTTTTGATTACCGAGGCCGATCAAAACAGCGAAGGCAAACAGAAAGAACACAGGCAATGATCGAAGTCAGGAAATTGTTGGGTGGTCTCAGTGGACACATACCCTCATCATTCAATTTTTTGCAGGAAGCCCGTCCCGTTGCGTGTTATATGTAATTGTACTATTTACAGCGACTGCGACGTAGTCGGCCTTACATCATCCGCCTCATCAAAACTCCTCGATTCCGACCTCACATCACGAGTCCACTCATCCCTCTCATCCGACATCTCCGAATCCTCAGAAACAGAAGCCGGACCCAGATCCGGCGGCACAAACCTCTCCTCCGCCTCCGAAACCTCAGACGCCGAATCCTCAGAGACAGATTGCCCCCTCCGGATCGCCGTGATGGGCGTCCTCGCCAGCATCACAGCCGTAAGCGGCGTCCGTCCTACGGGCGTCTCTTCGCCATCCCCGTCTTCCTTCTCAGTCGTGCTAATCGTCCACTCCCACTTCCTCTTCTTCTCTCTGCGCTTGCGCTTCCTCGTCCCGGGAGTCTCGAGATCGCTCTCCGCCATCCGCCGTCTCATTTCCTCGAAGGGGCCGGGCGTCTGGCCCCCGTCACGAGTCTCGTCGCCTGTATACGCCATCGTTACATCCAGCGGTTCTAGCTCCCGCTTCTCGGCTGCTTCGGGGTCGGTGGCTGAGTAGGGCGAGTCCTCGGAGAGGAGGTCGATGTGCGATTTTACGTATTTGTTCGTGGTGATGGTTTGGGTGAGGGGGTCGTTGTAGCCTACTTTCTTGTTGGCGCGGTTTGCGAGCCGCATGGACATGCGGCTAGGTGTGGCGGGCGTGATGGTACTTCGTGGGGGCAGGGGGGAGTTGCGTAGGATGCTGTGGAGGCTCCGTGGGTGTGTGTAGGGTGCTGTTTGGCTGCCGCCCACTGTCATGCGTCGTCGTGGGGTGCGAGGCGTGCTTGGGGATGAGGTGCTGGGGTTGTTGGCGGCGAAGGTGAAGATTCGGGGGAGAGAGTTGTTGTCGGAGCCTGCGGATTGAGGGGGTGTGAATGTGAATGATGTTGCGGTTGGTTTGGGTTCGCTTTGGAGGGGTGGTTGCGTGCTTGCTGTGGGTGTTAAGCTGGGATATGCTGAGCTGGGTGTATCTGGATATGTGATTGAGAATGGCCCTGGGGTCTGGGTACGTTGTGACGGATGGACATATTCGCTGCCACCCAAGACATTGCTTGTCTCTAGCCGTAATGATGTCCGTCTGGCGAATTTGGAATCGACAGATGTCGAGAGGGGTCTTGCTGTTCTAGGAGAAGCATTCTCGATAGCTACGGCGTATGCGTTCGAAAGTGTATTGAATGCAGTGGGGGAGGAGGGGTCAATATCTCCTTTCAACGCAGTCGCTGACTTCCCCAGAGTTTGTGGAGTGGCCGGAGTTTTGATTTGAAGGGAGAGTCGAGGCCGCTTCGGAGGAGATGATGATCCTTGTGAGGAGTTATTGGTATTAAGAGACATGGTAATTGTTGAGCAGGTTCTGACAGATGCAAGCATTATAGATGGCCAAGATCCTGTGATCTGGCAAAATGTCGATCTGATCCAATCCAGAAGTGTGCTAAACAGACACGATCGATCAGACTGGAGGGGTAGCAGACCGATATTATGTGATTGATTGATTGATTTGTTTGAGGAGTGTCGGAGAGTTCCTCTTCCGCTCAAGACTCTCGACCTCCTGGTGCGGTTCAGTTGACCGGTTAGACCAGACGGGGATGAGACGATCGTGAGATGGAGTCGCAAGATGGTCTGTCTTTGCAACTCTGTGGAGAAGAGGACCAGGCAGAGACCTGAAGAAGGAGTGTTCTGTGCGGGTAATAGCACTGGTACTGTAACGGGAAAGGATAAAGTCAAATAAGTAACGAGGGACGAGGTGATACCACACTTATGTATCAATGAAGCTTTTGATCGACGCTCCCGAGTAGCCCTGTGGCACTGGTGGAGAGCGACCGAGAAAGCGAGAATTGGGAAAAGAAAATCGATCTAATGCAGGTGATGAGATGACAATGCGGCACGAAGCAACAACTTAAGCGCGGTGTGACGGGGTATTTCTAGAAGCACGAGAGGCCAGAAGAGCAGTCCTGGGAGGCAAAAGTAGCGCACCTCGCACACCAGGGTCCTGCCATGTCCGAGATATTTACGATCGTTGGTTACTGTTGGTGGGGGAGGCCCTTGAAGCGCTGGGGATCATGCACACGCAGCCTGCGAAGTCACTTCCTCCTGATAGGGCAGTGCGTGTACGAAATAGGTTTAAGAGGTGCTTGTTGCAGATGTCGCAGGCGAAAGAGGCTAGGTCGTCAAGCCACAGCGTTTAAATTTAGACGTTACGCACCTTTGACTGGCCCAGAACCTATTTCGGGCCTCTGGCCAGGATCCGGTCCCCTGCGAATGATGCACGATGAGGCGGCACCCGTGCGGCAAAGAATGGGGTGGAAGTTGGATGTGAACCCTGGAGCGAGAGGGAGGAGGCGTTGAGGGCGACTATTTTTGACGCCGAAGTGTTGCTGTGGTGTTTTGTTGGGTGGAAATAGCTCCGGAGTTTAGCGAGGCATCTATTTGATGACAGAAGAGCTTTCATCAACAAGATCTAGATCAGGTAAGTGAAAATATAACAATGGGACACTGAGGAGGCACAGGAAGTTCAGTATTAGACAGCTCAAATGCTTTGGAATGGCTGGAAGAAAAATCCAACCTGCACTTGCACTGTTGTGGTCGGACGGGATATCAATAGAACAGAGTTCTTGATGCTGATGTGCTTCAAACTCGCCGTTGTTCTTGGTACCTTCCGTACGACATTTACAAGTAACTAACTTCACATCAAAAGAACGGCCCCAATTTTTATTTTTGCTCGGAAGACTCAAGAAATTCTGTAACCTCTTAGGCCTCAAAAATCATTTACCTCTTTCTGTCGCCACGAATCACGCACGACCAATGACAAACATCTGCCCGATGAATTACATTAGTTCAGCCCAGAGTCAGGTGTGTCCGGTTCCGTGCCTTCAATATACGCCTTTTTCTGCATGCTTCAGCTGCAAGCGGGAGCTGCGATTGGGGAATCCGAATCTCGGGATCGCAGGGCTGGAAGCTCAAGGGTCAGCCGTAAACGGGCCCGAGCCGCAGATATTTAAACACTGACGAGACTGAGCAGAGTGACCAGGCCATTCCTACTGTACGGTACCACACTCAGCTGATAGCCGGTCGGCCTGTCATCGGGGTCTGGCCTAGATTATGTATCCACTGAATCATGACCCCGCCATCGGCCGCCAAGGCGAATCGATTCAATGAGTCGAAGCACCAGATTTCGATTACTAATACAAAGAGGGCGTGGTCGGCGACTTGGTGCCAATGGAAGAGTGAAATGTCCTACAACGGGCCTACCTGACGTGATCAAAGACGCAAATGGTAAGTGACAGCCCTGGGAGTATTGAAAAAGGCTTCGAACCCCGTGCCTTGACGTGCTCTGCTGGACTGAAGGCAAAGAGACAAAAGAGACACAACTCGACCCCTGTAACCCCTCCATTCCAGCTATTTGAACCCCGCCAACGCCTGGTGAAAGGACGGCAGCGAATGACAGTGGAGGTTAGGACAAGGGGGGGAGACAGTAGGCTTCTTCCGGCATTAGCAATGTTTGGCGAGATATTGCGTGATCGCAAGGCTGTGGCTCTGGCTCTGGGAACATTTCTTGGGGCTGCGGTCCTCTTTTATAAGAAAGCACCCCTCGGCCTCTTATTAGGTTGCACCACGTCTCCATAACTGCTTCAACTCAATTTTCACCTCCTCTCATCATCGCAGTTCAGCTTTGTCAATCAACAAACCTACAGCCCTAGACTCATTAACAAATACCTTCAAGATGGCCACTGAATCAAGAGCTGCTCCGTAAGTACTCAGTGATCTCACGAACTTTTTACCCCGCCATCGAATGATTGGAAATCACCTTCTGCCCCTCAATTGCTTCTGGCTGTAGCCACGATGCAGACTTGAAGCTCGATTCGTGTACCAGAAGCTTCATAGGTCTCGGACTAGCTGCAAATTGTTGAAATTTATTTTTGAAGCAGGACGCTGCTAGCCAACAGACTTTTCATTCCTCATTCTTATTATCACAAATGTTCTGTACAACCACTAACTCCTCTTCCAGTCTCCGCCTCGGTTCCATTGCCCCCAACTTCCAAGCCGAGACCACCCAAGGTCCCATCGACTTCCACGACTTCATCGGCGACAAGTGGGTAGTTCTCTTCTCCCACCCCGAGGACTACACACCCGTCTGCACCACCGAGCTCGGCGCCTTCGCAAAGCTCGAGCCAGAGTTCACCAAGCGCGGTGTCAAGTTGATCGGTCTCTCTGCCAACACCATCGAGTCGCACGGAGGATGGATCAAGGATATCGATGAGATCTCCGGCAGCAAATTGAGCTTCCCAATTATCGGTGACAAGCAACGCCAGGTCGCATACCTCTATGACATGTAAGCAATTCCCAATGTCCGATACCCTATCGCCACCCATCAAAGCCGAAAACTCAGGGACACAAACCCCCAAAGCTACAAGTTGAAGCTGACAAATCTCCTCCTACAGGCTTGACTACCAAGATACCACCAATGTCGATTCCAAGGGCATCGCATTCACCATCCGCTCCGTCTTCATCATCGACCCCAAGAAGACCATCCGCCTCATCCTCTCCTACCCAGCCTCCACCGGCCGCAACACCGCCGAGGTCCTCCGCGTCGTCGACTCCCTCCAGACCGGCGACAAGCACCGCATCACCACCCCCATCAACTGGGTCCCAGGAGATGACGTTATCGTCCACCCCAGCGTCAAGAACGAGGAGGCCAAGACCTTGTTCCCTGATTTCCGTATCGTCAAGCCATACCTCAGATTCACTCCTCTTCCAAAGGAGAAGACCTCTGCTGCATAGATTGTGAGTGCGGTTCAGAAGTGATTGGTAAATGTGACGGATTTGGTGCTTTTACTGGTGACTTCGGGAGAGAATAACTTGCGAATTTTGAGCGGGCGTGGTATTCGATGATTGGTTGATATGGGAGGGAAGGAAATTCCTCGGATACCCGAAATGAATAGAACAAAAATTGAACACAAAACTTCACACTATCTCCTGATTGCCTTGGTTATCTGTTCTCAAGCATACATGCGTGATAAGTGGTCCCATATGACTCGATTCATCTCCATATCGAGTACCGCTGTTGATCTCTCCCTGTCAAGTATGAGTATTGCGCCCTGTCCAACAGGATCATGCCATCTCGCTTACGGCTCAACGCGAATTCGGCTTGGAAATGCGATTGATGGTTCCCCTCTAACCCTAGGAACTCTTATTAGGTGTATCTAGTATCAGATCACTCCAGTGACATCTCTTAGCCCTTCTTATGCCCGACCTATTCTAGCCACTGCAAAAGGCAATGCTTTCAGGACATGCCGTCGAAATCAAATACCGACTTTTGACCGAGCAGAGCAGACCTCAACACCATAAGCAGGTTTTACATGGTTACGGTAGAGGATAGCACATGGAGTAGAGGGACGGAGATGGTGCGGAATCTGAGAGAGGAATGAATAGTGATTTGAAAGAGGATCCAAACATGTATTGAAGCTGGGCAGACGCTTGTCTGCGTATTCAGTGCTGCGGCCTTGCTTCCCTGCAGTTACAGGCTAAGCAGCAACTCTGATATTGCAGGATACTCGTGAATCAGCTGGTCTTGAGCAATCATAGTTCGTGTATGTACTTCCTCTTTGAATAAATGGGACGGTAATAGAATGTAGAAACACTTACACACCATGTCATTCACGACTCTCTGTTCAGACAGACCTGACAATGAACATCTGGGACAACACTTTCACGAATTCCACATTTTTGATCCCATCGAGAGTGGACTTCTTTTCTTTTCTTTTCTTTTCTTTTCCTTTTTGAAACTCCGCAACAAACCTGACCCATTCCACCCTTTCTCATCATGAAGTCCCATTCATAACCTTCTTCACCAGCTTCCCCTCCGTCCTCTCCACATACTCCACCAAATCCTCAATCGTACAAACCCTCAAACCCCACCTCTTCCCAAACGCCAAACACCCATCCCTCCTCATCATCTCCGGCTCCCCCCTCCACGCCCGCCCCTCAACCTCCTCCCCATCCTCCACCAACTCGCATATCGCACTGACAGGCCTCTTCCCCGCCAACCTACAGAACTCCACCGCCGCCTCCGTATGTCCCGTCCTCTCACGCACCCCACCCTCCTTCGCCCTCAACGGAAACACATGCCCAGGCCTCCGGAAACTCTCCCTCGTGGCCTCCGCGCTCGCCAGCGTCCGGCACGTCAGCGCGCGGTCGTGCGCGCTGATGCCCGTCGTCGTGAGGGGGCTCTTGGCGTCCACCGACACCGTGTACGCCGTGCGGTTCGGGTCCTCGCTCTCGCTGGCGGACACCATCTGCGGGAGGTCGAGGTGCTGCGTTAGGGAGGGGGGCATTGGCGCGCAGATCAGGCCAGAGGTGTAGCGGATCATGAAGGCCATTTTCTCGGGGGTGACGTCTTCGGCGGCGATGATTAGATCGCCTTCGTTTTCGCGGGAGAGGTCGTCGAGGACGACTATGAATTCGCCGTTTTCTGGTGGGGAGGAGGTGAGTCAGTGGTCTGGTGTGGTTCACAGACAACGTGGGAGTAGAAGAGGAGGATGAGGTTGAAAGCCGGATGCTAGGGATGCTTGAGGAAGGAGTCAATGGACGTACTGTATGCTTCAATAGTATCTTCTATACTATCGAACTGCTGTGCGATTTCGGAGGAAGGCATTGTTGCTGAATTGTGTTGTTGACGGCTCGAGAATGTTGATCTTCTGTCCCCTCGAGTTCTAGAAAAAGTTGCCGGACGGTAAGGTACGAAAGAGTACCCCGCTCAAAGCCGCGGATGCGAGTGCGGGGCGAGAATGAAGTCGTGCTTGCAGGGTAGATATTTCTTTTCGTGGTACAGCATACGAAAGTAACAATTACTCGAAAACTCAAACAAGACGAACGTACAGACTGTGCAACAATATTTCAAGGAAGAGAGAACGAGAAGGGAAAAAAGCCGTCCCGAGCAACAGGATACTCTAGCATGTGTGCGGTTGCCGGCGAGCCTGCATACGCTTACATGATGATCGATTTGCAGGGTCTTGCGCATGCCGGGTTTGGTGCGAAACGGTGCTGCCGAGGCCTGGACGTTGGCCTACAATGGTCCGGCCGGGCTTTGCTTACGGCAGCTTGGACGATTTGATTGTCAGCGTGACGGAGGCGTTGATGTCGCTGATGAAGCGTGATACTCGAAGGGTTTTATTTTTTATCCCCTTTGGCTGCATTGTAAAAGGAGAGATTCGAATATGCTTTTTGGAAGGGAAGAAATGAGGAATGACCAAGAAAAAGGTTGTGGCTCGACTGATCGTACCTGGTCTCTACAGCTAGGAGCAAAATCGGTGTCCTCTCTACTTCAACTCTTTGGGCAATTATTGTACAAGTGCACAGACCAGGTTTCTCACATGTCACCTGAAGATCAGATACAGTTCTTATCTGTACGAAATCATTATATCGCAGCCGTACGGAGTACATTTTCCGGAAACAGAGATATCGCTCTGTTCAAGGCCGTAGCTTGTTCTTACCTATTTCAATTCTAGGAACTTTTGATTCTTTCAATATGTCTGGGTTCGAGATAGCTGGCCTGGTCCTCAGTGTTCTCCCATCGATCTCAGCGCCCCTGGACTTCGTGGAGAGAATTCTCGGTTCTGCTCGTGCATACCGACGACAAAAATTTGGCAATGTGGTGCAATTACCCTTTCTCGATACCGACATTGTGCAAGAATTCCATCGAAACATCAATTATTGGAGTGATGAGGAGTTGAAGACGTGGAAGGCGTCTTATATCGCCGGTTGCAACGCCATCGCAGTAGCAGTAAATCTTGACAGGATGTTTTACATTTCAGCTGTTAATCAATAGCAGGCAGCAATCTTCGCCAGTATAGGCCTTACTGCATTGCAGCTACCAAATCTGAATGAGGTCCACTGGACAGCCCGTGCCATTTTCTCCGCTAGTATGGTCTTTGGGATCCTTTCTGTACTCTCAGCCACAACAGCTCACAGCCAAATTGGCTTACTGAACGATCCTTTGGCTCTCCGACTCTGGCTTAGCAGAGGTGGCCCCCCTTCAAACATACAATATCCTGAGCCTTACAGTGGACTCCCACTTCAGAGCTCGGTGTCAGCAATTCTGGTCCTCAAACTCCCGAAAGCTTTGCTCAATCTAGCAGGGTTCTCATATATTATCGCATTTGGACTTTATCTGATACTGTCGTGGAGAGAGGCAGTGCCCACTACCAATGATGACTATCGCAACGTCTTGGTCGTCTTCGTCCTATGCGTGGGACTAGTCATTGTTTACCAGAACAGTTGCTTCTTCCAGAGGATTCTTGATGATGCTAAAGCTTCCCACGAATTCCAATATAGACGCCTTGGTGCCACCTTGGAGAAATCGCCTGAATTGGAGGCTTTGGAAAGCCAGCTGCAGTCCTTTCAGAAGAAATCGGATCTTAGGGATGATATCGAGGCATTGACATCTGAGATGAGGGCTATGAGAGATGAATTCAATATTACAAGACCGGTACCTACTGGTTCTCATCCTACCGGCATATCTCCGTCTAAATCACCCGAAGGAGAAAACATTTTGGGATCTCATCAACCGATATTATCTGGGCCGGAAGATACTACGATGTTGAGACAAGACTTGAGAGCCTTGCGAGACGCTTTAAATACATTCAGATCGGTAGGCAAGTCCAGTGACTGAATGATAAACTGGTTTTGCCTGAAAAGTTATTCGGATGGACGAGAGACTTGTTTGAAGTGGACTTTGGACGTGTGAGAATGCCTTGGAGCCGCATTATTTCATATTTTGGGGACTGTTTCATCCATTTGCCTGTATGTCGGGAGATTAAAGTCTTTAGGCGGCAATACGAAGCCAATATTCAGGATATCGATGTCACATAAGCATCAATACATGTTGCATCTGCGATGTTGAGAAGACCGAAATAGCCACATCATTTGACTTCGCTAGTTCTAGCAATACGAAAAAAGAGAAAAGGTGGTAACCTTGCTCTGGAACGATTGTTGACATGGTGTGGAGATTTGGGGAATTGGGGAAGTGGGGAATTGAGTTGCCCAGAACCAGCTGTGATCGTTCCGGCGTGTACGGCAAAGAGCATTACCCCAACATTACTCCAAGTCATTTTGCTTCTGGACCATGCCATCAGAAAGGTAAAACATCTATTGCTGGCAATCATGTCCCTTTGCTATGTTCCAAGTCAAGCACTTTATACGCACAGTACTCTGGCCAACACTATGTCTCGAAAACACATTCCGCAGGGGCTGGAGTCATGTCGGAAGGATAGCATACATTATGAGATGATGCGAACCCGATATCACAATAGCTATGTCCCAGATCGATATCCTGCCGAAGTTCTAGTCCCATCATCTGCTGAGGATGTTGCGGCAGCAATGAAGAGAGCTTCAAAAGCAGGTATCCAAGTTGGCGTGCGTTCAGGTGGACATCAGTGGGCGGCCTCCAGTCTGATTCAAAATGGCATCCTACTGGATATGCAAAACGTCAATCACGAAATCAACTATGATGCCAGCGCTGAGACAATCATATTTGGTCCTAGCTGCAATGGCTTTGAAATGTCCAAAGCGATGCTTGACGTCGGTCGATTTTTCCCCCATGGACACACGGGGTCCGTATCGCTTGGTGGGTTTCTGGCTGCTGGTGGTCAAGGATGGTTTTTCCGTGGCTGGGGCTTGACTTGCGAGTCTTGGATTCTCCAGATCGAAGTGGTGACTGCGAATGGAGATATTCTGATTTGTAACAAGGAGCAAAATCCTGACCTCTTCTGGGCAGCGCGAGGGAGCGGTCAGGGCTTCTTTGCAGTAGTGACGAAATATTGGGGTCGAACCATTCCTGCTCGTCAACTGTATCAGTCCAGGCTCGTCTTCAATGCTTCAGAACGGTACGAAGAGATAATGGGCTTCCTATTCCAGGCAAATGAGGAAACACCGAAGGAGGGCACAGATGCGGCTTTGATATCCTTCTACTACGAGAAGTATGCTCCCTCGGACACGGAAGAAATCAAAGATCGTTCACAGTTCGCCATTGCGCTGGTTGTCGTCGCATACACTGACAGTATAGAATCGGCCCGGGAACTGCTCGGCGCATATGGTGAGGCCCGCGTGCCAGACAATTTGAAAAAATACCTCGCGGTAGCAGACGACACACAGCACACGACATGGGCGGAGCTTTTCAAAGATCAAGAGGGACTCGTTCCATTCGACAATGGGGAGAGATGGCAGTGTGGTAGTATTTTGACAGATCCCACCCAGCCTCGAGCCGAAGTGAATTACCCAGTCTTTCTGATCTTGCCCTCCTAAACCCACATTTTCAGGGAACATCAACTGACGTGAAAACCTTCGTGATGCAGATAATCAAGGCCATCAAGCCAGCTATGGTTGACCTGCCTACTCGGCAGTCAGTCGGCTGTATTTCGTTTGCCGATCTAGAACCAGACGAGAAGCACCAAGCTGCCAGTCTCCAACAGCAATACTACGTCGCAAGTATGGTCTGCTGGAAAGATCCTCGGGAAGATGCCAGAATGCACCAATGGCTGGCGCAGGTGAATGATTCAATGAAACATGCTGCTCTTGGTGTGTATGTGGCAGACTTTAACCAGCAATTTGCGGTTAAGAAGGTATTTTTTGCACTCACAACAGAAGACGAGAAAAAGTGGCTGACGATGTATTTCTAGGTACTCTCCGAGACTGCCTTTGCAAGGTATACCCAATTGCGTCAAAAGTGGGACCAACAATCCCTTTTTCAGGGATTTAGAGGATTGAATTCCTGTGTTGGTGACGAATCAGAGGTATCCAAGGGTGGTTTGTAGTCCATAGGTATGCAAAAATATGGATAGTATGCCATGCTTTGGATGTGACACTTGTGCATGGGAAAAATAACGGAACTTTTCAGGCAGAAGGACTCTCCGGTGTTTCACCTGACTACGCGCTCCCCAAGAAGTTTGATGACTGGGCGTCACGAACAGTCCGAACCCTAAGCCTAGTGGGGAAAGTGGTTCACAAAAGTCTCAAGACTTACACTCGAAAGACGAGATCCTCGCGTCGTCGTAAGCGAGGCTATGTTGTTGTTCTTGGCGGTGTGGCAGGGACGAATGACTTCTAAACACCGAACTTTTCTTTCTAGTTTCTTGACGCAGTAGTTGTAGTGGGATGCTTATTGCGTATGCAACGAAAAGGCAGATAAACTAACGTGGAATAAAAGTAAATCTCAACATCGCGGGTCCCGAAACTCCGTAAGAAGATCGCGCCTGATGCGACTTTGAGTATCAATCAATCCTATTAGAGATGAAATGCCTGGTAAAGAAGACACTGAATAAACATGTGTAAGCCTGCTCTAATAGAATGTCTACTTGACTATAATGCATACAGGACAGGAGATAAATCACTCTGCAAGAATCTTTTGACCTGCCTTCAGGCTCTCGATTTCTTCCATCAGTCGCCTTCTTCGGCTCACAGCCTCATTTCCTTCGCCAGCAATCTCGTTCAGCTCTGTATCGGTCATATTACCGATATATTGTGGGGAGAACAACCAGAGTGGGCCCTGCTTATTGCTGATGAGGAAATGGTCGACAGCTTGGAGGCAAACAGCATCCACAAATCTCTTGCGTGCAACCTTGTAATAGGCTTCCAAGATGTCATGCAAGTCTTCTGCTGATTGCCCATCATTACTCACGAACGTTGCAATGGTGTCCTTCAGCCGAAGTAGAGGTTCTTTCTGCACGTCGTTTGTCGTCCAAGATTGCAAGCCGATAAGTTGCAGCCTTATTCGATCTTCTCGTGCCTTGCGTAGGTTGTCGGCGAAGTAGTGGTTCATTGTCATGGGATGGCCGTCCTGCTCAACCTGTACCAGGAATGACACGTGGTCCAAGGCTCTCCTGTACTTTGGCAGAAGCAACTGAGACAATCTACTCCACAACCGCTGCGAGAGTAATGCATCCTTACCGCAGTAGAACAGCGCCTTGTGGTTGAACATATGAATAGTTCGTATGACTGCTTCCACATGTTGTCTCGCGAAATATTCCCACCCGCGAGACTGCTCCAGAAACAACGATGGGAGGAGGGAAGGATGAATAGTGCCGACTTCGAAACCTTTCGAACGTTCGTGATTCTCTTTGATCCATCGCATAATACTCGTATTTCCCCTTCGAGGCTCGGCTTTAGACTGGCCGGTCAAAGACTTCAGTTCTCGGTAGTCGCGAAAGTAGTCGTTACTTTTGCTGTCAGGAGATCCTGGTGTTTTGAGGCTTTCAGCTGATGAGGAATCCAAATCATCTGGGGCATTTTCTACTTTCTTGTCATGTTGGATTGCAGCCGCACTGCTGGAACTTTGACGAAACTTTCGTGTACATCCTTTCAGCTCAATGGTGTCTGAGAAGGCGGTATTCATTGCCATCACATTTGTAGCTAAGCGAAATACATCCTCCCGAAAACATGGGTCGCGATTGTAGTGCGCGTCGATAGCTTTGGTAGATATATCTCGAAATTCGACTGCGATGCGAGTGAGATGGTTGCGTTGGTCGTTCGGCGTCTGACGCGCAGGTCCGAGGTCATTCAACTCCTTTTCCAGGTCGTGAATCCTGACCTGGACATCCACAGCAACAGCCTGAAAATTCTGCCTTGTGACCTCGACTAGTAGTTTGTCCAGTCGATGTTTCAAAGCTTTTATCCCTGCTCTCTCCTTTGGAATCGCGCTCCAGGGTTGACTATTGAAGAACGTCGTTTCGCGTGCATTTCGTTCTTGATTTGAAATGCTCAGGTCGCTCTGGCTTCGGTTGCATACTATGGTGTATCCGAGATCAAAATGTGTTCTCCCGTCTCGATTTTCAAGAAGCTCCATAACCTTCGGAGTGTTAGCAAGTCGGTAGCTCGCGTCAAGGTGAAAAGTCACCTTCTGCTCGGCTCCTCGATCTACAAGATCCGGCTTTGTTAAGACACCCAAAGTCCTCTGACCGTTAGGGTCTGCATCTTCAGCCATCTGAATTATTTCTTGAGTGGCGATGTCGACATTGGCTGGCACAACAGCCCTGAGAGGGTATCAGTGAGCGCTCAAATGGACCCGCTGCTATGACTGACAAGATTATACTTCGTGGATTACTGAGATACTTTGAGATCATTTCTCGTACAAGCGGGATATCTTCTTTCCTCGTCTGACCTGGAGTAGGCTCTATATTGGTTAGCATTGATAGATGAGGATGTAGATAACTCACTCCTGAAAATGCCAGGAAGGTCAACGACACTGAAGTTCTCATATTCTGGGCCGGAAAGCTCAAACTTGAGGATGTTATGGGAGAAGGAATTCAAATCAGAATTTTCCTGCTTTCCCACAAGAGTAATTCCCATACATTCTGATGCCTGCATTGTCTGAGATTTACCACGTGCGATTTCATTAGAAAGCTAGTTTACCTCTGCCAATAATTCCGAAAAGTCACGCTCATCAAAGCTTGTTAATGGCCTCTTCCCGAATTTTGCAATTGCGTCTGCTCTTGATTTGTTTTGGCCGTGGATCGCCATGATACTGACTACCTTGCTTTCAGATGTCGAACGCTTGAACACAATTTGCGTTGGAAAGCGAGTACAGAGACCAGAATCACGGGGAAATGGAAGACCTGTCAAGCCTTCGAGAACAGAGCTCTTCCCACTAGACTGGTCGCCAACGACAACAAGCGGTTCAGAAGTCAGATCGAGGCTTTAAATGGTGGAATCATGGAAGCCTACCTGTGGCAGTGACACAAACTGGTCCAACCGAAGAGCATACAGCGCATCAATCTTCTGCAGTCTTGTTCGATCTTCCGCTAACATGATGAAAATGGCGGTGGGAGCGACTTTGGAGCAACGACTGGGGATGATAGGTGGTAAGAGATGGAGTCTATATGTGCAGCAGTAACTGAAGCCGTCAGAATAAGGGCAAGGATTGACTGGTATTTCAGCCGCACCTCGAACAGCGCATCAGATAGTACCATCAGTGGATGGAATGCTACGTTTTGTTTGCAAGTGAAACATTTCCAATGAACGACTAGCAGATAGCGAGCGCGAGGCCACTGGCTAAGTTCTGTCACATTGATTGTTTTCATCTCTAATCGGCCAGTGTCAGTTCGAAGTGAGACATCACTACCACGGTTTAGTCAGTGATGACGACAACATGATATGAATTTGGAGAATGATATGGCCATCTGGTGGAGTGCGTCGTGCTCAGGAGACTGGCGGAGAAATCGAATGGAAGAGCTCTTTTATGAGTCAATATTTATTCCGCTGAGGATACTGTGCTGTTAAGAATACATTCTACAAAACCTTTGTCCTGTATACCAGCAATGGCCACGAACGTTGCTTCCAAAGATTCGCCGATGACACTTGCTCGACGGGAGGAGTTGCAACGACACCAAATCTCTTTTCACGTCCCCCCTCACGAGATCGTTTTCAATACTAATGCTGGGGAACTGATGACCGAGCAAGTAGAATCTCCTGAGTCTTTGAATGCATGTATAGTGCTGATCTTCGTTTTTCAAGCAACTTTGCAACTTTGTGGATAACACTCTATCCAAGCTTGCCGACGAGTTTCCATCCATCGAGTGCCCCAGACCTGGCGCTTGGAACTTGTCGACCAAAGATGTTGAAGAGGACTTGCGGAAATGGGACCCTCATAAGCTGGCTCCAGGGACACTCATTACCATCAAGTCAAATCTTGAGAGCTACCGACCAGTGATTACCGGAAGTTTGGCGCCGCAAGAACGAAACTGGGAATGGGCACGTGGAATGAAGACTTTGGAGCTACCAGGCCAAGAAGCTTTTTTGCTCGAATTGGATACTCATGTGCTATTAACCCTACGTTGCCAGACCAAAGTGAAGATAGCGGGAAAGGGGAAAAAACAAGTTTTGGAGACAAAGCACAGTATCCTGGTGCCAAATAGTCATGACGCCTCCGACGTGTTAGCATTGATTCGTGCCAGAAATGTCCAAGGGGTATATCAAGACCCTCATGAGCAGAATCTTCGACTGGATCGACGGTCAGCGAAAGAAATGGGATGGACAAACGGTACTGAGTTGAGACTGGAATTGTGGTGACGAGGTGTCTGTTTGAGATGATGCTGGCCTGAGCAAGGAACTAAAGGTTACTCCAGAGTCGCAGGCTTGATATCGAATTAGACCATGCTGAAGATAATGCCTGGCACAGCGGCGTGTACAGTGATTCGGTGAATTCTGCTCAAAGCCCAGCTAATACCCAGGACATTCGAGATAATACGTGTAGATGAATAATTACAGGGCTTAGTGCATTGAAATTATATCGAAATCCACTTAATGATCCGTAGATTTGGTCGCATGTCGGAATCTTTGCCATAGAGGCTTCTGCTGTATTTCAACTACCTTCTCGTAGCCATGTCTTGTTCTATAATAGATAGAGGTAAGATTGATGGTGCATAGTCATATTATCATTCGTGGCCTGTGGATAGGGCTTTTCTCACTTGAAGCTAACCTGTACAAAAGGTGAATCTCGGGCTGAAGAGCACAGAATAACGACAATGGCAACCACTGAAAATCAAATAGTCTTCCAGATCGGAACGGGATCAGATTTGTTCGTGATTGATCTGGAGATTTGCCGAGGGTGGATCGAGACGAAGGATCAGCATAGAATCTGTGGGCACACACACGTGAATTGAGAGAACAGTCATTCTGACTGGCACCTGTCGTCGAGTAAGCCGGTAATCTCCATTACGCAAACTGCCAATGGTTCATATATGTCAAGGACTTTAGAGAAATTGCGGAATTGGAGGCACTGTGGTCGTGTAGACTGTTCTGGCAAACGAATATATCCATCCTGTGTAAAGCCGCACCAAATCTTAACAGGGAAGCAGGGGCGAACAAGCATTGCGAATTAGATGAAATGACAGGCAAGAACAGCAAAGACGAGTATAAAATGAACTTGTACGTTTGAGGCAACTGTGAAGAGATTTGTTACCATTATCCACAGAAGTATCCCTAGCCCACTACCTTGGGATAGAGAAAGAGCGGCATGTGAAGTTACAAACTCGCTTAATGTTCCCCTATTTCCAAAATTAAACAATCTCCTAGCTAACTCAGCCGATGTCAACAAAACCGCTGCACACGTACAGAGAGAATCAAAATCCACGTAAGCTTCAAAAGCAAAAAAAGGATGCCAGAAAGTAGAGCATTATACGCACAATAGTCACTATTCTGAATTCGTGGATTTCGTCAAAATGACCTTGCGTTTTGTTGCAAATCGTCACGGCACCGTGCATGATCTCAACGGTTTGTTGCAGCTTGTAACATGCCGCACGAGAACGCCTGCTGGGTGTGTGTTGTACGAAACAAGCTCTAGGGCTTACACAGCTTCCAATCCCTGGCTAACTACCTGGAGTATGCTGACCCATCTGTTTCCGTGTTTGGCGCCTTTGTGTCGACGAGATGTTTTCTTTATATTAGTAAGAAAGTAATTATTAGCATCACAAGAATCTGAAGAGGGTTGTTGCACGGTCGGAAGCCAAAAATATATCTCGCTTAGAAAATCAACAAAACCATCCCCTTCAAAAACAGAGGGGAATTTACAAAAACAAAAAGCAAAACTCGGAAGACAGCTCCTTTCAGAACTGCCTTCGTAGAAACCCCTTTTCAAGGATTTTGAAGATTTTCTTTTGTTTTTGTCGAAGACTCTGTTCCGCCGGAAGCAAGTGTTCATTTCCTGTTAGCTTGGTAGTTGGTGTTTTTGTTGTTGTGTTTTTTTTTGTGGCGTAAGTTGTCGAGTGCCTTTCGGCGGGAGGGTTTTACTAATTTGGATAGATGTAGCAGGCAAAAATTTAGCCGACGTTGAGCTTGGGACTGATTAGGTTGGGTGAAGGTGGTCGGTTGAAATTCACTTTCGGGGTTTTGGGATCGGAAGACTTTTGTGGATTCACTTCACACGTTCTACATTATTGTGAGACTTATTGGTCTACATTGATAGCTACTTCCACGGTACGACCTCACAAAGAGGCTTTAGAGGCTCTCACTGTGTTGTGGGAGAGGAGAGCTTTGCCAGACAGCAATGGTGTTTGTAGGGGATCTGGTCCGACTTTGTATGACACAGAATTTCTGAGCACTGAACATCTCACTCTATAACAAATGGTCCATTATAGCTCCAGCTTGATTCCTACAACGGCAACATGGTTACATCACCGCATCTTCTGCAGGATCATGTGGCTGGCGGCAGACAGTTCACCATGTTCACGAACCATCTTGGTATCAAATATAATATTATGACACTATATCCGAGCTTCAAGTGGCCTTAGATCTTATGCTCATGAGTTAAATGCGCTTGTGAAATGTGGGAAAGAGCTAAGCGGCGTGTTTGATGCTGTGTATGGAAACCTCCTGGGTGAGGGATGATTTTGTCTGTAAAAGAAACGATTCCGGAGTTTTGGAATTGATCATAGAAACTCAAATGCACATGAACTCCACGGATTTCTCATAAAATGTCTTCATTTTGACACTTTTTCTGAATGTCCCGGTATGCTCATCTAATCTGGACCCCAAAACTCCTGGTATACAAGTCTATCCCATCATATCATTTCCAAGCTCAAGTCGTCAACGTTCCCTTCGTACTAGGAACCTCGCCCTCCCGTCCAGCAACTCTCGTCGTCGCAGCTCTAACAGCCAAAGCCAGCGCCTTGAAAGCACTCTCCGCCCTATGATGATCATTCTCCCCACGTATACAATCAACATGCAGCGTCACCCTCGCATTCTGTGCAAAGCTCTGCATGCAATGTGGAATCATCTCGCAACTCAGGTCACCAATCTTCTCGCGCTTGAGACCCAGCTCGATGACGGCGTATGGACGGTTGGAAAGGTCGACTACGGCGCGGGAGAGGGCCTCGTCCAGAGGGGCGTATGCGGATCCGAAGCGTGCCAGACCTGTTGGGGCACCGAGGGCATCTTTGAATGCGCTACCGAGAGCGAGACAGACGTCTTCTGCTGTGTGGTGGTCGTCGACTAGAAGTGCGGCCTGTCAGTACATGCTTTATTAAACAAAGGAAGAGTGGCGTACTGTGAAGATCTCCTTTGCAATTGAGCGCCAAACTCCAACCCGCATGCTTTGCCAGTGCATGGAGCATATGGTCTAGGAATCCAATTCCGGAATTGATAGCTATGGTCTGGCTTTTCGAAGCTTGTGTGGCGTGCCCATTCTCTCCGTTCAGTGACTTTGTGAGTCTACTGTCTGTGTTCGAGGGGAATTCTCCACCGTCGATGTTGATAGCGAGGACGATGCTGGTCTCATTAGTATCGCGCGCAAGAGCTGCTGAGCGAACTCTGGTATCGGATTTGGAAGCCATATCTATTTGTAGGAATATCGGCGTATTGGAAGTAGAAAGCAAGCTTGGGAAAATTACTGAACTTTGAATGAAAGCAGGCGTCGATTGGCTTTACCCCACATTCACGCTAGCGGCCGCATCCCAAAATTTATCTCGCTATCTTTTATCGCGTCCAACCAGCCCCTCGAGTTTCGACTTCTCTTCATTGCGAAGTCAACTTAAATACATCACACAATGGCGCCCTCACGTACATCGACGGTAAAATCCAAACATGCGACCAATAAATCGGGAATCCGAAATAGCAAGACTGCCAACAAACCACAAGGTGACGGCGTCTCGAAAAGCAAGAAGCCAAAGAGCAAAGGTCCACCTCCGAAACCCCAGAAGAGCGCTGGGAATCTGGCGACGCTGAAGAAGAAGAGGAGAGTGTATACGGAGAAGGAATTGGGTATCCCGGCATTGAACATGATCACACCTGTAGGCGTCGAGAAGCCAAAGGGCAAGAAGAAGGGAAAGGTTTTCGTGGATGACAGGGTATGCATTTCTTGGATTAGCTGCGAGTAATTGCGAAAGGATAGTCACTGATTCTGGCACAGGAGAGCATGATGACCATTCTAGCGATGGTCAATGCAGACAAGGACGGCCAGATTGAAAGCAAGATGATGAAGGCAAGGCAGATGGAGGAGATTCGGGAAGCAAGAAAGGCTGAGGCGGAAAAGAGGCAAGAGATGAGAAAAGCGAAGCTGGATGAGACAAAAGAGGGCATGAGGAAGAAGAGGAAGAGGCCTACTGGGGAAGACAGCGAGAAAATCACCAATGAGGCGGCGACCGGAACGAAACCCCTGAAGTTGAAGAAGAAGACTGTTTCTTTTGCTTAATTATATGGAATAGCCTTTGCTTGTATCTTGGGCGGCGTTCATGGCTGGAGCATTGGGATGGCGCTTGTGCGTTTGGGCGGTCGGGTACCTAAAAATCGAGATACCATGGGATCAATGTAGTGTTTCCTAGACAGATGTGTTGCATTCCTTGGTAAGGCTGTTCTTTACTCCCATGTGATACGATTTTTTGAACGAAAGTTCTGGCGAGTAGGACCTGTTAGCGAGCCTGTTTCTTCACTCATCTGCTTTTCGATTGGGCCTGATTGTGTGACTTTGAACTTTCTTCGAGATATTAATTTCTTCTGCAAAGACTCAGTGCCATATCTGGACAGTAAGGATCACCCACTGTTTATTAAATCCCTAAAGTCCACTTGAGTTGAAGATTCTATCAATGAGTAAAAGTAAAGTAAAAAAAGACGCAGCAGGAGTGAAAGTTGTCTGGAAATATGAATATTAAATGTATCTGCTCTATAGTCGCTCACGCTATCTATTACACGACCAAATAAGTTACCAGCACTTGGTGAACTAGAGGTCTTTCTACAATATGTTGATGTGATGGAACTCTCTCTAAAGTGTCGATATGTCCACCTGTCCCATCGAATTCCTTACTCGTCTGGACCATTCCAACTTTTTTGGTCTTGATGCCTCGTCACTTCTCAGGGCCAGAGAATCGACCTGGTTATCTCCGACCTTATCCTCTGTTTCGAGACGATGCTTCAAAAAAGACAGCTTCTTGATTTGGTAATGAATTCCCCAACGGACACCATTCCATGTTCCTGGGGGCTTGATCTTGGGGAGTGCGATCAGGCCTTTCCAATGCATTCAATTGCTCTCGAATACCGAGTCGATGATTTTTCGTCCTCAAACTGAGGCGAGATGTGTCGAAGTCCCAAAGAGCAATTCGTCGTCTTCGAGTACTTGGTACTCAACCCTCAACATCTACCCCTGGCTCAACCTCCTCAACTCCATCTCCACCTTCCCAGCAGCGCCCTCAATCCTTCCCCTTTCAACCATACTCATCTTCCTCAACACATAATCCGCCACGTCCCTCTTATCCCTACTCTCCGGCCGTCCAATCCCCACCCCAATCCTCATATACTCGTTTCCCCCAAGCGATTCTCCAATACTCTTCAAGCCATTATGACCCTTCGCACTCGCAGTCCCCGATCTAACCTTCACTTGACCAAGTGCGATCTCCAACTCGTCATGCACGACTACTAGCCTAGTATCCTCGCCACGAGATTCTTTTTGGAATTGGCGCCATGCGGAAGCGACGCCTGGGCCAGAGACGTTCATGAGGGATGTGGATTGCCAGAGCGTGAAGTCTGAGCCGATTGATACGAGGCCATTGGCGTAGGCGCGAGACTTTTGGAATGAAGGGTAGGAAAGCGACGACACGAGGGCAGAGAGGACGGTGTGGCCTGCGGAGTGGAGGGTATTGAGGTAGGGTCCTGGATTGCCGATTGAGCAGACCAGGAGTCGGACGGGAGAGGCCATGGAGAGGAATTGAGGAATATGAATTGATGCTGTTAGGGAGTCCGAATCATTTTCTGTGTCAGAAAATGTGAGGGTTTGGGCGAATTCTTGTTGGAGACGCAATTGTCGTCGTTGTTTTCGTGTGAGGTTCTGGTTTTGATCTGGAGAGCTCGGCTGAGACATTTTGGGCTATCCTTGGGCTGATCGGCCAGGCTGCAAGGCTGAATGTTTCCTTGAACTTCGAATTTGGTTCCAATACTCAGGAATAATTGTCTGTAGATAATGAAATACTTGAATATGAATTCAATGTAAGTAACTAAACTAAGTACTTAGAAAGCAGCGGTTCTCTTGGTCACTATATGTCTTTATTACCTTCACTCACATTTCTATGACTCTGCTTTGTCAGTTGATCTTTGGACTGCCCGGAGGAGTCATTCGCCACACACCACCCTTCTACACATTTTCGCAGCTGTATTACTAGCGAATGTACGGCATCACGGGTGGCTTGTAGCTGCGCCTGTCTTACTGGGTGCAAATGTAAAATATTCATCAGTATTAGATATGTCACAAAGAACTGAGCAAAATCAGGGTTCTGAGACAATCGGATTGTATGCAACCTGCCTCCTGCTACCTAGGCAAGGCAAGGCCCAATAACCGACCTTCCGACATGCGACACATGACACGTGACCCTAGATTCTTTCGCAACAATTCGGGGTTCACCCTAATCGATTGCCATAAATACCACGACATTCTTTCCTCCACTCCACCCACGCATATTAGAGCGCCTTTTCTTCTTACAAGTTCTTATGAGTGGTTTTCGACTAATATCTTACGCGCTTCGCGTCCACGAATCTTGATAATTACTTGTGTCCGCCTTTACTTTAGAGTCGTTCACCTACGCCAAAACCATAATTATGCCTCCTGTACGCTTCCTTTGCCCTCGAGAAAGCACTTCCACCTAATGTATTTGTACAGATCGGGGATCTTCTGGCCCAGATAACTGGAGAGCCAAGCCCTACCCAATCAACGCACCCATCTTTTCCCCCGAAGCGCAAAGCCGACGATCAAATTCGAAAGCCAGTTGACAAGATACAGAGGACACAAGTGCCTGCAGCTGGTTCGCCACGTCCCATGGCGCAGGCAAACAGACCTACTACAGTTGATACATCAATGGCAAAGATGAATCTGGCTCAGAATAATCAAAAGCAACCCCTCTCTCGTCCCTCAACCTCGACGACATCCTTCAAGAATGGACAGCCAACACCTCCTCCAACGAACGATGCTCCCAAGGCACCACCAAAGAAGGGCTCATTTGCAGAGATTATGGCTAGAGGAAAAGCAGCACAGTCAACGCTAGGTCAGGTCGGGAAGATTCAGCACAAACGAATCGAGAAGCAACCAAGCAAACGTGAAAGAGAGGACGTGAAGGCACAGAAGGCATCGAATCTTCAGAAGAACCTGGCACCAGATAGTAAATTCAGCAAGATGGGCAAGAATCCGGTTCGGAATGGGCAAGGTACGCAACGTACTGGGAGAGGTGGTGGAAAGGCCCGCGCGGAACCAGTTCCTGAGAAGAAGGTCAAGAAAGCAGCCCTGGCTACAACTGGATATACCGGAACGTCGAGACCCAAGCCCGGTGGAGCATCCTCGAGACCCTCAGCTTCTTCCTCCTCCTCACGATATGATAGAGGTCCTGATCGGGACAGACATCGTGGAAATAGATATGGTGCCCGCTATGCATACGCAAGTGAAGAGGAGGAGGATGAGGAGGAAGAAGATGAGCCAGATTACGAGTCAGACCTCTCTGACATGGAAGCGGCCGCATTCGAAGTCGATGAAGAAGAGGAAGAAGCCGCAAAAATCGCTCGTCGTGAAGATGCGCTTGCACTGGCCGAGGAGAATAGACTCAAGCGAGAGAAGGAAGAGAAGCGGAGACGCCTGGCTGCTATGGCCAAGTCTCGGCGCTGATTTCAACGGGAAGGATTGAGGAGTAATTCCAGTTGCTGGGTTATGTTACTTTGGACAGGGGCACTGCTTCGGTGGTCATTTGCATTTGCGAGGTGACAGGAACGGAAGGCATCGTCTGTTTAGCGGGATGGAGTTACGGTTGAGAAGCATTGCAGAAAGGCGTTCAATTCCTTACGAATACTATTATGTATACCAGAGTCATGGTAACTGTGCTGAGTCGCAAAACCGGAGCGCTGAGTTTGTATTGTGGCTCAAGTGCAGACTATGGTATCCTCCTTCCACAATACTTTGGGTCTCCGTTTCCGTAACTTTCATGTAAACAGCTTACTACTCTACACTCCTTAATGACCGATCTAGACACCTACTTAAGGAGATCTATAAATGGTAACCAAAGCACTATCAGCTGTTATTTTATTGACTCCCAGACATACGCTAAGCTAGCCTACCCGCACTGAAGCGATCAAATAATCCCTGTCGTCAAGGTTGGAACAGACCAAAAATATTTCGAGCCTCAATGACGGCACCGTCAACATTCCACTCTGAGAATTTTCCTACCAACGCCGTGGATTTACTTCCTAGGCCAACGACTCCCTGGCTCCGTCACCAAGAATCATAGCGCTGCTCGCTCGTCGGCGAGCCGCGAATGTTACCACAATGGCACTCGTTGAAGTCCCGCAAACAACATCCTACCCTCCCCTCGAAGAAAAGAAGCCTCTCCAAGATCCCCCTCCCGTAGTTATCACGCCCTGCGATCCATGGCCACGACCTTACTTCCTCGAAAATGGATTGCGGCGAGTTGCGCCGTACCATTTCACCTACAACACATACTGCAAGGAGAGATGGCGAGGACGGGAACTGCTCGATATATTTTCCAGCGAGTTTAGAGACAGGCCCCTGGAATACTATGTAAGTCTGGCAAAATGTATTGGTAATTTCTTTTCTAACAGAATTAGAAAGATGCCATAGAGCGCGGAGCTGTGACTGTCAACGGCAAACCTGTGCCGACGACACAACATATCGTGAAGAATGGAGATGTCATATCGCATACGCTGCACAGACATGAACCTCCTGTTACCGCACTTCCAATCTCGGTTCTACATGAGGACGAAGACATGATTGTTATAAACAAACCTTCTGGTGTTCCAGTACATCCTGCTGGGCGGTACAACTACAATTCCGTGGTGGAGATAATGCGGGCAGAGCGAGGACATGCGTGGAATCCACTGCCATGTAACAGACTTGACAGGTTGACAAGTGGTGTCATGTTCATTGCTAAGCATCCAAAAGCTGCCGAGGATCTAAGCCAGCAGATCACGCAAAGAACTGTCAGGAAGGAGTATATCGCACGTGTCAAGGGAGAATTTCCAGAAGGAGAAGTCATCTGTGATATGCCCATCCTGCAGATATCGCCCAAGTTAGGCCTCAATCGCGTACGAGCAAACGGAAAGTCAGCCCGTACCGTCTTCAAGAAACTCGCATACTATCCACCCACAGCCGATTCCGAATCAGGAAAGTCAGAAGGGCAAGAAGGGTACTCAATCGTCAGATGTCTCCCCGTCACAGGACGAACGCACCAACTGCGAGTGCATCTCCAATTCCTTGGGCACCCAATCGCCAACGATCCAATCTACTGTAACAGGCGCGTATGGGGCGCAAACCTAGGAGCCAACGACGCAGATGCATCTCAAGACACAGATGAAGACATCATCACGCGGCTGTCACGCATGGGCAAGTCAGAAGTCGCTGATGCAGTTGCATATCACGACGAGATGGTCGATGAGTATAACAAGAAGAAAGCCGAGAAGATGTCGGGTGAGCTCTGCGACGTCTGCCAGACGCCTCTGTACACCGATCCTGGGGAGCAGGAGCTCTCGCTTTGGTTGCATAGCCTGAGGTATGAAGATTCGGGAGGTGCGTGGAGTTATCTCAGTCCTCTCCCTTCATGGGCTCTTCCACCTGCGGGCTTCGAGGGCCCGACTGAAGTAGGAGGGATGGATGAGCTGGTGGAAGCGGTGAAAGATGAGAATCCCGAGATCGCGTAGCCCTTGCTTGGTTATGCGCCTGGTATCCCAAAATTAATATAGATAAAATTATGCTGCCATTTTCGAGGCCAATTAGAGACGAGTCCTCTAGGTTGGAAATGTAGCTGCGCGACTGTTAATGCGTGCATGACCTCGAAAGTCTGGAACTTGACTGGATGCTTGTCTGCTGTTGGTTTGTAGGCTGCTTTCTATCTCAGTCTTCTGCAAGGCAGAGGTAGTTCCATGGCTAGCACTCTTTGCGTGAAAGCGTGTCTTTGCTTGTTGCTTTTCGGGCAGATTTAGTCCTCGATATGCTCTCAATAGCACTGTAGATCTGGATGCCCAGCATCGTCTTATGAATTTGGCGTTGACAGCCCAAGTGAGCACACCACTTGGATACATAGAGCTAGAGCAATGGCTATCAAATGAAAACTTGCTGCTCGTCAGAAGCTGGAATCGTCGCAGGTGAGACACGTAAATTCTGCATCAAAAACCCTTCCGGCAAAAGCAAAATATCTTGAGCGAGACCGAATCCCAAGATCCGGGTAGCGAGACATCCAAGTCTCATCCGGGTCTCACAGTATTGGATGGGGTGGAATCCGGATGCCTGACTGACTGACTATCACTGCCTAGCCTCCGTACTTGTACCGGCCTATCTTGCTCGGCCTCCCAATAGGAAGATTAACTTGCAAAAAGCGTGTGTCAGGGAATAGAGAAAAGAAAAGAAAAGTGACGAGAAAGGAGGACGGGATGGAGAGTGTGATGTGATGGGCTGAGGCCTCAGCTTGGTTCCGCCAGTTGGGTAGCGAGACGCCGCTTACTTGTGGCCTGATCTGATAGGTCACTCACGACTCAGTGTAACCACTGCTCACCGCCTCGATCTTCGCCTTGGCTGGCAGATATAACGAATCAGAGAAAGGACCTCGTAAAGTGTACTCTTAGTGTGATGAATTATTGAAGGGAGATGAAATGAGGTGGAATGATATTGAATCTCTGTATTGCGAGACCAAGGGATCGACGATCATAAACCCATCCTCGCTTAAGGAAAAAAAAAAACAAAAGCTTCCCCAAACCCCAAACCCAACAAAATACTGCATGGTGCTTCCAGCATCCTCGCTTACACATTGGGGCAGGCCAGATGAAATTGCTGTCTGCAGACACGATTCCATTTCTTAGCAAGTCTGCAGCATCTATTTTGAAGAAGCCCAGCTTACGACTAACAGACACCGCACCCAAAGATAGCACTTCGCCTCTCACTTGCGGCCCAATATTTGGAACGTCAATTTTGAAGAGAGTAAGAACAATTGGACTGGGATATATCGTTACCATCAAATGAAATTGAAGTGCAGTGGCATATTGAGGCTCGGAATCATCTATCCTACGGAAGGGGGAGGTAAAGGAACTGTCGGAATTGAGGTATGATCATGCTAGGATCAGGGTCTCGGCGGAATACTGTGATGAAGGTTTGGAGTGGAGAGGGATCCTGAGTGGACCCGGTGGGGTGGGAAAAGCCTCCAAAAAGCTTGCCGGAAAGGTGGATATGCAAACCATAACACTTCTTGTCCTTGCGAAGACTTTAGTACTCGTACTGTAGCTCTGGTCAGCCTTGAAGTTCTATGAACGAAGAACGACATTGCGATTAGAGTACCTCATTTTGATCAAATTCTCCAGCATGACCTGAGTCTGAGACGTTCTATTATTTCTAACACTAGCTTGAGATGGTGGCGAATTTGAAGGAACACTTGTTTGTTGGCTTGTCATGTACAATACAATATGTGCCCAAGTTTGTTGGTTCTTCCAAAAAAAGAAACGAGGGCATAACGGGAGAACTCAATGACCAATGATCACCACAGACGTGGCCGTGGTGCTGGGAACGGAAGGCGTTTTAACTGTCCGAGAAACAAGCCGAGTCAATTTTGGTCTTGCGAATCTGTTGGTGTTGGTTGTTGGTTTGTAAGTTGCAATACATGTCGGTGTTTGAATATGCCTGCCGCATCGATGACGAGAAGGATCTGCCCTTCCTGACTCTCGACCCAGATTTTAGACTTTCTCACGACTCACAATCCTGCCCTCCTTTGACATATATTTTAATCTCGGGCGTAGATCAGTCAGCCATTATCAAGACGATAAGAGCCCCAGCGGTAGATGTTGAAACGGGGAAGAAGCACAGTCCTCTGGGAGGTCTCAGGCCCAAACAACCCAACATTCATCCTTTCTCCATATCTCACTTCAAACCCTCATGGTTGATGTCCACTTTCGACCTGCATCCTGGCGGCCCAGGAGTCAAGAAATGGTTCCGGCTTCCTTCCTTGGACCCATGAAGTGAGTTAAGGAGTCGGCTGTTGGTAAATCGTATGTTCCTGTTTTGTATCTGCGGGCCGGAGCGCTTTTGGCATCATGATTCCGAAGCCAAGTGGGATCTTGTTGTTCGGGAGTTGGGTTAGGTTGGGTCAATTCTCTGCAAGTGTTGCTCGGGATTTGAATTCGCTTAGGCAAACCTCGTCTGTTCTTTCTGTCCAAGTTTCCGGATCATCTGGAGATGGACTGGGCTGGAGGATATGGGACGACATGGGATTTGAAGAGAAGGATGCCATGCTCTGTCTCATGGTTCAGGGATACAAAAACGTGGGGCCGTCATGGCCTGATGACAGGGTGCTATGTGTGGTCCGTGGAAGGGTTCCATATGTCTCCATGCGATAAGGACGGCCCCCCGAAGATTTCGTGCAGCTTTTGTGAAAAGTTGTGCAAATCAACTGGAGAAGTGGTGTCAAGTTTGGTCGTGTGGCGCGATAGGTGATCTGCTGTTCTTGAGAGGGGCAAGTGCCGGGGTATCTACCTGCGAAGGAGGGTTACATTGAACGTGGATATCCGGCGTATCCAATTGTAGTTAACAGTGAAAATGGCGCTGCATTTCCGTTCGAAATCAGTAGTGTTGGTTCCAAAGAGTTGTTTGCATAAGTGGAAGAACCGCAAACTACAGTCCGAATACCGAGAGAGTAAGCTCCAAGAGGAAAGGCAGCTGGGGCTCCAGGAGTTCAGTGAGGGATTGCACGGACAGACGACGAATTGGAATGCTACCGCTGCTTGGATGCTTCGGTTACAGACCTTCAACCGTGATCTTGGTCCGTTTGCTGGAAGAGATCCACTGCAAACAGGGACTCAGGACTGGCTGGCCGGGACCCTTGCGCCGAACCCCCATGGCCTCCTGGCGGGGTGTCTCACCAACGAACGGCACAATGACTTCTGGAATTCGTGGTTGAGAATGGATCGGTCATATCTTGCACAAAGCTCTGCATTCCTCTCGTGTTGATGCCACGAGGAGCGTTAGATTTCCCCTCCAAGCTGCTACAGACATGTTGAGAGGACATGACTTGTATGAAAAGCTATAGAATGAAAAATACTTTCTCTCTGGGACAGACAACCTGAGAGGACACCACCATGGCTTGGAGAAGGCCCGATGTTCCGAGCGTGCCCCCAGGAAATCTCGACTGTTATTACTGTTTTAGGATCAGCGTCCGAAGAAAGCGAGACGCCTGGTGCGGCCGCAACCGCAGATATGGAGCCTGAGAGGGCGTCTGGATTTTGCTGTCAGTGCAGTTAGTAGGCAATTAGTGGACAGCTAGCGCAGCAATTAGTGTTTTCCTCTTCCGCGGGACGGGATTAACGAAGCAGAGCAAATGCAGAGGACTTGCCTGCTGCAGCTACTTGCAGCGTTTGCTCTCTTCTGTTCGACCGCCGGTACCAGCCAGCCCTTGCTTCCCTTGCTGCGTCTGGTCTGGTCTGGTCTTGTCTTGTCTTGTCTTGTCTTGTCTTGTCTTGTCTGGCCTGTGTACTCGTAGCCCTAATATTAACTGCTGGCTTGTCCCCCGTCAAATCTCCAATGAGCCGGTGCTTTCTTCCTTCCCCTCCCTTTCCTTTCCAATCCCATCCCATCCCATCCTCAATAATCCACTGTCCAAACTTCCGACGCAAATCCTAGCACCACGTCAAAGGATGCTCCAGCTGGCCGGAAACTTTCTTTCTGTCTATCAGCCATCACTCAGCACCACCACGGCTACATAGAGGCGAGGATCTCCTTGGTCCCGCCTCTCTGGTACGACACCCAGCGCATCAATATCATTGAGCATATCAACCCGACAATCTGTCGCCGGTACGAAAGAATTGACCCCCCGACATATGGGAAGTGCTGTACTAGAAACCGAAGGAAACATTTGCATGAGTTCTGGGAATTGATGGACCGATAAATACGACGATTGATCCTCACTCGAAATAATTAATTCCACCATCGCGACAGATCAATCAAAATGAGTGCACCGGCAAAGGATGGACCAGCGGTCCCGGCTGAGAAGAAGGGTGGATTGAGCAAGATGGTGTCAAGGATGAAGACCGTATTGAAGAGAAGCGATGGTTCGAAACGATTGTCGTTCTCCGCAAAGTCTGCTCCGACCATAACACCTGCTGGACCAAGGTAAGGACTTGATGCTTCCCCTTCTCTACTGAATATATTTACTGACCAACAGTGTCACCAAACCCACCGAATCAACACCAGTTGCTGCACCGGAACCAGTCGCTGAGCCAGTCGAGGCCACTACCGCTGGTGATGGAACTGAACCCACCAAGATAATGCGATCCCAGATTGATGCAGATAGAGCTAAGAAGCTGGCCGAGCGATTTGCGGTCACCATCGACCCATCGTACAATGGACCAGACAAGGAGATTTCTCGCATCGAGAAGCCCATCCGGATGCGCATTCACAGATCTTGCCACAGATGCAACACTACCTTCCGGGGAGCCAAGATCTGCTCCCAGTGCGAGCACGTTCGGTGCAAGGCGTGTCCAAGATACCCGTTGAAGAAGGCCGAGAAGAAAGAGAAGGAACCAGTCGTGGCAACTGTGGCTGGGATCGAAGCAGACACGTACTGGGGAGTGCGTCAACAGGTCTTATTGACGAAGCCGAGTCCAAAGCCAGGTGCTCAGCCGCTGGTAAGGAAGTCGCCCAGACAGAGGGTTCGCCGGACCTGTCATGAGTGCAACACTCTCTTCGCCAGAGGAACCAAGATCTGTGGCAGTTGTGATCATGTCCGTTGTGTTGAATGTCCCAGAGACCCGTAAGTTTCCTCGCCTAACTATATTTGACTCTCAAGAGACTAATGATATCTCAGAGCCAAGAAGAAAGTATATCCTGATGGCTACCCTGGAGACGCGTTCTCGACCAACACCGCTCTCCCCGTCAAGTACTCCTGCCACAAATGCCTCAAGGTCTTTCCCCCGGTCCCTCACCCGGATAGCGAAGAAGGCATAGCCCGCAAAGAGAGTGGTGCTGAACCTCTCGCTTGTGTGCGCTGCCAGCATCCCATGTGCTCCGAGTGTCCGAGGGCACCCCCCACCAGAGTCGAACCCGCCCCAGATCCTGAAGTGTTGAAAGCAGTGCAGGCGAAATTGGCTGCCTTGAGTGTCTCGAATACAGTGGCATCCTGACAGTAGCCGCACTTCACTTGGAGACACCGATACCGCTGGTGTAATGAGGAATGAAGACATATGATATGATATCGATGTGTGAGAAAGAAAGAGACGGATACGAATAGGACCGAACGATTACTTGACTGGTTGAGGGGTTAGGATAGCAAATTTTCCTTCATCTATTTCGCTTCCTTACATTCAAAAACATACAGGAACGATTTTATTTGTTTGAAATGTTTTGCTTGCATTTTAGCGGATACGAGACGAGATGCGACGATTTAAAAAATGGAGCAGGCAGTCAGTGTTTCAGATTCTTGATGAGGAGTGGTAGCTGTGGGAGCGGACATGATACTGAGGATATTGCGACTTTGATGTTTCATTTCGTTCTTTGAGATGATGGATGAGTGTTGTGCTTGGGGATTGATTGTCGGAGTTTTGCACGGGATATTGGATTATGGATGATTGAGTGGTAGGAGGGAAGAGAGAGAGAGAGAGGAGGATGGTTGGAGGAGTTGACAACTGGGGAGGAAAAACATACTGACGGATGTGACAGAGCAAAAAGCACCGGTGACCGAGGATGAAATGAAAGAGAATAGAGGAATACTGAATCACACCTCATTCTTTCTACTTTTGCTCCTCTTCTATGGCTTGCTGAGAATATTGATATCGTGATCCACTAAGATGCAACAAATCTAGCCCTCTCAACCAGGGCTCGTGTTCGCCAAATGCTATGACAATGTACTTCGTTTGCATCCCCTCATGCAGTAATCGTAACGTCGCTGGCGCGTAAATGGTCAAAGCTCTCCTCACTACTATTCCCACTCAACTCCCCCTTCTCACACTCATCATCCCAAACCTCGCCCGTAACCATCACTCCTCCCCTCCTCAACCTCGTTCTACCAACCTCACACTCCTCCAACGCTAATCTCGGCCCATCGCCCATAATCAGCCGCCTATGCCACTCCCCAACGAACATGCCCTCGGGATCAGCACCATTGCGAATCTTCCGCCATTCAAGTAGTTTCTCCCCATACATCTCTTCGATGTCCTGCCCCGTACACTCGAAGTTCTTCGCCCAGTGCGGCTTCCCGCCCAGCTCACGCATCAGGTACTCAAAGCCCTGGTAGTAGCGGTAATGGCACGGCGGGTCCGAGTTGCGCGGTCGGTACAGCGTGGCGTTTAGGTAGAGCGTTGCTTCGTCGGTGCAGGTTGGGTCGAGGTGTGGGCGGGGTGTGGTTGAGTTTGAGGTCTCGGTGACGCGCACTTCGACGGGGGCGTGCACGTAGAGTCCCTCGGCGGAGTAGGGGATCCCGTGGGGAACGTAGTCTGGATCTGAGGGGGTGAGGTGGTTGAGCCAGGAGCTGAGGCGGCGGAGGGCCTCGGGGCCTTTGTGGAGGGGGATGGCCCATTCGTTGACGAATTGGCTGTAGAGGCAGTTCATGAGGAGGGCTTGTCGGGAGGGTTGGATGGCGGATGTGGTTGAGCCGTTCGGGAATCCGTATTGCATGCCGAAGACGAACCACTCTATCCAGGGCAGTACTCGCGGTACGTACTGCGCGAGATAGAGAAGGTTGTGATAGACGTGGTAGCCGAGCCAGGCGTCGTAGTAACTCTTCGGTGGTGGTTTGAGAGCTTCATCTGTCTTCTCAGCTGTCCAAACTACAGCTCTTCTTGTATACGGAAACCACCAGACACGTACGAACTCGGTCTGAGTCCATAGTTCCCTCTCCCAAGAATTGAACATCTTCACATCCGTATCGACGATTTGCTTCCACGCCAGAGTAAACGCCGGCACAGCTTGGAATGTGATCTCAACAATGATCCCCAAGGCACCCAGCGAGATGAGCGCAGCGCGAAACAGATCCGGATTCTGAGTTGGAGAGCAAGTTTCCGTCTTACCATTCGCAAGGGTGATCTTCAAAGCCAGAATCGACTGCGACAATATGCCATGGCGAAGTGTACTCCCATGTGTGCCCGTCGATATAGCTCCAGCAATACTCTGGTGGTTTATACTTCCCAAATTCGGCATAGCCAAGCCGACCTTATCCAGCTCCTCCCCAACCATGAACAGGCGTATCCCGCTCTGCATCACTACCACACAGCTTTCCTTATCCACGCTCAAGATCTTGTTGAAGTTGTCGAGGTTCACAAGCCAGGAAGACGTGCATGCCATGTCCGAGGGCGAGTGCCCGCATCCAACCGTTGTAACTCTGCGCCTGCATCGTCTGGCGAGACTGACGACTTTTTCGACCTCCGCGATGGATTGCGGCTGGATATAGAGTTCGGGAGAGGAGTGGAAGGTACGCGCCCATGTTGACTGAGTGTGGTTTCTCGTTGCGCGGAAGGGAATATCATCTTTGCAATCTTGGAGAGCGGCAGTAATGGCGGGGTCCATTAGGGACTAAGTTGTTGAGTTTAGCTAGAATGTCTTTCAAGACTGTAAGAATTATATAAGAATTATGAAAACAAAACTTACGACGGCTCAACCTGGAGCTTGGGACAGAACGGAAACTTAAAATAGGAAAAAGTGATTGTTGGGGGTTTTCCTCAAAGGACGAAGGGAGGAAGAAGTGATCATGTATTTGAGGGCGGTGAACCTAAGCTATCGAGGTGCGTCGCGTCAAGAGGGGTCTTTTCGGCAGAGAGCCTGGAATGGATTGGACGAAACAAGTCGAACACCTGCAGCAATCCACAGCCTCGTCTCATCTTGAATCGTGCCATTACTCTTCCATCTGAATCGCAAAATAGTATAAACTGCTCGGTAAATGTTCAGTCTGTGGGTCATTTCGAAACATACACCTCATCTGAAGCACAAATAACACGACATGAACTTATTTAGAAACAATGCAGTATGGCTAGAAATGTACGTAATTATGCTCCGTATTTTGCATCTAGCCGAGCCCTCAATGTAACCATTTGTTGACAATTTATGTACGGTTGAAGGATAGTGATAGTCAGATCCTTGCTGTTTCTCGGCCATATCATCACGCAACAGTTCAAGGAGAAGTACAGTATCGAGGCTTCGAGTACCATGAACATTTCTTTGAGACATATATCACATCCAGCAATCACGACTGAAGATCTTCTCCCAACCGTCCAGTTTTGCTCAATATCTACCCATTACTCCCCTTTCAAGTCAACGAACACACATGAGCGAATCATCCCCAAAATGACTCGATATCGAGCCCTCCTCTTTAAGCATACTCCAAATCCATACCCTACCTCCCTCCACAGTACGAGATCCAAACTTGACGACCGTACACCCCCTCACCCTCGCAGCCGACCACAGAACCTCGTCCACTTTCTCCTGCTTTAACCTCGCTGCTCTCCAAGCCTCAAGTCTCGAGATAACCACCCCGCTATCCCTCTCAACTTTCTCCTGTGATCTGAAATCCCTTGCTCCAATCCTAGGAAGAGCAGCAAATTCCGAGAGAAAGAACGCGGCCAGAGAATCCATCAATGGTCCTCGTAGCACCAGAGTTCCGAAGATCCCCAGCTTGTGCATCTTCTTCCTCAATCCTTTCTCCGTAGCTTCAGGCGTATCACCCTCCAAAACAACATTATCTCTCAATAACAGTCTCGGCTTCTCGTGAGATCCTCTCGTCATCCACACTTCATTCCTTCCACTCCAAGCCCGTAGATCCCAGTCTTCACCCCTCGCAGTCCTTCCCTCAGATACCCAATCAAGTAAACACAAATTGCCACCATCAGCAACCATGAACTTTTGAGCCTGCTCATAAACACTCCCCTCAAAAGGCTGCACCGGATCAGGAAGCAGACAAACAGCCGCCCCAGGATGGATCGTCACATCCAGCCTTTGCCGCGTGACGACATCTCGTGATGGCGATTTGAAGATCTTAGTATGGCCCTGCGTCACAACGCTGAGCTTCGCGTCGGACTTGACTTCGATGGTGAGGTGGACTTGGTCGCCGCCGACGAGGCCGCCCCCGTACGTTAGGAGGAAGACGAGAACGCTTTTTTGGTCGGATGATGGGGAGGGCGAGATGAGTTTTAGGGGGTACTGGAAGGAGATCTTGGATAAGCCAGAGAGCTTTTGTGGGAGGAGTTGGATGGTTAGGTGGCCTTCTCCGGGGGCAGAGGAGGATGGGGGAAAGGGGGAGGTCATGAAGGCGTGTTATTGGAAGATCGATACAGATCCGTAGACTTTCTCTCATGAGATGTTGATTGTCGGTTAGAAGCTGGGCATAGGTATAGCGGTAAATGTCAGAACGGGTGTGCTGAGATGCAGTATTTCTGGTCCCTCGCCTAAACTGCCGGTGTCGCTGGGAGCAATGCAAACCTACAACGTCTCGCCTCAGATCTCTGCTACTATCAGAGCAGGCCACTCCAGCCATTGTTCGAATACGCAGTTCCCTGCTAATCCCCTGCACATTACGATCAAACAGATCTTAAGACTTTTTTTTTACATGTGGAGTCAAAAAATTGATATAATGGTCAAAAAGCTGCGCGACTAGACGCCATGAAGATAGATTCATTTAGGTGTTGTTACAGTCTACTGATGACTGCCCATCTCAGTCTCCACCAAGACGATGACCAGATCCCCTGTCCCGCCACGACTCCGGAAGAACACCTCCAGCAGCTGAACCAGACGCAGAAGCGCTTCGCTGGGCAGGTGTGAATGCCGTACCATATGCTCGATGATCAACTCCCGGAACAGTGCTTTGCCACATTCTCTTGATAACATTCGGCGTGGGAACCAAGTTTACACCACCACCAAATTCTGGGTACAATCGGGTGAGAAAGTCGTATAGATGGGCGGCAACTAATCCAGTGGCTTGGATCTTTGCTGCCTGTGCTCCCGCCATGACCAAAGTCATCAAGAGCATGGCGTATGGGATGAATTGGGCTGGGATCTGAACAACGATGAATGTTGCTTTCTGGCCTCGAGCATCTTGGGTGCAGGTGTAGCACATGGCCAAGATTAATGCAGATATGAAGACCACTCCCCCTGTGACGAATATGTTCAATCCCTATTGGACTTGTCAGATGAGTTCCAGCGGAATGAAACCAAGCCAACGATGACAAGATGTTTGAAGGATATGTAGGGAGTCACAACCACCCGAGTGAAGTTGATGAATCGACACGAGTTTTCTCAACGGAACTTCCCACCATGCCTACACCGCAATCTGGCCCTAATGTATTTTGCGAATGACGGACCAGTTGAAGTGCAGGGGTAATCTTCCTCGTTTTCAGGAACCGCAATAGCTGGGGGCATAGCACCACGCGGGCAGATTAAGAGGTGGATAGGGGATTGAATGGAAGAAATTGTAAGCGATGGACAGTAGACAAGTCACCAAACTGTCTACTGCAGAAGGAAAATAGGAAAATTTCTGTGTGGACGAAGAGAGTGGAGCCTACCAAAATAACAGAGCAAACAAACAGCAGGTACGTGAAATAGTCTCCGGGTCCAGAGACTCTCGGAGTGGCTACTTCAAGCTGACTGCTGTATGTGTACACTGCCATTGAGTCAGCGAATTGCTTGCAGATGTCGTGAGGAGCTCGTACAGAAATATGTGTCGAGTACGATCCCTAGCCCCTCCCCCGTTATGAGAAACGAGGTCACAATTGTCCACACATATGGAGGAATCTTGAGGAACTGTCCGAGATAGAAGATCACGTAGCCAAAGCTCAACATGCCAGTGTGACATGAGATGGAGAGGAAGAAAGCTGCCGCCGCGAGAGTTCTAGGCTACCATCAGTATCAGCACAAACAAACAGAACGGAAAGGCGCAAGACAAACCTCGAGATGGGCGGAGCTGCCCAGTACATATCCATAGCCGACATGATTGTTTGTACAAAGATTGGATGCAACGACGAAGCTGTAGAAGCTTGCGAGGTAGAGATCTGATGATGAAAGGAAAAGAACAGAACACGATTTTCAATGCGGTCGCTAGCGCTAGCTTACCTATTACTGTGCCGTGGCGCTTGCTGCCTCCAGCCTGGCTGGCCCGAGCTCTCCAGGGGTTGGATCTACCTCACCGATATTGTACCGATGGCGGGGTTGAATTTTCCAATGCCCCTCACCTCCCTAGAAACTTTTAAAAAGTACAACTTCTTCGACCAGGACCAATTCGATTACGAATAGCCTTTGGAAATCTGCAAACTGGCACAAACAACCTGTATACAATACAATGCCTGAATACCCTGTCCTCACTACCACTACCCTGACTGCCCTCCCAAAGATTGCAGAGGGTAAGGTTCGTGACTTATTCGAGGTTGACTCGAAGACTCTCTTATTTGTTGCATCCGATCGTGTTTCTGCTTACGATGTGATCATGCAGAATGTATGCCGTCCCTTGATCAATTGGTATCCCTCCTGCTAATGAGATAGGGCATTCCCTCCAAGGGACCTCTCCTCAACCTCCTGTCCACCCACTGGTTCCATCTTCTTTCCACTGTCATTCCCGACCTGCGAACTCACTTTATAACCCTCGACCTACCATCTTCTATCCCCGAAGCTGATCGCGCTCCCCTGAGGAACCGCTCCATGCAGGTTCGCCGCCTTAAGATCTTCCCAATTGAGGCAATTGTTCGGGGCTACATTACTGGTAGTGCCTGGAAGGAATACCAGCGTAATGGTACCGTTCATACGATCCCGATTGCTGCTGGTCTGAAGAATGCGGAGGCTTTCCCTCAAGGTCCTATCTATACCCCGAGTACAAAGGCCGAGGCAGGACAAAATGACGAGAACATCTCTCCAGCCCAAGCTGCTGAGATTGTCGGTGAAAAGTACGCAAAGCGAATCGAGGAGCTAGCTTTGAAGCTATACACGACTGCTCGAGACTATGCTATCGCACGGGGTATCATAATTGCAGACACCAAATTTGAGTTTGGCCTGGATGAGGAGACTGACGAGATTGTTCTTGTCGACGAGGTATTGACTCCGGACTCCAGTCGTTTCTGGCCTGCAGACAAGTACGAAATCGGTCGCGAGCAAGACAGTTACGATAAGCAGTACCTGCGAGACTGGCTCACCAGCAATGGATTGAAGGGAAAGCAAGGTGTTGCTATGCCAGAAGATGTCGTTGCGAAGACTGCTGAGAAGTATCGGGAAGCTTTTCAAAAATTGACTGGTAAGAGGTGGTTAGATGCTATTAGCTAGATAGCCTATGATGATTCTCATATAAATCTTTGTAACCACGACACTGGACTTGTTGCATTTAAGTGGACGGTTGATGCCTTGGCGGGGCCTTGCGATGACGGCGGCCAAACCCCCACTAAAACATTTCGCCCGCTGAGTCTTCGGTGAGTGGTGTTGATCTTCACGAAAACTTTCTAGCATTTAACTTCAGTTCACTTCCACCACCTTTTGGTACAACTCTTCCAACAACAATACACCACGACACGATAAATCATGGCAGGACCAAAGTGAGTTATAAACATCAAATAATCGAGAGAAGTTTGCTGAGGAGGTACCGACCTCTGAACGTCTCGACTTTGGCTGGCTTACCCCACCATTAAAGCTCATCGAACATACTGGATCTATTCTGATACGTTCTAGGAAAGTTCTTATGCTCGGCGCTGGGTTTGTCACCAGTACGTACGCATCATATCCGTTCCATACAACATTTCCAAATAGCATTGATTAACTTTTAATTGCGTGCAGAACCTACGCTGGATGTTCTCAGTGATGCTGGCATTGAAGTCTCTGTTGGTATGTTGAAGCAATTGATTCCCAAAATCCCCAACTGAGCTTTTTGTAGCATGCAGAACCCTCGAAAGCGCAAAGAAGCTGTCCGCAGGCGTCAAGAACGCCACTCCAATCTCCCTCGATGTCACAGACCTAAAGGCTCTTGATGCCGAAGTTGCAAAGAACGACCTAGTCATCAGTCTGATTCCATACACATTCCACGCTACCGTCATCGAGTCTGCCATTCGAAACAAGAAGCATGTGGTCACAACTAGCTATGTGTCTCCCGCCATGCTTGAGTTGGACGCAAAAGCCAAGGAGGCAGGAATCACAGTCATGAATGAGATTGGTTTGGATCCAGGAATCGACCACTTGTACGCCATCAAGACAATCGAGGAGGTACACAAGGCTGGAGGCAAGATCACATCCTTCCTTTCATACTGCGGTGGTCTCCCAGCTCCAGAAGCATCAGACAACCCGCTCGGATACAAGTTCTCGTGGTCTTCCAGAGGTGTTCTGTTGGCATTGAGAAATGCTGCAAAGTACTATAAGGATGGCAAGGTTGTCGAAATTGAGGGCAAGGAGTTGATGGGCACGGCTAAGCCATACTTCATCTATCCTGGTTTTGCGTTTGTCGCCTACCCAAACAGAGATTCCACCCCATACAAGGAGCGCTACAACATCCCTGAAGCCCAAACCATCATCAGAGGTACTCTCAGATACCAAGGATTTCCAGAATTTGTTCGCGTGTTGGTCGACATGGGTTTCCTGAGCGACGAGCCTGTAGCAGCCTTGAAGGAGCCAATCCCATGGAAGGAAGCCACAAAGAAGATCCTCTCCGCAACCTCATCCAGCGAGCAAGACCTCAAGTGGGCTATTGCCTCCAAGGCCAACTTCAAGGATACCGAGGAGAAGAACCGCCTCATGGCCGGCCTCAGCTGGGTTGGCATCTTCTCCGATGAAAAGATCACTCCTCGCGGCAATCCACTCGACACTCTCTGTGCCACTCTCGAGCAGAAGATGCAATTCGAAGAGGGCGAGCGCGATTTCGTCATGCTACAACACAAGTTCGAGATTGAGAACAAGGATGGCAGCAAGGAGACCCGTACATCGACTCTGGTCGAATATGGTGATCCAAAAGGATACTCTGCCATGGCTAAGCTGGTTGGTGTCCCTTGCGGTGTGGCTGTGAAGCAGGTGCTTGATGGTACAATCTCTGAGAAGGGTATCCTCGCTCCTATGTCTTCGAAGATCAACGATCCTTTGATGAAGGAGTTGAAGAAGTATGGCATTGAATTGGTTGAGAAGGTCATCGCATAGTTTGGACCAACCTTATCAAACGTGTTTCGATTTCGATCGGTAGAATAAAAATAGATTCGCGATTGGCGTTGATATCCCACATATTTTCTGAATCAGTATAGGACCTGGAGGCGTACGTGAAGATATGATAGACGTGTCCGAATATTAAGAGAGCTCGGTACGTTGCATTCGAGATTTGCGATAGCTGGCTCACACATACGGAGCAAACGGTGTGGGAGTACAAGAAAAAAAGATTGAAGGGTTGGCAGCTCGAAATTCAACGAATGGCAACAGCAGGTTCATAGAGCGTTCCCGTTGAATGAGCGATGCAGCTTTTGAAGCAACGAATGGCGGCTGGCTACGCTGCAAGTTCCCTGGCAAACGGGAATTGGCCACATCAGGTTTGTTGACCGAGTAGATCGTGGTCCCATCAGTCGAGAGGAATGTGGAGATATCTACTGCTTCATCATTTATATCGCAGTATTGCACCTCTTCGCCTTAAAAGTGGCCTAGGCAAGCCAATGCTGAATCTTGACTGAATACGGCCTTCACTCCAGGCTATCTACGCTTGTCACCATTTTAAAATCTGGTAAAGACAAGGAGAGAGCTCAACTCATCAAGATGGAAGCTCCTGCTGAACCGGGCTTGAGCAGCCCAATTGTGCCGCAGTCAGCTATCGCAACCTTCCACAGCGTCCTTCGCAAAACAGAACAGGTATATGCCAGGCTTATGGAACTGAAAGAAAAGGTGTGCTAACCCCCAGAAACGAGAATCTCACCTGCCAGTATAGGTTGCTGACAAGTTATGAAGGGATGGAATAATCCCAAAGGAGACGAACATTTCAAGCAGCAAAGACATCGAGCCGACAACACCAAAGGTCAGGATGCAGTCACATTCTATCGAATGATGCAGCAGATTGGCGACGAGATGCAAGCAAATACTAGCGCATTCTCCCACGTCAATCAAGCTCAGCCCGAAGACGATATAAGAATCCTCGATCTGTGCATGGCTCCAGGCGGCTACACATCCACTGCTCTCAAGTACAGCCCAAGAGCGAAAGCCACCGGCATTACACTACCTCCAAGTCAAGGAGGTCACAAAGTCATCCTAAATTCTCCCCGATCTACCGTTCTATACCAAGACATCACCATGTTCGCCAAAGAGTTCGGCGTAGACGACAATGAAATTCCCGCCAAACATCCCGCACGCGCATCTTTCCTGGCAGAACAACCCTTCGTCAACCAGAAATTCGACCTCGTCATCTGCGACGGTCAAGTCCTTCGCACACACAAGCGGCCTGAGTACCGCGAGGCGAACGAAGCGACACGGCTTACATGCTCGCAGCTCATCCTGGCGTTGCAGCGGATCCGACAAGGAGGGACCTTGATTATGCTACTACACAAGATTGAAGCCTGGGACACGATGGAGCTTCTGTACTTGTTCTCACGTTTCTCAGATATAGAGTTGTTCAAGCCGGTGAAGAAGCATGCTATCCGGGGGACGTTCTATCTTATTGCAAAGAATATGCAGCCGGATGCGGAAGCTGCGAATGAGGCAGTCAGGGCTTGGAAGAGGGCTTGGTGGAATGCGACATTTGGTGGTGAGGAGGGGACTGGTGCTGCGAGGATGAGAGTCGATGATGGATATGCGCAGAGTGTTATTGATTCTTTTGGCGAGAAGTTCACTGTGCTTGCGAAGCCGGTTTGGAGCATTCAAGCAGATGCTTTGAGTCGATCTGACTTCGTTCGATGATTACCATCGGCGTAATGAAGGGACAGCTCGTCTGAATTGGTCCATGACTTGGTGGTAACGTTGATTGAAATGACGCGTGTCAGATTTGTTGGGTCACGAGTGTATGAAAGCATTGACAGATGTACCGAGATGGTAAAGATGAAATTTCGGAAATTTATGAAGACATTTGAATCACTAGAACCAAGCACATTTAGGATTCACAAATTCAGTGGTGCCTATTTTGATGTTCAACTAGACCTTGACAGGAGACATACTTGAAGTTTAAGCGCGACTCCAAAAGTAAACAAAGTTCGGCTTAGCGAGGAGCGTTTGAAGCTGGGTCTACAGTAATCATATTCGTACTGGGCCCCTGAGACTGGTTTCCCTCACACCTTAGACGCACGGATTGAGCTAAAGTCACAGAACCGGACAAGAAATAGCAGTATTTGGTTTTCTGACTCGGGCTAGTATTTTGCAATCGCTAGTTAACCACGTAAAGATATAAAGGCAGCGCAATTGTGGTATTGACTTTCAATTGTTGTATCATCAGCTTTGAATACAACCCAGTGACCAACTGCACACTGCTATTTAATGGCATACCATATGATCGATTTTGTGAACGCTTGATGCTTTTAAAGACGTCTTCAGCGCGTTCAGAATTCCCAGAATGTGTGTCTCCGGAACAGTCGATGCTTCTTTGTAGTCAACAATCACCGTACGATCGATAGCAGCTCGGATCGGGGAAATCCACTTTTGTACTTTCGACATCTGCTTCCTGCACTGGGTTTCTTTGTTTTCGATACGATAAGTCGACGAGCGTTGTATTCATTCATTCATGTGATGAATTCCAAAGTCCTCAAGTGCCTTAGAATGCGCAGTCAGCTCTGTACTTTAGGAAGTCTTGCTAACCTGCAAAGTGTTCCTGACGATGAAGATGAAAAATTGTGCTTATCTGTATCAAGAGACTTTCTCTTCCAGGCAAGTTCATGGTGCTCTATTAAAAGCATTTTGAATAGTTCTGCTTGTTCATCTGAATTATTAGATACTAGGAGAACCAGGAGTTCTTATTCCAAGTATTTTCAATATCATTGCCCTAGCAGACGTCATATTCTGAACTCTAAACCATTTTCTTATCTCTATGGCCTGAAGTGGACCTTCCTCTGCTTAAATCCTTTGGAGCATAGGACTTGAAAAGCTGTCACTGGGGGCTCAGAGAAAGCCAGATGCTTCACTACATGAAGAACAGCGGCTACCACAGATATGGCAGTCCTGATTGCTCAGGGACGCCGTACCATCTCCGGACTCGCCTTCATGGAAATCATTCAAACTTGTCAGATTACACAAGCAAACTAATTGCTGTTCTCATAAGGAGTTGGGGAGGAACTCGCGAAGTGAGCTCCACCTCAGAAGCAAAATGCACTCCGGATGCAGAGAAGTCATTTGATATGCTGTTCTATCGTCTATATCTCGCTCTCAAACTGTCTGACCATCAACCCCTTCTCAGCAAGCGCGTCTTTGACCTGCTTAACGGTATATTCACCTCTGTGAAACATCCCAGCACCAAGCGCAGCATCCGTCCTCGTCTTCGAGAACACCTCCTCGAAATGTCCCGGGTTTCCTGCACCACTTGACGCAATGACCGGAATACTGATGGCACTCTTCACCTGGTCAATAAGCTCTAGATCAAAACCGCTGTTCGTCCCATCCTTATCTATGCAATTCAGCAAGATCTCGCCAGCGCCCATGGCTTCGACTGCGGTGGATAATTCTACCACATCCATGTCTCTGGTTTCGCGGCCGCCTTTGATTGTGCATGCGTACCAGCACGATGTCTCGCCGTTTGGTCCGGGGTATTTGGTTTGAATTGTGTTGTGTTTCGTGTCTTCTGGATTCGCAACGTATACCCTCTTTGGGTCTACACTGACAACCACGGCTTGGTTGCCGTATGCTTGTGATATCTGCTCAATGGCGGTTTTGCCAGAGAGTTTCTTCCTTGCGGCATAGTATTCTTCAGCTGCTGTCACAGCGTCAGAGCCAATCGACACTTTGTCGGCACCACTCTTGAAGTACATCGTTGCAATTTCCAGAGCCGAGACCTTCGTGCCATCGGTATCTGTCGTGTCTCTAATTCCTCCACCAATCGTCAACGGCACGAATACCGTTTCTGATGTTTTCCGCAAAATCTCCAACATGGGCAGATCCGCTAACGGGCAATCTCGAAAACTGGTAATGTTCAAGAACGTAACCTCGTCTGCTCCTTGCTCGTAGTATTTCCGTGCCATCTCCACGGGTTTCCCTAGATTCCTGACATTTCCTCCTTCCGTCTTCTCTCTTACATCGTACTGGTCTCCTTTCGTGACGACGAGATCTCCTTGATCATTTGTCCGTACGTCCAGGCATGCGATTACTCTCCTTGTCAGACCTTCCTTCACGGCTTCCATACCAGCAGAGATACCACTATCTTTGTCTCCATCCAGAAATGCCTTGATGACCCTTAGACCTGCAACGCCGCTCTTCTCAGGGTGGAACTGAGTAGCCAGTATATTCCCTTTCGCAACAGCACCAACGAACTCCTCGTCCCCATATCTCGCAGTCGCAACATCCCAGCCCTGACTTTCGAGTTCACCTTTCCGGTATGGGACTTTATATGAGTGGACATAGTAGTATTTCGAGCTCGGTCTTAGTCCATAGACTTGCTTGTCGGATGTGTTGGCACTGTTCCACCCAATGTGCGGTACTGATTTTGAGCTGTCGTCGAACCGATCGAGGTGACCTTTGATCACACCAAGCCCAGGAATGGTGGGACTTTCTGAAGAGCCTTCGAAGAGAACTTGTAAACCAACGCAGATTGCCATAAAAGGCTTGCCAGAATCGATGTGTTTCCTAATGGCGGGCAGGTAACCTGCAGAGGCAAATTGACTCATACAGTGACCAAAGTGGCCCACGCCAGGGAGGATAAGTTTCTTTTCGATTGTTAGCAGTTCCTCGAAAAAGGAATATCTTTCAAGTCGATGATCTGTCCCATTACTTACATCTGCTTTCTCAACATCTTCCGGTGATCGGACCCATTCGATAGTATATCCAACTTTCTCGATGGCATTGACCAGACTCCGTACGTTTCCTGCAACGTAATCGAGCAAGTAAACCTTTGACATTTTGCCGAAGGTCTCTTTCTGAAAAGTAGTGAAGGTAATCGAAGTATGTCAAGAAATGTGAGTCAGGAAAAGAAGATTGGGTCGCGGGGCACTTTTGAAAATATTGCCGCTTTTCCTCACCGCCTTAACCCCTCCGCCCCACTATAAGCTTCATATCCTCTAAGTAGACTTTCTTTCTATCATAGTAAGAGATCGACGACGAAAACTAAATAGACTATCATATGGCGCATAATCCTCTCGATCCTACAGACTCAGCACCGTAAGGCCTCAGCTCAAAATGAAAACCTTCAAGTTGCTCTGAGATCGTGGAGTTGTTCACACACTCCTGAAAAATCCTCGTGGAAATCGAAAAGCTGCATTCGAGCCCAACGATTTCAGTTCATGATACCAGTGTCTCAGAAGTCCCATTCATTGTCCACTTACGTGCGTGCTCGTGATATACACATTTAATTACAAGGTTGTAATGTCATACAATGAACTTTACAGCAGGTAATTCGACGGGCGGCGCCTCCTCTCCTCCAAGTGATGTAATCTTCACAGCCTGATTCTCTTTCGTTCAAGCTTTCTGGGCTATCGCGCCTATCCGATTATTGGTTACAATGCTATTGTATTCGTGCTGATGATATGAATTCTCACACTGTCTCGCTTACGATATAAACACACGATCTGAAGCGAGTCAAGTCAAGCGACAACCGTAAACAAACCCGTTTAAATGAAACGGTAGGTCTGGGAGTACAAGCCAAAGACTTTTATTTGTTGGGAATTGTCAGTGAGACGGAAGCAAGGATGGGAGGATGTGAGAGTGTTCAATATCTCAGCTGACAGATGGGGAAAGGATAGGTGCGGTTGTGGCGAGAGTCTGGCTGCTCCCTTTGTCTCTCGACGATGATCACTCCTGATTGTCACGTTCAAATTTCACACATCAGGCACAAAGTTTGAGGTGGCCGAATCTCTCATTATCCGCCCTGACGAGGGCCTCGTCTGGCTTATCCTCTAGGGACAATCCCGTCCACATCATCAAGACATGAACGCAACATCAGCAATAGCATCCCCATACATCCCAACAGAAATAGGAGAAGAGTGGTGCGAAGTGGTCGCCCGACCGTGGATAGCACCTCGTTCCCTCACCAGAACATGCCATATCCGCAGGACACATACATGTACATGGCGACGAGAGACACGAGAATACTAAAAAGCAAACGCAAATCCTTTCCGTCCTTAGTGGGGAATGTTCAATTTCCAAAACAGCAGAGCGCGGGGGGTATTAGAAAAGTAGAGTTGAGAACGCTTGGTAGGTTCATCGGAAGGTGGCCAAACCTCGTGGTGTTGAAGGGAAAATTGTGAGCGAGCTTGCCGCTCGTAATGTTTCCATATGGTCCAATCTGATGGAGATAGACAATCGTCCTCGAAGCCAATTTGGAAATATAACTCCGAGCTAGGGTACCAATCGTACAACACATACGCAACTTTAGATAGTCTTGGGAGATTTGGAATTCCTGCCAGGGTTGTCAGTACATCTGTGGCAGGTCAGTAAGTCGAGGACATGGGAAGAAAACATACCCCATCTCCACAATGTCATCGACATGATTGCACAGTGCGACGAAGAGGTCAAAGAAAAGTTTACCGCCACTCTCCATTTCTGTCTGCATGGTTCCGCTCCTCTTGAATGTCTTGCGACATCTGATGATCAAGGCGAGATAATGAGCGCGGAGCCGTGAGTCCGTGTCCGGCGTGTTGTCATACGCATACCGCGCGGAGCGAAGGATGGTAGCGACCTCGATTCCACTCTGCAGACCCTGCTTTTTGAGGGCAAGGTGCTTGAGTTCCTCCAGGCCGTACTTCTCCGCTGCGCAGTATATGACGGTATCCTTCAAGAGGTGTTCGCGCACGCTGGAGATGTAGGTTGTAGCCTCGACGGAGCCGCGACCACCAGTATTTTCGGGGTTTGGTGATGACACCGCATCCTCGAGTTCCCAAGAGTTTCTGCGCTTGTTGTGGAGCAAGCGGGGGTAGTAGTCGCCCTTCTAGAGAGAAGTAAGCATTTGCGCAAACAGATATCAGAGGCAGCGCAAACAAGTGGATGTCAAGAACGAAAACATGTGGCAGACATACGTAAAGATACTCGAGAACACATGAGAAGATCTCAGGTTCCTCGTCTGGGAGATCGATCCTCTTGCTCCCTGCCTCGAGGAATTGGCCCCTACAAGCCGCCGCAAAGAACGGCGACATTGTAAGGACATCCTCGTGCGCTGCAAATAATCGTCCTTCCCTGCCAACCGTGAAGGTCACAATCGGCGAGGTCAGAGTGCTGCGGGCAAGTCAGTAACTGTTCTACTTCCCTATGTGCAACAATAAAATTGTTGTTTAGGCAGGCAGCCTTACCTCCCGGCTGGCGGGCTCTGATCGAACGACTTCTGCAATTTCGCCAACTTCGCGGGATCCCGATACGACTTCTTCAGCTTGACAGTCTTCTCCACGCGATCGTTTGTTCTGAACGAGCGCTTGAACATGACTGCGGTGGTTGTGTTGAAGGGGGGCGCTGGATATCGAGATTGTGGGGTTAATGAGCGACGAAAAGAGTGTCGAGGTTGGTTGTTTCTGGAAAAACTGACGCACAAAAGATTGACTGGGGTCCTGGCAAGAAAGTATCTAGAAATTGCGATTCAAAGGAATGAACGAACGTCTAGAGTATTCCTGTGTAGTTTGCGACCCGGATTGGTGTGGTGAGGAATCAACAGAAAGCGGGACGCGTGGGGAAGGACGTGAATATATACCACTCCCAGTAGCGTGCATGCTGACTTGGCTTTTGTGCACGTGAGAGGGCGTGCCCAATTAGGAATAGAGGCATGGTCTGTATTGGGCGGGAATGCATGTTTCAGGATGCCGTGGGTGGGAGAGACTTCAGCTCTACGTATGTTATTCGTTGTACCGAGCTGCAGGAGTGACGCATGTTGTGATGCCTGCCAACGAGAAGTGCGGCTGTGAAGCTCAATCGGGCGCAGCAACAAGCGAATCAGGGGAAATGAGAAAGCGATTGGAGACACGCAGATATTGTGGAGTCAGAGTAATAAGTCACATTGATAAGTGCCGGGAAGCAGTGAGTTCATGGAATTGGGATGTAATATTTTCCTGAGGACCAAAAGTACTAAAAAAATAGTTGATAACTTGGTACGTACCCGACCTCGTAGACTGAACTGGTGGGGTTGCCCAGCCACCATAAACGCATTTTCATATTTTCTTCTCAGGAAGCACAACAGATTATATGTAATCTGCATTATACATTATATCTGGCTTCCTTAGCATCATGGTATTCTCGTCTATCTGCAGCTGTAGTCCTTCCAGGGAAGTTTTGTGCCAGTCTTGTTGATCAGGCTCGCTTATCTAGGGGTCATCGCTTCGCTACAGCTCTGTTTACTCCACAGCAAGTTACAGCTGACGGCTGACCTTAGGGCTCCCCGGTGCATGCAGCCAGGTTTACCGCCTCCCGAAACGTCATTCAACGATTCATAGATTATCGCGGCTATTATTCGAAGATTGACGCTTGATCTTTCTTGCCAGCGCTTTATGGAGCAGCTGTGTACGGGACGTGAATCGCTTTGAGGTCGACAACCCGGAGCATTTCTCTATCACTGTTCACGCAATGATAATACTCACTGTGTCTTTGCGTGACCATAATGCATGACTAGGAGAGACATTACGTCCCGAATTTCTCGGATCAATCCTACTTCAGTCAGCGGCAACACTTCACGATACCCCGGGTGTAAATACTAACCATTTTGAAAGGCTGGTGTTCAGGAAAAGGTAATGGTTTCACCGCTTCATTAGTATACATCTTCCAACGCCTCATCGCATCCATCTCCTCCACCCATCTCACAAACTCCTCCAACGTCCTCCCCTTGCCGGAAACCTTTGGGTGTTGCCATCCTGGATAAAATCTAGCATTTCGTTTACAATGCTTAATCAACGCCGTTTTGCTCGGACATTATCTATAGCACGCCCTTTTATTTGCCACCTCTGCTGGCAATTTATGCAATACGGTTCCTGGCAGGTTGTAAAAGCCGTCACTTCTCAATGCTGTCGGTTTAGTGTCCAGCAGAGGGTATTACTGCGTGTTCTCCGCGCCTTCTTGAAAATCTGCAAACCCTTGATACATCAAATCTTGCACATACCGTCGTCTACGATTCAAAATCTTAGTTTGATCATCAGGCGGGAAAGAGTCCTTTATTCCATAGCCAAAAGCCAAACATTGCGCGTGCATAACAGTGTAAATGGCACAATCGCCCCGAGAGCGCTCCTGGACGTGTCCAGCGTCGGTTCGAAGCCGCCATTCGTAGGGGAGGAACGTGTCGCCTAGGAAAGCAGAAAGCCATGCAACGGTATCTGGTACGCATCTCGAACCTGCGGAGCGAGGAGAGTTAGGAAGACCTCTAGCCACGACAAGAACATTCAGCAATTGATTTTCCATGAAAAGAGAGCTGGACCTACGTATCACCTCCCGAGCATATATAATCCATCGACTTTTCCTCTGGAGAAATCGCACAAAGCGCCACATGCGCATCCGTCTCCTTATGCGGCACAAAGTTAATCGGCAGAAACAGAAATCTTAGCTTCCAGAATTGCACTCTCGTCAGATATTTGCCTGTTTCTTCGGCCATTTCTTCGGGGCTGTTTTCCATCAGCTGAGTGTAGAACAATTGGTGGGACGGGAAGAAGAAGAAGCGTGGGTCGCTGTTGGCGGAGTGGTAATCAATACCAGTGACTCTGCTGTGCCAGCGGTTCGCATAGTCGCAGATGAATTGGAGGTAGGACTCGGTACATATCGCTGGTGTACCGGCTTCGGGATCGAGAACTCGGAGGCCCTGTCTGCTGTTGATGCGGACACCGGTGCAGACTGTACTTTGTCAGACTAGTTGTGGGAGGCATACGAGGAGATGGATGTACCATTTGATTCTTCAGGCCTAGGTGTCAAACTGAAAAGTGGGAATTGTGGTAATGGTTGAACTTGCGCCTTCTCCTTATTCTGCGTTCTAATTCGAATTCGTAAATTCGTCAAATTGTCCAGTGCTCTCACACCTATGAATCGCCTAGTTAGCCCATTTTCCTAAATCCCAGATGACGTGTTAGGTTTCACGACGTAAGTTGAAAATAAGCATTTAAAGACCTTCTACATATGGAGGAGATTCAATAGCAAGTGTTTCATCCATACGTTTATTGAGCTTTTTGGCAGTCTCGTCGTCCGGTGGGCTAAACAGCTTGTCTCGTGCTAGGCGAATGATGGCTACATCGCGGGCGATGTCAGGTTGGTGCTCAGGGGCGTTGGGGCTCATGACTCCCGCACCACAACATGACCCGCAAAAATGCCTGCGCTTGACTTCGGCAGAAATTCTCGTGTCAAACACATTTGAAGCGTTACTGCTGAGCGGCAGATTTCTGCCCATGTTGCTCAAAAGGAAGCGTTGAAAAAAACGCTATGTGAGATAATAGGCTTCATGTCAACAAAGGAAATGTAAATCGATGCGGCTGTAAGGTATTGAACCAAGATGCCGAGTAACAAAGGAAACTTGACGGTTGAAAATCATACTTGAGTCCTTCTGGTCGGTCTAGATCTAATTAGAATTTCTCGAGTCTAGTCTTTCTATTCTAAGTTCTCTATGGTCTGAAACTCTCCTTGACGCTCTTGAGAGCCACACTCTTCGCCTTCACACGGATCTCACTCTTTTCATCCAACCCCTTGCCTTCTAACGTGAATACCTCCTGTACCCTAAGACTCTCCAGATACCCAATCGCTCTCTCGAAATTAGTGCCCACCTGCACAATCCCGTGACTATCATCACTCATAGTCAGACGTCCTCCCAAACTCAAAAATTCCTCGCAAACGCAGCGCATTGGATACGGCTCCTCAAGCCCCTTCCTCAGCGCACTCGAATTAATCTCTAGAAGCCCACCCTGCTCCACTACAACCTTCAAATTCCTCACCACGCGCTCCCATACACCCTTGATTCCCTTCAGACTCGCGTTTGGCGTGGGGCTTAACAGGCGGATGAGATCGAAATGTCCAACGACCTTAGGTTTTAACTCGATCAGCATCTCATACTGCAAGTCGAAATAATCCTCAAATAGCTGCTCATCCGTTCCACCAGCAACATCGCGAGCTTTGGCGTAAAATGCAGCGTCGTAATCGATAGGGATAGTGTGTACATGGTGAACTGAGCCGATGAAATAGTCGATGACGGGATCGGAAGCGAGTTCTTTGATAAATGGTCCGTATGAAGGACGAATCCATTCTCCTTCGAAACCGATCAGGATGGTGATTTGAGAAGCGTATTTGGCCCGCAAGCGTTGTGCTTCGATCAGAAAGGCTTCATGAAGTGGTAGGAGGACAGAGACACTCTCGCCTGCTGAGATCTAAGAGATATGTCAGACAGGAACTACAAGCAGGAAAGAGGACTTACTTCTTCTGGATATCGATCTTCATCGGACATTCGTGGCATATGCTCGGTTAAAGCGAAAGTATGCATGCCTTTCGAGATAGCAGTTTGAATAACCTCTTCTAAGCTGTCTTTTGCATGGCCTGGGCAGAATTGCCCAGAGTGACTGTGCATTGAGAAGGCCATCTTGAGATTTGTTTCTGCTTCAAGTGTGACGACGAAATTGAAATAAATTATCTAGCGTCTGGATATTGACGAGAAAGGTAAAAACTTTTGTAAACGGGAGCGGCCTAATTGATCGGGATCTTGGCTTTGAAAGCGATTTGCTCAATCTCATTCAGGTACCACGTCGTCCTGATTTGGTGACCGCATGTACTACAGACCGTGGCACAGGGAATGGCAGAGAGCGAACACATGTGAGACCGATTGGAGAGTGGCAGAAAGTTGGACTATTCTTGGCGGCCCGCTTGGTGGGGGAGAAGCCTCTCTGGAGGGGCTTATCTTATCTCCACGTGGAGGACTTGCTTTTTGGTGGCTTGGTAGTCTAAAGCAACGACATTTCTCTGTCAGTGATGATGATATTTTATTAACACGATATGGCGGATCTTGAGACGCCTGAAGTATCGATATTGCTACTTGGTGACGCAGAAACGGGGAAGTCAACATTTTTATCGTGCGTATCGCCACTCACCCCGAATCAAAACACGCTGCCTGTCTCGATATCCTTGTCCATCCCAATGTATATGTCAACATGACCCTTCGGAAGCTGATGTTGTGATCATATAGACGTATCAGTAAAGGCTCAATAGCCCACAACAAGAAAGGTCCCATCACTCTCCTCCGAGATGGCGACCAGCCTTTCGTCTTCGACATCACGTTCTTCAATCGTCCCTACCGGTTTGAGTTCTACGATACTTCTAGTCCGGAAAATTGGACTTTGCTACATCCAGATGTTATAGTGCTATGTTACGATATATCATCACGTCTTTCTCTCATACATGCTCAAAGATTTGTAAGTCTTTGCTTGATTTTCGTTTCTGCGTTCTCCCTCGCCAAGCCCTGCCGTCCAAAGTGCATTATTTATTCATGATGTCAACCATCAATTCAACTTCTCATCGTCTCTCTCCTCTCGACAACAAGTTCACATACTGACTTACATCTCAGTGGATTCAAGAAATCAAACGTATTTTTACCCTCCAGAAAGAGCTCCCCATCCTTTTCCTGGGTCTCAAACGTGATCTTCGCAGCGAAGACGATCCGAACGGCATCATCTACCCGCAAGAAGCATACCGCATTGCCCAGGAAATGAGATGTGATCGGTATTTAGAGTGTAGCGCTGTGACGGGTGAGCTGGTTCATGAAGTTTTTGAGGATATTTGCAGGACGGCTGCGATGAGTGGGAAGAAAGAGGGGGAAGGAGGCTTGAGTGAGGGTGGATGTGAGGTTATGTGATCGGTTTGATTTTCCCGATCATCAAGGCATCTATCTCAAGTGTAAGGTAAGTGCTGTAGTAGACTTGCTGGCTGTCTTCTTATTGAGGTGTTCGTGCAGACGATCGCCAGCTTAGGATTCAGGTTAATTTGTAGCTCTACGATTGGGTGGACTATTTGGATTAGGTTACTTGGATACTGAGATGGTTATCTTGTGTTGTATTTCTCATATTATGTACAAAGGAAAGTATATACACTGCAAGTGATAAAGTGTCTAATACTATGCGTCAGGGAAAGTGTAGGAGAAATGACTCGCTGCGCTAACATCCATCCATTCAAAACACCTCCCTTTCAACTCTCGCGTGATCTGTGGTCGAGATACCCAGCCTGGGAAGTTGTACATTTAGTTGTACTCGTATGGAACAGCACCGGGCCAGGTGGCAGTGCTTGTGGTCATTTAATACGCGATTTCTTTGATTAAGGGACATTCCGCCTCCAAGGACTGAGGGAAAAACTTACTGAAACCAACGTCAATGCACTCGTTCTCGAGTTGAGCCTCAGAGGCGATGGAGAGTGCATAGAGCTGGTAGACATCTAGTCCCGAGGGGCCTTTCTCTCCAGTTTTGCAAGCGTTGAAGCCCCTGGTTTCGAACTTCAACTGGCCAACGGTACCATCTTCCTTTTGAGGAGTGAACTGCCATGGTCCAGTCATGGCGCCTTCTGGAATGGCTCCGCTCTGGGGGATTGTGAAACCTAGAGATCCGTCTTTGCGAACAAAAGCACGTTGTCCACCTGGGACAACAGCGTCCATGGAGAGGGTTTGGGAAGAGGGATTGTTGGCAAAGACGGTAATTTTGCCATCTGTAGTTGGCCATTAGCATTATACATCCGGAGCAGTGAAAGTCCGAAGAACGATCGAGACATACCTTTGGAGCAATCAATCTGTCCGGATAGGCAGTAAGTGCCCGTTCCATTGTTAACATTGAAGTTGTAATCCTTAGCATTGACTCCGAGGCCTTGGATGGGGCTGCCGCTGTGGTTGATGATCACGGCGAAGATATTTGGGTTGTGAACAGGGGTGGGATGTATTAGTGTTGCAACTGCAAGGCCCGCAATGGCCGAAACGATGGCGGCTTTGGTGAACATGTTGAAGATGGTTCTTGTGACTTGGAAGGTGAAATCGAGAAATTGTTTTGTGGTTGTTGGAATGCGGTGGAGATGCGTTTTGGTCTTTGAATACTGTTTGAATGATGAGAATTCGGAGGCGGTCGCCATATTTATGTATTTGAAAGTCGGAGGAGAGAGGTCTGGTATCAGCAATGAACGAGCCGAAAACTACGATTCTTGAGGAAGTTGATAGACATCTTGTCGTATTGTCGCAGCCTTGGGGAGAGGTGCGAGCAATATGGCGGCATTCAGTCAGCCAATAACAAAGTCAACCCTTCCCAATTGACAAAGATGTGAAGACTTGCACCAGATCCGAGTGACTGGATCCTGAATCTGAGAAGTACTCCAGGCCGTAAAGAGTAACCAGAGGCGCATCTAGCGGTCAAATGCTGGAGAAAACCATGAGCCCCAACCTCGGATGAGTTTAATTCCAACACATTTGACATAAATACAAAGCACTTGCTCGCACGTAGAATCCAATGCAACTTAGCACGCCCAGTTTAGAAATAAGAAATCGACTTGAGGTCATTCCGAGCAACTAGCTAGAATCTTAACATGTCCAAGGCGTCGCTGGGACGGCTAGTCTATCATCGGGAAAGCGAGTCTCGGTTGATCAGAAGTGACTGCCGATCCATTCCCGTTGGTCTTGCCTCTTTGAGAGTATCCGGGGAAAAGAAAACGAGGTGGCTAAGTGTATTTTATTTCATCTGAACAATCTTCTTTGGTTGCTTGCTGCCAAACTTCTGCATAAAATTTCGCTTGTAGTACATAATTGCATAAACGCACAAGTGGCGCTGGTTCCAAAAGAGGGGGCATCGGTAAGAGGCATCAACAATGCAGCACCAGCCAGAAAAGATGAGCCCTTGCCCTACAGTATCTAAAAGCAAGATTAGCTGAATGCCTGGCCTGGCTAGAAACCGATGAGTCCACTGCCCCTAGGCGGGCGATTGAGGTAAGGGGACATGCGGATTACTACTGTCAAAAGAGCTTCTCACTCTTTATCTTGTGCTCCTTCTGAATATCCTGTACAACTGCTCGCGATGGATACGAGATGTCAGGTTTCGAAGTCCGAAGAATATCACGAGAGTCATAATCTGTCAATGATATCATACTCGTTTTTGCATTGTCAAAGAGTCAGACTCAGTCATGCTATTTTCCATCTCAACCCGCCTCCCGATCCGAAAGAACGGCTCGAGACCTGCAAACAGAACTTCATTCAAGGGTCGAAATGTATGGTGTATACCTCCCGTTTTTAATTGACTCGCTCCGTCACTTTGTGATCTATAAGATATTAGACCAATCAGAAGGTACTATTATATGAAGCTGGCCTCCAGATTGGATGTGTCATTTTCAGCTACTCCTCTCAGCACATTTGAACAGCAATTAAGCAAAGGAGGGGACCAAACATTCCCCAAGGCCAGGCAGACGAGATGATCATATCTGTGATGCTGGCCGAGATATGTCAGAGGGGTCCTGACTCACATAGCATGGACCTCTCCATGCCCTCACCACGTTGGCATTCCCCCTCCAAACCTCGACATCATCACCTTGCCATTGGGCAAACAGCCTCAAACGCAAACGGAGAGTACCCCTCTCGCTCCCATAATAGACCTTTCCTGTGACGAATAACGTTCAGTACAGAAGGTAAAACTGGCCCCCTAATCCACCATTGTAGCGGTGAAGATGACATGCATCCAATCAACAGCCGAGACGTCGATGACTGATGGCTCAAGATGGAGACGGAGCGAGGCAATCCCTCAGGTTGCGCTGCGCTGCGCTCTGTCCACTCCACTCCACTAGTGCGGGCAGCAACTTAGCGAGAAATATTATCTCCTCGTCCCACCGCCCATGATCTTTTTCTTTTCCTCACCACCCAAACTCAATCTCCACAGACAACGAAGTCACACTATAATACACATAAAGTACACACTCAATAAACTACACTTCGTCGAAATCATGCCACAGGCTATCGCTGAGCTGTGAACGCCCGCTGCGGGCGTGCGAACCCAGCACGTCCGCAGTCCTTCAGCCAACGAGACTTTCAATAACTATCGACCTCGACGAAGTACCAGACTCTTCCTGTCTAATCCCGCAGTGACCTGCGACGGAGAGTTTGCCCAATACAACAAAACTTACAGAGTGACGCTCTTTGCCTCGAGGAGTGGACTCCATTCCGACCGATCCACCTCCCCCCCACGACCCTCCGAATTCGAGTCTCCCACACCTCCTCCTCTCCTCCTACATATCTCGATAGTCTTAATAGACTCGAATTGACTTACCTACGAATTCGCTAGGGTTCAGATTCCGTTTCTGACCCAGGACCAGACTTTCCTATCTACACCGCCGATTACATCACGTCCTTGACCCACCTCAACATTCTACGAACACAGCAACAGATAGTGAAAATGTCTCGAAACATGCGACAAAGGTCTACCCCACCGCCTGCACAGAAGATGCCGCAGAGCACTCCACAACAATCCCAAGATTCCGATTCGGACTCCGATTATGGTGGGGTCGATGACATTTCTGGCAGCGAAGATGATGAGCCAAATGTCGAGGTGGCTGAGGAGCGGGCAATCATCTCGTCGGAAGGCGAAGAGTTTCCCGTGGTTCCTCGGCCGTATGAAGAATATGGACAGTGGGAAGGATTTTCATTCGAAGAAGATGCCGCACTACTTGATGGACAATTTTTCGAACAAGCAATCCAGAAGAGCAGTTCCGTAGACGAATCATATGACGAAGATGCTGCAATCGAGAAGCACGTTCACTGGGAGTCGCCGGTGGAGAGCGAGAGCGAAACCATTGGTGATTCTGATGCTGATGAGTTTTGGCCGGACCTTTTCGTGGACAAGAACGAGATTGATCCACACTTGCTCAGACAGATTGAGGCCGATGATGTCAATGGACAATTTTCTGATGATGGTTTCTTCTACGGAGAAGCTGAGACCGACGAAGATTTAGACGAATCCACTGATGCCAGTTCTGATTCAAGTGGTTATGATTGTGGGTAATCATCATTGTTACCCAGGCCAATGCTAACAATTTTCAGCCGATGAATCAGGAATGACAACTGATGAAGAAGATCTCTCGTCCCGTTTCATTCCTCCTCAGAGATCAGTTCTTCGAGCGATCTCAGAAGCCTCAACCTCATCTGAAGAAGTTACCCGACGTAGAGTTTTCCGAGCACCAGTCCTTGCATCATGGACTCACGACAGCGACACTCCATATGCTATGGCCGATATCAGTTCTACCAAGGTCAAGGTCTTCAATATGCGTCGTTTCAGAGAACAGTATGAGATGCAATCCCGTGCTACTCCAATGGCAACACCACAACGAAATATGCTTCAAGAATCACCTATGATCAGCAACTCTGGCAACATCATGATGAGTGCAATGATGTCAGATCCTTTTGATGACAACGTCTCCGGCCAAGCTATTGGAGGTCCCGAGGCATTCTATCCTTGGACATACATTGATGCCAGCGGAACAATCGAGAACCAAGATAGCTCTTCCGTAGCTGGTTCTGACTGTGATGACGAGGATCTCTGGAACATTGATGACCTACTCAATTTCGGCAACCAAGATTCCGATGATGAAGAGGAAGCAGAGCCATCTGATGAAGCTCAAACTGGTGCAGAGGACACCCCTGGTGCACCATCCTCAACACCTGCTCGTCCAACCACTGCCAGAAGCGAAGATCAAGTCCACCCTCTCCTCGATCACTTCAGTAGCGGTACTGTCGGTGCCTTCCGCTTCAACCAGAACCGTCACCAACTTCTCAACCGTACCTCAGTGACACGCGAGTCACTTGCATTCGGCAGTGCTCACATGGAGGGAACGATTCGCGGCGTCAAAGCCGGCCGTCTCCAACACGCCAACACACCCATCACCCCCGTCCGCAAGAAGAAGAGACCAATTCCATTCGAAACCAGTCCTGCTAGCCCAACACCCTACAACGCAAACAAGAAGCGCAAGTACAACGGCGATGAAAGATCCACTGGCCTGAAGCGGACAAGAGGTCTCACGATGTGATGTGATTTACCAACTACACAAATACGCAGAGGACGGCATGTCTCGGAAGAGCATCCCTGGCCTCTCACTTTGCTGGCCTTCGCACACGCGCAACTTGCTTTCTTTCGTCACGGCCACAAACTTTTTCTTTCGACCCTGACTGGTGGTTAGACAAAAAAAGATAAAAGCCTGCGATAGATATTACAAAAGTCGATGTCGATGCTGCATGTTATGCTTTCTATTTCATTTCATCTGTTCCGAGTTTTACAATTCTTCTTTTTTTGTCTTTTCGGATGTGTTCTCATGTATGTATGTATCGAGTGGATCTTTCGGTGTGTCATCTTCCTATCTGATCTACATCCGTTGGATTGAGAGGCTTGTCAGGCCTTTCTCCGTGGACACTGGTGGGGATGGATATGACGCACCAGAAAGAAAAAAAGTTGTTGCGAAGAAAGAAAGACAAAAGTTGGCGATTGTTTCGTTTCCAGTTTTGTGCCTTTGCTTAATGATGAGGTGTCGAATCGAGTTATCACGATGTGATATGGTCTGGTCTGATATGATCTACTGCGAAGCTTGCAAGGGTTTTGATCCATGGATGGTGTAGGATGGCGTTCCGGCACCGAATTGACGAGACCATATATCATGACATGCACGCTACTAGCTTACTTGCTGGCGGAAGTGAGTGATTTGGCTTGTACCTTTATGCAGTTCAGCGTTTAGCAATAAAAAAAAACTTCAAAACCACTTGCTCCCGTTCTATTTTCCTCCCATCCTGTTGCCAAATTGACCGCAAATCGAGATCAGTGGGAAGATGATTTAGCAGGCACAGAACCATGAAGGCAAGAAAGGTAGAGAAGAGGAATGTTTTTGTTGTTTTCAGCTATGCGTATCTATCAACCCTGCTGGATTCAGTACCACCAGCTAGAATGATATCTTCACACAGCCCGTGATCCTCTCTCAAGCCATATTTTTCTTCATCGAACCAAATCATCGAAGAGCAGAGATGCTTGCCATTCACCAAATGCCAGATCCGATGCAGGTTTTGATGTATCAATCATTGAAAGGAATTGTGTTTGTTATGTCCGTCCCATTCATGCCAGGATCACCATAGCCAGCCAGCCAGCCAGCGCAAAGATCAACGCAACGCAAATGTCGTAAAAGCAGAAGTGGAGGGCTCTAGTCTATCGCTGAAAGACGAGGAAGACATGATGGAGCTTGTGTGAGTTTCAACGAGGAGTTGAACTACAGGTCGTCGCCTCCAGTGGCTTCTTGACCCTTCTTGGCCTTCTTCTTGGGTTGAGGGGCGCCTTCCTTCTTGCAGTGTACGACGAGGCGGGTCCATGACTCCTCTTTGTCCCATTCGAAGCCGGCTAGGACTGGGGTTTCGAGCTCATCATCTGCCTATTGGGAGGAAGAGTCAGTGGATGTCCTGTCTACCTCGGTGCTTCTTGCACAGCAACAGGTAATGATGATTGATGACAGTCCAGTGGGAAGGAGAGTAATCAAGAACATACCTTCTTTCGGAATTGCTTGTGAATAGCGTCTAACGCATCCTTGATGGTAACACCTTTCAGGTTCCGCGCAGTTACCTCCAAACCAAGTGGGAAGTGTAGGTCGATTCTCTTGACTGGTGGGGTAGTAAGGGGTTTCTTGAGCCAGCCCTTCTCGGGGTCATCCAGTGTCATTGGTGACTTGTTGATGTGCCTGTGAATATTAGTTTCTCTTCTCCCTTTTTTTCATTCATTGCTGCTAGCACCGAGACTGGAAAACTAGACTTGCAGAGAGAAGTTTTCCTTTTCCATGTGCACTTGCAGGTTGGATTCCAGCAGCGATCGGAATGAAGCTCGCAGGACAAGCGAAAGAAGGATAACTGACCAGTTCAGCTTCTGTGTCTCAACGGCAATCTGCAGTTCCGTTCCTTCCTTCTCTGTACGATTTATTGTCAGCTTTGCTCAATTCGAGTGATTGCCCCGCCATTTCTCTTCATCATCTTGTTATTAACATCAGAACAAGAGCTGGAACTCAAGCCGGTCATTCCGGGCCATTACTGGAGCTTGACACATGATATCTGACTGGATGACACGGGATTGAATATAGGAAGGAGATAGACAACTCCATCTAGCCGCTCGCAGCGAGAGATGAAACAGAAACTCTGGAATGCAATCACTTACCCAGATCAAGAATGTTGTAGACACCTGGTACACTCGAGCTTGCTCTCCGCTTCTCCTTGGGAGGGCTAGATGAGAGACCTTGTACGGCGGAGTCGACCTTTGATAAGGGTGCTGGTGCTGCGTCGGCTGACATGGTTGCTCTTGTTCTTACGACCTTACTTTGATGATGAAGTGTAAGATTGCTTGGTTGATGTTGAAGGAGACTCAGCTGTGAGAGAGTCGAGTGGTGGCTTTGTTTAGTGCTGTGATGGGGAATTGGTTGTAGAAGAGGTATGAGTGAGTGGTCTTGAGGCTTGATTGAGTGTTAATTGAGTGTCGATGTTGATTGAAGGTGGTGTTGTAAAGAAGAGATCAGGTACGATGCAAGAAGAGAAGAGGAACAGGAACAGAGAGAGGGGAAGAAGAGGGGTTTGTATGAAGTGAGCAGAGCTTCGGAGCCCGGGCGTTGGTGCTTTGCCCTCCTACTGGTTTCAGTCAAGGCAGGTGAGCATAGGTAAGAGCGGGGTATGCCTTGACCTGCCTATACTTAATCGACTCAATCAGCTTGAAGCTGCTCACTCGCGTGACTGCCGTCTCCTCAGGTGAGGCGAGTAAGAGGTGTTATTGATGGAAAGGTCTAAATCTCTAGGTTAGGCTAGATCGGGTAGTACTTGCCCCACTTGGCCCCTTCCCCGCAACCAGGACAGGCTCAGGAGTCTGGGGAAGAGGGGCCCACTAGCGGACGACGTGTTGCTTCACTGGGATGAATTAAAAGGTAGGTAACATTAAAGAGGAGAGGATTCAAATTGAAGCTGTTAGCTCTCAAAATCTTCAATTGTTTTGAAGTTTTTGGGAAGCTGCATTTGCGTGGTGCTGTGCATTGCATTGCATTGCGACGACAGAGACATGACGCCATCCTATCATCGAGCCATCCTGACAAGGGAAACGCGAGGCGGGCAAGTTTAAGCTTCCGAGCATCCCACTTCATCCATCATCTCCTGACTGCTGGCCTGCCCTGCTCAGGAATGTGACCACTGAGTGATTGAAGTTCATGTAATTTATGGCTAGCTCACTGAGAGTGGAATTACCACGCCATAACAATTCAGGAATGGTCAGGAACGAGAGAAAAAAAAATGGTACGAAAGGTACCTGTGGCTACAAGTGGAAATGGGATCACGGAATGAGTGAGTGCTGTGAGATGATTGACTCTGCTGAGGCATTTTGAAACGTCCTCAAAGGGCATGCTGACTAATGACGCCAAGAACAGTGCTGCTTGCTGCCTCAGGTACAGATGAGGCATTTACACATGATATTTGCATCCGGGTGAATTAAAAAAGATTGTTACACGATAAGAGCCTCTAAATCATCACCTAAATTGGCAAACACCCTTCACGACCGTCTAGAGTCTGCTCTCTACTTTTTGTAACGCTTTTTCTTTCAAACCACCTCATCACATGGTCACGTTCCGGAAGCAGTAAAAGAAGGAGAAGGTTCCCCTCACCGCCACAAAGTTCTGCCAGGCGCCTCAGAACGTCATTGTAGGTGCTTTTTGACCCACGTCCAAATTTCGGACTTCGGTAGAAGCAGATCGACCTTCTATCGAACCAAACTTGAAACCGAAAACGTGTTTGTTGATACTCCCATATTTTGTCGCGAACATATTCCACAGTATGTATCAAATGAATCTGCCAATTTTCATTCTTACGCGGCTTCTGATAAGAATTCCAGAACTGACAAAAATATCCCGATAGCACCAGCCACAATCTTATCTTCTTCAACCCACCAAAAGCACAGGCACAGGCACAGGCAGGCACGAACAAACCAGAACAGAACAGTACAGTGCAGAAGCAAGCCCAAAACTCAAAAACCCCAACCCCATCATCACGATGGCTCGACAACCCAACCTCTTCGCCTTCCCCACCATCGACAACCTCGCAACAACGCTACGCGCCTACGTGATCCAATGCCAGACCGCCGGCATCCAACGCCACGACTCCTTCAAGGTCGCCGTCTCCGGCGGCTCCCTCCCCAAGACGCTCGCGCAAGCCCTCCTCTCTAAGCCCACGTCGCCCGAAGACACGGTCAGGTTCGACAAGTGGGAGATCTTCTTCGCTGACGAGCGCGCCGTGCCGCTCGACCACGAGGACTCCAACTACCGGCTCCTGAAGGACGAGCTGCTGGACAAGATCCCCGCCGACATGGGCAAGCCCGTCGTGCACCCCATCGACGTCGCGCACCTGGACGACGTGCAGGAGCTGGCCGATCAGTACGAGCAGCTCCTCGTGCGGAGCTTCGCCCAGCGCGACAGCGTCAAGCTGCCCATCTTCGACTTGCTGCTTCTGGGCTGCGGACCGGATGGACACACCTGCAGTCTGTTCCCTGGACATGCACTGCTGCGGGAGACGGCCGCGTGGGTTGCGCCGATTGAGGACTCGCCGAAGCCGCCGCCAAAGAGGATCACGCTCAGCTTGCCGGTCGTCACACACGGTGTTAAGATTGCGTTTGTGGCTACCGGGGCAGGGAAGAAGGGGATTCTAAAGCAGATTTTCGAGGGGGGAACTGGTTTGCCTTGTGCTCTGGTCAATGAGGGTGCGGGGGAGAGAGCGAGTTGGTTCGTGGATAACGCTGCTGTGGAGGGTGTGAGTTTTCCACGGAGAGGGAGTCTATAAGGGGAGATCTTGCATGGGTTTGATGATTGCACTTTTCGATTCGGATCTCTTTAGAATTTTACAGAAAGAACGGGTGTTTTCGCACAGGATATCCCTTCTTTCATTTCAGCAGCCTTTCATTCAGCTAGGTAGAACAAGCAATTCCCAGAGAATGAATGTGAATATTTCCGACAGGTCCGGGTTATCATCTGGTGTTGGCCGTATCGTGCAGAGTCAGTATTGAGAGTGGGCTGTTTCGAGAGCAAGCTCTCTCGTTTAGCGAAATGACGGAATCGAGTCGGTGCTCTCGCCTTGTTTACTTCCACCCATTCGTTGTTTCCATGGGTTTCTCGTGCGAGTTATCAGAACACTATTGAATATTCCCTCCAGCGAGACAGCACTCCGTTCTGCTTGTTTTGAGTCCGCAAGAATTAGACGACGGAAGCTAATCGCATGCTCAATTTCGATCTTGATTTATCTACACGCTTTCAAAGTGGGCTGTTATGGAGAGTACTGGTGCAAAATTATGGTTGTTCAGAACGATCATTTTTATTTCCTTTTCCTTCCCTGCTTTTGGTTGAGAAATATGCGTGGAAGTGACATAAGTGAGGCAATTCCTCCATCGGACTCCTTATTTGTGTTGATTTCAATGTACTCTGTGTAATTTCCCCTTCCATACCTCTCATATCATCTCTTCATTCTACCTCTCATATCAGTTCTCTATCACACCTCTCATATCACAAACAACACGACCGACATCAAGCGATGTGGTTAGCCTCTGGAGACCAGTCCGATTTTTACTTCCACTGTTCAGTTCAATCTCGCTTATTGTACCAAGTCGACTCTTTCCCCCAGCTGTGAATCGTGATTAGCGTCACTTCGATACCCAGCACTCCTCTCGAGAACCATATTTAGCGTCGACCGTGTTACATGCTTCATTCAGCTCATTCATCACATAGTTCTCCACTACAGCTCCTTTCCTTTCAGATGTCCTTTTTGTATTCTTTTCGTGGCGGCGTGAACCTTAACCTCCTTTTCAGTTCATGGCTTCTCTTTTATATTCGCAAATAACCATCAAATCTGCCACATACGACCATAGGCTCCTGGGAAATGGGCATCCCGTCCGCTCTGCCATACACAAGCAGGTGACCGGCAGATTAGTAGTTGGGTGGGTGACCACCAGCGAATACCTGCTGTTGTATGTTTTTTTTTTTTTTTTTTTGACTTTTGTCATTTTATTCTATTCAGATAGATACACCTGATAGTGATGCGTTTTGATACTTGACTCTTAATAGTGTACACTCAAGTGTAGGTTTTGTCTGTTGTAACCTCTCATCCATGTTCTACAAATTTGTGGATTTGATTTTGGAGATACGCCAGAGACTTGACTCGTCGGAGTGTGCCCTTTCATTTTGCTTTCTATTTTCATTTCATCTAACTCGCATTTCCCATCTTAAACAAAAAGATGCCAGGGGCAAAACTAAACATAACATTTACCACACCACACCACATCTCATGACCATCTCCATCACATCATCCCACACAACCATCACCTCCAATCCAACACCCCCCAAACCTCAACTCAAATTCTATCTACCTACAACTTCGCATTCCAAGCCGCCCTATCCGCACTCTCAAACGGCTTCTCCCTCCCATCCCACCAAACCGGACACAGCTGGAACCACTTCTCCCTACTACAAACACTATGCACGCTCCTCTTGTGGCCGAGGTCCACATACTTTCCAATCGTCAGGCCCTGGCTGTTCTCGTAGCTGAGGATCGTGCCGCCCGTGGCCTTGGGCTCGCCGACGATGTTGGCCGTGCGCGGGTCGTCGAGGAAGCAGTAGTGGATGCAGCTGCTGTACCACGCGTTGACGCGCTTGGAGCCGCGGAAGGTGGAGTCGCCGACGAGGGAGTGCCGGCCGCGGTCGTAGGGGGAGGAGGAGTAGTGAGCGCCGTAGTGGTCTTCCTGTTGCGTTGAAAGAAAGGAGATGTAAGTTATCCTGTCTGTTTACCACATACACAACATACCCAAAGCGGAGCTCTCAAGAATAAAGACACAAAATAGGTGAGGAGAGGAGAGGAGAGGAGAAGCCATACCGTCGCCCAATACAACTCAAAATACGCAAACCTCCTCTCATCAAACCTCCCAAAAAGACAAAGCACATGCGGATCCTCCCACAACCTCCTCAAATACTCCCTATGCTCATCCACCGTCCCCATCTCATTCCACCCCGCCGCAACCCTCGGGTCATTCTGCCACCGATTGAACAACCCCAAGTGCTCACCATCCCTCCAATCCACAACCTCGAGCGAGAAGTGCTCGTCCAGCTCGGGAATGTACCGACTGTAGCATATCGAGCCTGGATGCGGTTTTGGGCGGCGGATCGGATGTCGCGCGTAGATCGGCTCGTGGGGGAACTTCATGGTTTGCGTGTAGGTCTCTGGCATCAGGGGGTATGAGGAGATGGGTTTGCGGAGGGGGCCGGACGTTCCTGTTCCTTGGGCCCAGATGGGACGGGGGCCGAAGGGGGAGGAGGCACCTTGCCAGAATGCGCTTCGTAGGATGAGAATTTCGTCTTGGGATTCGGGGGTTGGTGCGAAGGCGGCATCAATCACTTTTCCGCTCCAGGGCTGGGGATGCTCGATTGCTAGGCCGGTGACGAGGAGTTCGGTTCGGATTGTCTCTTTGCCTGTCCCTTCAAGAGTAAGTCGGAAATACTCGTTTGCGGGTGAGGAGATGTAGAGGGCGTGGATTAGGTTCCATATTTGTGCTAGAGATGGCGGAGTATTTTCTGTCCAGGCAAATGTCGTGCTTGGACTGCGGTAGGCGCGAGCCCAGAGACTGTTGTCTGATGCTGGAGGGACGGAGGTTGACAAACGGGATGTGAGGGGAAAGAAGGTCAGATTGGGATTGTGGAGGGGCTCTGGGGGTGTTCGGCCGTTGGTGGGTTGCGAGTCGAGGGCTAGAGAGAGGGTGGTTGGTGCTGAGGAGCTGGTGATGACGCGATAGCTTGTTAGAAATGGATGAGGGAGCTTCACCAGTGGGTGGGTCGGTTGCGAACTCATGGTGATGGTTTAAGACTTTCACTTCTTGATCAATTGTAAAAACACGAGACAAGATACAGAAGGCAAACAAGGTCAGAAGACGAAAGGAAGAAAAGGATCAGATAAAACTCCTCGGCACGAAAAGCAAGCTCCTAGCTTGACCGAGACCGGGAGAAAGGCGTGAGAGTGGGTATGTAGTATTCAGCAGCCCTGCTTCCATTCTTCCCAGCCCAGCTCTCAAATCTCCATCCACCTTCCCAAACTTCCCTTGCAAGGCCGAACCAATCATTACATACATCGGATGCTCAACAAGCATCAAGAGTGGAGTTCGACGTGAAAAATTGCTGGGATAAAGAACAAGACCCCGCGCTAAGAGCATGACAAGCCGCTATCAGTTGATCTGATAACCTAATAATCTTATCAGATCGATCGATCCCGTCTGATTATGAACAGTGGTTGGTGGAGCGGAGGCTACAGTAGAGCATGAAAAACGACTTGATCAGATAAGATGAGACGGGATGAGAACTTTTCTCTCGCCTTGCTCGCCCTGGGACTTGCTCGCCCGTAGACGTCCACCTCTCTTCTCTGTGAGGTCCATTCCCGATTCCATTCTGCAGCGCCTTTCGAGGACGTCGTTATTAACATAGAAGCGATGAAGGACATTCATTGCGGGCCGAGGCATTCTTGGACTCTCGATGCTGGACTTGTTCGTTCAGTGCCGGTGTGCAGTTCTTTCGCCAGTAGATTTCCTAACAAGTATCAGGACAAATGAGGGTTTCTTCCTACATCAGTCAATTCTGCACCACGCAGTTTTCTCATCCCCCCTCCCCGAATTTAATCGCTTGCTTTTACCACTTCCACTTCTACTTTTCTCTTTTTCAGACAATTGTAAAGCGGAAAACCCAGATTCTCAAAACCCACCTACCTCTGATGCGAGTGACACAACCCTTCCAACTCTCAAATACCGTATTCTTTCCTCTCCATCCTCTCCATCCTCTCCATCCTCTCCATCCACCTCCCTCCCCTCTCCTTCTCCCTCCCCTCTCCTTCTCCCTCCCCTCTTCTCTCCAGTAACTTCCTCAACCCCGCACGCAAATAACCCCACCATCACTCTAAGGGACCACGAAACATCCGAAAAACGACGATAAGCATACTTGTATTTCGCTCAAGCAAACAAGCCTAGTGTCATTTATCGTCGACATAAAAATAAGAACGAGTATGGAATTTATTTCATTTCTGTAACGCTTTGCTTTTGCATTGTAGAGTGCTCTCCCGGCCGTGCCTAGCCAGCTATTTCGCTTGGGAAAGACGTAGAAAAACCCGAACTTAGCAATCTATCTGAGTGACTATCCTAGACACCCCGCCTTACAGGAATTGCAGCAATATAATACTCTGTGGTCAGTTCTTCGTATTACGTTCCATCCGATGCTGAGATGAACGTCGCGCTCAAAAGGCCAGATATAGAAACATGAGATCATCTGATGTCATCAATCACGTAAAGTACTCTCAAATCTCCCTCATCATCATCCTCATCCTAAGTTGTTCAGTCATCACAAGACGATCTTTACGAACAAAAGGTATTCAAAGTTGGGTGTATGTATGTATTGTGGGATCTCGCAAACTAATCTAAAGTCCATCGAAGTAATCAAGGTACATAGAAAAATCCACGGCCCGTGTCCATTCTGTATGCACCTGCATATGCGGGGGTTGTCTGTCAACCGATGCTATGTATGTATGTCCGTATCCATGCCATGCATACCCGAGCCGCCCCTATCCCGAACCCGTCCAAATCCATCCTAAATACCAGGCCGAATATCAATCAAAGGGGGCAAGTAGACACTAACGCCAAACGTGATCCTGTCCCTGTAGAAAGCATCCCGAAATGCACAAGAACCATCCATGGACAAAAGAAAAGAATAGCACGGATGTGTGAAGAAGAGTAAATCCAATGAAGTTATCCTAAATATCAAAAAGCAAACAACTCTTCCCTGTGCATAAACTCGTTGCAAAAGCAGGGAAGTGAAGGTGGTGGAGCTGGGCGGGCTCTGGGTATCAAGCTATCGGCCCAATGCAAATGCAAACGCAACGCAAACGCAACGCAAACATGATTGATCATGTATGTGGTGTTATCCCTGCCACAGTGACATATCCCCATAGGTAGTGCCATACCATATCCCAATCCCATATCCGATCCAGGCATGGTGACAAATGAAAAGTGTCATGTCCGGATTCAGGTTGAATGAATCGTCAACCCCCCGATGCGAATAACCGTCGCAAATGCAGTGAAATAGTGAAAGAAAAACTCGTGAATCATATGTCGCGTGCTCGATGACCTGCAAGAGTCGATGCGTTTAGACGTACTGGAGGATGTACTTCTTGTCGAGCCAACCAACTTTGTCAAATGCAGACCAAAGTTTGCTAGCCTTGTTGACATCGATCTTGCATGCCTGTTGAGCGTCGGTCTTTCTAAACTCCTTCTTGATGTTGTAAGCCTCGATTCGCTTGATGAAGATTCGGCGTTTCGAAGTCAAGTAGGTGGCGCAGTCGAGGCGGAGATTGGCGGCAAGGTGAATTTCGTCTGGGTGGAGGAGGTGGGCGTGAGGGTCGGATCTAAGGTCGATAGGAGCACCTTTCCAGTCGACCTTGAGAGAATTGGCTTTGCTCGGAAGAGTGGAGAGAGGTGGGCAGTAGTCAGGCAAGGCGCTGAAGTCCTTGTCTTCCCGAGCAACTCTCTTTGCTGTATCAGGTGTTGAGCCACGATATCCTTGGGTCGCCTTCGGTGGTCGTTGAGGCTTCGTCACTCTGATGCTATTTCCTGATTTGACGGGCTTGATGTTTGGTCTGACTTGTCGTACACCGCCGGCGTGCGCAGGTGCAATCGTTGTATATCGTCTTCCTCCCATCTTCAACATGTTATCCTCTCTCAATTGGGCAATCTCTCGTTGAGCCCATTGCTTTCGATTGGCGTTGTATGCTTGCGCAACCTGTGACTTGAACTCCAGGACGAGCTCATATTCATCGTGGCGCGGTGGTGAGACCTCTCTGAAGACGCTCGATTCTCTAGCCTGGACATATTCGTTCACCATTCGAGAGCGTTCGTTGTTGACGAAGAGAGGAGGTTGAGTAGGGCTGTTGTCAGGTTGCGGGAAGAGGATCATGTCTCGAACGACGCTGGGATGTGCATCCTCTGGACTGACCGTCTTCGATTCTGGGGAGATGGGTGGCGAGAGAGGAGCGAGGCATCTGCCTGTTTGGTTCGAATTGGCTGCCTTCATGGTGAAATCCATTGATGATGCTGAGGATGAGGGAGGGAAACTCTCTTGAGGCGTTTGCTCTGGTGGCGAGAGCATGGTGGTTCTGGCATCGAAAGGTCCCTTACTCTCCATGTTGACGATTCGATTGATGCTTGGGAGAAATGGCTGGGAGGGATTCGAATTATATGTAGGGGAGGTAGTCAATGGCCGAATTGGTGAATGTGTGGTCGACGGGTAGGAGTCATCGAAGGAGGTGGAAGAGTGCAGGCCACTCGAAGTTGTTTTGTCATCCATATCTCGTTTGTATGCGCCTCCCCCAGATGCCTTTGGCTAGTCGTGGCAACTCTCGGAGAGTGTTGCGGATTTGCGGTGCTCTTAAGTCCGCCGACGGTTCAATGTCAGATGGGGCCTGGGGAACTTTGTAGAGAAGTCGAGTTGCGCGTAGGAGTATTGAGGATTGATGGGGGTTGGTCAGCTGAGATGTCACACCGTTCGGTTCTTTGTGAATGCCGGTTTCCAGTCAATGCGCGGACAGGCTACCAGTGTCGAGTGAATTGGTTGAAAGAAATGAGCGAGACAATGGTGAAAGGAATGCGGGAGAGTAATTGTTTCGAAGTGAGATAGAGGGAAGAGAGTGAGAAACAAGAAGAGTGCGAGAGGGAGTAAGAATAAATAGGCTGGGGCTGCTGGCTGGTGCTGGCAGTAGGCAGGTGAGAGAGTGAGTAGAGTAGGGTAGGGCGTAGTGGGTGGTGGTGGGATATGGAAGTGGATGCGGATGTGGAGGTAGCCAGCGCAGGAGTGCCAGTGACTGTGTGGAGGGGCAAGGGTCGTATGGTCTGCCTGGCCTGCGCGGGACTGGACTGGACAGTCTGGAATACCACTGGTACCTGATGACTTTGGCCCTGCCTGACCTGGCCGCCTTGCCTCAAGTGGGAGGAAGTGTGTGTGGTAGATGACTCCTCGTGATATAAGCCGCCGGATGACCAGGTAATGCAGCCCACCTTTCTGTCTCCCTTGACTTACCTTTACTTACTTTGCTCGAGAGACGGCCTCCATAGTATAGTAGGTGCCGAATTGAGTAAGTAGCAGGAGAATGAGAGAGAGGCCACCTGCCTTGAGTTGCCTTGAGTCAGTCCGACCGTCGATGACGGATATCGGTGGCCCAAAGTGAAGTCGCTGTTTCTGGTTCTCTTTGCTTCTGGCCGGAACTTAGGCAGCGGTTAGTTGGCGTATGCCTGCTGGTGCTGGATCATGCTGGTTGGTTGGTTGGAACTCCCGAATCGAATCCTCTTTGTCTGAAGGCGGCTGTGCTGTGCTGAGCGGTGTTTTGAAGGGGCACGAATAGCCAACAACGCGTAATGGAGCACTCAGAACAGGGTAGGGCAGGGGGATTGGATTGTACGAGAAGAATCTGGAGAGAAGTGAAAGGCGGAGGGGACGGCATTGACCAATGATAGAGCAGGCTTGCATTGGGCATGAAGCAATAGATGCCACCACCGAATATGTGTGCTGGCTGCATTGTACTGGAGGCAAGGAAAAGGGGGCCGCTCAGCTCTAGCATTGGCACAAGCCACTGGCACTGGTACTGTAATGCATTGCCTGGCAACAACGAGAATTGCGAGACGCAATTGGGGCAATTGAGAGAGTTGTGGGATGAATTGGGGAAAGAGATGAGTTGGGGGGAACCTCGCTCGCACCTTGAGACGTCTCTGGATTGGCGGAGGGAGTGGAAAAGAGGGCGCGCAACGGTAGGACAAACATCTCCCGGGAGGCATATCCATCCCATCTCACTCGTTCTCGTCCTCTCAGCCTGTGCTGCCTCGCCTCACCTCACCTGCCCTCTTTTCCGCCGTGATTCGCTTTCCAAGCACGCAACAAGAAACGAACGTCGTTGCGGAGGTCGAGTTGTGGTGGTATGAGTCACTCGGATCGAACCAAGCGCGAGAAAGAGAGGGAGGGAACACAAAAGATTTTTAGTGTAAAGCTAGTCTACTTCGGGTATAAATCCCAGCACGATTTATCGGTGAAGCCTGATCTAAAGTCCGACAGCAACTCCACTGCCTGCCCTCACCTCAGCCCAACGACGCATCTTCTGGAAGCAGCGCTCGGGGGGGTACTGTAGGCAGGGCGTGGGCGCATAGTAGCGGAGTATGATTGCTTGCTTGCTCGTTGAAGCTGCAGTCCGATTTTACAGTGTGGTAAATAAAGGAGGGGTGATTGTATTTTGATAATGGATTACTGCATGCAATTCATTCAGTAATTCCTTCCCACCTTTTTCTATGTGCTCAATTAATCTAATCACTTTCATCTACAGCCAATTGAACTTACAATTCCATTCCTGAACATCATCCGCCTATTCTGTGGCGTTGTGCTGAGTTGCCCACCCCACTCCACCGCAATTGACCTCACGCGTCTCCCCACATCGCACGTCGTGAATCGCGGCATGGAAATTCAACAACCAGACTGCCACAAAGGGATGTCTAGGTCCAGTCCAGTCTACACCCGCAGCCTTTGATCTCCCGAGCCACTGGATATGGCGAACTCACCTCTTGTTGTCCCTGGGGACGCAGACAAAGCCAATTCGAGCAAATCAAAGCTATCGAACAATGCAGCCTCAAATGGAGCAACACCTGAAGCAATGCAGCCCAGTACCGGCGGCCACGACCTAGCAGAGCAGATGAACGAGGATGAGAAGCAGAAATATGTCAAAGGTGCTTTTGTTGCCCTGTATACACCTACGCATTCGCACAAGCATACTAACCATTGCCCCAAGGCAGGAAACTCGGAGAAGGAACGTACGCAAATGTCTACCTTGGACACCTCCGTACCGACCCCACCAAATTCGTCGCCATCAAGAAGATCAAAATCCAGAAGGAATACACCGAGGGCATGGCCCCAGACGCCATCCGCGAACTCAAGCACCTCCAAGAACTCTCGCACCCAAACATCATCTCCCTACTCTCCGTCTTCTCCTCCAAGGACCAGAACCTCAACCTCGTCCTCGAATTCCTGCCCCTGGGCGACCTAGAGATGCTGATCAAGGATACGGAGGGTGTGCGTTACGGCGCGGCGGATATCAAGGCTTGGATGGGCATGTTGACGAGAGCCGTCTGGTTCTGTCATGAGAACTTTGTGCTGCACCGCGATATCAAACCGAACAACTTGCTAATTGCCGCAGACGGCGAGGTAAAGCTTGGAGATTTCGGTCTTGCGCGCTCATTTTCAGATCCTTACCGCATCATGACTTCAAACGTCATCACACGCTGGTACAGGCCTCCTGAGCTGCTCTTTGGAGCCAGGCATTACTCTGGTGCGGTGGATATCTGGTCTGTTGGTCTAGTATTCGCGGAACTGGTCATCAGAATGCCCTATATAGCTGGGGATACAGAAATCGGCCAAGTCAACTTGATCTGTCAAGCCATCGGTACACCTACAGAAGAGAACTGGCCTGGCGTTTCCAAGCTGCCCGAATACACGGTTCCGGACCCACCGAATCCGATCCGGGGACGAGATCACTATCTCGCTACCTTTGGGACAGCTGGACAAGAAGGTGTGGATCTACTCATGAAGATGTTGATCTTGGATCCGAGGAAGCGGATCACAGGCCGGGAAGCACTAGAACACAAGTGGTGGGCAGCGGATCCAAAGCCGACTAGGAAAGAGGATCTACCGAAGAAACAGGGGAGCTCTAGTGAGGAGAAGATAGGCGAGGATTTGAAGAGAAGACCTGGAGTATTAGACAATGATAGAGGGCCAAAGGTAGCTAGGAAATTGGATTTCGGAGCCATGAAGTAATTGGATATAACACAGCACTGAAAGAAAGGCATAGCATGGCGTTCAGGGGGTATTTAAAGGCATTCTGTAAAAATAGATTCAAGTTTAATATGTGTTCTTCTATTGTAATCATAGAAACTTGCGCCATTACTTACTTAGGCATCTATGTTTCTGGCTTGGAGTGCTGAGTTCTCTGGGCGTTCGTGTGTTTACATTAAGGACCATCAGTCGTTTAATTCTAATGGTAAGAATCCCATAATACAATTCCTTCAACCACAAGTCACTGCTCCGCAAGGCTGTCCCATGCACCATACACGATCTCACAACACCACATCTCAGCTGCTGGCATGCAGCTGACAAGGCAGGGATACCTACACACAAGCCGACCTCATTTTCTGACTTCAGCCTTCCGTCATGGCAACTTCATCTAGTCAACCTGAAATCCACATTCTTTCTATCCCATGGCCGAATCAATCTGCCTAGCCTCCTCCATCCTAACCCTCGCCCTCCTTCGGCGTCACCATCGTCAAAACCCTACGTTCCTTCAGCGGCTCCTACACCGGCGCCGAACACCGCATCAAAAGGTCTTTCCGACGATGTCACGCTCACCGTCTCCATCCTGACGGAACTGAGAGCTACCGCCGAAGAATATGAAGCCGAGTTCAAGATCACGGTGCGTAATTTTAGGGCGACGAGGGAGATCTGTGAGAGGAATTTTGGGAGGCTGGAGGGAGCTTTGAGGGCGCTATGGGTACGGGTGCCAAGGAGGAGAGGGAGGTAGGTGATTGGGGAAAGGGGAAGGAGAAGGAGAAGAAGATGAGTACGTGGGAGAAGTTGTGTTTTGCGCTGGGTGGCGAGGATGAGATGAGAGTTCTTGTCGCAGATATCGAGACCGCAAAGTCAAACCTGGCGCTTTTACTGGATTGGGTCAAACTTTTCATCCTCAAAGAGTTGAATAAGAAGTAAGTGATGAATTTCAATCCTTTGATGATGATCTAACTTGTAGTTTCAACTGGTCTGTATCTATCTCAATGCCGACTTTGACTAGACATCTCTTAAATGAAGACCAGGCTGGAGATTTGAGGCTACCCGTGCAGCACCTACCTATACTGCTGAGTACTTTGAAGACTGCTGGCATGATACAGGGCAAGAACCAGACACAATCGACAGCCGATGGGGAGAAAGCTGGCCCGCAACATAGGTCCGAAACGGTTGCGAACGAAAAGCATCCGTCGGTGATGAAACACCCAGGCATCAATACGACGAGAGTAGTGCTTGGATCCAGTGACCCAGCAAAGATAACCGCAGCAGTGCCGACCAACGAACGAGCTGCGACAGGAACGCTGAGTCGTCCATTAGGCGAGACACCTCCTGTTGAAAACAAAACCGAAGACCCATTGACAAGCCCGCATCCACATCATGAAAAAAGGCAAGTGGCCGTGCTCTCTTTCTTTCATGTGCTCAACGTCGTCGTAAACTGAAAACTCTACTGTCCGGAACGGCGCTGAATTTTCGCAGACCTTCTTTGGACAACTGAAGCTTCTACGAAGGTTGGATCCTAGAACATGCAATCGAAACCTCAGAACTATACAGCGTGAAGGTATTCTTTGGACTCAAGTCAAAGAAGTCCAAGGCGATCGTAAACAACATACATACAAAATTCTCCCATTCACACGGGAAAGGACTAGGCTGAAGCAATACATTCAAGGAAGAAACAGTGGAGAGAGTCGAGCTATGACAGGCGATGGTGTGGAAGCCGTACTGACCAAAATGCCCACTTAGAAAGGCACAGTGCGAGATCCGGGCTTTGCTCAATGATCGAAACCGCTGAGCAGGTCGCAAATACGAAACCTCGATGTAATCAGTCTACGAAAGTGGCATCTAGTTTGGCATTTTCATTCCCTTCGCAGAGTTAAGGGGGTTTCTGCATGTAGTTGCCTACCGATGGCAATGGTAGGCATACGGGATATAATACACGTCAGATCGGAGAATTGCTGGCTAAGTTGGCTTCCATAGACAGTACCAGACAGAATTTTGTCTTGGTTTTTCAGACGTGCCTGTGTTTCACTGCTAGATTCTCGATAACTGCCGAGGACGCAGCCTCAGTAACATTAGCAACAGTCATGCGGCGAGAGTGTTGTCTATCTGCAAACCATCTAATTAAGCCAGCACAACAAATCACCATATCTCACCTTTTCGCAAATGATTCCCTTTTCCAATATAAGCAAGTGAGCACATTATTTATTGGGTGCCTCTCGCACTAGAGTAGAGCAGCTTTATTTATTTACTGGTGTTCTTCTAATAGCAGCGAGGAAAATGCAGGTAGTAACTAAACAAGACAGCCGAAGTGATCACAACAGACCGGAAACGTCCCCGTCCCAATTGACCTTGTCAACGTGGTCGCCAGCCTCGCCTCTCTGTAGACAGAAATAAGAAACACAATACGTCCAGGAAAAAGTCACATCTCGTATCTCGTATCTGAACACTCCACGTGTTCTTGCTTTTCCCTCCAAAAGTCAATTCTATCGTCATGGTGTTTCATGATTAAACATCCCTGTTTTCCCCGAAGGATTTGACTGGGAGAAAAGCAATTGAGAAACAAGCAAATTCAGGTAATTTCCTACCTTCATGCAACACGTATCATGCTTGCTCGCTCACCACGTTGAGGTTCTGCTTTGCACTGGTCTCGTCAGCTATTGGGAGGACAAACCGCTACCTACGAGTAGATTCGCCAATCCAAGAATTCATTCGTAGCCTGACGATTCTCCTCCATCCCTTTCCTTTCATGCCCGGACCTAGCTTCTGGCTTCGGATGAGAACATCGCATGTTACACAACACAACACAACACAGCCAGCCCATCACATCGCATTCCAACCCAATCCAACCTTCAGCTCCAAATCAATAGTGCAATTCAAACATCCATACCAATAAACGATCTTGACAGTCTAGACGTCCACGTACACCCTCCCTCTCCCCATCAAGCCTGATCATCCCATCTCGTGCAACCGATCATCTGGCGATATCACATACCCACCTACTACCCCAAGTACGTATCAAAACCAACTTTGGAGGTTGCAAGCGGTAGGTCACATGGCCCACTTCTTTTCCTGGTGATCAGATCAGACCAGATCAATGGTCCAGGGGGTTCGATCCATTTTCACATGCCGTGGTCGCAAATGCCACGCTCTTTATCGCAGGATACCCCTCCATTCCATCTCCATCTCAATCTCCACCTGCATGCAATTGACCCCTCCATGATCCTGGCAAGGTCAGGCCGGCCGCACCTTTCATTTCTATTTCCAATTCCAATTGCACCTGGATTTTGACTTGGACTTGGACATCCTTTCCTTCCAAGATTTCAAGAATGAGAGAAGCGCAACACACGATGCTTTAATCAATTCAATCTGATCCAATCTAGTCCAATTGATCGACTTCCTTCATGCATCACTTCCCCCACGCCGCCATCCGATCTCCAATTCCCCTGCCCTCACATCAAACTCTCTTTCCCCCTAAACACTGCACCGGCACCATCATGCGCACGCCCCCATCATCATCATCCCGGCGGTCAGCCATCATGCCAAAGAAATGCGGAAATGCAAGGAGGGTTGGCGTGGCGCGACCTAAGTAAGGTAAGGTACTCGTGCTTCTTCGCTCCCGTGTGATCGACGCCGGCAAGACAAGGCAAGGGAAGGGATAAGAAGGATAGTAATCGATAAGATAAGTTTAGTGAAGTAGCAATCGATAAACCGATAAACCCCTCCTTGGGCTTATCGATACACACGATAGATACAAGCACGACAGATAGATATGTGTGAAGAGGAGAGCGGTGAAAGCTAGTTTTATTGCATTCCAATTGATGGCAACATTTGAATGCGGTGCTTGCGAATGCAATTGGAATGGAATTGGCCTCGATTTCAGTTCAGCGCTGTCTCGGGCGGGTGGCAGCTCAGCAGTGATATCGTGGGGGGATGCTGAAGGAGGGGCACATGATCGATTCTCATGAACCTCCCCGCCGAGCCCGAAAAGTTCTCTCGTCGCGAGGGGCGCTTGTTTGAAACTCGCATGAATCATGTTCAGCATAGGAACAACTACTAGGCCGAGGAATCCCTTGTATATGTGAAGTCGTGAAAGATGTTTGGGTGGTCTCTGCTTCGCTTAGGATAGGGGCTCGTCTACCCTGAAGCTCGCCTGTAATTGATTCCTTGTAAATAAGTGTCTGCCATGCCATCTGTGCTCTACCACCTGTAAAGTGGCTGTATGTCTAGTCTACCAGTCATGTCTGTATCCCTCTAATCCCTCACTAGTGATTGATAAGTGGATGTAAAGACTTGGGAAATTCTCCTTTGAATGTCCAGATCACAAACAATTGTGTCATAACCTCACCTCAACCAGAAGGCCCAGCACTCGCCTCGACATCAATCCTCGCCTTCTTATCCGGCAATGGTCCAGCCTGAACCCTCTCTTGACTCCCATCAGCAACAATCACATCCTCAGCCAAATCGGCATCCCCTTCCTCATCAACCATAACCCCCTCCTGTCCCTCCCTCTCCTCCCTCTGCCGAATCCTCCTATCAACCGCTCTCCTAAAAGTCCCATAGAACAACACACTCCCCACACCAGCCACCACAAAACTCCCACAGATAGCACCCCCAATAATATCATAATTATCGCCGGCCTTTCCCACGCCCTCCCAGAACCTCCCCGTCGGTTCAGCCACATTCAGAATCAGACTCAGCAATTGAATAACACCGATGGCCATCGCGGCCGAAATGGTAATCAGGGTAAGCACGATGCTGTAGTAAAGAATGGCGATTTGATCTCGAGCGAGAGCCGTGGAAGTGTATAGCGTCATCATGAGTGCGCCGTCCGTGGTGTCGAGGAGACACATGCCTGCTGTGAAGAGGATTGGGAAGATGAGGATCAGCCAAAAGGATGTCCCGGATGCGCCTTGTAGAGACGCAATTCCCAAGAGGGCAACTTCAGAGGAAGTGTCGAAGCCGAGACCAAAGAGTACACCGAGAGGATACATCTTCCATGGTCTGTAGGTATCTTGTGAGCTTTTCTGTATATCGCAACGGCCTAGAGAAGGGTTGGAAACTCACCGGTCAATGAACTTAAACATCCTCTTAAATACCCTAAACAACGGTCCGCCTCCAGCCCCATCCCAGGGATTCGGCGTCCTCTCTTCACCTTCCTCGATTATGGTCTTCAACTGCACGCACAGCTTCCACAGGATCCACATGTTCAATATACTGAGGATGATGAGAAAGGCAGCCGAGACTGAAGTCCCGATGATGCCGCCAACTTTGCTGAATGAACCGAAGCGGTCTGAGACGGCGGCTGCGGTTGCGGCTACGACGATGGATGTTATGATCACGATTCTAGGGGGTGTAAGCTGTTGCTTATCGGATGGGTCGAATAGCTAAAAGACTTTTGGGTGGGAATAGGAGAAGAGACTGACGTTGAGTGCCCGAGTGAAAAGAAAGTCCCGACTGTCGTGGGTCGTTGCCCATCTGCTATTAGACGTCGTGTCATGAGATCGATTGCCTGGGGTTTCATTCAGTAGAATACTTTCAAACCCCAGAGAATGTCTGAGAGCTCACAGCAATGTGGTCAGCGTCCAGAGCGTGCCGTAAGCCTAAACTATACGCCAGCGCAGCTGTACCGGCCATTGTCCTATCGAAACGATCATAAAATCAGTGATGCGTTCAAGTTTGAGTCCACGACTCAAGATCCTATTCTCCCAACTTTCATCTCCCATCAAATTTGAAGTTTGAAACAGATGATGACCTCCACTGATTAGGCACAGAATTCAAAATCTATGCCCGAGTCATATCAACTCTCAAAGAAAAGGAACTCACGGATGATATGCCTAACCATGTAAGCACTCATCCAATCTTCAAACCACAATCTACAAGAATCAACAATAGACATGACAAATTAGCACTCACCAGAACAACACCCACTCCCACCCAAACCACAATATTAACAAGCACCAAAGTCCCAATAGTCCCTAAGACTCTCAACGGCAATTTGTTGATTCCTGGCATGCGGCCGTGCACTGCGCGGATTTTACCTATCCAAGCTTTTCGACGAGATGGATGTGGTAAGAGAGCCATGCCGGCGCCATCGCCGCTGAATGGTGGTTCCATTGTTCTCCCTTGAGGTTAGTCTGTTGTAGAGAGGAGAGAGAACACCTGGAGATTGGAGATGGATGAAGGAGAGTGAAGCTGAGCAAAGAACGTGAACTGACAGAAGTGGAGGATGGCGGGGTAGCTTTTTTGGAAAAGAACCGAGATCTCTCAAGGTGGGATGAATCTGGTGGGGTAAATTGCTCGACTAACCCATCCTGACCAATCAAGTACCACATATTAATCTGCTCTTACTCAATTTGTAAACAAAATGAAAGTCTTGGCCAGAGCCTGCCTCTGGAAGGGTATCACTTCTGTATGTCTGTCTAGGATTTGTCTATAGACCTCCAGCTGGTGGGATATATGGGTGGATGAGCATCTCACTGAAACTCTCCAGCTTCTCCTTCCCTCGGACCTCCTCGACCAGCAACGGCATCTTGACCACATTAAATTCATCATACAGCTCTTCAATCTGCTCCAAATACTTCTTCTGCATCTTCCTCCTAGCATTGCACTGTTCGCACTCGCTGTTTGACTTGGGGAACAGCAGCTGATTTACTACGATGCAGTGCGTGTCGATTCCGTAGCTGGCTAGCTCTTGAATCATGCGTTCTGTTTCGTAGAGGGACAGGAATTCGGGTATGCACACGCAGACAAATGTCGTCAAGTTCTCGTCCTTGAATTGGGTGTTGACCTCGCTAATTGTTTCCCGCAAGCCTTCTAATTTCTCCATCATCTCATTCAGGTTCGCGCCGTTTGGTAGAGAGCCATTGGCACCGAGGAGACCATTCAGCATAGGACCGAATTGAGAAGAAAGCTGGGAGACCTTTGCGAGAGCCTTTTCGAGAACGGTCGGGAATTGAAGGAAGCGGAGGGTGTGGCCTGTAGGAGCTGTGTCGAAGATAATGGTTTCGTAGGAGAGCGACTTGACTTGTTTGAGGACTTCTGCGAAAGACATGGCTTCATCGATACCTGGAATCTGCGATACATTAATTCCTGGGCCGTAGATGGCGGGGTTGTACCTACGGCAAAAGCCAAATCCTGCATCATTCCACCCATACCAGCAGCTGGTCCTTCTCCCTCTTCAGCCTGGCCCATAAGCTCCTGAATACTTCCATTGGGATCAATTTCCATCGCGCTCAAGTTTGTGAAGCCATTGATCAGTCTAGCTTCTTTGCCAAATTTCTGCGAGAAGGCATCGGACAAATTGTGCGCAGGGTCGGTGGAGATGAGGAGGACAGATCTGCGGACTTTGGCTAGCTGGATAGCAAGGGAGCACGATGTGGTTGTCTTTCCTACACCTCCTTTTCCTCCTACAAAGATCCAGCGGAGTGTCTTTTGGTCGAGGATCGACTGGAGGGTAGGCTCGAGTTGGTCGTCATCGGTGTTAATGAGGGCGGTGGACATTTTGCGCGACGTAGATGCTTGTGAATAATTCTGCGAACTTTTGTATGGCTGGAGGTGAGTCTAGAGAAGCCTAGAGAAGGCAGTAGGGAAATCTCTATAAATCGTTAAATCGTAAAGCCACACCGTCTGTATGTTGTATGTCGATACCAGGAAATAGAACTGGACTGGAAGCTTCGTCGGCTTCTTGGCATTGCCTTCGTCAGTGGCTAGGATACGCTAGCGTCAACTAGCGTTTAACTGGCCAGCTAGCTCACTTTCTTCCAAAACTTTGAGATTTGATATTATTTACAACCCTCAGCCCTATTTTGTTTTCTACAGAAATTTTCTCAAGAACTCCCCAAGGCACATGATTGCCATCGCCTGCCCATATGGCATACTCGTCCTTTTGATATCTTTATAAAATTGGAGGGAATCTCCCATCCCTGTACCAAAGCTTGTATTCAGCAGCTCGCCCCTCTCATCAATCTGTCCCATGACAGCCTTCACAGCCCGCACAGCCACCTCCTCATACTCCGCACTGATATACTTCTTCCTGACTGCCTTTAGAATTCCGTACGCGAAACCGGCAGTGGCAGAAGACTCGAGGTATGAGCCTTCATCAGAATGATCAATCAGTGTTCGCCAAAGTCCAGACTTGTCTTGGTATTTTTTCAGAGCACGGCATTGTGCTTCTAGTGTGTCGATGAGGTGGATGCGTAGAGGGTCGGTAGGGGCGAGGTCTAACAGCTCGATGAATTCTGGAATCACAATTGTGATCCAAGAGTTTCCTCTCGCCCACCTCGCACGAGCAAAGTTGTGACCCACGCCTCCCTCAGCACTCTCGTCGAATTGCCAGCCATGAAACCACAGTCCCGAGGTAGGATCAAACAGATACTTAATGTGAATGAGGAATTGCCGTTTCGCTTCTTCAACGTAGTGTGGTCTGTTGAGCACTTTCCCAATCTTGGCGAGCGGGAGAACGGTCATCATGAGGGTGTCGTCCCAAAGTTGTTGGGTATTAGGTGTGAGATAGGTGATATGTTGCATGCCTCCATACTCTGTTCTCTCAAGATCATACATGGCCCATTCAGCCCATGCATCCAACCAAGGCAAATATGTCTTCTCGCCCGTCTCCTCATACAGATATGCGAGCGTCAGGAAGGCCGCCATTGTGTTGATATTCTTGGTGGTGCCACCTGCTGCGAAGCGGTTTGCGAACCAATCTTGGATGATCTTGAGTGTAGAGGCTGAGGAGGTCAAGTTCTGGTACTTGTAAAGCCCGTAAAGACCAACTCCATGTGTCCATTCCCAGTCGTTCCATCCTTTGGTGTCGATTATCCGACCATCAGGAAGGGTCATAAGAAATTCTCCGGTAGTGTCCCTAATGTTCACCAAGTTGTCGGTGAGCAGGGCAATAGCATCATGAACAGAAGCAGATGTGATATCTGAGACGGTGGTGGGCATTTTGACGGTGCGGAACAGCTTTTGCTGTGGGCTTCCTGAGTCAATTGGTGATCAAAGAGAAAGCTTTTTGAGAGAAATGGGATGTAGTGGAAGGACACCTTGGGAGACGGAAGGATCTATATCATATTGTCCTTCCTGACTCGGAGACCTCGGTCTAAAGAATCCTTTTTATTCTGTGACTTTGTTTGAAAGGCGATGGCCAAGATGTGGGAGTGGATAATCCCAGCTGCTGTCTTCGGCGCATCTCAAACCGACGTGGGCCGGGCTCCAGCACCCCAAGATTCCCCTCTCGCCAAGAATCGAACCCCAGGAGCGCGCCAAATCTTCTTACAGCACCTCCGTACTGCTGTAAGATCATCCTGGGAAGTTACTTGGTAGTTGGGATAAATAAACCCCTACCCTGAAGGTGTGGTTCTAGGAGCTTCTCCCCCACAAATGGACCAACGCTGATGAAATGATTGGACACAGGTCCTTGCTGAGGCTCGTGCTGATAGAGACAGAGTAGGGGTTTATTTACCCTGAATACCAAGTATGCTTTCGCAAGAAGCAGCTAGTACGATGGGTCTCTAGTCTCAACTGCACACGTACGCTGGCGCTAAATTTCATGGGTCCTTTCAAAGCTACTTCAACTACATCGAACGTCTTGAAGTTTTTGAAATGATAATCGCAGCATCGAACAATCTTGACGAATTTACCTTGCTAGCTAGGTACAGTACGCACTAGAGTGGCGCTCTCACAGCACCTGGGCCTGGTGAGAATCCGAATCGCCGCAGCATGTCCTAAACGACAAGGAGATTTCAATCGAAGGCGGTATGTCTGAACAGAGGACCACAATCACAAGGAGAATCAGGTAAAGTCATAACGTCCAGACGAGCACCAGATGAGATGAGTCAAATTCTGTTAGCAACTGCAAAGGAGGATGAAGGCAGAACCGTAGAGTGATCATTAAAGAATCGGTTGTGGGCATATTGGAAATGACCGGAGACTTGGAAACGTGGGAGGATGCCGGACCTTCAAACTACGGCGAACTATGATCCAGAAGTCCCCAAGGGTTCTGAACCACGACTCCAGTCCCGGAAAAGTGGCCAGTTGACTTCCGCGGCCGCGGCCCGGACGAGGTGGTGGAAATCCGGATTGGAGTACTGATTCTGCATGTTGAATTGGGATGGTATAGTGGAGGGGAGAGTGTTTAGCACTTTGATGTGATGCCCTTGTCGCGCTTATGGTCCAATGAGAGATGCATCAAGGAGAGATGGAACAGGCAGAACTGGTTACACCACCTACCCGAGCCTTACTTTCGATGGGAGGACACGGCAGGAACAGACTGTGCAAAGCCTTCTTGGAGTGGATTAAAGTCCAACTCGAACTTGTCCTCTTTGAAAGTTCCTACTTTTACACGTTCCCGCGTACACCAAATTGCTATGATGTTAGTCCTCTCCGTTGACTTTATACAAGTATCAAGCTCTGACTCCGTGAACATCAGCGATGGTTTACCAGCAAGTCGATTTGGAGTAATCTAAGAGATCAAACAAGATGTCGTACTTTGAATATCAGCCACTGACACCGCTCAAGGCAAGAATCCGCCTTATTGATGTTCTACCGGAACCAAGTTACCGATCAATGCATAGTCCTTTGCACAAACATCACGGTGATCAAGCTCTTCCCCAGTCAAGCAACCCTGTATCCTGCACACTCTCTCACGTTGCTCTTGAGAGTGCGCCTCCATACACCGCACTGTCTTACAGTTGGGGAGATACAGCTCAAAGTGTTGGAATCCTCGTGAATGGGGCTACAGTTATGGCCACTCTGAATCTTGAAGCTGCGCTCCGCCATCTGAGGTTACCAGATAAACCTCGCACCCTTTGGGTCGATTCCTTGTGCATTGATCAAAACAATGATGTGGAGAAAAGTGAGCAGCTGGAGCAGATGCCACAGATATATGTACAAGCTCTTTCAGTCGTTGCTTGGTTGGGCCCAGCTGAACGCAATAGCGATGCGGCACTGAATTGGATTCAGGAATATGGTGGTCGTTCGTTGGATTTGGGCATTGGGACGAAACCGGACCTTCAACTACGTTACCTAATGGATCTGCTTAAGGCAAACAGGAAAGATCTCGTTGATGCAAGGCTCACGAAATTTGCCGCAGAAATACAGGACGACTTGTCTCCTGACAACCTTGAGAATGCGGAAACCATCACTGCGCTATCAGCATTCTTCAAGCGTCCGTATTGGAGCCGTGTCTGGGTCATTCAAGAACTAAGCAGCGCGTCAAGCTTGACCTTCATGTGTGGCAATAGAACGGTGGAGGACGACCATCTCAACCATGCCGCAAGATTGCTGAGGAATTTCGGTCATTGGCAGCACTTACAGCGCACACTCGACGCACCACTCGCTCATTCGTCTAAAGGTTCTGTTAATTCAGTTGACACACGTCATCCAATCATTTTGATGAAGTCACGAAGAGCTGCTGAACCGTTTCCACTTATGTATCTTATACGCGCCTTTTGGCACTTTCAAGCAACAGACCCGAGAGACAAGGTGTTCGCGTTACTTGGGATTGCAAAAGACGCCGTAGACCTCGCCCTTCATCCGGATTACGGCAAGTCCTGCAAGGAAGTCTATAGTGATCTCGCTCGAACGCTTATTCGAAATGGATATATTGAGATTCTGTCGCTCTGCGAGTTCCCAAAACAAATCGACGGACTTCCTTCGTGGGTCCACGACTGGTCGGCTAAGAGCTATAGATCTCCTCTGCAAGAAAGATCGCTTGACAGAAGGGCACGACCTATCACAAGTATGTTAGAGCCCAAATTCTCAGCATCAGGAACCAATAAGACTACAAGTCTAGCAGGCCAGCACACCACAAGTTGGGAAATGCCGTTGGTACTTCGTGCTACGTTCTTGGGCGAAGTGCAGCAAGTAGGCATGAGTTGGGATATCGATGCCTTTGGAAGATGGCTACACGATTTACAGACACTGTCTAGCCTGATTCCTGACACATCTTCGACCGGTGGACGAGCTCACGCTGTCTGGCGCACAGCGGTAGCTGACCAGGAGATTCGAAAGGGAATAGGGAAGCCTAGACTGTCAGAGGAAAAGGTTCGCAGTATACACGAGTCTTTGAAAGACGCGGATATCAGTCTCATGGATGGGCAGAGCTTCCTCCGGGTCAGTCTGGCTGATTACTGCGAACAGCTACGGGTTGTTGCTCAAGGCCGTCGACCTTTACTTGTGTCCGGCAATTACTTGGGCATTGGCCCTAGCGAAACAGAAAAGGGAGACCTTGCCTTCATTGTCCTTGGAGCCGACACCCCCTATATCCTACGTCGGTGTAGTCAGGATAGGACATTGAGGCTCATTGGAGAGGCGTATATACATGGTGTTATGGATGGTGAAGCAATGGAGGGAAGTCCAGTCATTGAGGAAATCGCAATCAGCTAAGCGAAGTGTTTCTCCTCTCCCGCGACACAGTCTGCTTGGATACTTTCCAAGATCTCGTTGTTGGATGAGGTACCGCCTCTCTTATGTAGCAACCATTGGTAGAGATATAAATGGCCAAGAGCGCTTCTAATGCTGGATCGCTCAAGGTGTCGGTCACCACCATAGGATGGGGAAGGCAAATCGCAGCAAGGTGTTCGATTTTGTTGGGGAGGAGGAGGGAAGGGGAGTCTTAGATCTATGTATCTGTGCCGCCAGCCAAAAGTCTTGGGTGGCTCAACTACTCGAGGGATCCTTGGATCCAAGGACAAAAATGTCTTCATAGACCCTTCTCAAAAAAGCAATTCAAATCTATCGATCTATGGACAACGTTGAAGCAAACCCACTCGATTGATACCTTGGACTATGCTCGCGTTTGCCTGTCCCTGCATGCCACTTTTGTGCTTATCATCTTGACCGCCTTCTAGTCTCTTCACAAGAGATAACCAACATTAGAATAAGTGATGGTCGAGATAAGACAAAATAAATGAGCTGGTCCAGGGTTGCCAAAACGGACAACTGGTTGCTGGTGGTTGTCGTGATGTTTCTCGTGGAATTAACAGAAGCTCCTGCTTTCCAATTGACCGGGAAGAGAGCTGACAGATTTCCGTGTTGATACACAATTCTAGCAATTTCGTTTTAAAGTTTTACTCTTAATTTTCATCATGAGGTTTAAGATTGGAGGAGAACTGTGATGGGCCACCCCAAGTTTTGGCCAGAGCCAGGCAGCCAATTGGAAGTCACCAGCGTGGCATTTGTGGGTCTCGGTGAATCTCACCCGACGCCTTCACTTCAGTTTCCCTTTGTACTGATATCATTCATGGCCAAAGAAACAATTACTCACAATGGATAAGAGTTACCAGGTAAAGTCGTAGTTCATTATGAACATTTGGCGATCGCTGACTTGGAGCAGAGAGCCATAGCGCTTCTCAATGGAAGACGCCGGGGATCAAGACCAAGCACTGAGTCTGTAAAGAGCATTCCTGAATCAAGCCGAATGCCTACTTTGCCCGGAAAACCAGACTTGAAGGGAACACCCAGTATATTGGGGATGAAGCACTGGCTTGGCGAACTTGGCCATTCGGTATGATGAGGTTCATTTGGTGTGAACGCTGATGCTGACAGCGGCAGTCCGCAAGCATCAACAGCCTGAATATCATTCACATCGCTGGGACGAAGGGGAAGGGAAGCACATGTGCATTCATCGATTCTTTTATGAGAGCCCACGGGAAACGGACCGGGTACCCACAGAAGGTTGGTCTGTACACTTCACCACATCTGGTTGACCCAGAGGAGAGAATTCGGATCAATTTTGAGCCACTTCCCAGAGATCTATTTGCAAAGTACACCTTCGAGGTGGACGATCTATTGTCACGAAGCGGTCCTCGTGAGTTCACCGCCAGACCTGGTCGTCTTCAATTTTTCGCTCTCTTAGCCTTCCACACCTTCATAAGCGAAGGTGTTGACGCCGCCATATTCGAGACTCACCATGGGGGTGAGTATGATTCCACAAATTTCATCGAGAAACCTGTTGTTACCGCCATTACGACACTCGGATTAGATCATGTGCAACAGCTTGGATCATCGATCGAGAGTATTGCATGGCACAAGGCAGGGATTTTCAAAACTGGAGCTACGGCATTCTCGGTGCCCCAGGAATCCACAGCTGCAGAGGTACTGCGTACTCGAGCATCTCAGAAAGGCGTCAATCTCCAATTCGTCGACATTGATCCTTCTCTCCCTACCGATATAGTACAGCTCAAGCCAGACGTGCAACGTACGAATTGCTCGGTGGCTCTTGCAGCTGTGCGCTCTTTTCTCGAGCAAAAGGACCATAAGAGTCGTTCCAGTCTGAGTGCATCGGATATAATCCAAGGTATAAGCCAATTCTCATGGCCAGGACGGTTTCAAATTATGATTAAAAATCAATATCAGTGGTTCTTAGATGGCGCGCATAATGAGATGAGTGTTAGCGTAGCTGCTAAGTGGTTCCTCGAGACATCCAAAATGCAAACGTACGCCTCACTCTGAACACTCTACAACTTGCGCTGATGTCATCAGGATCAAATCTGCTGTTGCTCGAATCCTCATTTTTAGCCACATCACAGATCACAGAGACGCAGCAGCTGTTTTCGAACGTCTAGCAACCTCACTCGTGAACAACGGGATACAATATGTTATCTTCACAACATACGAGCGAGGCCAGGATACAGATGCTGCAAATATTATGCGCATACATCTTACTTCATTAGAATTTCCCTTGCTGATTCAAGTTTCAGACCCACAGCCCGAAATCCCAGAGACACCGTCTCAAGACCAACAAAATTATGCAACTATCTGGAGAAAAATTCAACCTGATACGAGCATTTCATTTCAGCCCACGATTAAAGGAGCTCTAGAGCTTGCAAGGAAGATCGGTGAATATCATGGTAGTGTGCAGACCTTGATCACGGGTAGTCTTCACCTGGTTGGTGGTGCTCTTTCCCTCCTCCAAACTACGAAAACCTCGGAAGTCCCGGAAACAGGCAATGAAACAAGAAGAGATGAATGAGATGCGCATTTATCTACTATTGCTTTCATTTAACCTTGCTTTTTGGGTCATAGTACAGAGCAAAAGGCAATGGGGAATGGCAACGGTGGCAAACCGTTTTGTATATATTACTGGAGGGATCTTGTTATGGCGTACAAAGATTGGAAGAGTTGTAGTCTTGATTCCGAGTATTGAAATACAGCAAAGGAGGAAAGAGACCCATGCGATTGGTGTAGAATAGAGGTTCATTCCGTGGAGTCAATCTGCAAATTTTGGTTTGAGTATGGATTTTTCTGCCACGTTCAAGCCATTCCATTCTCCATCTTCTCAACGCCAAAGCATGAGAATATCCAATACCTCTGTCTTCAGACATTCCCACACTGTACACACTTCAAAGTTGCTGGGGGTGGGCGGGCCAAATATTAGCATCTGTTTACTTCGCATCACGCTAGAAGAATTTCACAGTTCAACTGGACTGTGGCCAGTGGCTATGAGCAAGGGGACCTTTTCAACTCGAATTCTCTGCATTTACTGGAGTCACCCATCTCAGAACAAGTTGCGTCCTCCTTCAGAGAAGCCAGACCGTGGTTTGATGACTTTCCTGACTTTGATCTCTGCTTCTATCCAACTTACTCTTTGGAGGTGGAGGATATCGGAATCTGATTACGCGTGGTGGATAAGGGACTTGAGGTAAATGTGATCACACCTTCATGCAGCTATGAGCTGTCAGGACTTCCATCATACCAGAGAATAGCTAGCAAAAGATGCATACATAAATCTATTCGAAGTCTCTGAGCCCATAATAAGCCCCAGCCAAGGCCGCTACTGTCTGTCTTGAGTCTCTTCAATGCTCTAAAAATTTATCCCTTGTATTGAGGTACATATGTGCGTATGGGCTAGCAGCTCGTTGGGCCGTACGATGTTGTTGTTTGGGATGTGCGAATTTCACTCAACGCAAAGCACAAGAGCACGCAGTAAATGTTGAAAGTTGTGATGAGTGAAGATTCCTGCTCATTAGGACTAGGTCAAAGCAACTCCCGCTCGACGACCTCAATTAACCAATAATAATATACAATACATCCACCTCCTGCCTTCCCCCCTCGCCCCTGCTTTTCTCACAGGTTTGGATCATTAATCTCCCCTTCTTTCGGCGCACTCTCCGTCACTGTCCCACAAGCCTTGCACGTCCTCTTACTCTCACTCCCCTTAAACGCATTAACCGCCTCCTTAATCTGACTCCCCAAATCCGTACAATGGAAGCTCTCCTCATAAACAATCTGCCTACAACTCTCATTCGCACAATACCACCTCAAGGTATCGACGCTGTCGGCCGGGCGCGGCTGCTCCAATACTACTCCTACCGTGTTGGCGAAGCGTACGGGATTGTGCGGTGTGTTTGGCGGGAGGAGGAACATGCTACCCTCGGTGATGAAGATGTCTTTGAATTCGCTGCCGTCGACGACTTTGAGGAGCATGGTGCCGCGGTATTGGTAGAACCATTCCGGAGTGGTGTTGATGTGGTAGTCTGTTCGGGCGTTGGGACCGCCGACGATCTGGAGAGAGCAGGAAGGTTAGTTACAATTGCACAGTTTCGGGTGGATAAGAGTGGATTTTACCATGACGGTCATGTCATCGTTGTACACGCAGTAATTGTTGATCGGGGGTTTGAGGAGGTGGGAGTTCTCTTCTAACCTGGAGCTTATTAGCCGTCCTTCTTTTTTGCGTTCATGTTGTGAGACAGTACCATTTCGGGATATTGAGAGGCGTAGATAGCATTTTTGCTGCAGAAAGAATTGACCTTGGGACGATTGAAGTGGTTGAGAGCTGTTAGAAAGGTTGAAAGAGCTGCAGGTAAAGATATCTGTATTTGGAGGGGTAATATCCTCGGTGGCGTTTGGCGGGGTTATCGAGTCACAAAACTGTGCTTATGAATAACTTACAGGGTTCTCCCTCAGGGACTGCCTGCGCCAGAGGTCACTGGCCAGTCGCTAAATTCTTACCTCCCGAGTCCCGAGTTTATTGCCTCGTGAGATGACATCCACAAGCATCACGAAGATTGACCACCAAATCGGTCATAATTTCAACTATCTTTTAAGCCATATCAAATGTAATGTCGGGAGGAAGCCCGGGACTAAAAACGCTCTCGAGACTCTTATTTGAAGCTATATTCTGCATTGGTGGTGAGGGGAAGCGTAAGGATGGAAAGTCAATAGTCTTACCGACAATATAAAAGGCTAGAGCAAGAGAGTTTTTCAACTCTGACGGTCCGGATGAAAGATTCGAAAAAATTTATGATTCGATTGAGCTAGTAGCTAGATCGACAATACTGACACCAGTTGTCCGATATTGCCGATCGGACTGACTAACAGCTCAGAACGCTGATTTATCATCGTTTCATGTATTGATGAGTGACAGTGTCTCCAGAGCACGAAGAATAAGATGAACACATGTGAAACCCACAAGGGCAAGAGCAAATATTTATATACTAGAACTCAGGTCGATATCACAAGAAAATCCTAGAAATGGCAGTGCAAAGGTACATTTAAATTCAACCTAAACACATGCCAAAAAAAGCAAAATGTTTTCCCCATCTAACTCCATCTCCTCCAAATCGAGCTTCAAATCAAAAGTGAAGGTCTTGGTTGTGAATTACATATCTCCCCTTCCCCAGTCCCTCCTTGTCTAGCCATGCCGTGTTGTAATATGATGTGAAGCAATGTCGTGTGATGAGTGGTTGACTACAAGCCTGCGTCGGTGGCCGCTGTTCAATGTTAGACTATGATATGTGTGGAGGGAAGTGAGAGAGAAGTAGCTTGTTGGGACGGGGATGGAGATAGACTTGCACATACCCTTGTATACAGATGCGGAATCGAAAGCGACAACGTTTCCGGAGGCATCAGACATGGCGGCGGCTTCGGTGTTCACTTGACGGGCTGTGATATCTGAAAGGTCAGCCAAGCAAATCTTCACAAGAGATCTATGAATACTGGGCGGGAATTACCCATTCTTCGTTGACTTCATGAAAACCAAAAGGGAAGAACTAACCATCAAGACGTTGAGGCATGGCAATGGGACCAGCAAAGGCAACAGCCACAAGGGAAAGAAGAGCAACGATAGTGAACTGCATGATTGCTGTTGTGTGGGTGACCTTTAAAAGTTCGGTAGATAAAGGAGTGTGAGGATAAGGGTCGTCCGGCGACAATGATATGCACTGGCTAGCAGATGAAGAAAGTAAAGTAGATGGGGAAACGGGAAGGAACGTTTGATTTAAAATTCGAATGGAGTGAAAAGATAGAGGATGAGGAAAGGAGAGAGAAAGCAGGATGGGGTGGGAAGGGATATGGTATTTGTATCGCCAAGGTGGGAACGAATCCCCCTGCTTCGCCTTGGGGGAGGGTAGGGGTTTGGAGATAGCCAAGACAGTGGTTTCGCCGCACGGGATCGTGGCCAGACTTCTGGCTGGTCTTTCTGTCATAGCCCCCCTGCCATCCCATGATGGAGCTGTCAGCGTTGCAAGCCTGGGGTGATGGGTCCGGAAAATGTCTAAATTCAAGCTTGAATTGGGGCTGATCAGGTGTTAGTGAGACTTGTGCTGTTTAGGAAGAGGCTTGTCTTGCGGCTTGGGTCTTGCGAGCTTGAAGCATGTCCTTGCAATTGGTTGTATGACGATGAAAAGAGGACCAAGGTCGTCTTGCTGTGGGACTTCAGATCCCTCATGAAGAAGACGAATCTGGAGGCGAAGCATCTTGAGACGAGGCTGAGACGAGGATGGAGTTAGAGCCGTCGAAGCGAGGGGGGGACAAAGCTTATTGACAAACAAGAGCAGGCAAAGATGGGAAGAACAGATCCCGAGGATTCATTCATGCGTTACGAGGCCTTTGTTTTCAGACCATATTTGAGCTTATTATTTCGGGAGCCCACATGGCTCTGGTTGTTCGTTAGATGTGAAGCTGAGTGTGTGATCAAGGAGGAAGTTCAGACTCTTGAAAGATGAGATATGAAACGACATTCAGGGGTATCACGTGCAGTCGTTTGCATGGTGACATCGATTTTTTGGTTTCCTGACGAAGATGAGTAGCAATGATAATGCTGACTTCTCCAAAACTTAAGAAAGTACTTCAAAACGTTTGAAGTCGAAGCAGATTAACAGCGAGTGCTGCTGATGTCAGCTAGCGCTAGCTTATGCAAGCTGGATACCCGAAATGGTAAGCTTGGGTCGCCCGAAATACCCCGCCATGGATACCCCTCTTCTGGAACCAGCTCTGGAGCAACGTCTGTCAACATCCATCACTTTCATATCACGCTTCTCACACCCATTTGCTTTCCTCCACCCCTCTCACCACCGCCATGGCCTCCGTAGAGCACTGTCTCTACTGTTTCGGTGTTCTAGCTACAACCCTCGAGGACAAAGGTGCAGACCCTATCTCTCTCGAACGAATTCAAGAGACATGGCCGTCCTACCCTAAAGGTCTTGAGGATGACATTCGTATGGCCTCTGCCGAACTTGAAAATGACCTTGAAGAACCCGAGAACGACCATCAAATCAGGGACGAATTAGACGGACTCGAACCAGCAGCAGACAAAGCCTCATCGTCGCGCCTCCGGCTCCCAGCTTTGCAGCGCCTAGGTCGTTCGAGCAATTCTCCAGCGTCTTCATCTTCTACGCCAAGCTCTGCATCATCAACTTCCCTCGCACCTTCAACTACGGCAACGACGCCAGAATCCTTCAGCCAGGTCGGCCTCAAGCCCCACCGCACCTCTCAACGTCGTAACTCCATTACTGCATCCCCGCTCTTCGTGACATGGAATACTGTCTTGCCGGACTCATCTGATCGCTCTCTCCGCGGCTGCATCGGAACTTTCGAACCACAGAAATTGTCAGTTGGTCTTGAACAATACACTATAATCTCAGCTCTTCAAGATACCCGCTTCTCTCCCATCACTACATCGGAACTCCCGTCCTTGGAAGTCTCCGTGACTCTATTGACGGACTTTGAAGAGGCAAAGGACCAGCTGGATTGGGATCTCGGTGTGCACGGATTGAAGATCAATTTCACCGCGAAGAATAGGCGGTATGGAGCTTGCTATTTACCGGATGTGCCGGTGGAACAGGGTTGGACCAAAGAGGAGACGGTTATCAGCTTGATGAGGAAGGCTGGGTGGACTGGGCGGAGAGATAAATGGAGGGAAGTCGCAGATTTCAAGGCGACGAGGTTCCAGGGGAAGGCGGAGAGCTTGAAGTGGGACGAGTATGTGAAGTGGAAGAAGTGGGTGGAGAGCATAAATGAGGAGTAAGCTAGGATTTATAGACACAGTCTAGAATGGAGTAAGGTAGATGGTGGTTAATGTAGAGGAGACGGTACGGATGGCAAAGGCGTTCGCTGGTTCAGATGGATATGGGAACAGGATGGGAAGGATAATGGTCGGTTTCTTTTCTTTGCTCTATGTGATATTTGTTTACGACTAGGTTAATCTAGGTCTCACTTCAAAGGAGTAGCCAGATGGCCAGCTATGCATAGGTCTGCTCCGTCAAATATCATCTTCACAGAACTATTGCAGCTGGTCATGGGAAAGAGGAGGGGTCGTTTTGGTTTGTTTACCTTTAGGACAACAGAGCCTGGCCCCCGTTCCCTTTCAAGCCGAATTCGACTCTTGTGTAAACGATGGAATGGCCAACACACATATGCCCGCGGGATCGTCCATATGTATCATGAACTTCATGGGTTTGTAACTTCAACTAGCTATCCGCTCTCTACCCGACGTCAAAGCCATCACATGCCACACTTCCATACACGATACTAGGTATCTGAGCTCATTCAGTGGCAGTTTCAACTTTTGGTTAGATCCTGACTCTATTTGCAATTAGGTACGAAGAACGGAGGAGCAAGAAGAAAAAATGGCATAAACCATATCGGACATCTTGTGAGCAGAAAATAAGATATGCCAAGCTTCCTTTCGATGGTGAGGCAAACAGAGGAATTCCCAGGTTGCTCGGAATCGGGATGACATAAAGTAGCATCTTGCTAATCCAATATCGAACGACCCGAATGCCCCGAACCAAGCCGAGTCAGAACATCAGGAGCTTGCAGAAGCAGTTCTGTGCCTGCCCCGCACCATGTGGATTGGGATTCGATTTTGCATGCAAGTAGCGCAGATTTCACAGGATGATGATTGGGAAGGTGTCCATCTGGCGTGCAGATAGATTCACATGCAATATGTTCAGAACTTCTCGACAAAACCCAGATCGGGAATGTCATCTTACGAACCTCATCTAACATGTGGGTTTTGATTCAACACTATACCTTGTAAGGGGTCTCACATTAGCAAAAATAGATCAGATTCATATTAGGGCTTGTCGCATTACTGAACCACCGAAGTCCGAGAAGTTGTGGAAAAGCCAGATTTGAGGTGAAAGCGAGACCGAGGAACGTACTGTACTGTACTGTAGATGGTCCTGAAGCAGACATAGCGCCGATGATCTTTGGAAAGTCCGCCCCGATATCTTGGCAAAACATGTGAAGGCCTGCTGACTTGACCCTTCAACCAATGAGAGAACTTCAATTGTGTTACCTCCACATCCCCACCTCGAAGCTGCTTGAATGCTTCCATCTCTGCTTCACATGTCTTGTCTCTCGTTCTCCCTCACCAACCCAACAACTGGGAATAGCTTCATATTCTAGGCTTCTGCTTCACGTCTTTCTTTCTAGAACTTTCAATTGCCACGAACATCATTATATTGCCGAAGGAAAACGGTTGAGGTTTGGACTCTACTTTAAGGATATTACGAAAGACATCGTTACCTATACTTGCGATTATCCCCGGCTACGGCAACAGGAGGAACACGAGACAAGAGACGGATGTTCGCCGAAGTGACACAAAAGCAGAGGAAGCCCATTACCCAGGATATATTGTCTCTAAGTTCGCCTTGAAACTCGCTATAAACAGTACAGGACAGATCCAGAGAACTGTGGTGAAGGAAAGCAAACATTGGAAGAAGGATCAACAGCTTCGCAACACACAACCATACTCACAATGTCCTCCTCACAACCGCAAATATACCGCCCCAAACCCCGCCGTCCCTTCGCCCCCTTCGATCAAACCTCCGCACCACAACAACCGCCGTCTCCTCAGCTCGCTCCCTCCGAACCTCCTTCTCGAACCCACTCCTTCCTCAACCTCACTTCCTCAACCCTCCTAGGCATATACTCTCCCACTGGCTACCAGGCAGACGACATCTCCTCCACACCATGGGGAACTGGCGCCCAGACACCACGAACACCTTCCCTCTCAGCCCCTTCGTCCACACGGCCAAGAACGAAATCGCAAGCTCATCTCCCGCCTCCACAGTCTACGACGTCCAGCGTATTTGCCCTGGGACTGCGGAGTATACTGCTCTTTGGAATGGGCATGGGATATGGCGTTCTGGTACGTCATCTACATGATGATAGACAGCTGGCGCCGTTCCAGGTCGAGGGAATCATCAAGCCGCGGAACGATTGGAGATACCTTGTTTTCTGGGGCGTGGCGGGCGTGTTGTTGGGCAGTCTGATGCCGTGGGTCGATACCCTGTTCTTGGATTCTGAAGAGGACGCCGTTTCTGCTTCTGGGGAAGGAGAGGGCCAGGAAGAGGGAGGTGAGAGTGGGATCTTTGGAGCGGATTGGACGCCGGTTGTTAGGAGTGTTGGAGCTTTTGTGGGCATTGCTTATGCTATTGTATGTTTCTCCTTGTTCCATTCACTCTCCACCTGTTCCTCTGCCTTTCTTCTTTCAGCGTCTCTTTTGTTTTACGAGAAGGAATTGGTAAAGTACCGCATGCTAACTGTGCACAGCGCAAACTCCCATGGGCATCAACCCTCCAAGCTTCGCTCACACTCTTCCTCGTAAACCCGGTCCTCTGGTACCTCATCGACCGCTCTAAACCTGGCTTCCTCCTTTCCGCCTTTGTCGGCGCCACCGGCACTGCTCTCCTCCTCGCCTCAAACCCCGACATGATGCCCTCGCCTGCCTCAGCTAGCATGCCCAAAAGTACGAAGAACTCCACGTCGTCAAAATACCTAGGTAGCCTGGGCGGCGAGCTCGGACTAGGCGGTGTCAGGAGGGAGACTATCGAGGGCGGGATTTGGATTCTTAGTGTGCTGTTTTGTAGTTGTGTTTGTTTTGGGAATATTGGGAGGAGGCTCGCTTTGAGTGGGAGAAGGCGCGTGACAGGAGGGAGATAGACGAGTTTCTTTTCTGGATTGCATGTAAGGATGTTTAGAAGGAGAGTCTCAAAATCATGTGCCAGTATTTCTTGTTGGGCAGTCCGATGGGCTTTGGAGGTTTGCATGGAATGAAATGGTTTGTATGGCATCAGGCTTGGGTTCTTAGGAAAGAGAAGGCGGGTGGGCTTGGATATACCAGCTACAGTCCTTAACGTCTGTAGTAAAGCGAAAATTGGGTGTTTATGCATTTGTGGCGGGGAAATGGACGCTTGCTACTTCTCCATACAGATTTATTTCTCACGTGGAGCTGGTACCTTGTGAAACTCTTCTGTTTGTGGAGATTCGCCATCAACTCAGCATGATATTTAGTAGGCGATAAAACATGTTTTGTGGCGCGGACTTGAGGGCAGGTACACTTCAAAGCAACCTGTGCCAATTACGACAGCAGCCTAGAAGTTGCTCCCTCTGTTTATTCTCGCTTCGCTTGGAGGCGACCGATTCACTTCACTCTATTGGGTATTTCCAGGCCACCGCAGCCGAACAACAACACTCAACTTATCTCGTAATAACTTGTAAGCTCAGCTTCCAGTCTCACAGAGTAGTCTTCACTCTCATGAACTCCTCCAATCATGACATGGCGATTTCCTATTCGTGGCACCATGCATTCCTAAGCAATTGGATGATCGATGAACCATAGTAACGACGTTGCGACAGAGCAGTCCCTCTTTTTAGTCATCGGTGAATCTCCTGTGCCGATCTGAAAACTGGGATGTAGGAGACGGTAGATTCCAGAATTCCTACGTTGACCACATCCACAGAAAAGCCATCACAGCGCCTCAGCATTCTCCAAGATCCCCAACGCCCTTCCAATAAGATGCACGCTCCCAGTAATCAGAACGTGGATCTTCCCCTTATCCAGACTCAGATCTCGGACACAAGCAAATGCATCCTCGAGGCTAGGTAGAACGTGTATCGTGGATGACGAGGATTGGTCGAGTTCTCGCCATTTGTAGGCGAATGCTTTTTGCATGGTGAGTCCAGCAAGGGCTGATGAGTCGGCGGAGAGGTTGACGTGATCTGGAGATGTTAGATTTCAGGAAACTATTGACACAGGGACGTAGGGATACCAGGGTAGGTGAAGACAGACCTTTCTTTGATGCTTGAGCGGATGGGACTGTTGGGCAGAATATGACGTGGTCAAAAGTTACGGCGTTCTGGGATTTGATGGCGCTGTATAGTCCTTCCAGAAGCTCAACGGCTTCACGGTGACCTTGTTGGTTGAAGATGAGGATTTGCGGCCCGGGTCTAGATTCCGCTGTTAGTGGGTGAGTTTAGATTTGGGAGAGCGGAGATGCATACTTCTGAGCACATTCATCGCTGAACCACTTCGCTGCAACGACGATGCTGTCTACTGTATGAGCACCATCTAGGTACCAGGTGATGTCACCATCGACCTTCGTTTCGCATCTTCCTCGCCAGACCACTTGTTCCAGTCCTTGTATAAATTCTTCTGGAAGAGCGCTTGGATCGGAGACGAAATTTGGATCAAGGGTCTCGAGTAAAGTCTCTGTAAGAGCAATTGCAAGGCTCGCGTTCGATTTCTGGAACGGGGCATCCGGTCGAATTCTCACACCTTCCAGCCGAGGATCTGGACCAACAACACTGAGAGACTTCACATTCTTCTCCATCGACCTCTTCTCGACAACCTCCATAGCAGCCTCTAGCTGTGGTACCGTGAAAGACGGAACGCCCTTCTTCTGTATCCCAGCCTTATGCCACGCAATTTTATCAATCGTGTCACCAAGCGCAGGCGTATGGTCAATCCCCAACGTCGAGATCCCCGTCACCGACGGCCGATCCACAATGTTCGTCGAATCATACTCACCACCCATACCCACCTCATAGATCGCAGCATCTACTTGCTCCTGCAAGAATACGTGATAGCTCATCAAATTGAGATACCGGAAGTACACGGGCTTCTCGACGGGGACGTCAGACTGCGCAGCTGTAGCTTCTAAGCTGTCCCAGACTTCGAAGAAGTATTTCGCGAAGAGAGCGGCTGATAGAGGGGCGGAGTTGATGCGGATTCGTTCCCGGACGGCGATGAGATGGGGAGAGGTGAAGAGGCCGATGTTTTTGGGGATGCCATGTGATTTCCGGTATTGTGATAGCATGGAGTCGACGTACGCGCATGTTGAGCCTTTGCCTTTGGTGCCTGCGACGTGGACTATATATAATTTTTCGAGATCTCGTTGCTGCATTGGCATTAGCATTAAATCTGTAGGAAGAAGTAGTCAAGTGCTCGTACCGAGTACCCTATTCTCGCTAGACATTTTCTCATCTCTTGATTCGAGCCTTTGTCGATGTTGATGCCGGCATCCCAACGCTTTTTCAGCACTTCATATGGTGTTTGAAGGGTGTTGAGAATAGTTATAGCATCCTGTTGATTGTTAGAAATTGTTATAACATGGAAAGGAGAATCGAACATCATAAGTCCTGGAAGGTATCATGCATCGAGCTGAAGATGAGATTGTTCGACATCTTGGCTTGGTTGAGAATGGCCTCCTCACTTTCCATAGCCGGGAATTGAGTACCATGACCCGCATGACAGCAATGTCACACCAAGTGGACTGGAGTATAGCCAGTTCTCATGTGCTCAAGAAACAAACGACTGAGAAAGAAACAAACCCATTGGCGATGTACAAAGTAAGCGAATGCCAAGGCTTGTCAATCGTCCAGCCCAGGCTCTACACCAGCCTCGTCTGCACAGCCACCTCGAATCTCAGCCTTGCCGATAACCCCTCCTCCCAACATTCAACATCTTTCAACAACATCAACTCCAATTCTAGGAATCATATCTTGAGCAAAATGACAACTAGAGTTGCAAGTCACGCTGGATCGTGGTACTCTTCTAGAGGTACCACACTCTCGAACGAGCTCGATCAGTGGCTTGCACAGGTCCCAGCCTCGATTGACGGAACACAGTTGCCAGTTCCAGGCGCAAGAATCATCATTGCGCCGTGAGTAAGCTGTCATTTTGCTATCTAATGTCTTGTACTAAGATCTGGAAAGACATGCAGGCTATTCATATTCTGGCCCTGCTGCAGCCTGGGCATATAAATCCCTTGACCTGTCGAATGCCAAACGCATCTTCCTCCTTGGCCCTTCACATGCTTTATATCTACCCGGATGTGCAACATCGAAGCATGGAAAATATGCCACGCCACTTGGAGATTTGGTCATTGATACCGCGACTGTGAAAGAGCTGCAGGAGACCGGGAAGTTTGACAAGATGAGCACGGATGCGGATGAGACGGAGCATAGTTTAGAGATGCACCTTCCATACATCTACAAGATGCTCTCGCAGTCCTTCAAATCATCTGCCGATTATCCTCTTCTCGTTCCGATTCTGGTTGGCAACACGAATGCAGATGCAGAGAGGTCGTATGGAAAGATTCTGGCACCATATCTTGCAGACCCGACGTCAGTCTTCGTCGTCTCGTCAGACTTCTGTCATTGGGGTCTGCGCTTCCAATACACTTATTACCTTCCAGCTTCACCCTCATCCACAGCTGAAAGCTCGAGCGGTGGATACTCGTTGAAGAGGAGAGACAGGGATCCTACGAACCCTCCTATCCATGAGAGTATCGGACGGCTTGACAAGCTCGCTATGGATGCTATCGAGACTGGCAAACATGATGAGTTCTTGGAAAACTTGAGAGAGACTGGTAACACCGTCTGCGGAAGACATCCCATTGGTGTGGTGATGGCTGCAATTGAAGTGCTGGAGCAAGAAGGGAAGGTTGAGGGAAGAGAAAAGGGCAAGTTCAAGTTTGTGAGGTATGAGAGAAGCAGCGAGGTTGAAGAGATCAGCGACTCGTCAGTAAGTTATGCGAGTGCATATGCGGTGCTTTGAATGCAATAGAGCTAGACTTAGAGCTTGGAACAAGACAATGCTGGACTAACTTTTCAGTTTCCTTCTTCTACATATTCCATTCTGATCGATCATGTTTAACTGTCAGAATCTTTCCTTTAACTATGATCTGGGACGTTCTTGAAACATGCATTTCTAGGACAATCGAAAATGCATGTTGCTAGTAGCACCTGCAATTAGTATCGCTGGGACGACTTTACTGCAGCTTTTGAGCTATGCCTGGATTCTGAGATCCAATACAGGTTGACCATCAAAAGTTGGGTCTCATCGGGTGGAAGTGCCATAATATGGAAGCACGGTAAACCCGAATTCGGACACGACAAAATCAAAAGAATATGTATGAAGGCAATTCCGCCCAAATCCTTCCTCAGAAAGTCCGGCCGTGAAATATTCCGACACTTGGTGGATTGAGCTGTCCATTGGCGCGGATAGAGGTCTTTCAAGGACCTTCAGTGGACCTAGCCCTGAATTAGGTTACTAATCCCGCCTGATTCCCGCAAAAAATTGGCGTCGCCGGACTGGACCCCGCCATGCGACAGCTGTGCTCGAATGTTTATTTCAACTCGTGTTTTCCAAGTTTCTTCAACTTTTCTTACTGTCTGTTCCTAGGCACAAAATTTGTTTACTCAATTGGATACTCTCTCAAGAGTCTCACAAGCTCACACAGATACCATAATGCCTGACCAGATCCTCGACGACATTTCGCATCGCAGATACAACCCACTGCGGGGTAGTTGGCTGTTGGTTTCCCCCCACCGTACGAAGAGACCATGGCAGTAAGTCGTACAACCGAAAGCCCAACTGAAAGCTCTAAAACTCGCATAGAGGTCAAAAAGAAGAGCCATCAAAAATCACTCTTCCCGACTACGATCCAGCGGTATGCGACACCACCTCTTCGATATTGTGCCCTCTGACATTACTTCAAGTGCTACCTCTGCCCAGGCAATAAGCGGGCGCAAGGAGACGTCAACCCCAAATACGAGAAGCCATTCTATTTTGTAAACGACTACAGCGCAGTCAAGGAATCGCAGGCAGAATACAAAGCAGAAGGAGACCCAAAAGGCCAGCCCCCATGACACCCATCTGGCCATCTTGAGGTTCTAACAATAGCAGACCTTTCCAACCTCCTCCTTCGCGCCGACCCCGTAACAGGAAAATGCTACGTCCTTACTTTCTCACCTACGCACAACAAGACACTCGCAGATCTCACGCCCGCCGAAATCTTACCTGTAGTTCAAACATGGACCCAAATCTACGCCGCACATCTCTCGCCTTCCTCACCCCTTGCAGAGATCCCACAACCACCTCCAACGGGTGATATTTCACCCCCAGACGCACAGTACAGATGGATGCAAATTTTCGAGAACAAAGGTGCCGCAATGGGCTGCTCGAATCCACATCCCCACGGACAAATCTGGACAACGACTGGTACACCTGAGGAACCCGCGCAAGAGCTCGAACAGCAGCAGAAATATGCCAGAGAGAACAATGGTCGAAGCCTGCTAGAAGACTATGTCAAGGTAGAACTGGAGAAGAAAGAACGAATTGTGTTCCAAAATGCTAGTTTCCTGGTGGTGTGTCCATGGTGGGCTGTCTGGCCTTTCGAGGTCATGATTATCAGTAAGGAGCATAAGAGGTCGCTGGTAGATTTGACTGAGAGCGAGCAATTGGATTTCGCGGAGGCTGTGGCAGAAGTGACGAGGCGCTATGACAACTTGTTCGAGACGAGCTTTCCGTACAGTAAGTTTTCTCATGAACCATTGATTCCCCTCCATTGATTCCCCTCCACCACTTCAACTTTAGGTACTAAAAGACATCAAGGCTCCGGGATTCACCAAGCTCCCCTCGCAGGCACAGATGATGAGATTAACAGCTCGCATCTCCACATGCACTTCTACCCTCCTCTGCTCCGCGGTGCGACAGTCAGAAAGTTCTTGGTTGGCTATGAGTTGATGGCTGAGCCACAGCGAGACATCACTCCTGAGCAAGCTGCAAAGAGGTTGAGAGATGATTGTGGAGGTGAGCTGTATAGGAAGAACCTGAAATGAGCGCAGTGTTGAGAAAATTACTTGTCGGATCGCATGCATAGATATCTGGTTAGATGGTGGGTGGAGTTGGTAGCATTAGACATTTAGTTGTTTTTTTCTCTCGCTTCTCTCCTTTCCCTCAGCCTTTTCAAGTCTCCCTTCGCCTCAGCCCTTCACTCAGAGCAAGATACTCTCCAGAGCTCTTCTGCATCCCAATCTACTGCACATAGAATCCCCACTGGAGCCACATCCAAACCAGAGTACCCGACGCAATGGTAACCGGGAAAATCAATCCTTCTCCTATCCTAGCAGTCCCAAAGATCCACCACTCGCTCATGAAGTGCCCCCATGCCACAACATACGTCAAGAAAGCCAGCTCATAGAATTGTGGATTCGAGATATTGTATGCAGCGTAAATGCGAACCAGAGATTGGATCAGAGTCCAGGTTCCGAAAGTACGCGATTGGAGAGGTGTTGCTGGGGAATTGGACGGAGCTTTGGATGGCTTGGATTTATCTGTGCTGGAGAGAATTGGGGTGGGTAGTTTGGGACCGGCGTAGAGACGGGCGGTATAGGAGATGGTCAGGTAGGACTGGATTGAGTTCCCTAATGCGACGAGTGAGACCTGCGAGGGTAATTAGTTCTGGTAAACAAATTTAACGAGGAAAGGTACTTACGAAGAGCATCCATTTGGGAAGGATTCCTTCATGTTGCGGGAGATAGGATGTTATGGTTGAAAGAAGGGAAGACATTTTTAACTCTCTGGAAGATTGGACTCTAGGGCAGAGGAGAAGTGTTGAGGTTGGAAAAGTAGTTTGAAATTGGTTTCTTGGAGGAAGTCAGCTCTTCAGCTTGTGCACAGACCATTCGGCCTCAGCCTTGTCAGGAACAAGCTTGGGAACTTCCAATTATTCTGAACTTCCACAACCCATAGTCGCCAGCAACCAGAAGGTTACCAAGATGACGATGGAACACGCATTCGACCAAACGGCAACGGAAACAATCGACCTACTCGAGGCGCGTCTGCGGAGAATCGAGTTCGCAATCTCTGGCAACGTTGAATCCACCTCAACCTCAAGCAATGCGATTCCAGCCACTCAAAGGCTGGCCAGTTTAGAGCACTCACTTCACCAATTGGCTTCGAAGTCACAAGTAGTCCAAGAGCTCTTGAAACTACGTATGTGACTCGCATTATCTATAATAAGCGATACAGTTTCTAAATCTACTCTGCAGACTCCAAACACCCCGACCTTTTCCGAGCCCCGAATCCCCAAGAAATACCCACAACACTCGACACCAACACCCTCCTCTCCATAGTCATGGCATCCGCCAGTGCCTACCCCTCAACATCCTCCCGCCTCACATCAATCATGGACGTACCCGTTCCTCCCGCAGAACTCTCCATGCAACTCATCGACCTCCAACCTCGAATCGCGAAGGTCGAAGCTCTGCAAGCTGCTCAGAACGCGGATATTGCTGAGTTGAGAGAGCGTAGCGCTGCGGTGATTCAGAGATGGTATACGACGGATATTCTTGGGGCTGGGGATGCCTGGGCGGATGTTGAGGGGAGGGTGGAGAGGGTTGAGCAGAGGGTTAGGAGGGTGGCTCTTGCGAAGAGGACGGATGATGCGATGATATGAGGATTTATTGTCGGTTCTTGTATTATGCGCTTGATGTGGAGGGCATCGTGAGAAGTCCAATATGGTTGCTGAATCGGGAAGTATTGGTCATGTTATGGCACGAAATCCTGACTGTGTGGGAATCATCTCGGCCTCTGCATGAGAAAGCAGCGACGAGCAGACATAAGGCAGACATCATGCCTTCCATGTCTGTAGGGTGTGGTCTAAATATTGGACTTGACCATCATGTGGAGTCAGAAGTCGCCCATTTGGAGAAACGCAGGCGTTTAAGAGAAGGCGGCGCCAGTAGAAGCTAGGGAGGCAGATCACATTGACCTGAGGGGTCAAGAAGAGCCGCAGGTCTAGCAGTGAGGAAAATCAGGCCTTGTTGCTGTAGTAAGGTCAAGAGATGGAGAACAAACAGCCTCAAAATTAAGTTTGGCCCCGGTATGGTCTTTTGGCAACGCCGCAACATCATTTTTGATAGATATAAAATTTGATTCACTTCAAACTGCTCATAGTATTCTGACTTCTTTCCCTTTTCCTTTCCCCACCTGTTTGATAAATTCTCCAGCGTTCCTCCAAACTACACTCAGCATCTTGCCATTTTGCCGATGTCAGAATATTTACATCGCCAACTCTCCTTCCACCACTTTCGAAGCAGCGCATCTTCAATACATTCCGAAGCGGGGATTGTCTTTCAAACTTGAGCGCCTAAACGTCCTCAGCCTGACCAAATAGCTTGCTCCTCGATTTACGGTCAGCCAATTCTTCCAAATTCACAACTAGAAGTTATGGTTCCTGAGGCTTTTCCATTTCATACTTGAATCTCACTCCAGACAAATGTTCAGCCTACTTACAGACTTCTCATTCAAGGTGTAGGGAGTCAGCGATCGATACATTTGTGAGGAGAACTCCTGAAGTTCAAGACACATCGGACAACCCCAACTCTTGTCAGACCATTCGATTACGAACGTCAGTTACAGGGCAGAACCCGTCATTTCAATCAAAAAGAACACCGAGGATTAGATCGATATTTCCTGAGAGGGATGAGACAAGTCGTCTTATTCATTACTTGAGGCGACTTCCCTTGTCTCGACTAAAACCTCAACTCAACACCACAACGCTCTTTCGTATACTCAACAACATAGATATTTTGCAGTCCTTCAGATCCTAGCTACGGCTGTTTGAAATCATCCGAAGCAGTCTTTGCGTCAACAAGCCTCGTCATTCTTTGGGTTCTGATCTGAAGTCCGAGGTGAGTTCTTGCTTCTAAGATCTTGCCCTCCTCCGAAGTACATCATGTTTATTCACTCCGGTGCAACCCAAAGGTGAAGCTAACAGTCAAAGCCGATAGATTTAATTTACAAGAAAGGCCCTCTTGCACTTGTGAATGGTCGTTGATTCTCACCGTCCGATTTCCACCACCAAACGGAAAGACGAGGTCGACAAATCCCCTTGCTTAGCGAGAAACCTATCATCAACACACGTGTACAGCAACAGTATCCAGGTAGAAGTGCTTCTCATCAAGCAAATGATTCTCAAGGTACGTGGATCACATTTCTTATTACAATTTACGTCAGCTTTATTGCATTTGCCCGATAGATTGCTAGAGCATTACTGTTTATGCATGCACTAGCCATATCCCCTGCTGAGTGACTTATTAATTAGCCAAGTGGCCCGTCACATCCTACATCCAAGAGTCGCTCCTTTTTGGCTATCACTTTAAGCGAGACGTCTCACAGACTTAATAAGTCTTGTTAAAAGCGGCCTTAGTCCAATCAGCCAATGACGCTTGTCCCAATACGGCCAGAGTCATGCATTTTACTCAAATTACCTAATAATAGCCATTAAAAGTTTTAGACGCTAGCGCGTTTGGGCTTTATGAGCTAATCTTTATAGCCCAATAGTATATATTCATGCCCTATCCCCTTTTTCTTTATTACATTCCCTCTCTACCCGCGAGCGTATGCGAGTTTCATGCGCATCGTATCCGCACTTTCGGTATCGCGCGTCGTGTTGCGCAACTGCAAGTAAAGTATGGAGCTACATGTCCCTACACACTGTTCATTTATTTCGCTCACTTTGCTCTCAATTCTTGCATGTTCATAATGGCTAATAAATTTCAAAAAAAGGCAAGCATACTCACATGTTGACGATTTGAAATATAATCATCCACTTTCTCAGACTTTTGAGTTCTGAACTGCGATAACACAATCGCGCATCAACTGATTGCCGCCGAGTCCAGTGCAACGCGCTCGCGAACGGGCCACATCAACCAAACTTCAAAATGCCAAGTTTAGAAGATGTTGAGATGGAGAATGCATCCTCATCATCGGACATTCACGAAGTTGAGATGGAAGATGCAGATTCGTCGCCGGAAGCAGATGTTGAGTCTCCTCGGCCAAAGGAGGCAACTTCAAATGGTCACATGACCTCCAAAGAGGGAGGAAAGAGCGACGAGGATAAGTTTAGAGCTATCAGTGGGGATGAACAAATGACAGTAATTCCAGCCGATAGCAAGCCAAAATCTGGAGAATCTGGCCGAGACCAAGAAATGACAGAAGGTTTAGTAGAGGAAAACCCAGCGCTACCTTCCGTTGAGGCAGATGAGAGCACCTCGCCAGCCACTGCAGATGAGGAAATGGCCTCTCCAGCAGTCGAAGTACCACCAAAGGGCAACACAACATCACCAAAAAGTCAGTCAAATGTCCAACCAGACTATGGATTACCAACGGCAAGCCAATCCATTAAAATCGACAAAGAGGTTGCAAGGTTGAATGAAGTTCTTGGCGACATTTCTCCCGAAGCCGCTCAGAAAGTGTTGAAGGAGAAATGGCGCATGTTCCTTTTCGAGAACTACGATGAAGCCCACATCGCTTTCATTATTCGAGCTGGTCTAAAGAACGCAAACGCCTTTATCTTAGACAGGGTTTTAAAAGATGATGGGGGTTTTAAAGACTCCCTTCTCAAACATGCAGTGAAGAAGCCCGGATTCTTGGAGAAAGTATTGAAGAACACACCGGCGGAAACGATTGCAGATCACATTTCTGAGCAGGCTTTGGATTATATGATCGCTGAGAGGTTCAAGACTGTTCCCGGAAAGACCTTGATCAAATGGCTCGCAACAGCTGAACGCCTTGGCTACAAAGTTGACGATATTCTTGACGAGGAGGATGAATCGGTGACCCCAAATGTGGCGAGTCGGGATCGGAGCGTAGAAGTTCTTGATGTTGTTCCCACCTCAACATACAAGCAGCTCCCTCCGCAATATCACCAACCTTACCCTCAACCACCATCGTATCAACCGCACTTGGCAAATCCATACAAGGACCCACTCCTCGTCGAACAGGAGCGACAGGCAGTACTTAATACGCAGCAGGCTCAGCATGTTCAAGCAGCGATTGCACGAAGTGCTCAAAGTGCTCACGCTTCTTCTCTTCGCAGGGGACCATCTACGACAAGTCCATCCCCAGGTCCAGCTTCAGGTCCTGCTGCAGCTATGGCTCGTCAGGAACAGCACATCCGCGCACAAGCTGTACCAACAGGTCCGTTAATCTGTACTAATTGTCGTCGATCCTTTCTTCCCGGAGCCTTTGATGGCTACACCTATCATATAACCAAGAAAGTCTGCGAGAAGATACCACCATCAGGTGGATACAAGTGGCAGTGTGCGAACTGCCTCTCTGGATTTACTACCAAACAAGGTCTCGATTACCACGGTCTTCGGAAAGTCTGCTTTGGTGGAGGAATTGCACCTCCAACGCCAATGCAGATGTCAACGCCAGTTCCATCCTCTGTCGGACCAGCGATGCTGCCACCACTCAACTCTGGAGTATCTCAAGCCCCTCGGACAGCATCAGCGCCAAATCAACCACCTTCACGACCGCCGATATATGCCCCTCCACCTCCATCTCAGGCTCCGCAGTCCCAGCAGCCTCAAGTCGTACCATCAACCCAAGCGGCTCGACCAATTCCCCAAATCTCCCAACCACCCATCCAAATACCCAGACCTCCATTAGCAACACCTCGTGGCCCTGGCCGTCCGAAGAAACCGGAGCCAATTAGGCATTCTCCGTCGGAATTGACACCAGAGAAGCGAGCCGCTCTTGAGCAGGCTATACAAGACGCTGAGAATGAGACTGCCGAAAAAATTGCTGCGATTCCAAGCGAGTGGACCGCAGAAGAGCGCCAACGGCGTATAACATCTCTCAATAATGCGAATGCGACTAAGAAGAGTCAAATCCGTCGAGCTCATGGTGTCAGTCTTCGTATGCGAGAGAAGGATAGGCAGGCTCGTGTCGCAGCTGGTATCTCTCCATCGGCTTCGTCCAGAATCCAAGAATTCAGAGCAAGCCACTCTCCAGCGCCATCTCCCCCTGCTCCATCGTTCTCACCTATCAATGGCAATAGAGCGACCCACAGTGGTCCACCGCAACCAGCTACCTCCTACCAGGCACCACCTCCGAGTGCTGCAACGCGGGTGTACAATCCATCATCACCACAACCCTTTAGCAACGATGTTCCGCTCACCCACGCTCGCCAGGATGATAATTCTGCCAGGTCAGGTTTTGGTGTTTTGAAATCTACAGGACGTTCACACATCACACCTGACTCGTATGGCTCATCCTCCTCCTTAGCTACATACCAAGTCAACAACAAGCGGAAGCATGGCTCACAAGAGCCCATTGGCGGCCAGAATGGCACGCCCAGACTCTCTATGATGGAAGTCTCAAGTCAAGATGCGGCTGCGAAGTTCGCAAAGGGCTATGAAAAGAAGTTGGCTGAACGTGAACGAGAGGATCGAGAAAGGAGCAAAAGCAAAGATGCCAACATGACTGATATCCCGAATGGTGGAGGTTCAGAATCGCGGAATCATGCTGCGATTGACATCAGCAGTGATAGTGAAGAGGTCGAACTCCCTGTCGTCAAGTCTGTTGAGGGGAAGGACGAGGAAAGCGAAGGAGTGGAAAAGAGAGAGGTGGGTGGTAATATGGCGCGGAGAGGCGGTAAGCATTAGCCTTTCCACTGGCCATGCGTTGCTCGCGAGCACACAATTCATCTCCGCGTAATGATGGATTGGATGGGGAGGTGGTTGGAACCTCATCCCTGGATTATGTGTTTTGCGTCGCCCATCTTCAAGATCCGTTCTTAAACAGGCACGCTAACTTGGATTCCTTCTAGAGGACGAAAGCACTGGTGAAGTTGCCGAATGAATATACCCAATTGATGCATCAAAGGATAGATAGAAATTGGTTTGGCGTAAAGGATGGTGAATGATGAGCAAACTAGCCGGCGTTGGTGGAGGCGTATTATCTGAGAGCTTATGAGTAAGCACTCACAACAACATAGATTTAAGGTGGATAATTAATATAAGACGCTGCTGGACGCTGCTGGACGTGATTGATGGCTTAATGCCGTCAACACCCAGGTCATGATCATATTGTACAGTTTGACATGCGATTGGATTATCATTTCCGAGTGACTTGTGGCATTGGCAGATGTGTGACGCCAACTGTGAACGGCCAGAAGTCTATTTCAGATAGTATTCTTAAGAATTGAAGCTTCGGATTCATTTTCTCAAGCGGCGGTGGGCCTTGCGAGGATGTCTCGCTTAGGCTGCATCATTTGTAAATATTTTGTTGACGCGAAAGGTCACTCCTCGTCACTATCTACAATGGAGCTATTGAAAGCCAACAGGCTCTACTTGTGCTCCCGGAGCTCCACTTCAGGTCCATAATGTGGGTATCCTTCACCATCACATCCCGGGAAAACGTATCCTCCCTTTCGTTGATGTGCCATCCAGAAATTTCTCCTCTGGCTCATCATTCTTCTCAACATCCTTCATGTCGGTATCTTGAGCATCCCCATCCTGTCCATTTGTCTCGCCCTGCGTAGCTTTTAGCTTCGCACTGGCCTCCGCAGCATCTTTCTGCGCCTGCTTCTCAGCTTTCTTCATCTGCTTCCGGCTCATCCCAATAAATTTGCTCCCATCTTCCTCCTTCCTCAGCAGGATCGGCCACTTCTTCCTCGCTAACAGCTCATCCTCTTCCGTCCACTCTCTCGGTAAAATCGCAAAGACGAGGTAGCTCGTATGCGTCTTGACATCAGGCTCTGTTCTATGGATCAGATTCCCTTCCTTGTACATCTTCTTCTCGATCAGATTCTCCAGGAGCTTCTCCCGGCTGTTCGGATTGACATGGACTTTCTTCGAAGGCTCGACCTTCTCGCCGTTCTCGTGGAAGGACTTGAATGTACCCTCGACTTCCTTGAGACGCGCGACGGCTTCATCGACTGATGCGGGTGTGAGCTGGAGACCGCGTTGAGCTCCGTTCTCCATGCCAATTCGCTCTCTTCGGATCTCAAATCGTCGCTGCGCCATTTCGACCATCTCGATATCGACCCAGCCTAATTGTCGCATGGCTGATACTGTACGCTGTACCTGCTCGATACAAGGCGAGAATGTGCAGATGTGAACCGGAGCTGTATCGCTGAGTGGTGAAATGAATGGGGTATCTGATGGACTTGAAGCTGGTCTGGATCTTGATAAATGCGGTAAAGCAAGCCACGGTGCAGGGAGGTCCAGGAAGACAGCTTCGGCTTTTGGACTTTTGCCATCGACCAAGAATCCACCCTCGCAAACATCTCGATGTGTGATCTGAACGGTATTCTCCAATCCATGGGCTATGATCTCTGCTTGCAGCTTCTCGTGTCTCTGTGCGTGGAACTCAAAACTCCAGATCTTGCCCGATTTTGCGCTCTTGGAGCCATTGAAGACTGCTCTTGAAGATGCGTGTGTGAATGATCCACTGCCAGCTCCAGCCTCAATCAAACTCGTCCCAGGTCTTGCTCGTATTCGGTGCAGGATGTAGCTGTAATCGGGGGTGTAGACAACTTGTGTCCGATGTGGAAGGGAGCTCGTCCAATTTTCTGGCGTGGGAGGCAACAAATGTACGAAACCACTCGACGCAGCAATGGCCTCTGTCTCTTCCCTCGGTGTAACTGGTGTGCTTGCATCTTCCTCCAGTTTCGGCGTCTTGTTCGCGCCATCCGCACATTCCTCTCTTTTCCGCTTCTTGTCTTCAGCTTTTGGTCGACGTCCTCGAGATCCAGTATCCACTTTTGAAGCTCTGACCTGACTTCCCCATGGTAAGCCAATCAATGTTGTGTGAGGAAATGACCCGAATCGAGTGTTGACCACCTTCCCCTCCGAATACCCCTCGTCGTCTTCATCATGTTCCCTGAGAAGCGTTGGTATTTGTAGGTCTCTCTTGAGATGGATAATTGCGAGACTATCTGCCGTCGCTACTGTTCCTGGGTAGAGGAATGGGGAGCAATTCGATGTCATTGCTGTGTTTGAGAACTTATTGAAGTTCAACGACGAGGAGAAATTGCTATCGCATCCGCCCAGATAAATTCTTGGTTGGCAGAATTGGGCGGTGAGAAGTTGAACATGGTATTTTAGCGCAAGGCTGACAGACGCTAGCAGTAACCCCTGCTCAAATCACGTTCAAGCACGCAATTTCCAACGTTTATTGACAAGGCTCAATCGGATCTGGAATCGCTTTCATATCTGACAAACATGGAGATCCATAGCCCGATCTCATCAAGGAGCATTGACATCTCGTATCTTGACGATTGATTCAAGAAGAACAAAACAGCAACATGAATTCGACTCGGAGTATTGGTGCAGCTGCACGGAGAGCTACAAGACCATTAAAACATATACCGAAAACATGGCATTCTTCTGCGCCTCGGCAGTCCGCCACTACGCAAAACGGACGAATACAGAATGCCTCGAGGCTATTCCATGCTCAGACTCAGAAGAAGAATGCTGCTGCCGGTGTTGCAAAAGCATCAAACCCTCCCATGGCATTCCCTTGCCTCGATGCGCTTGAGTCCAAATCCGCAACACTCGAAGCTATGTCTTTATCCAGCGGCCCAGAGCCTTCATACACAAGCGGAGCGACACTCAATTACCATTGCCACGATCCATTATCACTCGATTGGGGAGGGGTATTACGGGAATTCGACATTGCATACGAGACTTGGGGCGAGATCAACGCCGACAAGTCAAATGTGATTCTCTTGCATACTGGTCTTTCAGCGTCCTCTCATGCACATTCTACAGAATTGAACCCCAAACCTGGGTGGTGGGAGAAGTTTATTGGGCCGAATGGATCTCTCGATACGAATAAATACCATATAATTTGCACGAATGTTATTGGAGGTTGCTTTGGATCAACAGGTCCAAGTAGCATCGACCCAGCAGACGGACAAAGATATGCTACGAGATTTCCAATCCTAACATTGGAGGATATGGTTCGGGCACAATTCAGACTTCTTGACAGCTTAGGGATCAAAAAGCTATACGCCAGTGTGGGAGCCAGTATGGGAGGCATGCAATCCCTAGCTGCTGGGCTTCTGTTCCCAGAACGTGTGGGCAGGATAGCCAGTATCTCTGGCTGTGCGAGAAGCCATCCGTACAGCATTGCAATGCGACACACCCAGAGGCAAGTCCTCATGATGGACCCAAAATGGAATCGAGGTTTCTATTACGACAGCATTCCTCCACATGCGGGCATGAAACTCGCGAGAGAAATCGCGACAGTCACATATCGCTCCGGACCAGAGTGGGAGCAGAGATTCGGCCGTCGGAGAGCTGATCCTAGTAAACAGCCTGCATTATGTCCAGATTTCCTCATTGAGACGTATCTCGACCACGCGGGGGAGAAGTTCTGCTTGGAATATGACCCGAATAGCTTACTGTATGTTAGCAAAGCCATGGATCTTTTTGATCTCGGTGCAAGCAATCAGTCGGCGACCGCTTCACGGCGTGCTGCTCAAGCGGCACGACTTGATAAGGGACAATTACAGGAGACCGAGGCAGCGTCTTGCACTCTCACGCTCCCCGATTCTCCTTACGAAGAGCAGCCTGAATCTGGTGGACCTACAGACCTGAATGCACCTGTCCAACAGGCTTCTGAGCCCCCGAAAGACTTGATCCTTGGACTGAAGGCTCTGAGGGATCATCCAACTTTTGTGATGGGCGTTGCTAGCGATAGTCTCTTCCCGGCCTGGCAGCAGCGAGAAGTCGCAGAGACATTGAGGAGAGCAGGAAACAACAGAGTTACGCATGTTGAACTTGGCGAGGATGTGAGCCTCTTTGGTCACGACACCTTTTTGCTGGATGTGGAGCATGTTGGCGGCAGTTTGAAGCAATTCCTAGGGTAGATTGGCAGAGTCTTTGTCTTCGTCATATCTATCTGTGATCTTCTCAACCGAGAGGATCGAATTTGGTTAAAAAGTTGCTGGGTGTGTCAGCCTGACAGTATTGACTGTCATCATGACGGGTTTGTAATTTAAAATGTCTTTGGACCACAGCAGGAATCTTGTTGATTGGATGAGCGATGGCGCGATTGGGAGTGTTCAGGTTATCAAAAACACGACGAGATGAAAGCAGTACTGCCACCACAATTTTGTACAAAATCATTACACCTAGAATGCTGCAACATTCTGCAAATGCTACATGGTATCTCAGGACGCCAAACACCATACATATATACAAACCATAAGACACCGTCTCTTCTCCATCCACTTATATATCCTCGGAACAGAATCTAAACATTACCCAACCATTCATTACTTTTCCTTAAATCCGTAACACCACGATCCTTCTCTACTATTCACCCCCTCCCTTCCCACATGATCCCACAAGCAGCATTACCGACCATCAGGAGAACTCAGCCTAAACCCCTCCAGCTGCCCATCCAGCCACTTCCCAATCTCAACCGCCTGCCTCTTAACCCCCATAATACTCCCCGCCCTCGTCCCCGTACTCCGAATACTGCCCGCGTCGCTCGGCGCCGCACTCCCCATGCCAGTAGCCAAATGACCTCCTCCTCCTCTCTCCCCATCATGGGTATCTCCCAGTGGTGAAGACGGTGGACTCGTGTGCCGCGAGTGATTGAGACTCAGATGTGCTTGTGCCTGGAAGGAGTGGTTCTGGTTGGGATGTGAGGTTGAAGTCGAGGTTGAGGGAGAGGACGGTCCGATGGCGACGAAGAGGAGGCCACAGGAGAGGGCGCGGATGACCATTATGCCATGGGACAGCTGGATGGTGATCGTGCTGAGGTCGTGGTCGGTCATGGTGGATGTGCTGGAGAAGGTTGCGTCTGAGCCTCGGGACTGGGACTGAGAATGGCTTGTTTGCGCTTGTACTTGTGACTGTGAAGGCGAGGGGAGAGCAGAACGCATGATAGACGTCGTGGGTTGGTAGAGGTTCCATAGTGAGCAGGCGAGCGTTGCTTGTGTGCGGAGGGTTGACGCGGGTAATGGGGAGGAGCTCGAGAGTAGCTTGCCTGTTGGGGAGAGTAGGAGGAGCGTGGGGAGTTGGGGCGTTGTATTTTGTGAGAGAAACGCTGTGAGGCGCTTGGTGAGGAGCATTGTTTGCGACATTGCGTCGAGGAGTGGTGATTGCGGTTGTGAAGAAGGAGAGAGGGGTGATTCGAAGATGCTGTGGAGATGCAAATCAGCTTATAGAATTCGAGATAGGTGCAGAGCAGCAGGAGTTGCGCAGATGATTGAACTTACTATGGCATCTAGGAATCTTGCCAGATGCGATGCAAAGCAATTGGATCTATTCCAATACCTGTGGTGGTTCTGGTTTGTGGCGCGACATGGGAGTTGGAGCTTGTGAAAGAGGGAAGGTTCGAAGTTGGAAAGTGAACCGATTGTTGATTGTGGCCCGGGCCAAGATTTGCCTCGAGTTCACTTTTGCTGTCATTCAATACTTGTACACATACTTAATTCTCTATCGACATCTTTTGGTGCCAGACCAAAAACAATCCCATGGGATGGTCTTATCCAGGCTTAGCGATGTACTTACTTACTGAATTAGCCATCATTTACCTTTTTGATAGCTTGAGAGCTTTTCTTTACGCAGCAGCCGGTCACTCCCACGGACTGATCATTGATCACTTTTGCGGGGGGTTTGAAGCTGTGCAATCAAGCGTCCAGGATCTATTTAATGACCACTTGGAGAATCGGGTGGACTTCTACGAGGCAGAAGAAGCCAGAGAGAACGGAGATTGGAGTTCGGGAGAAGGGTTCACTGACAAAGAAGAACAAGATACCCAAGTGCCTGACAATGACATCTTTGCCTTGCATTAAGCAAACAAATCGATGTCGGAGAAGCCTGCCGTGCTATTATATCTGGACTTTTAGTCCTGAACCAATTCTTCTGCTGAGCTGTCTACTTTCTGCATCTGGCATTGTATCTTGTTCTTTACCTCCTGGCAGATTTAAAGAAGAGCTTTCGAGCTTTAACGAGGCTGTTCCACCAAGGGACCTCACTTCAGCGTCCTCGTTACTTGGCTTGCGTGGAAGTTTCTCTGGAGCCTTCTCTCAGCCGTCTCTCCCGCTTCCACTGAGCCTGCATCTCTTCTTGAAAGTACAAGTGAAGGTTTAAGGTCACTTCGACTTATTTCTCCTTTCAGCCTCGGCTGGATTTAGTAATTAGTTCCCATCACATCACTCCACCTCCACTTCAACTGTCTCACACGTCATTGGGCGAGCAACGCGGGGCATTAGATCTCGGATTGTTTCCACCATCATCTTGTCTGCTCTTCAGCCTCCTCTCCCACTCTTTCTGTCCTCAAAAGGCTTTGTGATATTCCATGAACTCAATTTTTCACTTGCAACGCACTCTCAGGTCAAGCTTTCTTCGATACTCGTTACACTCAGGTAAGCTATCCAAAGCTCTTCGAGCTTGATAGCTGTGGACCAATGGCGGGGTAAATATTGCTGACACTAGGGCACCTGGATAGCTGCCAGAACTTTCGCAACCATGGCCGCAACCAAGCCGGAAACTTATAAGTTCAATCACTCGATGTACGCAGGCAGAATATCTTAAAAGATGGGTTAATATTGATGTTCTCCCAGGATTCGGGTGAAGGATCCAAAAGAATCAGGTATGTTAAAAGCCAGCAACAATTCTAGGGCAAATCGACTAACAGCTTCTAATAGTGAAGTTCTATGAGTTCCTCGGCATGAAGATGATCCAGAAGATCGAGCAACCAGAAGCCAAATTCGACCTATACTTCATGGGCTACGATTCACCGAAGGCGGTCTCCCACGGAAACCACTTCAGCGATCGCGAAGGCCTCATCGAGTTGACACATAATTACGGCACAGAGAACGATCCTAATTACAAAGTCTCAACTGGCAACAGTGAACCACACAAGGGGTTCGGACATACTTGCATCAGCGTCGATAACATCCAAGCTGCATGCCAACGAATTGAGGACGCCGGTTATAAGTTCCAGAAGAAGTTGACTGATGGTCGTATGCGGAGCATCGCTTTTGCTTTGGATCCTGATGGTTATTGGGTTGAGATCATCGGCCAAAATCCTGTTGACAAGACGGAGGGTATCAAGACCACAGATTTGGCAACATACAGAATGGTCGGTTTTACTTCGTCACAGAGTTGGATCTTGCTCACACCTATAGAACCACACCATGATCCGTGTTAAGGACCACGAGAAGTCATTGAAGTTCTACCAAGATGTATTTGGAATGACTATCCTCCGTACGAGCGAGAACAAAGATGCAAAATTCAACCTCTACTTCCTTGGCTACCCCGGCGACAAAGGCGTGCCACAGACCTCTGCCAATGGTGTCAACCCAACCGCTGATCGCGAGGGCCTTCTGGAATTGACCTGGAATTACGGTACCGAGAGCGACCCAAACTTCAAATATCACAACGGCAACGACCAACCGCAAGGATTTGGACATATCTGTAAGTACTGGCTTTGCTGATCTGCCGTGGAAATTTGAATATAGTTGACATATACAGGTGTCTCCGTCGACGACCTCGATGCAGCATGCAAGCGCTTTGAAGACTTGGGAGTCAACTGGAAGAAGAGGCTTACTGATGGCCGCATGAAGAACGTTGCTTTCGTGCTTGATCCTGATAATTACTGGATCGAGGTCATCCAGAATGAGAAGTTGAAGTCACGGGCTAACTGGTAAAAATTGTATGGTTGTGTGGGGCTTTAGAGGACAAAACAAGCTTCTTTAATTGAGAGTTTACATGCAGGGTTACTGAAAAGCTCTCTTGCTGCTGTAATTTAGTTTCTTCTCATGACCACTCGTTGACTTACACAACATCGTTTGTTTACAACGTTAGCGAGCTGACGCCGCCAATGAAGTCGCGAGCTCCGTCGAGCAGAATGCTGATCAACGAATGAGCGAATACATAGAATATCTGAAACGCAATGGTGATGTGGGGTTGAGATGGGATTCTAGGCCGCGGTAGATGATTCACAAATGTTATATGAAATGTACTGCGAAGTGACTTGGGTAATGAGTGAAGAAAGCCATGGTATAAACCACAGCAAGAGCCCTTGATTCCCTCTAGATTAAGATTCCAGCTCTGTTCCGTAGCCAGACAGACGAGCCATGTCTCCTCAACACTTTCCATCTCATCTCCCTAGTCCAGTCCCAGGACTTCCTGCCACTCACTCGGCGTAAATACAAAATTAAACAGATGCAAAACAAGCATACACGCAAGACACCGACAAATGCTACAGACAAGACGCTACATCGATAAGTCTTTGATGAATCCATCCCGCCATGGTATCACAGAAACAAGACGATCTCCCCCCGCTCATTCCTCTTCATGCGTAGACTCCTCCACAACTCCTTCTCCTCGACCGCCTTGCCCAGTCCAGTATTCGTAGCTGCGCGCTCGCGGTGATAGCGTTTCAGCGCCTTATTCATGCTAACGCCGCGCTCGCTTTCGGGGCCTTTGTTGATGAAGCTCAGGAGGAGCTCGGCGCGGGGTTGGTACACGACTAATTGGCTTCCGTTGTCCTCGCCTAAAGCTACCTCGCCGTTCATCGGCTGGTACTCAATCATCTTGCGGGAAGGACGGTCGGAATCCTCGCGATGGCGGCGGTGTTTCCTCTTTGGTCTGTCTTCGGAGTGTTCTCTTGACGAGACTCGCTTGGTGCTGATGAGAGACATGAGGTTATTGCTGATGGTATCGACACGGCCACGCTTCAGGTTCTTGGAATGCTTGGTCTTTTTGAGTGGGCTGCCGGGCGAGGCATCTCCTGCATCACCGCCAGAGTAGTCTGGTGAAGGTGGGAAAACAGAAGGTCGAGACATGAGGCGGCCCAGACCGCCTGTCAGGCCGGAGTGAAGAACGGGCGGGGCATCGGTCATGCTTTCATCGTCGCGTACAGCGAGGTCCTGAGTCTCGACGTGGAGACGCTTGCGCTTCTTGTCTTTCTTCTCCTCGCGAGTGAGTTCCCGCTCCTTCCTGTCCTTCTTGCGCTCTCGTTCTGCTTTGGGTGCGGGCGTTTGGTATTCTGAGGCCGCGGTTGGGACGGGTCCGTTTCCATATTCTACCAAATCGGTAACACTTTGTGCGGCGTCCTCAAAGCGTACTCGTACAAGGTCCCGGTCGTGATTTGATTCCATATCCTCATCTTTGGTATCTTCAATTAGGTTCATTGGCTCTGGGGCAGGGAGCTCGAGTCGAGACTGATTTGGCGTCGAACTGTCTACCAAAAAATCGAAAACATTGACAGGGCTCGATGCGAGTTTGAATCCTGGCGCGGCAGAAGGGGGAGAGGGCGCTTCAGGCATGGGTGGCTCGACAATCTCGATGTGCGAATTGTGGTGGTACTCATCGTCGGCATCCTCAACGTATGCGGTATGTTGTACAAGAGCCTGCGAGTGGTTCTGGTGTTGATTGTTGTTTCTATTCTTCTTCTCCTTCTCCGGTCGATACAATGCTCCTTGGTACTTCTGTGCTTCACTAATACAACTCTGTGGGACATGTCAGCGCATGCCGGAAGGTCTGTTGGAGGGGTAAATACCGTATGCGCGCGATAGTCCGTCCCGTAGAAGTGTACCATGCAATCAATACATGTAAACGATGCGCCGTAGCATTGATTACGGTGTTGATCCAACTTCTTCTTCGTGAGGACGTCGCCGCAGTTCTACCAGAGCAGCATTGTCAGACCAGATCATCCCACGATAAGCCGTGTTGGGTGTTTCAGAGCGTGTAGAAGTACATACCTCGCAGGAGAAAGAAACCATGATGAATTTTCTCTTTGGGCACTCGATTTGTGGGGTTCTGCTGGAGACTCGTTGTCCTGAGCGGTGGAATTGATATTCGATGCTGAATGTCGTGAGCAATAGGAGGGAAAGTTTGCAGATAGTGGGTGTCTGAGTGGGTTGATTTGGCTGGTAAGGGGGCGCGTGGTGGTTGTAGGAGGTGTTCCACGGTACGAATTAACCCTGGCCTTACCCTATTTCTGGATCAGGATTGCGGGCGGATGGTGTTGGCTTGGCCTGGGCTTTGCGCTGATGCAAGGTCGCGTTGGTGCATGAGCTGATCGCCGACGCTGTTTGGCTGCCGCTGTTGGAAAGGCCGGGGATTGGTCGTGCAATTGCTTGGTGGAGATGACGAGGAATTTTGTCCATTCCACTCGTGTTCAACACGTGAGGGTGTTTCAACAAGGGTATCAATCTGAAGCTGTTGCTTCGTCGAGGAAATATTCGGATGGCAATACGAGACGTTGATAAGAGTTTGAAATAGATCATTAAGTTCGTGATCATAATAATTCATCAAGATATATGAATATGAGAGTAGAGGAATTTCAATGTTTCTAATACATGACCAAGAGAAGCAGTAATGAAGGTCCATGACTGTCTCGGGAATTAAATCGGACAATGATATCTCTACCAAAAGTCAGAAGATCTATGATGATCGAATCGATAGTAGAAATGTAAGGAATTGTACCCAAACAAGCATATGATTAGGAACAGATGACTCAGATATCTGACCAGTGAATATGAATAAAGGGAGTCGACATTTGTTTTCAAAGATGTCTATTGTATGAATGCGGTCTTTTGTACAGTGTGTCTTCTTGCATCTTTTCTCCTCCAGCCCAAAAGAATACCTCCCTTCCGGACTTTGTGAGTGGTTGACTTCCCCCGGTAGCAATGGCGATTAGAATGGCTAATACATATTAGACTCGTGTAACCTCGTAGTGAATAACGAGCTGAGAGGCATGGAGCTATTGCTCCGTAGAAATGAATAGTTCTCTTAGACTATAATGCCACTTCAAGATCTTGGTAGAAGCCAAAGCTCCAGACCGCGATTCTCACTTGAGAAATTTGGCATAGATTCGAGCAGCCTTAGCCTGATACCCAGATAAATTCCATGATTGCTATGCAGTTCTCTCCACACATCCCCTGCCGTTCATAATTCCGCCCAATCGAACCCTCTCCTCGCCCTTCAAAGGCTTCCCACTCGAACCAGGCATCCACCATGCTATTAAGCACAAAAGAAAAGAAATATGATCGAACTTACGTTGTCGGATGCTGGGATCTCCTTAACGAAATGTTGTCCAATAATTGGAACTTTCTAAATTGCAAATCAGCCTTGTCCTTTCCTCAGCCGGTCAAAAGGTAGACATACCACCATGATATCATTTCGGACCTTCGGTACCTCAGCAAAGAAGAAGACGGCGAAAACACCGGCAACACCACCGAAAGCGCCGAGTGTCATTCCCCTGTTCACATCATGTCAGCCCTGTCTTGTATTTGGCTGCTTCTAGCATCCAGCGCTATCTCGAAGGATCGATCGAATTGTGTCTGGGAAGGGCCAATGGAAGGAATTGAATAAAGCTTGGAGACGCACAATCTCGTAGCATGCTTGAGTGTCCAGCCGTGGAAGTTTCTTTGCGTGTTGTACCTGTTCCCAATGTCATTAGTCTTCGTTCCCAGTGGTCTTGCTGCCATTGTGTTGCCATCTTCCTCCCGTTCCTCCCTTCACATCCACCACTTCCATCCTAGCTCTCGCCCGCTGCAGGAAAACGTACTTAGGGCCATATGGACTTCGATACGTGGCATATCCGGGGTTTTGCTTTGGAGGCGTGATGCCAGTACTTGGGTGGAACTGTCGTCAAGCAAACATTAGCCATGATCTCCTGGGTTTTGACTTCCCCCAGCACCCCGTAACCCGCAGGGAAAGCTCAAAGAGCGCAGAAGCTGTAGATGAAACATACCTCGCCGGCCATTGTGCGGATAGTGCTCGTGAGATCGTGGGGTGAGGCAATTGAAGATACTCGTCGTTGGGTCGTGGTCAGGACGACGAATTTGAGGCAGGCGGAATGAGCCGGGAAGGTGAAAATCACGTGATCATAATGACGATTTTTTATCTTTTGAGGAGGACAGTATGCTGATGTGTAGGATTCAGATGGAAAGCTTGAGTAATGTTCAATGTGTCCGCTACATTAGGACTCTGTTTGGCAAGTTTAAAAGTTGCGAAGATTTCTCACTGTAGACGCTGTCAAGCGAGCCAGATTTTCCAGCGCTCAAGCAGCTGGGAACAAAGCCTATTTTGACTTTTGATACCACATTAGAGGCCTGGCTCCCCTTTTCTAAGCAGCGCTTTTCTTCATCATTTCGAAGCTTCAGAATGCATCGTGCATCAAATCACAACAGCTCAGATATCCCACTCAAGTCCCTTATCCAGCGAGATCCGACGAGATAATCTCGCCTGCAGGAACCATCTAATGTGTATCTCACTAGCTGTATCGGCAAGGCTGAATATGGTTTCCTTTTGATGGTGAGAACTATGGCTGAAAGTCATTCATTGATGAGGCGATATATACCAAGGCCTCTTTATCATGTCCCAAGGCAAAACAAAGAAATGTGCTTCTTGTGAAGAATTCCGATCCATCCATTGTGGCAGAAGCAGACTTCATCGCATTACCTCATGCCATGCAATGCTATGCCCGTCAAATCCTTCCCTCATGACTTCTTCTCTTGCTTTTTAACATCTGGTTTCTCATTCGACCATCTCCTCGCCTCGTTTCTCCACATCTGCACGAACTCTCGTCCCGCCATCCAGGTCTCCAGGAAGCTGAATGATTCCTGCCTCATGATTGGCCAGCTGTCATCCCGCTCGTCCACCTAATCGTCCCGCATTATCAACGTGCTGCGATTCATGCAAAGCATGCTCATCACTCATCTCCAACTAAACCAAAGCATACTGTCTGACCCTTCGTAGCAAATACTTATTCACTGTCCTCAATTTCCTTCTTTCGTATCGCCTGCATGAGTTCATACATCTGCCCGAGCTGTTGATCTAGTAAAAAATTAGAAAGACATAAATACACCTGATATATTACTTACCACTCATTTTGTCTATTTTCCCCTGGTCCATGCGTTCTCCAATCCAAGCATCGCCCTCCAGAGTTTGCGCGTACATCTGCCATTCCGTCAAGAATCCGATCTAGTTGGGGTCATGTTAACCAGCTAATATTTGGCTCAAACTTGCTTCTTGTACATACAATATGAACGGGATTTTCAATGTTTCTATGTGCCCTGAATTCACTTTTGACATACTCATCCCCCAGTAGCCGCATATCCCGGGGCAAATGCTTTCGATGTGTGCGTAGTAATCTTCTGTAGAGCGGAATCGGTGGTAATAGAGCCAGTGGCGCAGGTTTGAAACCTTTCGAGGTGCCCAGATTTGAGGGTGACGCCAATAACAGCCGCGGACTTATCTTCATGGTGACTGGGATTTAATCCTATCGTATGTGCCGGATTGGCTCTTTTTGTCCTCTCGAAAGTAAATGTGAGTAGGTGTAGTTGAGAGACGTGCAAGCTGATGTAGTATGTCATGAGTAGCACGGACCAGGACTCCGACACCCTTGATCCCGAACCGTACCGAGAGTAAGAGGAGGAGAGAACTCCAACATCCGTCATCCCACTTCAATTCGGATCGCTCTTCTGCGCAACCATCTTTCCACCTTTCGAATTACCTCTTTCTTCTCTTTCACACGGAACACTTAGACCGAGTGTTGACGATAACGTTTCCATTCCGCAACGATAATCATTTTTGCTATTTCCAGGAACAGCAAGCCCAGGATAGGACGAAAGGCCGTAGAGTCTACCTAACGAGAACACCATCGAATAGCTCTGTGACTGGCAGGGGGAGGACAGACAGACAGTTGTCAACTGTAATCAATAATTGCCGACAGATAGGAAGGTCTGAGCCGGGACTCATAAGCACACCCTCAGTCTGCAACACGGGTCAAACGAAGTATTGGCCTGGATTGGAAATACTGGACCTGCAGCCACTTACTGTGCAGGACGACAGTCGACAACCACCCCGCATTCTGAATCCCTCGACTCTTCTACTCATCTCATAAGTCCTGGCGCGGACTGGCCTTGAAGCGGAAATATATTGGGGACAACTATTATACAACCTGTCTTTCAAGAATCACCACAAACAAGAACCACACATGCAACGAACAACAACAGAAGCGATGCCCACTCAACGTCCCTTCTTCTCTAATTTCCTGGCCGCATTCCGGGCTCACTCTGCTATTCAGACAAGCAAAGCAATGTCAACCACATCCTCCTCCGCCCAAACTGCACACCCCTCACCAGGAAACTCTCCCTCACAACCACGTACCATATCCACATCAACAAAACCCTCAGGCGCAACAGCAACAGCCCTGACATCCCTCCACTCACCGCGAACGTCGAACTCCCCTCTCAGCCGGTCACCGGGTCCTTCAACTTCACCTGCGGCGGAAAATGCCTCCGCGGCGAGATATATTACACCGAGAGGGAGAAGGGGAAGTGATAGCTCTAGTGAAGGATTCAGAGATGTGTTGGGAGCTGAGAAGTGGTATATTGGAGGGAGGACGGCGGCTGGTGAGGAAAGATATTTCAAGTTGGGAGTTATCAAGAGGCATACTAGTAGGGATCGGTTGAGTTTGGATAGGCTGAGCTTGTGATGCGGCATGGTTGGCTTTATGATGGATCAAGCTTTAAACTCACCGTGTTGTCCAATTTTGCGACAAGGTGGAAGCAGGTCGCCTGCTTTCAGAAGATATAAACCAGCTGGCTTAAGCCAGTACGACACTTTGGGTGAGACATTTCTTTTGCTGGGTCATCACTACACTGCTCGCAACGATGCGGCTGGGGAATGGCGTTTGGGAAAATATGGCAAGGCACATTCGACTGGGAAGGGAATACCTGGTTTTGGTCCGGCATCTGCACATATTATACTTACTCACCTTGTTAGGACGAAAGTCCCAAGGTACAAGGCAATAAAAGCTTGCTCTTGATCTTTATTTTCAAACTGTTCATATGGAAATGCGATGTGACGAAGCAGTAAGTAGGATCTTGATAGTGAACGAGAATCTTGCCACTGGAGTGTTGTACTCTAGAATTACCAAATAAGTAGTTGGCTGTGGCATGGAGGGGTGGTAGTTCACGGGTCTCTTGGGGACCCGAGTCTCGATTGTCCGGCTATGGAGGGATTTGGATTACATGCTAGTTCAACGATTCTCTCCTGAGTACATTTTCAGCTAAGGATAAAATGTTATTTCGCATCCACGGTCTGAATAGGAAGTTGACCAAGGCGTAGAGGGGTATATGCGGAGAAACATCGGCAACTGCTCCAACCAAGCCTTCTGCAGCCTAGCTCGATCAAAGCTTCAGCCTTACTGAGATTTTCTCGGAGCCTTGTCAAAATCAACAACACCATCCAAACATCGCGTACCTCCCACTTCCACCCCAGAGGCGGACAAGTTACCCTCAGCCCGATATTCCAACAAAATCATCGCTACTCTTCGTTCCACAAGCACATCAGCAACAATGCCACCAACCACAATCCGCACGGCGCCAGCCGACGACACATTCACAAGCCTCGCAGAACATCAGGCCCAAACGCCCTCGACATTCTACAATGCAAAGCCAGTATTACACTACAAGAAAATTGGAATCCGTGCCATAGCATCCGTTGATCAGATCTCGAAGCTGCCAATTCTAGCGCCAGCAGAAGGTGCTGACGCTGCGACGACAGTGCAGACGTTGGATGTGTGGATTAGTTCTGAGTATGTTTTTCTGACCTGCAATGCCATTTTCTTCCCACTTTGAAGATTGTATCAGTTGAATAATACGATAACTGACTGATACCACAGAAACCTCACCCTCTTCAACCCTACTCTCTCAACCGGCCTCTCCATCCCCTACCCCTCCATCTCCCTCCACGCCATCCAGCGACTCCCCGACCCCTCAGCCGCAGACCCCTCCTCATCCGAACCCCAGATCCAGGGCCTCTACATGCAACTCGACCTCTCAGACCCCAACGCCTTCTCCTCTGAGCAAAATGACGAAGACGATGACCCAACTGTCGAGCTCACACTCCTCACCACCCCCTCCAGCGACTCGGAAACCCCAGCACAAGCGATACAAGCAATGTTTGACGCTGTATCCAATTGCTCTAACCTGCACCCAGACCCGGCATTCGAAGGCGACGACGAGGAGATGCAGGACTTTCCCGGTGGTGCAGGAGGAGACAGCCGGATCGTTTTTGAAGGAAGTGTAGGCTACGAAGGGATCAGCGGGCTACCAGGTGTGCAACAAGGTTCTGGCGATGGGGGGTTACCTCCTCCTTTTCCAGGGAGTGGGGGCTGGATTACGGCGGAGAATGTGGGGGAGTATTTTGATGAGGAGGGGAATTGGATCAGGGATGGAAATGGGAATGGTGAAGGGGAGGGAGACGTATTAGGTGAAGGTGCGGGACGAGTCAGGACGAGAGAGGAGATGAATGGGGAGGGGGTCAATGGTCATGCCGATGAGGGCGACGAGAGTAAGAAGCCTAGAACGGAGTAGGTGTTCTAGAAGTGAAAAGCTTTGAATAGAATCAGCGATCGCCGAGAATTGCCGTTTTGCCATGGTCAGGGAGTAGTTGCCCTTTATGTTGCCTATCCTCTCAAGCTGAGGATATTGAATACAGCAAAAGACTTTAGAAGCGAGCGTGCAACAGCACACTGCGCCTTACGATGTCGGCAGAAGTCCTGGGCTTGGGGAGGGGGGGCGATTATAATCATGCCTCTGAGGGATTTCCTTTACCAGCTCTCGCTCTCACTCTCACCGCTACCAATCAAAGTTCTCAAGACCAGATACAGACTTATGTCTTGAACATTATATTTTCCATTATGCACCTAACTACCAGTCCTCACCAAAGGCAAAGGCAAGAGAACTTAAACCCGAAAGAGAAGTGAGATACACCATCCGTAGACCTTATATACATAAAACAGATAGAAATGCTCGCTAAACGACTCCTCGCTATGTATTTTTGTATCGCTTTTTCCTTTCATGCTGTTCCTCCTTTGATAATGCTTCGTGAATCATGCTCAGACTCCCATGCTCGTCCAGTCCAACACCATGCTATGCTATGCGTTATTCATCTCGATCATTCCATTCATGAATCTAACGCCAACAGCAAATTCCCAGAAATTTGAACGATGCAGCCGGGTTATGCTCCAAACCTTTTGCCAGAAGAAGGAAAACTCGATTCGTCAATGAAACCTCAGGTCGTCGATGCGACAAAGTATCAGCTGCAGGAATTTCGATTCCGTATCGCAGTCGATGTATCCAGGATTTGCTTGGCCTAGGGTATATCAAGTCGGAGCTGTGAACTCAGTTCTTCTTGAACATATAATGTCCTAAGAATAAAATTAGCACCCACTTGAAAAAGAATAGCTAAAGAATTATAACGCACCATATATACCACCAACTTCCGCCCGCGCAACAGGTATTTTTCTCATACCCCAATAAGTAGCACCCCACTTCCAGCTTCTCCCACCCTCATCTTTAATGCCTCCCTCTCTAGGCAAACGAACCAGCCATCCCCGTCGTCCAGCTTCCTTAATACACCATCCTACACGCTTGACATCTGGCGCTTTCTCAAGACGCTTCAAGATCTCTGCGCTCACTTCCAGGACTTCCAGTGGCTCGGCGACGGTCTTGAGAACCGGACAGCTGGAGCCAAAGAGAGTACCGAGATCCATCTGTGCGATTGACAGATCGGAGACATCTACATAGCGAAGAGAGTGTGGGACCCAAGCGACTTGTTCCGCAATCGGAAGGTTGGAGTCTGGGACAAAGAGGCGGGTGAGTTCGCGTAGATCGAGGTGGCGGCCGAGTCCAAGCTCTTCGACGTGCTTGGTTAGCGGAAGGAGAAGTTCGATATGTTCCTTCCCCATCTTAGACCCTTTGAGGTTAAGAGAGCGAACGGTAGTGGGGAGCGAGGGGAGAAGAGATGTGATGTCAGCACTGGAGAGCATCTCAGCGGACTTAACGTCCATTGCCAAGTTCAAGTACACTAGGCTTTTAGCTGCCGGGTGGGTGGTGAGGAAGTTGACAACTGAAGCCCCAGAGAGGAGCGAACATTTGCTGAGATTGAGGTGGGTGAGTCGGGCTGTGTGGGGGATTGAATGAAGTGCTGCATCGGTTATGCGTGTGTGTGCTACATCGAGATGTGTAAGATGAGGCAGACGCGGGAGGAGAGTGTCGAAGACTGAAGATGGAAGAATCGTGCATTCGTGGAGACTCAATCGAGCAATTGGGAGGACTGCTGGGAGAACCTGGCCGTTGATTACGGAATTGAACGAATCACGGAAGGACGTCGATGAGCAGGCGCAAAGATCCAATGCCTTCAACTTCGGAAGGTCGCAGAGTAATGTCTTCAAAACCGCGGGAGACAGCTCGTCGTCAATGTGCTCTTGAGCAAGAAATTCCTGGAGGTTCGTGGTAAGGAGAAGCGATTGGAGGAGAGTCTCTGGAGTAAGGTTCTGGGTTTGTGCTCTCTCGCGAGCAGTCATTCCAGCTCCAGTCGGGTTGAAGTGGGAGAAATCCAGACGGCGGACAATCGTACCCAGCGCAGGGTGAGAGCTAATGTGAGAGAGAAATTTGCGGAAGATTCTCGAGTGCGGAATGGTGACTTGAGCATACAGCGTGGACAATGTTGCTGAATGGATGCCGCGTGATGTGAGAAGTAGAGACATCAAATCGATGTTTCTAGCTGTGAATCCATTCGGAGGGATGTCGGTTGCTAATTGGTCAATGATGGAGCCTGTAAACATTAGCCAATATTCAACATGCTATCAGGTGACAATGACGAAAGGCATTACCAAGTAATTCCATGGGAAGCAATTCCAATGGACTTTTTCCAGCGGCATGTCGTCCTTTCTCCTTGATCTCCTTGACGTTCATTCCCGTCATCCGAACATCCGAATCCCAATCCCATCTTGCCAAGCCCTTCAAATCGCCTGAACTCTTGCTCGCGATTCTCCCTCTTACACTGATCCCCTTCCATCCCTTGAACCCATCACAAGGACAAACGAATCCATGAAGAGAACTATGCGGGTTCGTCAACATCCCCCTTCCAGAATCGTTTCTCAGCAGTTCGGGTGGCGTTCTTGAACCAGAAGACGAGTCGTCGAGTATAGCCTCTTCGTCCTGGTGATATTGGTTTCGTAGATATGAACTTGTTTTAGTTTCGGTGAATGTTTGGGCAATACCTCCGGTATGAGATTCCTTGATACTGGAGAATGAAGCTCGATCCATCCGGTCTATGGTCGGTGGTGCTGTCTTCTTCTCAGGCATATACGAAGCAGGCGCGACCTTTCGGCCAGCAAATTCAAGTGGTGAAACTGCCATTTTTGATTGAGTGTATTCGAGTTACGCTTTCCTTATATGATTGAGGTCCGCGGAGGTGTTTATATGGTGCAACGTTCGAGGAGAATGTGAGCTAATAGCGCGCTCGGGATTCGCTTCCTGGGACAAAAGCCTCGAAAGACCCTAGCGAATGAATTTTCACGTAGTCAGGCACGCAACGAATGTCGAGAGATGATGCGATGGTGTTGTGCTGTGTTTGGAAGGCGAGTCGTGATGCTGAGGAAACTCTGACACACGATCCCCTTCTATTTAGTCAAGGAAACACCCGGTGGAAGCTTCCCCGCCTTCTCCTGCTACCCCGGATTGGAATGTGATGTGTAATAAGCTGCCAAGCGCGTATCAAGTGAGGAGCACGCGGTGAACGTTGTGTCAAGGAAATCGATTTAGCAAGCTTGGTGCTGTTGGACTTTGGAAGCGGTATGGTGCTTAATTATTGTACCTTAAGGTAGTCGAGAGGCACGGGGATGCAGCGTCACTTAAAGGTCTTTGACGAGCGAGAGAAAACAGAGGCGAGGCGAGGCGAAGCGAAGCGAAGACGGAGCGAGGAATGGATGTTGTATGTAATGAAATAAAGAATTTCTCTCTGCCGTGTGATTGAGTGACTCGACGGACGCCACCGCGCCCTGACTATATCATGTCCGGCTTTCGGATTGAAGAATGGAGACAACTGGAGACGAAATGACCTACCTACCTACCCTAGACGATGGATACCGGGCGGCTTTTGCTTTTGCTTTGCTTTGCTTTGTCCACACTCGCCCAGCGCCAACGTTGCCCTGCCCAGGCTGGGCTGGATGAAGGGTCTTCGGCTGGTCCGTTTGTCTTCGCACCTGTCACGCGGCTCTCCAGCCTCGTTAGAAACCGACTAGCCCGCTCCTTGGCTCCTCATGCAACCAGTCCAGTCCTGCATTGTCTTAATAACATATTACCCCATACATACCTCTCATTGGACGACTTCAACGTCTTCTCTTCTTCCTATTCGTCCACACCGATTATCTTCATAATGAGAACCAACGAGTGAGAACCTTTGACAGCATGCCATTGACAGTACTTCGTTGTAGATGTTGCAGCGAAAATGAGCGGAGCTGCTGGATAATCGCCATCGTGACGTGTTATGAATCAGGGGCGAAATTGCGAAATTGAAGCGTTTTCATCGACGCTAGCCGAGAAGTCCGAAGTCACACGCTTATATGCGGACATTGGAAGATCCCAGACCGTGACTCCACCGTGAGTCTTGACTGTCCCCAATGTACTTAGTGAGGTGAAAATATTACAGAACGCTTTTGTGGTTAAGTACACAGCTTCAGCATTACTTTTAGAAGGGTAAATATTTGTAATATAATAACCTTATATTGTTATAAACTAAAAGCTCCCTCAAAACTGGACTCAGAACTGGACATCTCGGTAGCTATTTCGACTGGCATCGGGACAATAACTTCCTAAAAATAACACTTCCTTGCTTGCATAGACGACGGCACGTTCCTGGGAGTATTTGCCCGTATGGACTGGCGTCTAAAATCGCGTCTGTAGTGTGATAAAGTGTGTACTACACGTGCGGCAGTATCGCGGGCGTGTGAAAATACATCGTTGCGAGTGTCTCGTTGCGTGTTGTTGGGTGCCTCCATAGAGGCACTGCTCAACGTAAGACAGTTGTTGTGGATTCGATGCCAACATGTCCACCACCGTGCGGCCGCCTCGAACCGAGCCGGAGCTCGCCAGCCGAAACTGTAAACACCAGTTCCAAGCTCAACACTCCATAGTTCCTTGAGATGTATGAGGAGTAGCTAGAAATGGAGTGAGTAGTTCAAATTCCTTTCTGCTACTATGCTATACTCACTTTGGGTAATTGGATGAATCTTGTCCAAATGTATTCTCAAATCCCATGGACACTAAGTTCTGAAGGACTTCTGATGAAAGCATTCGGATCTCCTCTTAAATCAAACAATTGAGCACGAAGTAAGTAATTTTGATCTTAGGACATCTCATACCAGGTTGAGCAAATAGCAGCATGCAATTATTAGATAAGGCCGATCGTCCATTCTCATCGACAGGGAGGCATCAGATAAGGAACAGCTTATCGGCGAAGCTTGTGATGCGCCAAGGATCTCAACCAGCAGCTATGTCATTGTCACTTTCTCGCCAAACCTCATTCCTGAACTTTGCACAGCTACGTTGGCAGGTCGCAGATCGACAATTTAGGAAAATATGCCTTCGTAAAGTTCTCAACTATCGGTGTTCTGTGCCAGACTTGGACCAGGCAGCGATTCTGGATTTTATTGAGCTCCCTCTGTCCATTTGCCTCAAGATCAACAACAAACGCACTCTAGCATTCCTTACAGCAGCAGCGCAACAATCATGGTAAGAACCAACCTACAACAGATCTAAATATATCTAACCTCTGATCTGCAGGATCTCATACTGAAGCCCGTCCGAGTTGCAACCTCCAAACCTGCGCGCCAAACCTACCTCAATACCATCCTGTTCATGATAACCTCCTCAATACTCCTTGGTCTAGCAGTATTCGCATACATTCTGTTCTACTACAACTATGTTCCTCAAATAGGAATTGAGCGTGTTATCCATCTGCAATATGGGTATGCTCCCTCAAACCACTGTCGCAATACCAAACATTTACTAACACACCCAGTGACGGTCTCCATCCCTACGGCATAACCTCCCTCGACAACTCCCTCGTATCCCAACAACCCTACGACATAACACTCACCCTCCATGTCCCACGTTCCCCACCAAACCTTCAGCGCGGCAACTTCATGCTCTCCCTCAGCCTCCTCTCCCCAACCTACAAACCCCTCCCCTCCCCAATCCCTACGGACACCTCCACACCCCTCACCCCACTCTCAGGCCCAATTGGAACCCTCTCCCTCTCCAAAGACGATATCCTCTTCTCCGCCCGGCGCCCCACCCTCCTAACCTACACCTCCCGCCTCGTCTCCCTCTCCGAGCGTCTCCTCGCCCTTCCCCTCTACATCCTAGGCCTCAAGCACGAGTCCGAAATCCTGCACATCCCCATGGCGGAATCGGCGTCCTTCCCCCGCGGTAGGAAGAACATCCCGGGTTTCGCGATGCTGGAATTACAAGCTGGGCAAGACGTGCAGGTGTACGCTGCGAAGATCACGTTCAAGGCGAGGTTTGGAGGATTGAGATGGCTGATGTACAATCATCGCGTTATCTCGTTTATTGTGTTCACGTCGGCATTCTGGATTGCGGAGGTGCTGTTTACTGCTATTGGGTGGGTTGCTTTGAGGATTATTTTCTCGTCTGGTGGAGAAGTGAAGGAGATTAAGGGCGAGGATACGGATGCTAGCCTCACTGGTGTGAAGAAAGAGGGCGATGAGACGGACGAGCCGGACTTGTCGGATACGCCTAGGACGTTCCCGACGTATGGGCGACAGGCTCCGTTGAGGTATGTGTCGACTGGGAAGGATGAACCACAGGTTAAGGATGAGGATAGCGAGGAGTATGCGGCGCTGGAGAGAGGGGCGTTGGCGGAGGCGGATGATGAAGATGAAGATGATGGAGAGGACATTGGTGGGTATAGAGGGGCTAGGACTGACTCTGGGATTGGGACGAGTTTCAGTGAGGGTGGTGAGAGGGGAAGTGTGACGAGGAGGAGGTCAAAAGGCGGAAGAATTTGAGGTGTGGAGGGTATAGGGACTATGGGAAACGACGAGTTATGATACCCTGGGTTGGAATAGGAAATGATTAATCTAATGGATAGTAAGACGTAGTATCCTTTTGCATCATTCGCTACTCTTTGGTACGTGACATTTTGAGCAAAATAAGTTAAGCGAAGGATGTTGACAATAACGACCAACAAACAGACGCCAAATCACCAGCAAAGCGGTTAAGCGCAAATGCAGTCAAACCATCGGAATACAACCACCTAAGACAGATGGTCAAGGAGAAGAAGATAAAGAACAATGCCGCGTAACTTATCGGCAACGTAAAATCCACGGAGCATCCAGGAAGTCAAGTGTTAGCTTTCTTTCTATACATCTCTATTATCCAAGGACGCCGTCCACGGTGATTCTACCAAGTGCCTCTAAACGCCGGACCAAAATCAAGATGTTTTGCTCGACCTCATTCCAAAATCTCAAATCTTCTTACAAGCTGGTTTCCTGCTAGCTTTCTGCAATGCCGCTCTACTGCACGGGATATACTCTAGCCATCGACTGTCAAAACGTTAGCATAGTTTCAAAAGCACAGGGATCAAGTCCTAAAAACATACCGCTGCTTGTCTCGGCTCAATAAACAACGCACTCGCTTCCACCAGCACAACAGGCTTCTCCCCCTCGCCCACCAACGTCTCAATATGCCCCTCCACCCACGCCTTCCTCCCCTCCACCTTCGTCGTCTTCGCCCTCAAGACCACAAACGACCCCGCCTGCGCCGGTGCCCTATAATTGATGTTCAGATTCGCGGTCATGCCCACCTTATTCGGCAGCGCCGCGAAACAACACCTCGCTAAGCCCTCGTCCAGCATCGTCGCTAGCATACCGCCATGCACGAGACCTGGATGTCCGCATAGATCCCCACCGAGGTATTGGATCGAGACAAGGGATTTACCGCCCTTCTCGCTGAACACCAGCGGTGGGACGACGACTTTCCCGGGCCCCATTAATGTGCCGGCCGTTAAGCTGTGGCTGCGCTGCGCCTCTGGGACTTTGAGATGCGGTCGTGATTCGGAGAATTGGGGTTGTGCGCGGAGGGAGACGGCCAAGGGGTGGCTCTTGATGAAGTCTTCTACTTCTTGGGAGTGCGAATCAACGGGTGTGTACATGGAGAGTGTCTCTTCGTCTGTGGGCGGGTTCAGGTAGCCGTTTGCGGCTTGGATGACGGGGGCGGCGGCCATGGTGAAGCCTAGGGTTGTGAAGACGACGCTGAGGAGCAGGACGTTGGCGGTGCGTCGGAGGAGGGATTTCTTGACTGGAGGGGAGGTGGTAGAGTTTTGTGTTGAGGATGGAATTGCTTTGGAGAAAAGAGGATCAGCAATTGACCTTGTACTCTTATACTCTTATCTAAGTCGATCTCTGAAAATTTGACAATTGGCAATAAAACATTGACAAACCTTGAACGTTTCCAAGACGCTTACTCGTATTGAAGGCTCTTGACTGGAGATGTAGGGGCAGAGTGTTGACTCGTGCGGTTCTCGCGATGGGAAGACACCTCGAGGCTCCCGGGCGAAACATATATTTTTCTGCCAGACGAGACGCCATCGCCACGGACATCGGAGCAATTGATATTTTTCTCTTTTCCCTGTACAGTACTGATCAATGGGAAGTCGGCGGTGAGAGATTGGCCATGCCGATGCCGATAGGTGTTGATGGAGTGGGTCAGAAATGGAACTGAGGAAGAGGCTGAAGAAAATTGCCCTGGAGCCTCGGGTGTTTTAGAGTACGGTACGGTTACGCGGTACTTCCATACCTACATCGGAGCCGAAGCGCATGGCAAACTCACAAGCAAATCCAAGTCAACTCTCTGAAGATTCCCAACGTTCTGGACCGCGACAACTATTGGCTACGGCTAGTACAGTGCGTGCTGCCAAAGCTGACCACCACGCCGTAGATAAGTAAGGACCTCGGCCGGAATAGTGTGAACCTACACCACAAGCGAGATGATAGTCTGGTCCTCAGCCACTCAGAAGATCCCCCCCTCACGCCCGTCTTCCTCTTTCAGGTAAGATATGAAGCCAGAGATGAACGGCTGGAAGATGAACCTCAGGGTCTCGCACACTTTCAGCACGCCTGGAATCCTGAATTAGGAAAGCTCGCCGCCTTGTACCGCAGTAGTGTACTGTAGGTGACATGGACAAGTTATCTACTGGATGCTTTTATCCTAGCATGCTTTTCTTCTATTCCCGCTCTCCTTTCTCCCCCTGAGATCATCGACGTCAGGTCTTAAGTGACTCTGCGCAGTACGCAGTTTGTCTGTATCTTCAACATTGTTACTGTCCATCGCGGACATCGTTCAAGATGTTTCTCAAGGGGCAGGGCCGTCGATGGCCTCTCATACTTTCTTTGATTGTATTTCTATGCACCCTTGTCTATTTTCACAAGCAACTCATCGCTCTCCCCCTCCCTCGCATTCAGAGCCCGTTGAGACGCCCCTCGACGATAGGCAATCCCAGCAACGTCGATACACCCCTCAATCCAGATGGGACGAAGACACACACAGAAGTATATTCGGTGTCTACCAAAGATAGGAAGTACTTCAAGGTGCAATTCGGTGGCCACAAGACCGCTGCAAATACCAATATCATACCACATCCTTATTGGAACGACACCTTCATAATCGTTGCCCAGAAGCCACCGAGCAAGATCCCCCATACCGTCTGGTTTGCAGAGCTAGTGTGCAATGCTCAATTCAAGAACGGAATAATGGAGTGCATCGAGCCGCCCGCCATCCTCCCCATCGCCGCAACAGCAGGCGACAGGTGCAAAGGCGGCAAAATCGACTACTTCAACAACCTCGTCGGACCACACGACGCGCGCGTCTTCTACGGGCCCAAAAACCCCTATGTCATCTACGGTAGCAACGGCGTCCAGACAGCCTGTCTGGCGCAGTGGATGGAGGACTTCAGACTGCTCGTCGACTGGGGCCACGAATATTACGAGGAGACCAAGTTCCGCGTTGGGACGGAGCTGCATCGTCCCGAGGGCAAGTACATGGACATGGAGAAGAACTTCTTTGCCTTCTGGGACAACAGCGGGAACATGTACACGCACTACGACATCTATCCCAAGCGCGTGTTCGCGAAGGTGGAGTACGACGGCACTGTTGGCCCGGATCTGGCGCCTCTGGCTGCCGACTTGGATAGCAAGTGTATGGCTGCGAGGATGGTCAAGCTCAAGAATGACAAGCAGGAGGGCCTGCACCAGGCGACCAATTCCCTGTCCATCACCATGTGCAAGCGTGCAGATCCCAATTGCAAGGCTGAGGAGTCCAACACCTTCATCTTCATACTCTACCAGTACAAGAGCTTCTTTGAGTATCACGGTCAGTATGAGCCGTACGTCATGATCTTCAGCCAACAGCCACCATTCCAAATCCACGGCATCTCCAACAAGCCGATCTGGATTTACGGAAGAGGTGGGCCCGGCACGGGTAAAGTGCATAAAAACATGGGCGAGAAATCACTCGCGAAATGGAAGCAGACGGAAATGCTGTATGTCACGAGTATGAGCTGGAAGGAGAGGGGGAAGAAGTACCATGGTTTCCTGGACGATGTCCTCTTCATTGGATTTGGAATCGAGGACGAGGTTGCAGGCGGTATTGATATTGTGGCTGGTGACTTGTTTGCTGATATGGGCTCTTGTCTTGGGACGTGAGAGATGGTGTCTTGGGGTCCTGGGGAGTGAGGCCGGTTGGATGGATAGATGGCGTTGGATATATGGCTTGGATTCGGTTTACAGAAATTATACATGTATGAAGATAGGGCGGTAATGTGGCGTTCTGGAAGCATAATAGACGAAACAAAAGACCAATGTAATACTTCAGAAGCTGCAACTTGCAACATATTGATTTCAGGGAAACAGAATCACGATCAAGCGAGACACGTGGAGCAATTCGTCCCCTTCGCTATGCAAATATGAGAAAATTATGTAAACACAGCCCTAGAAATCCTCGACTATGAATACTTCATTCATCCTTTGCTCGACGGCTACCGGTTGAGAAGGAAATCGGGCAGAGAAAACTGCCTGAGCTCCGCTGGGAAAAGTATCTCGGAACTCCCTATGAATAATGCGCTGGACATGATAGCCTCTCTTCGATTGCTCCTCTTTTGCAAACAGAGCACCCTGTGAGTAGAGATCAGTAGTCACATATCAAGCAACCATTACAGGCCATTTTGAAACCTAATCATGACTTCTAACTCCGGGTATGAGAAACGAAACCCCAACACCAAAACACCATCGTACACTCCATTCCATACCAATGCCATGCCATGCCATGTCATTTCATTCCATTTTCAAATTCACCCTACTTCCTATCCCCATCTCTCCACTCACTTCCATTCCCCACGCCCGCCGAGCTCTCCCCACCAGGCAAAACCCCTTCATCATCATCAAACTCATCATCATCCAGAATCTTCGCCAGCTCATCCGGATCCCTCATCTTAGCATCGGGATCCACCTCATCACCAGCACTCACAACGCCGGATTCCTGTCCCTGGAACGATTTTTGCCTCTCCCTCTCACCAGCAAGAACTCCATCATCGGCCGAGACGCTAATCCCACGAGACCCCCATTTCGATGCTGTCCTGCCTGTTCCACCACCACCAGGTGCAGATTCGCTGTCTCGTCCCCCTAGTGCTGGCGTGCTCTCCTCGTCGTCGACGTGTCCGACTAGAGGCTTGTGACCAAATACTGTGCGGAGCAACCAGCCGTTCCGCAGATCATCTGCATCGACCAGGCCGCCATGGCGGAGCTTGACGCGCTGTCTGCTGTAATACACCCATGCGAAGTCCACGTAGAAAGCAGTCTGCAACACCCCGAAAATGATGGACACCGGGTCTGGCTTGCGATCAGTGATGTCCAGCTCCCGCCATATCCAGTTGAGGATGTAGAAGGCGCGGTAGGAGCCGAGCGTGAGCAGGTAGTAGGAGTCGATTACGGTTGGGACGGTGGTTTGGCGGAGGAGGAGCAGCTGCGGAAGAACGCAGGTGGATTCGAGGATTATGGAGAAGGTCCACATGATCTAAAGAGCTGTATGTCAGTATGAATTTTATAGACAAGATAGAAAGAAACAGAGGGAAACAAACCTCCATCCACCCCCAATACCTCGACTTCTTAAAGATCATCATCATCACCGGCGCACCAATCGCGCTCCCCACCAGACACGCAGCGCCCAGCTTCCACGCCTTCTCGCGCTCCCGCGTGCGCGCGTACACCCTCAGCATCAGGAACAGGATGTACACGCTGCTCAGGATGTAGAAGATCTTCAGGATCGTGTTCCACGCTGTGTTGAACTGGAAGATGTCGAGGTAGCGAGTCACGAAGACGGCGCAGTAAAGGGCCTGCGTGATGAGGGAGACGCCCTCGGTGCTCTGGTTGCGGTGGATGGCGAAGATGAGGATGCATTTTGAGAGCGTGTGGGAGACATCGCCGAGGATGCGGAAGATCTGAGGGGAGGGAAAGTGTCAGCTATGAGTACTGGGGGAGTTCAATTGCACTGAGATTCGGGATTCTGGGAGATGCGCAGGAGTCGGAGATTGCACCGGGACTTACGTTCATGGACACCATGATTGCGGGTTTCTGGGATGCGATGTTCAGAAATAAAGGGAGAGAGAAATGGGCTGAAGTGGTGATGTACGGTAGCAGCTGCTAGCTGACCTGAGTTGAGGTTGAGGTTGGAGAGATGTTTCAACTGGATCGTAGCCTGATTACGCGTTCGAGAAGCTTATCCTCCACCAGGTACGCCCATAGCAAACAGTGGATGCCTACGAGCTGCGCAAAGAATAAGCAGTTGCCAGAACAAAATGTTTTGGTCCTGCGATGGCTGTTGAGGTTGTTGAGGTTTTAGATTTCCGGTTGCAAGGGAGTCGGAGCTGGAGCTGGAGCTTCGGTGATGACACTGACCCCCCATGTAGCTTTGTATTGTAGCGTATTCGAGACAACGATCGGCATGCAAAGTTCGAAACAACCAGTGGTAGCTAAAACCGAAGAGAGTATATCGGAGACAATTGGAGAAGATGAAGATGCACTTTGAAAGAGTAATATTTAATTGTTTGTAAGTATGTGAGGATTGAATAGTCGGTAATACTGGAGAGTGCAAGGTGGCCAGAACAGTTTGAACAAGCCTTTTGGGTGACGCTGTAGCACGCGAGCACATCCATCCAAACACTTTCGTAAGGCCGAATATTTTAAGTTAGAGAAGTACTACCCAGGTCATGGACGTAAGTTTACTTTCTCATCGGGGGATTATGTGGTGCATATACTCCAACCTCTCTGGTCTCAAACGAGAAGCTTAATGGGAGAAAGGAACATCCAACAGCCCTTATGACGATTGTAGAGGACCCGCATGTGCCTAGAATTGGCGACATTTTTGTGACTGTGTCATTCATGGCTCATTCGTACCTACAGACCCAATGTCATCGGTCCCAATACTACCAGATTCTCCTCTCCCTCTTCCTCTCCCACGTCCACGATCTGGTCTCCCTCGACCTCTCTCTCGTGGACCCTGACCTCTTGGGCCCTTACCTATCGGGGCTTTCCTCCTCTTGAATTGTTCTGGCAGTTCTTGCACCATTTTCCCCTCCTCCCAAAGCACACCAATATCCTCTTTCCTTCCCTCCACCTTCTTCCAGTACTTCGTTCCCAAAACCCCCGTCTTATCACCTTCAGTCAAAACAACACCGTTCTCGCTTAACCACCACTCAACCCCATCTTCCAAGCTCTGCTTCACATCCACATAAATCAAAATCTCAGCATCTTTTCTCATCCCACTAATGACACCCTGTTTATCTTCCGGTAGACCAGTGCTGAAATGGATGTGATTCCTCGTCATCTTCTTTAAGCCACCGGAATCCACGATCGGTTGATAGAAGGCAAAATAGGTACCATGGACGACAGTCTCGGGAATGTTGCCAGCAGCAAGTGTGATGGGAACGAGTAGAGAGGCTGAGTCGACAGCTATGCTGTGACCTTGGTTCGCGCGGATTACCCAGTCGGATGGATCTTCTGAGTTGAGATTTGGTGGATTCTTCAGGGATGGAGATGGCTTCATAGAAAAGCGCTGCTTTGCATTCTCTGAAACGGCGGTACGGATGTCGGCGAATTTTATCTGAAGCGATTTCAGACGTGGCCATTTCATCTATAAGATTGTGTTAGTCGTACTTTCTGTTTGTGACTTTGTACAGTAAGATAGATGGCCAGAGTTTCTCTGGTCATTAGAGATGGATCCACATGGTATAGACTCAACAACTATTGATTCTGTTTTCGGAAAAAGGTTGTAACTCACAACTTGCTCGACACTAGCATACCCCTCAGCATCTAATTTTAAGCCTGCCTCAACGGCTGCATGCCTCAGAAGTTTCGACAATGCTTTCGACACCATAATCTCTCTGCCTTCGCCTTTTCCTCCTCCGGCTTCTCCTCTCTTACCACCTCGTCCGCCTCTTTCTCCACGTTTCCCACGATTTCCCCGTTCTTGACTCATATCTAACTCTTCAGCCTTGTCGACAAAATCGTCCATGACAGGCTTGAGGATTCTGCGAGGAGCTTTGTCTGATTTAACTTGGGAATGTAACCTGGGGAATGTATGATATCGTGAGCTTCGCTTGAACGCTGAAATTAGCAAAGAAACAGTCCTTTGCATGTCCTTTTCTGCTCGAGAAAAAGAAGATGTTGAGAGGAGGAAACTATGACTTAGTTTCGCTTATCGATAGGTCAGCCTTGCAGATCAAGTTAGTCTGAATGAAGCTTAGCTTCCGCAGCCTTGCGCTTGTTCTAAGAAAGCTGTCCTCAATCCGCTCCTCGATATCACCAACCCTGCCCGCGACTTGACATCTTGCAACGTCCCTACGATATCCAGACCAAAAATCACAAAATACCCGAAGAGCAAGATCCCCTGAATAGTATCAAGCAGAATTTGTGTAGCAAAGCTCTGCCAAAGCAGACTCGACCAAGATGGACGACACCGAGACATTCACACTTCTACCCATCACAATCGATCCCACATCAAAAGCCATAATCACATCCTCCAATTCCCGGCCACTGAAACAACAATTAGCATCTCTCAACGACCTACACAAAACACTTCTTACCCTCGAATCACCAGTTCCTCCACCGCCTGTTCCCGTCAATCCCAAACGCTCTGCCCAGATCACCAAACTCCGAGAGTCAGGCAATGCATCATTCCGCGCGGGCAAGCACGGAGATGCTATCAGAATGTATGGACTGGGCCTACAAATGGCGCTAGGAAGACCTCTATGGGAGCCTTCTGGACTCGTGAGAGATGAAGTCGCTGGATTATATGCAAATAGAGCACAGGCACATATGGCGTTATCGAATTGGGCCGAGGGATCGATTGATGCGGAGGCGAGTATCGAGGCAAAGAAAGCTGGTAATGCGAAGGCGTGGTGGAGAAAGGGAAGGTGTCTGATTGAGATGGGTCGTCTGGAAGAGGCAAAGGAGTGGACTGGTCGGGGTCTGGAGATGGAGGGTTCGGAGGCTGACTTGGTGGGCTTGTTGAAGGAGATTGAGCAGAAGTTAGACGCAAAGAGGAACTAGGAGGTTTCGTGCTGTGGAGATATCCTATGAAAGCGCTCAGTCCAGCAGCGCTGCTTTCAATTGAAGAAGCACCAATATGAGTGGCCACACCTTCAATCCTCTCACGGATGTATGTGCAGTCTCACTATCAGGATCAGTTCTACTACAAAGATGTACGAATAAGTAATAAATGTCCAGAAGCATCTCTTAGCCTTCGTCTTCTTGTGGATTCATGTTGCTATTCCCTGGCAGTCCCCGGGGTCCCTCTGGATGTGGCTAGCCATATACTTATTTTTGTACACCGCCAAATTCTGCCGCCGGGGGTCTGATATTTTGCAAGCTCCGCATGTTGAAGTCTTCCGGCAACAACTTCGCAACTATGGGTCGAGGAGAAACGAACGCAAAGGTAAGACCTGTCCGAGCTGTATCGATAATACCGAAAACTGACTGCGTCGTTTTAGAAGCGGAAGCGCCTGTCCGAAGCAAAAGCTGCACCAAATCCATCTACGCCCACCCCCGCAGAAGTAGACACGACCAAGCCAACTGCCATCTTCCAACCTACCAAAGGTCGTGACTGGACAGTAAGTGTCGCCTTACCAGGAAGCATAATTGCAAAGTATTTCGCCCACCATCTAGCAAGTTTCCAGCTAACAATGTAGTGCTCAATCCCATGAACAACGAACTTCCCTCGCTGGGCACATTGCCCGCGCACTTTCAGTCTTCTGCGTGGATGAAATAACAATCTTCTCGGACGGTCACTCACATAATCCTAATAAACACCATCACAGCCGGACCCACTCCTTCGTGCATCAACAAGATCCCTCACAAGACGAATACACGGGCACCTCAGATCCAGACCACTTCCTCATCCACCTCCTCAGCTACCTCGAAACGCCTCCGCACCTGCGAAAACACTTGTTCCCTCTACATGCGAATCTGCGAACTGCAGGCACACTACCTAGTCTGGATCTGCCACATCACCTGAGAAGCGACGAGTGGTGTCCGTATCGCGAGGGAGTGACACTACCAGGTGCTGACGAACATGGGACTTTCGTTGAGGCAGGATTGAGGATACCAGTTACGATCAAGGAGCAGATACCCGAGAATACGAGAGTAACGCTGAAGTTCGAGGAGGGTGCCGAAGAAAGTCACAAGGATACCAACGCAAAAACAATTGATGCAGAACCAGTGAACCCCAATGATCCACGAGAAGAGGCTGGTTACTACTGGGGCTTCAATGTTCGGAAGGCTGGAAGTCTAAGTGATGTCTTTACGGAATGCCCGTATGAAGGTGGATATGATATCACGATTGGGACATCCGAACGAGGAATCGACGTAGAGAAGCTGTATTCCGGGACTGAAGAACAGAAGCTTGGGAAGTTCAAGCATCTCTTGGTGGTTCTGGGTGGAGTGGCTGGTCTTGAAGTTGCTGTGAAGAATGATCCTGAGTTGCAGAAGCTCGGAGTTGTAAAAGCGGAGGATGTGTTCGATAGATGGGTCAATGTATGTCCCAACCAGGGGAGCAGGACCATCAGAACAGAGGAGGCCGTGTGGATTGGTTTGATGGGCTTGAGACGATTAGTCGTTGGGAATGAAGAATAGTAAACGTAGAGAGGTTGAATTCCAACCAAATGACTCTAGACATCAGAGTTTAAACCCGATAATTGGGTTCCAGGCCGTCTGGGTTGCTGGTCAATTTCAATGATCTGGATTGGCATCGGAATAGAAAGGCTAAATGTACTCAGCATGGCGACCACATACCTAGGTAGTCGATACCACACAGCGAGACAGCGTATTAGGAGTGTTGTTGCTCTGAAGAATTCAGGGTCCAATGACCCCAGCGACGCTAGGCTAAGCGATACGCCACTAAAAATCAGTCATATCGAAACTTCTCAAAACTGACCAGGACATTTCTCTTCTCTTTCCTCCCCAGGCGTCGTCCCCTCCAACGCTGCGTTTCTATGCTACAAACAGATTTGCGCTGGTTCGCCCACGCATATCAGGTCCTGAGATCGTAACTTTGCATATGAGAAATTCGGAGTACTCTTCAAAATCACCTTCCTCCCATTCCCCTAGGGGCATGGTGATAGGTCTACCCGCGAGGGTTCGGCGCGATATCGCGTTTGCAATTGGCATCAGAAAAGCAGGGCACGTCTCTCTACACATACCATCTCCTTATGGGGGTGGGAAAGTGGAGAGTGCTTGTTCCTATGGGAGAGCCGTTGTGAAGATTGTGTGTGCTGAGGCATGACACTTAAGTGCAATACGCAGCGTGCCTTTTCTTGCAGTCACTTGTGGCTGTGGATTGGGTACAATTCGATTCCGATTACTCTGTTGGGGACGACGCTTCACCATCTTTTTTGGAGGTCAGTCAGTCAATTGCCAAAGTCATGTGGGATAAGGATACTACTAATTTATTGTGTATGTCGATCAAAGCAAGAAATCTATGGTGAACGCCATGCAACCCATTCAATCCCTGAAACCTTCCCAAAAGCAAGAAATCTACGACGAACTCCAAGCATGCAAACCAGACTCTGTGTTGCCTCTCCAAAATCAAGAGATCTATCCCAAACTCCAGCTTCACGACTATGATCCCGTCCCGGAAAGTCGCCCCTTCGGGGTTTCAAGACCATTTCCTGTCTTTGAAATTCAGACAAGCGCCGCCCATCTCTCGAGACTCCATCCCGAACATGCTAGACCGCATCATCCTCCCAGCAAATCCCCTCTACTCCGCGATGCACTCTTCTCACACCTCAGTTTTGCCAGCTACCTCCGCCGCCCTCTTCCTCGTCTTCCTCAGCATCACCATTTCCATCACCAGCTCCTGCTTTGTACAGCTTGTTGTTCGACTCTGAGGCTGGATCAATGATATACTTCAATATAGCGAGCTCATTCAGCAGTGACTGACAGTACTCGCGGCTTCTTGGCATCTTCTCCAGGACATCCATGATCTGCATGTTTGCTGTCTCGACCTTCTGTTGAAGATGGGTGACATTCTCGAGCCGAATTGTTGCGCTGGGTCCGCTAGAAACTCCAGCTGTGGCGAGGATAGCAGTGCCCATCGCTGTAGCCAACTTCTTCTTCATCGTGTCATGTGTCTCCGCGAAATCCTCTGACTGTTCTCCTGGATATTCTTCAGCCGCATCACCTCTGTCTCCTTCCACCTTTCGACGCCAGAGATCAACCAACGAAGTTGTCTTTGCATATCGCTTGATGCCTTCGGTGTCATCATCGAAACCTTGCTGAAAGTCACGGTAGGCCTTTTCGGCATCTCCAAGTACGTTGAACAACTTCTTCATTGCCTTGCCGATCGGCTCGCCTTGCTCGCTGTGTCCTGCCATATTCATTCTGGCGTGACGGTTTCGGCCAGTAGGTCGCAATGCTTGAGGTCCTAGTCTGTCGTCGGCAGTTGCAAAATTTCGTCGAGGTGTAGAGTCTTGAGGATCGAGGTAATCGGGGTAGCTTTGTTCCATGTTGGAGCGGCCAGGAAAGCCGTGGCCACGATATCCGCGGTCTCCCAAGCCGGAGATCAAGTCGACAACAAGCTGACCAATCTGGTGCAGAGGAAGATCGTACTGATCGCGGCCTCTGGATGGAGTAGGGTTCTGCCGGCGATGGTTGTTTCGATACATTCTTGCGCAGTTGAGGTTGCGATTTGTCGGCAACTGAAAAGTCGAAGACAGGATGTTTGTTTGGATCGTGGCAGGCCAGGGAGGTGGTTGGATCTAATGTTGAAGCTGGAGAAATCTCTCGTGATTATATCTTGCTCCAGCTCTTGCTGCCAGAGCCAATGCTGCCAGAGTGAATGGGCGGCTGCGTGGATGCATCGGTGTTGACAAAGACTCAAGACGTGCCTGGTGATTGATTATGCCGCGTACCGTGAATGTGAATCATTGAAGGCGGCTGGAAGCTCCAATTCATCTTCGCGGCTCCACCAGTTCGGACACCAAGACAAAGGTTGTTTCAAACTCAGGGCCTTCATGTCCTTCTACTTTGCCATCTCTTCTTTCGGCTTTCGAAAATCACTCAATGGCAGATGCGTTCAAAAGCATAAATTTTTTCATAAATGTCACAGATTTTCATCGTTGCATCAAACACAAATCTGAAAGATCAATCTGATATGCAAACTTTTGCGGGAACTTTACTCTTTTGTCTCGGCGTGTGATTTGACCACCTGTTTGATCATGCATGCAGCATGGAGAGAAGGCTTTTGAATACTCTACTGCATGTATGCTCAACAGTGGTGCTCTGAAGTGCTTTGTGCCATGGAAACACAAAATGACTTCCGACGTGCAGGACAGCAGAATACTTCCTTTAACTATTTCCCAAACAGCGCTGCTGCAGCTGGAATCAAGAAGCATTAAAGGACAATCTGCTCAACAGTCCGTCGATCATAGGCTCCCTCTGTCCACTCGCTTAACCATTCGGGTTCTCGCATGCTGCCATACACGATGGGACAATGGACGAAAACTGCTTTATTGATACGGGACAAGTGAGCTCTTTCATGTTTGAAGGGAAGATGTCTGCACTGCGTCAACTGCAGCTGTCATGCTTCCTCTCATCTTCATTGATTCTTTGTTGCGCAAGGCATTCCTTCGCCGAAAGTTGCCTTGAAACTTGTGCAATAGTAACAAACAGAAAACAAGTCTCTACAAAAATAAGAAATTCACCATCAACTTTGATTAAGTTCTGAAGCAAAACTTGACTCGCAGCACCAAGGAGGGACGAATCTCAGATCGAAAGAGTAACTTGATGACTTGTCAAGCACAACTGTTCTTCACTAACACAGAAACCACGATGCCAATTCATCTGTCGTTTCCGGCCGTGCTGCCAACGATTGGTCAACAATAGGTCTGGTCAAGACACGGAAACTTTGAAGCAGAACTTGCACCATGTTCATATGATTACGATTCTCATCGCTAAACATGAAGAGAAAAAGAACTACACCGCGCAAGCCAACACAAACGACTCTGCTTTGCACAGAATAAAGGAAATAGACCGAAAGGCAATCCTGCAAAATCGACGACATGAGAAGCAAACGAAAGTTAAGCTGCTGCATCTAGACTGAGCAAGCTTTCAAGACCTGGCAATGCTTGTACTTTGATGAACGGGGGGCTTGCACCTGTATTTCACATTTGAGGTTGAGTGACAGCCCTCGTGTCCGATCGCTCAGGCATAGAGCAGTAAATCAGTGGGGTCCGGGTTTGTTGTGCTTCCTCGCTTGGACTCTCGGGAGCCACCATTCCTACCTAGCTGCTTCAGCGTTGACAGTCGTTCATGTGCTGTGGTGCTACGATCCGGAGGCTACACCGTACTTGTGTTCGGATTCAAAATCTACCAAGCAGCCTTGAGAGTACAGCTGAAATTTCAAGATGGCATTTTCAAACCTTGATCCGAAGAACAGTGTCCTGTTGAGATGTAGTAAATGGTTGAGTTTATGTAGGCTCGTTGCGTTATCAAATCAGAGTTCGAGTTCGATTCAACCATAATTCCACAACGCCTCAATTAAAGCAACTGTGAAAGTGGTGCACATGGACAATTTTGCGTGGTGGTGATGAATATCGAAATGTCTACTTGACCGGACTCCGGACGTACCCCTGAAGCAGCCCCTGTTAATGAACCCCAACCTCGGTTAACTCCCAGCCTATGAAGCGGGCCACAGCACTGTAGCGAAGCCTTGGCGGGCCTTTCTCCTTCTCAATACTGTACGGACATCCGATGCCCTCACGGACGATTCAATCAACGCACAATCAAAACGCCCGTAGACGTCGTGATGGCTAAAACGAGACGAAACAGGTCCTCTCTTCCATTTCGGCCATGCGAAGGCGCGAAGAGGCGAATGTCCGAATCTATTTTCGATGGGAGAGTCCTAGCTGAGCATAACTGCCGGCGGAAGATGAGGATTGTACTGTATATATAAGGAAGAGAGAGGCTCCCCTTTCCGAAATGTATCTTTATCAGCATCATCTAATTCGATCAGACCGGCTTTGATCTCAGCAAGATACACCAAGATACCCTTTCGCGATATTTAGACATTCGTTCTTGGCCACTTATCTCTTCATACTTTTCAGAGATCAAATCCATCATAATGGCAACCAACGGAGAAGTCAACGGCCACGCCAATGGCAGCGTATCAGTTGAGGAAGTTGCTCCTATCACAAACGGCAATGGACATGTCACAGAATCCGCCCCAGCTCCTGTTGCTGCACCAGCTTCAACACCATTAATTTCAACTGTCCGTGGTCCCTTGGGTATTGAGTCTGCTAGTCTCAAAGGCAAAGTCGCACTCGTGACTGGATCAGGTGAGTGGAATCTGCTTACCGAGAATCATGATTTATGCTAAACATCGGAACAGGGAGAGGAATTGGTCGTGAGATGGCTCTCGAGATGGGAAGAAGAGGAGCAAAGGTCATCGTCAACTACGCCCACAGCTCAGAAGCCGCCGACGAGGTAGTCGCCGAGATCGTAAAGTCAGGCAGTGAAGCCATCGCCATCCAAGCAAACGTATCCGTGGTCAAGGACATCATCTCCCTGTTCGCGCAAGCAGTTGCCCATTTCGGCGAGCTCAACATCGTCTGCTCGAACTCCGGAGTTGTATCTTTCGGCCATGTCAAGGATGTTACCGAGGAGGAATACGACCGTGTGATGAACATCAACACCCGTGGCCAATTCTTCGTTGCGAGGGAAGCTTACAAGCACTTGTCTATCGGTGGCCGTCTGATTTTGATGGGAAGCATTACTGGCCAGGCCAAGGGCGTTCCAAAGCACACTCTTTACTCTGGAAGTAAGGGTGCCATCGAGACATTTGTTCGATGCATGGCAATTGGTAAGTCTTGGATTCTAGATTTAATCCGGCTCGGTTGCTGACTTCCGTAGATATGGGTGACAAGCAAATCACTGTCAACTGCATTGCGCCTGGTGGAATCAAGACCGACATGTACCACAAGGTCTGCAGGGAGTACATTCCAGGAGGAGAGAAGCTCAACGATGATCAAGTTGATGAGGTGAGAAATTGACTTCTAAATTTGACACTATGTGAAATTGACTTGCCACAATAGTACGCTTGCACATGGTCACCATTGCACAGAGTCGGTCTTCCTATTGATGTTGCGCGCGTGGTGTGCTTCCTTGCCAGCCAAGACGGTGAATGGATTAATGGAAAGGTTTTAGGAATCGATGGCGCTGCTTGCATGTAATTTTTATCTCGGTTTTTTCGTGGCGTAATTAGAAATCCTTAATTGGGAATTGAAAGAGTTACAAAGTCAATTTTACGAAGTGCCTTAGCGGAGTAACTTGAAATTCGTTGATTGAGACAAGAGAGACTGTTATCTCAACCAAAGAGGAGATTTTGCAGTAGAGACAGTACGTCCGTACAACAAGAAAGTGCCCTCCAAGCCTTGCAGAAGCTAAACTAAAATTAAGCAGATCCCCAAGATCGCAATGCATGACACCAAAATCTCCGGGTCACATCACCTCTCCCTCTCCCCATCAGCCAACCTCTTAACCCTTAAAAAGACCATAGTAGCCTCCGTACACTCCTCCACCCCCCACCACACAGCCGTCGTCCCCACCCTGTAAAACCACATCGTCAAATAACTCCTTTCGCCATCCCCGCCCTCCGCAGCCGCCACCCCCACAAGCAGGATCCACAGCAGCACACCGGGATACCTCACCCAGACTTCATCATTCTCCGCGTCCTCCAAACACTCGCAGATCACTTGCGCGTCCCTCCTGTTACACTGCGACGCGAAAGGGATTTTGAGGATGGCTCGGCGGTAGATGTTGGATGCTGCTTGTACGATGCGGAAGAGTCCTTTGTTTCCATTTTCGACGGCGGTACTGACGCCGAGGGTGGGTGGTGGTATGGGTGCGAAGGGAGAATTTGAGCTGGAGTTGTGCGTTAAGGTGTGCATTTTGTGGAGCAGCAAGAGAGTTTTAGGGCAGAATGGGGAAGTTGTGGATTCGAACTCGAATGACGGGAAGTAAGAGGTTGTGGAGTAGAGGGGTGAGGATGCTATTTGGTGGGAGTGGTTTGAGAATTGCATTGGTCGTCGGGGAGTTTGATCGTTGAAGCGGGGTTGAGTGTTGGTTAGGAGGGCGACTGTGAGGTCGATTCTGGAGGATTTAGTTTGGATTCTTTTCTTTCTGAAGTATGGTGCCATGAAGGTTGAGAAATTATGTGAAGATCAGATTATATAAAATAAACAATGGTTCGTGGCGTGCCAAAGAACCGCAGGATAACTCGCTTATGCATAAACAACAAGCCGAAGGTCAAAATTGTGTCAAGACTATCAGAGCTTTCCGATATTGACATCGCATGAACGACTAAACACCACCCGCTGTCTACTATCCCGACCGACTTCGTCGCAGATTTCATATTGAGAAAGTGTAGACCGCAATAAAACGATCGCACGCGCTGGGATATGTCAAAGCAGCAAAAAGAATTGAACTTACAAGTGGATCTTCCAGCAAAACTGCTTGATAGGACACAAATTCTTCAATCCGCCCTTCATCGTCACGATCCTTTCCAAGCCATCCATATGAAGAGCGGTCTCCCCAATATTGCCCCTAGCAATCTACAAACGCCAATTGGCAAGAATCAGTCAGAGTCCTTCTGACAGAGTGAAGATCAAGTCAAACCCAGAGAAACAGTAAGTCGCTCACCTCCCAACTCATCAGACAAGCAATCCCCCCAATCGTCTTCTCATGCATCGGCTCCTCATCCAGCCTCTTATTGACCCATCTGATCGTCTCCTCCTTGAACGAAAAATACTCTGCACTGTTGCATATCCACGGCACAATCTTGGAACTCCGCAGCAGAGACGGACGAGGTCCGACTTTCGGGAGTGGGATCACGCTGCAGGGCATCCAAACGCAGACGCCTGGTCGCTTGTTGGAGAGGCGGGGGAAGGGCCAGTTGTTGGACTGCATTTGGAGGACGGGACCGTCCTTTCCGAGGAGGAGGGCATAGGGCGTTGCTGAATTGATGTCAGAAAGAGCCGTCAGTCACAAGATTTTATGTAGATGGAGAACATACTTGTTTTGAACGCCCAACGATCGAGAGGCACAGGAGTGACTGGCGAGTTCTCTTCAGATGAGGGCAGAGCGTCAAGTGAGGGTGAAGATTCCAGGTCCCTGTTAGCATAGTTGTTGAAACCAATATCTGCACTACTCCCAAACCCAGTTACACTCTCGTAGTCCATAGGAAAGTCCCAAAGCACTTGCTGCATCATCTCCGCACTATCGAGCGAGGACGACTCCTCATCTTCAGCACCGCCACGAGACATCGCAACATCCCCATCCTCATTCTCCAAACCAGAGATCTTCAACTTTTGCAACTTCGGGAGCAACTTTCCACGACTCAAACCCTCAGCTTTTTTCTTCTCCTCATTCCCCTTCTGCGCCAACTTCCTCGGTCCATCAAGCGGACGAGCTTTCGCAGCGGCATTTAAGCGTCTCTGCCTCTCATGTGACCCCTTTCGTACGTGAGAGCGGATGTCTCGACGGATTTGGCTGGAGCTGCGACGTTCGCTTTCGTCGATGAAGATTAGTGAGTAGGTTGGGACGGGGGGTGGGCTTGTGCTTTTGGATCGAGGGCGTTTGATGGATGAAGAAGTGACCTCGTTTGAAGCTGCCATGCTGAGGAGGCTGGAATTACCGACAAGATGCAGTGTGCCGCTGATGATGGCTGCCTTCTGGAGCTATTTGTGGGCTGGTTTCTGGTTTCGTCAGTCGACATATCTGTGATGATGAATGCTTGATTCGGACCTGCGCGTTTTCGAGGTCGAATTGAAATGGTGATTTGCTACTTCAGTAGTTCTTCCGTACTTGCCAAGTCATCAAATAGGCTTTTAGGCGTACATATAAGTATGTGTTTCAAGCCAAAGTATTTGAGTTTATTCCTTGGCTACCACTCCAGAAGTTCGACTTCAAATTCCATTATATCCCTCTCTCTCTTCACTCTAGTGGCGACGGCGACGGCACCCATTGGACATGCCCCGGTTTCCATAAAGCTTGTATGCATTAAGGCCGGGAGCGTCATCTCTGGAGGAACGGGAGTGATTCTACTTCGCTGATGCAAGTGGCGGTCAGTCGAAAGCAGTACAGTGAGCCGTTAAGAACGATCTGGAATGACTGACAATTGATTACAACCTCGCTTAGGAATCGCTTCTCGTATGCAGCGGGGCGGATATCACAGGAGAGGTTGGACAGCAGGCATGTGAAGCTCGTGCTGTTGAGTATCATTGGATGATTGCAATCTCCTAAAGGGGACGCGAGCTTCTCTTCTCTCCCGTGCCTTTGACTATGCCACCATCACTATAATTTCAAACCTCGCTCAAGTGTGAGCTCCCTAAAACTCCATGAAAATGTCACAAAACAAACAAATGCGAATCAAATGTCTGGTTAATACCTGTACACTGACGAAGACAGAAATCACATAAAGTTGATCTCGCCTCGACCCCCGGTCGCTTCAATGCGGTTCAAATGCCCCATATAAACAATCGCTACCGCCAACACCATTACTGCAAGACTTAGGCCGGCTAGTCAAAGGACATTACAGCTAGAACTTTGATTCCTGTTCTCTTGTTAGACTAGCAAATCGTATCAACAGAATGGAACAGACCAATTCTGCCCCTCGATGTCCGCAATCCAGCCGGCACATATCTTTAATCTCTGCCTCACACTATTCGTCATGAGGAGTTTATACTTCTCTGAATCAGCGGTAGGCAGTACGCTCGCGAACCACCAAGGGAACACGGCCGGGTCATTCGGACACTCGCCATATGCTTGGAAGACTCTGGCATGCAACCAAGGTGCAGACCGATCGCGCATCTTCTTCACGAAAGCGACTCCGAGTTCAAATAACGCTTGCGTCGACATTCTGTCGATTTTCGAGGCTTGCGAGGATCTTGGAGGAGAGTGATGCGGCGGTGCACTGAAATGGTCTTGTGCTGAGATGCTGCGTAGGGGAGACGAGCCCGTTTCCTGAGCCTCAAGCGCTTCTTCTGCTGCAATGCTGATGTCATCTACCCTTTCTATCTTCCCTATCGTATATCCGTCCAGCGTTCCATGCTTCAAGACTCGAAATCTGGACACTCCAACCGTTTCAATAAGGCTGCGACCATCCGGCATTAGATGCATACTCTCGATATGCAGTAAAGTTCCATATTCGTAGAAACTGACCGCTCCAAGCTCTCCTTGGGGAGTTCGAGAAGAGTTGTGCAGAAGCATGCCGAATTTTCTATCCCCGCTTTCGATCGCCCGTCTAATCATGAGTCGGTATCTAGGTTCGAAGATATGGAGAAATGTGGGAACTTCAGGGAAGGAAAGTGTGCAGATGAACAGCGGCATATCCAGCTCTTGTGTCCCAGGACTTGCTTCTGCCTCTGCAGCTTCGGCACGAGCAGCCAGACCTTCTGGACAAAGTCCTGAGAGAAGTTTCGAGATGATGACATTGGTTGGCGCTCTGTCCGCCGTCCCTGGGGTGACGGCTTGCCTTCGTCGGCAGATAGGACATAGATTCGAATGGTCCAGCACTCTGTGTAGACAAGACCGGCAGAACGTATGCCCACAAGTGGTGGTGAATGGTTCCAGAAATAGCCCGTAGCAGACTTGACAATCTAATTCCGCCCTCGTAGACTCCTTCAGATGTTCCAGCACCGCCGTATCTAACACATCAGACTTGTCGCAATCCGGTGACATCGGTGTATATACAACTTCCGAATCGTAAGCCAACTCCCCCATCTGTGCCATTGTATATGTCGCAATCAATCGTCCTCCGGCTAAGACTCGACTTCGCACCTCTTCATCCCGTAAAGAAGCCACCCCTGCTATCGACCATCTGTCCCTTTCCTGTAATTGATGCACTATTTCCGAAGCCTCGACCGAATTCGTATATGCCTCGATCTCTTTCCTGACCATATATATGACCTTGTTCAGTACCACATCCACGCTGTAATCCCCCGCAGCATGATCTGCCCCGCATGTTGGAAACGGGCAAGTGAAACCCTGTAATCGGTTTGGCGTGGCAGGATATGATATGTTCTGGCGTAGGTGTAGTTCTGGAATACATTTCCTGCAGATGGAGTTCCCGCATGGCAGAGTGACCGGTTCTTGTAATGGATAAGAGCACCGAGGACATTGTACAAGCCTCACGATCTGTCGCGCATCTCTAGAGGCTTCGAGCGCCCCATCTTGTTGTAAAAAGTCCGACTTCGAGGTCTTCTGTCTCTTATTGAGGCTGGATCGGAGGGACACAGCGGGGTTGTCGTGGGGGACGGAGGACATCAGCGGCGCAAGGTCCAGCGGAGGACCGTTGGACTGCACCTCGTCGTCAAAGGTATGAAGAAGAGAGTCGGCCCACAGCCGTAAGTAATCCGGAGAGGAAGCCAGAGTTCCTATACTCTTCTCCGTGCACTATCAGGCCAGTTTCTGCAGAGGTACTCCAACGACGGTGTGTATGTACTCGGACCGTCGCAAAAGTTGGATGTGGGAGGTTCGTGTCGATGTCGTCAATGGTACGTATGTTTCATGAAGATCGTATGCGCAAGGAAACAGTATAGGGGACAACAGAACGGCGGATGAAGCGAAGAGAAGTTATTCAAGGAGAAAAAACGGACAGCCGTCGCATGATTATTCTGGTTGTGTATGTTACCGTCATCAAGTGTCTTACTTTGTACGAGTGGTGGTGTCCGGCGGAGGGAAGTGTAGGGATCGCCGATTGCCCATCTAGACGCCACACACAAAACGGGGCCCTTGAAGCAGGGGTCGGCGTACGTACAGATTCTTCAGATAGATGCTCGTAAATCTCATGCAAGTGATTATCATTTATAGGACCCTGAATATTCTTGATCTGGTACATGCACCGCCTACTTGATCTACATATCTCTATTGTCTGTCTGTTAGATTTCTATTTTCAGGTTTTGTTACCCTTAGATCCCATATCACTAACAGCTTCAAACCCCCACTTCGCCTCACTTGGTCCAGATAGTACCTGACCTTACCTGAATCATAGCTCAGCTCACGGCCAACAATAGTGGTTCCGACCTCACTGCTCTCACGGGACAAGTTATGAACAGTCGATTGCATAATCATGTCCGTTTCTAGCAAAATACTTTCTCTTGAATGGACTGTGAGTGGCAACCTCGGGCTCTCTGGTGAGCGCAAAAGCCGAGGATTGATTGGGCATGCTACGATCTGGAGCCGTTATGAACTTAACATTGAAAGACGTTGCCCATCGACGCTTTCCCTTTCCTGGGCAGAGCACACGTTTATGGCCGCAACGCTTGCGACTGTGGACACGATGGATCTATACTTGACTTGGGAAGGAGGCCGCATTTAGCTAGGGCGGGAGTACGATTTGCAGGGGAAAGAGATGTTTTGACATCGCGGCAATTCGCAAAGAGTGAATTTTATAAATATGAATTATTGCAGGGTATGAAATACGAGACTCGTAAATATATATGTACCAGATACAGAAATCATGCCACTATCAGGTAACAATGCCGGACGACCTTTTGACGTCCGATCTGTCTGCCCCGAACCAGAGATCCGACTTGTCCCCCCTTTCGGACTCGCTTCGAGAAGCAGGCGTCATGGACTCCCTCGCTCGCTTAATAATTCGTGTACTGAACCGAACCATGGAACACATTTCCAGCCCAGTCACAAGCGACACTCGAAAAGTAAACAGTCAATGTCTAGTACACCAGCTCGGATCTAGGACGAGTCAGATCCTGGCACTGATTGACTGGCTGTGCTGCCAATCCAAAGTCTTGATTCGATGATCCGTTCTCTTACTAGCTGGGCAAAAGATGAAGAAGAGAAGGTCTTTGCTAGCATGCACCGGATATATTCAGTCATGTGCTTGCCGAGATCTGTGGCTGTCGTCGACTGTTCCGGTTCTGGTAAAGTGGGACTGCTGGATAGCTCCATTTAACAGCTTACATCCGGAGCCGCAACACAATGCCTGCGCTAAGACTCTGACGCCGGGTTTTGGTCTGCCAGTCGAAGGTGTGCAAATGAGTGGAATCTAGAACGATCTGCCCATGAGTCGGCTCCTCTAGACAACGCGAGGACGATGCGAGACAGTGCTCTCTCTGATGTCCTCGCCCTTGTCCTTACTGCGCTTGAAAATAACGGAAAGAGCACTCTTCTTTTTCTTCTCCTTCTCGGAGACCACGATTTCCTTGCCCTCCTTGCGGCTCCTTGAGCTTCGGCCGCTTTCAGATGGAGGCATCGTACTGGACGAGCGGATGGGAATGTCTCGCTGACGAAGAGTGGACTCGCTACCTGCTCTTCGAATAGTGCGTTCACTCCTGACGCTTCCACTAACGACACTCTCAGCTCGGACACTCTCAGCCCGTACACTCTTTCCATGACGCTCTTCTCTCCTGCGTTCCTTGATGCGCTCTTTCTTTTGCCTTGCTGCCTCGGGAGTAATGAATTCCCCGTCGACACTGGTCGCCACACTCTGGGCTTCGGCATCGGCAATGCCACGTCTCCAGGTGTCAATGCTGCCCATCTCTGTACCTTCATACACCATGGCCTCTTCCATCCGGTTGGCTTCTTTGTTTGCCTCGTTGTTGGCTTGGATTTTCTTGATGATCTTATAACCGCCGAACATGACGACTGTAACTCCAAGTGCGAGTCCGCCAGCAATGAGAAACTGGGGAGACGCGAGGAGAGCGAAGACTGCGGGTGACGATGATTTCAGCGCCGTGAGGATACCAGGGGACATCTTCGTCAGGATGTTAGAAAGTTCGGCAAGGGTCAGAGCCACAGCCGCCATTGCTTCTGGGTTGGCTTGGAGATTCGCGATGATTTGCGTAGCTGAATGCTGCAAACAATGCGCTTCCAACAACAACTCGTCAAGTTTGTTCATTGTAGCTTTCAATTCTTGCTCCCTCTGCAGATCATCCACTTGTGCCACTTGAAGATCTGGAGGAAGTTTGCCATAAGCGAGATGCATGTCGATGTCTTCTGCATGGAAGTTTGGATTCGACTGGCTACGGGGGGGGATCCTGGAGAGCTGCGAGGTGTATGGTGGTGGAAGTGTGCCTGATACAACACTAGGCGAGGCATCAGGGAAGTCAGTGTGTCGTCTTTGGAGGCCTGGATGCGACATTTCGGTCACGACTTGTGGAGGATGGTATTCGCGAGGAGAGTGAGAACCAGTCCGTGATCCATGGTGGCTTCGACTTCTCCGAGATGATGTGACACTCCCTTCAGAGATGTGCGAAAGGTTTCTTTCGGTAAGAGGAGGTCTAGATGGACCGGCAGCAGGATCTCTTTGTCGGTGGGAGCGAGAGCGATGGGAATGTCTCGAGGATGTGGTTGACCGAGTCTCTTCCCGAGCTTGTAGAAGCTTCTGATCATTCTTGTACTTGATCCGAGCATGGTGTTCGGCTTTGAGCTCGGCTTTCTTGTCTTGGTAGGCCTCCTTCGCATCTTTGAAGATATTGACTAGGTGCTTGCCCTGGACTTGTGTTAGCTAGGAACCGGGAGAACTGCGGGGAGACTTACGGTACTGACGACCTTCCCGGACTTGTTTATTATTGTAACTGTCTCCATGAGAGGCATTGTGATGATATTTGAATGGGACAGCGACGTTCGAAAGCCAGCTTCGGGGGTATATGGTATAGATGGGGTATTTGTTTTTGCAAAAGTGCGGTGAGGGATATACTTAGAGGGCCCAAGCAATAAATGCAAGACAAAGCATGCACAAATGCCTTCTTGTCGATGATGCCAACAATAGCTCAATCTTCGAGATGAGGACGAAAGAGCAGAGCGTACTCACAAAGAGGGGGATGCCTCCTGGGACATGGAAGCTGGATAAAGAGGGTGAGGCGAAAGAAACAGCAAGCTTTATCGCGATTGGAGGTGGCTAGGGATCTGCCGACCTATCACCCAATACCTCAAGCAAGGCAAAACGTCGATATCTGGCGGCGTCTAAGTGGTACCAAGTATATATACCCGCCTACTAATGCATACTACTGCAAAATACCTTGATGTTCCCGCGAAAGTATCGTGTCGCGGATACAGGGCCAGAAGCCGATGCATTGGGTTGGGCTTCACTCTCATGATGGGCAAATTTTGACTGCTGGCGCTTCATGATTTGACCGCGATTCACCGCTGGAACCGCCACTACAGCTGGACAGGGGGTTGGAGGTGAGACGAATTGGAATTGAGAGCGCTGGGGAGGTGTGGCGCAGCAGCTAAAGCCGCGTCTCGCCCTTCGCTTAACATGTGAAGATGAAATGTCTCGGCCGTTTCAAAACATCACCAGCTGACTGAAAGGTAATAACCGCGCGGCATGGCATATACTTCCTGAAGGTCTCATGTCAGTGAGAAGTTTGGACTGTGGCTGGAATTTGATCAGAAAGTCCTCGGGATGGTTAAGAAGCGAAGAAAGACGAGTTGTCCAAGTCTTTGATGTTTACGATCGTCGGCTACTGTTCACTGCTCAGATTTCTTTTCACTCGTTTTATCGTACTGGTCAATTATGTTTACTCTCTGTAGTCTAGATCGCAGTAGCTTACAGATTTCTCACTTCTGGGTGCAATAATCCGCAGAGGTTGTCACACCTTCGATGATGACTGAGCTTCTAGGTCGATATTACATATCAGCCAGAGCATGTTTCCCAAGTCAAATCAAACTTAAAAATATACGAGGTTAATTCCCTAAAAAGATTCATTTTAAAACGTTACAGAAGAGCAAAGAGATACTCATTGTTGAAGCCAACGGAGAAAATTCTCCACCCAAAACAGATCACTAAGTGGATGCCATGAGGTATCTCGGTTACTGTGACAGACAAGGTAGGATAGCTTGAGGAGATAAAAAGGTACAGGAATGGAGTATTGAGCCACAGAACGACAACGGAAGGTTCTTCGCACTGTGGCAGACTTCGCTTCCTGGATTTCCTTCCTTTCCCGCGTCAAACCCGACATGAAAGAAATGCATTATGAGTACATGATACACGAGCGCAGGACATGAAATTGATATACGTGATGGCCATTTCGACTTTACAAAAGGAATTTTGTACAATCAAGAGTCGTCCTTCACTTCTTGGCCTTGCCAATTTCCCGTCAGCCTCCCCAAACGGAGGACTGACTGACGAATGAGAGCTCATCCGCTGCGACCATTGACTGCGACGCGGTAAATGGCAGAGAGCAGAACTCAGCATGGAAAGTTCTCAGGAGATTAGAATATCCTATCCTCTTATGGTGTAATGGACTGTCATCCCCGCATAACGCACGTATCGGCCATATGTTCTCAATCCAACTATATAAGGTTGTCCCAGTCATCGCTCATTATTCTGTCTCCCAGTCCCAAGAACATGTGAAATCCACTCAACTTTCACGGACTTACTGACATTACATATGCTTTTGAGAAGCAAGTATCCACCACAGTCCGTGGTTGATTGACATCGCACCATGGCACCAGTCCATACATGCTCCAACATCGCTACGAAAGCCACCACAATCCCCATTGCCGTGAAATTTTAGATGGGAAAATTGTAAACTTGATGGGAAGTCACTTTAACTTGGGCGTCTTGAACTACTGTGGTAAGGAACTTGACCGAGGGTGTTTTACACAATTAAGGAGATGAGATAGACAGAATGAACCATTCAATTTAAGACAGAATAGCCGTGTTTGAGTCAAAGAGAACACCAACACTCAAATATGCAGCAGGGAGCTTCATGATTGCGTGATCGCTGTCCGCTCTGTTCGCTGGCCCAGCACGACAAGCCAGGACTCCCAAATGTGGTGAAGTGAGCATCGTGTATTGCAGGCGCGAGAATAGCAAGAGGACAGTAGCCATGCAACGCCAAAAATTACAAATTTTTGATGCTCGCTAATAAATATCAAGAAAAGGTCGAAAAGAAAAGACATGTAGCAGGCATTTTGGACTCTTCCGCAATGGTCACAATGTATTCCATTTGGAAGAATTTTCAACATCCCGTCGACGGTAAGCATGAAGCTTATCATGTTGAATTGGAGCGACCTCTTCGCCTATGACTTCTTTAGCGAAGTGAAGATGGTACACCCCAAGCGATATGTTGTAATACGAATGATGGCTTCAAGGTCAGGCTGGGTTTCATTTCCTACCTGGCTTTCAAGTTAGGGAATGGCATCAATTGATGCAGTCCTCAGAGATTTTGAGTTTGTCTCATTCGCGGCCGAACCACGCCGATGAGAGACGCGCAGAGGGCCAAAAGAATTTTCTCTGATTGAGAAAGTCAACCATACATGTTGTATTTAATCGTCGAGATGTGATGTCATGACAATGTCTACCACATTTGATGAGAGTTGTCAGAGGCTGGATCAAGTTTTGTAGCGATGAAGAGGCCTAAGCGAAGGTTGCCCAGTCCACTATCGCAGAGTCGTCCGATAAGCCAAAAGCAAAAGTCAACAAATCGGTTCCAATCGTAAGCCCTCACACCACTGCAAACCAAGGCAAGCTGCATACAACCTGCATACACACCTTAATCGTGCCTACTATCAATGCCCAATATCGATTTGATAATCTAGGTTGTATTCAATACGAGCTAATTGCAATTAGTGTGCTTCGTGTGGGTGTGCGCGACAAAATCAATTGGGAGGGCTGGGGAACTCGGTGGCTGGGAACACGGCAATATCAACCTCCTACTTTTTAAGTCTCCTTCCCAAATTTCCTCTCCCATTCCAGACAAACATTCCAGTCATTCTCTCTAATTCTACACTTCGTGCGCATCCAGTATTCGAAGGCCGATTGTCAATAGGGTCTCAGATACATTCACATTCGTTTGCATTTGCAAGCTTCGGAGCTTGAAGGCGGGGTTTCTCCTCACACCGCTGCTGCGAGCACTAGAATCGACCTCGACATTCCTCGGCGGTTCCAGATCACCCAAATTGAATTCTTTCAATTTCAATCGACAAGATGCGATTCTCCCAGACTCCTCTGAGTCTTCTCTCCCTCCTCTTTGTGGTACTCTCGCAGACCGACTTGGTCCATGCGGGACCGTACCCAAAGGATGAACTGCACGACCTCGGATTCGCATTCCTCCAACCCAGGCAATGTGTTATGTACTGTGGTTCCGAGAATCAATTCTGCTGTACACAAGGACAAGGCTGCTTTACGACTTCAAACATAGCCGGTTGCACAGCGACTGCAGGGCTTCAAGGTGTTGGAGGTGGTGCCGGGTACGGAGTCTATACAACTACCTGGACGGAAACCGATCTCGTCACCAAGACAGCGACAATTAGTTATGCACTCACAACTACGCCCGTGGTCGTCGTACCTACAGCGGCAGCGACTCCTCGCATTTGTACGACAAGCTTGGGACAGTCCTCATGCGACCAGATCTGCTGTGCCGCTGACCAGAGATGCGCTGGACCAAATACCTGTACACCATACTCCTCAACATATCTCGGAACATCAACATATATCGGCGGAACCAGCACCTACATCGCTCCAGTTAGACCTACCAGCGGAGGAGTCTCGACTGCCACTTCAATCACCTCAGCGACGACAACTGTTCCTTTCCAAGCCCCAGCCACCGCAAGTGGAAGCACATTTCCCATCACTCAAGACAACGGCGGCGGAGGGTTGAGCGCCGGTGCAATCGCAGGAATTGTTATTGGAGTCATTGCCGGTATCATTCTCCTGCTACTCCTCTGCTTCTGCTGCATCGTCAAAGCCGGATTCGACGGCCTCCTCGCCATCTTCGGTCTCGGAAAGAAGAGACGCAGGTCTACTGAGCGAGTAGAGGTTATCGAGGAGCGGTACTCTCGACACGGAAGCCATGCTGGAGGCGCATCAAGACGGGATACTCACACTGGATGGTTCGGAGGCTCCAGACCAACCAGAGTTACCGAGAAAAGAAAGAAGGATAGCGGCTTTGGCGGTTTGGGCATGGTCGGTGCCGGTCTCCTGGGCTTAGCGGCTGTCTTGGGGTTGAAGAGGAACCACGATAAGAAGACGAAGTCGCACAGGTCGGATATCAGTAGTTCATACTACACCGATTCATACACGGGCACTAGCGCAAGTAAGTAATATCAAATCGCCTCCAAAGACTGCGGAATCAGTACTAACAAAACCTTTAGGTAGTGCAAGTTCAGACCGCAGAACGAGAGATAGCAGGGGAACCCGTCACACGCGGCATTAGATTCCTTTCTCTTCTTTCGAATTCAGATTGATTATTTTTGCATTATATTTGGAGCGAAAAAGGCGTTTTTATGGGCATCGAAGGACGGATTCCTTTCGTTGTATCACGGACACTGGACATAAGGGAGGGAGGGAATCTCGATAACGTGGATGGAATGGCAGATACGCCGACACCGATGTTTCGATCTGATTGACGATGAAGCATGAACATAAGGGACGAGGGACACATGGGACATTGGATGATGATTTAATGCAAGCATAGTCCAGATGTAAAATAGTCTTGCTTCTCTTACTACTGTGCAAACCCTAGGCTCGAAGGCTATTCCTTAACGACCTCGCTACTGGTATTTTCGTGGGGAGCCAATCGCAACTTTGGGACGTGTTTTGTTTTGCTCCCGAGGTATCTTGGCGAGTGCCAGAAAATTGTTTCAAGCCGCACTACTCATGACGGAGAGGAAAGTATATGGGCGTTGCGAGCATACTGGAAGTGGTTATATGAAGGTAGGTCTTTCGTCTCGTTTTTTCATTTCGTCTGTCTCCTGTTCAAACATACTCAACTTATTAGTTTCATTAATCCATTTTTCTCTCTCTCCTTTTCGTTTGGCTGTGCCAAAAATCTTCAATATGCGCTCTGTATTCTCCTTCACTGTTCTCGCTCTTCCCTTAGTCCTTGCTGTTCCTGCTCCTCAGGCTAACAATGTAAGTAAAAAGCCTTTGGTTTTACGGTCTCTGAAAGAGCCATTTCTGGACCTCTGCATGTCTTCGTTTCGTTCGAACTGAATGTTAACGACTGAACACTAGCTCGGCTCAGCAACAACACAAAATGGCCTCACTGCGGGCGGATGCAAAGCCATGACTGTCATCTTCGCGCGTGGTACGACCGAGCAAGGGAATGTAGGGACGCTCTCGGGACCACCGATGTTCGACGCCCTAGGTAAGATGGTCGGGGCTCAGAATCTTGCTGTGCAAGGTGTGGACTATCCTGCCAAGTATGTGCACCTACGCCTTCACGCCTTCAACTATCTCGGGAGAAAGCAAAAGATAAAAATATACGAAATGAGTATGTGAACTGTGCTGATTGCCCTGCAGCGTACGAGGGTTCTTAGCAGGTGGTGACAAGAAGGGCAGCGCGCAGATGGCACAGCTTGTCCAGCAAGCCATGACTTCGTGCCCGGATACTCAAGTGGTGATGGCTGGATACAGGTATGAAATGACTTCAGCAGAGAGCATGAACATGCTTCAAGCAAAGCTTTCTCTAACACAGCAGTCTAGTCAAGGAGGACAACTCGTCCATAACGCTGCGGCAATGCTGCCAAAAGCCACAGCCTCGAAAGTCTCGTCAGGTATGCACAACACCAATCAACCCATTATACAACCAGTCTCCTCCAAATATTATTCGTAAATTTGCTAATCGTTTCATTTTCCATCAACAGCCGTCATCTTCGGAGACCCAATGAACGGAAAACCAGTCGCCGGCATCCCTGCCGCGAAGACAAAGGTCATCTGCCACCAGGGCGACAACATTTGTGCTGGAGGTAACCAGATCTTGATGCCTCATCTCACATACTCGCAGAATGCGGGAGAGGCCGCGCAATTTGCTGCTGCTGCTGCTGGTATGGCTTGAAGTACAACGAGGGAGCGAGTCGGAGGAGCGAGGCACTGAGGGTGTACTTATAAGGATTATGTGTTGGATTCTACTTGTATATGTTAATGAAGAACGTTGTTCGTTTTGTTTGCATCAAGGGGATTGCTTACTGTATCGCACTTCTGAGTGCCAAATTTAGTGCTGCGAAGTGACGTACCATTGGTGCTCGCTCGTCCATACACTGGAATCTGAGAAGCACTCACGAGTTGACTTCGAATTCGTACACCGAATATATGATACTCCGCCCTCAGGCCATACCCTTCGTACCGCCAGCTTGGACATATTCACAGCCATCCGTTGGGATTCCCACGATAAGGATATCGCGGGGAAGCCAGTCTTTGTGTCATAAAACCACCATTGCAGTTTTCATCTTCCCGCAAGAATTGAATGGCCACTCCATACAGATAGTCCATGGCTGGCTGTAGCCGGGTATCTTCAAACACCGTCAGAGCAGAGGACTGCACAATCACATCGTCAAATACCCAGTCTCGCTTCATCTTTGATCCCCTTAACCGCCCATGTTGACATTAACTTTTGTATTTTACATTGCTTTTGTCTTCCACCAACCTCAATCTCTCAAATTCATCCCTCCATTCCTCGTATATACACATACAAATGATATATTTCCGCCCATTCATTCCTTTCCTGTAGCTTCCTACTCAGCAACGAGCTTCTTTTGCTTCGATGATGCTCCACTCTTGACCCGCTTGGCGGTTGGGCGGTTCAAGTGGTGCTCAGGGATCCAGCTCTCATCATAAGCCTTCTGCGCCTCAGCTCCAGTAGTGACGGCCGGTCCATCGGCTCCAATGACAGAAACTTGCTCCTCGACTGGGACGGCCTTCTTTGAACCTCCAGATGATCGCTTGGCGCGCTCACCACCCTTGCCTCCACGCTTGGTTTGTGGGAAGAGAGTCTCGATCCAGGTCTTGTAAACGAAGTAGAGGGTGCCGACGAATCCGGCGAGAAGGAAGAGGTAGAGGAAGATGCTATAGATTTGTTAGCCGAGCTTTTTTTTTTTAACTCTTTGCATGCAAGACGGTGACGTACATTTGAGGATCGAAAATGCTGGTGGCTGGCTCAACAACCTGGACAGTCTCGTTATAAGCCTGAACTTGGTAGACATTACCAGCCTTGCTGGAGACCACAGCGACAAGGTTAAGACGAAGCTCAACTGGGTTCAAGTCATTGACGAAGGTGTAAGGAAGTGTGGTCTTCTCGCCAGCTGGAACCAAAACATCGTATCGGGTTGCAGTAAGGTTGCGGATGACAGCTGCGCTGGGAGGAGCATCAACGGGCAATGGCTGGAGTGTAGAAAGGAAGCCGCCAATGAGGGAGATGGTGACTGGGTCGGGCTCGCTGTTGGTGAAGTCAAGAACAGCTTTGGTCGCGTGGCCGTTGATGAGCTTGACTCCAAAGACCTCAGAGTTGGGAAATGAGGCAGAGACCGAGAGGGCAAGGTTGGGAGTCGTAGGAGCAGCTTCGGCTTCTTTCTCGACCTGTAAGTGAAATTGCGTCAGTGTTTAAGCTTCAAAGGAATGTATCTCGAAACTCTTTAAAGAGTGCAAGGAACGGGAGAGGGCAAAAGGACATCAAGAATTGACTTACAGCGTCGGCAGCAAAGACGCTGGCAGCACGCAAAGCGAAGAGAGCAAAGACGGAAAGCTTAGAGAAACCCATTGCGACGGTCAATTGACAGGAGGGATGAAGAGAGGAAGCTGATCGGTGATAGTTGGGATGGAGGTTGGCACTCAAGAAGCCCTGATGCAATGCTTACCTCCAGTGCACTTGAGTTGCAATCTGGCTGTTCAGTTGTCACAATTTAGCGAGTCGAGAAGGAGTTTAGCGTGTTGACGCCACTGATGCTGCCCCACCCTCTCCAGCTACAGCCTCGTTCCTGTTGTCATGGCCTGTCAGTCGTATGTGCCCTTCGCTTAACGTTCAAGCCCGCCCCTTTCACGATGCTGATTGCATTGTCAACTTCATCACGATTCAGCTCATCACGCTCTCCAGAGCAATTCATGACCATGCACTGATGTTCGTGGCCCATCAACGAATCATCATTGAAACAGGCCACGAACACGCTGTCCTGGTCTGTGGATGGCGAGATTCCTCGTCTCAGGCCGCGGCTTCGAGGCAGCTTCTAAAACACCAAGTGTCGGGGATCGCAGCGTCCCTCCCCTCCGGCCATTGCACGGCCCCATCAAAATGTGCCCATTCCACGATGCAAGTGTTTCCACTCTATCTCCTTTCCCGGCTTCACTTTCTCTCTTTCGCTTTGCTCTGTTTTGCTGTGTGTGCTGTGCCTGCCGTACTTTTTTAATTCTTCTTCTATTCCCTCGTTGTTCCTTCGCCCGGTCGATATCTACAAGTGCTGGTCGAACTCCTACGACCCTTACTTCGGCTTCAGCACGGAACCGCTATTTGGGAATACTTAGACGCCGGTCGTCATTTGAAAGGTCAATACCGAACGCCAACGATACAGTCCGATTTACGAATCTGGAGATTCAACCCAGCCGCGAAAATGGCAAGAGACAGCATACTCCTGACGTACATGGCGATGGATGCCGCATTTGTGATCACTGGTGGACTTTTGATTACCTTTGCTCTGGTTACGAAGGCAGAGATCGCATCAGGGCCATCAGCAGACAGGGTTGCGAGGGACTTGTTGTTCGACATGTGTCCGCTGAATGGTGAGTCTACATACTCGATTTAGTGGGGATAAAGTACTGATGTCGAGACAGCTGCCATTGGAAACGCAGTTATGGTCTTCATCACATTCCTCCTGACAGTACCCGCGATAGTTATGCCGATGACTCGAGGATGGTTGAAGCTTAGTGGATATATGATGGTTGTGTGCGCATTCTTCACGATGGTTATTGGTCTGGATATTTGGTTCGAAACACTGAAGACGAGGGAGAACCTCTTCGTCATCTGGAAAAAGCAACCTTCAACAACCCAGAGTCTCCTTCAACAAGAGGTATATATTCTGTTTGCGGTACAATCTAGCCGCTGCATCATACTAACCCCTCGCAGTTTCTCTGCTGTGGATATATGAACAGTACCTCACCACCATTTGTGGTAGACACTACGTGCCCGAATGCCCTCGTTGCAGCCGCCCAAGGAGGATGTGTCGCACCACTCGCTTCATACGCCAACAATTTCCTAGACGTCATCTTCACCGGCGCATTTGGTATTGTCGGTGTCGATGTTGCTTTCATCATCATGACAGCAATTCTGCTCAAGGATCGCAAAGAGAAGGAGAGGTATCGTCATATTGACGAGAAGAGTGGTGCAGGAGCTTTCTAAATGGTATCATGGTGATATGGTAGGATCGGGGTAATGGGGGTTTTTTCAATTCTGTATTCAATTGCAAATAGAATCGATACCGGGTACCTGACATTGATAGACACAGACTGGCCATATCTCTCCTCCAGCAGGTCTGTGCAATCAACTGACTCCCACGGATTGCTCGCGAGGTTTACTACTTTCACGATGTTTGTCAGCTTCAAGGCTGTATGATCGGGAGCTCGCATGATGGTTGGAGAGGACAAGGGGGCGGCCTGTGCATTTTCCTAACGAGACTTGAGAGCCTTTGTTCTTTAGTTATCCTTACTGTTATCTTTACTCTCCCTGGTCATCTCAATCCCTTTGTGTTCTTTCCTTGGGCAATCGCCTCCTTCTCTTTTCTCCAATCTCTTTGTTGTTCTCACTGTCCCAGCCCAGTGTTCCATCTTAATCATGTCCTACTTCCGTCACACGCATCCACAGCCAATGTCTTTACCACCACAGTCTCAATCCTCAAAATTTCTTCCTCAACTCAATCTCCTCAAACCAATCCTCCACCAGCAGGCCTTCTAATGTGCGTCTTCACCAACATAATCGACCTCACAGCAATGTGGCACTTCTCCGAACCCGCCACCTCCCTCGCCATCACTCTCCACGACCGCATCATCCGTCGCGAACCCACCGCCCGCAACGGCTACGAAGTCAAGCACCTCGGTGACGGCTTCTTCCTCATCTTCAGCTGCCCCGTCTCCACCCTCCAATTCTGCCTGTCCGCACAACGAGCCCTGCAATACACCATCGGGCCGCCGGAAATCATGGCCTACAGGGCGCATCTCGATGTGCAGAACAAGGCGGATCCGAGACTTACATATAGGGGCTTGATGGTGAGGATGGTTATTCACTATGAGAGGCTGAATAGCGAGGACTTAAATCCGGGGAATGCGAGGTGAGATTGTAATAGGGTTGTAGGGTCTGTTGCCAGTAGGATTCATCGCTTGGCTGGCGAGGATGAGATTGCGGTCTCTGATGCTTTTGTTTGGGCGTTGTGGGAGAGGGAGGTGGGGATGGGGGTTAAGGAGATGGAAGAGGTGGATTTGGATCTGTGGCTGGATGATGGGGAGAGGAGGGGGGTTTTGGGGAGGTATGTACCGGGAAGGTGGTTTTCGGTGAGGAGTATTGGGGAGCGGGTTTTGGAGGGGGTGGGGAGGAAGGAGAATATTATGGTTATTGGGTTGGGGAGGGGGAACGGGAGTGTACCTGGGGAGTTTAAGGCGGATGGGGAAGAGGATGAGGAGAGGATGGAATAAGTAGATGGGGACTAGTGGGTTGAGGAACACTTATAGACATGGAGGATTCAAGCTCCCTCTCAATGTTGATACAATCTATCAGTCCCTCTGCTTCATGTGTGAGGAGTTTGTGGGTTCTGGTGCCGAAGCATCTCTACCGAGTAAACAAAACAACTAAGCTTCGAGGACTTCCACCAAGAAGAGCTTGCAACAATTTTCTTATTCACAATATCCTTCAGAATCTTGCTTGACAAAAAAAATTGAATCAGTAATTCAGGAATATATCAATTGGTTAACCAAAGACTCGAGATGTTAACAATACTACTGATGACGAGCCAAGCTAATGAGACTTGTTAACCTGCCATTAAAAAGATCTGCAATCGTTTATTCAACTCATATACAGTACCAGTGTCGCACGTTCTCCCATATACAGCCCATCAACGTTGGACAAAAATAGGAGCACGAACCTAAGGAGTGACTGACGAGCAACGTAGAAGGTGGTGCTTCGCTTCTGAAGATCAATTTTTGAGACATGGCTACATACCATGCGGGTAGAATATCTCCGCGGTACTCCAAGCGGGGCCAGAGCTAGACATTTGGTAGTTTTAAAACTTTTGCTGTCGAATCTTGCAGTCAGGACGTATGCCCTTTTTGGACCAAAGACAGAATATCCCAATTAAAATCATTTCAATACTGACGATTTGATTGCCATCGTTCGGTTTTGAAGTTGAATGAACAATGGAGTGGTGATCGCTAGGGCGGGCATCTCGCTTCGGACGTAGGGTAGGACTAGTGCGGTGTTTGGAAGGGCGTGGGATTGTGCCTACGGAGGCAATGCAGGATGAGAGAGGACTTGTGCTTCCTCGTGGTAATGAAGTCACTGTATTTGCAAGCTGCGATACTTATTAATCACAAGAAAAGTGTTGAATAATCGTCGATTCCGAGCAATTGAATTTGCACATTTCTGCCCCTCCATCCACACGAAGTCAATTGCTTAGATAGACTTCTCTCAAATTTGATTCCGAAATTCACATCAAGGAAGAAGATATTTAAGGAATAAATGAGTTAAAGGATCATTATACCGGATTGGAGCAGCGACCCCCTCTCCACTGGTATGACGAGACCACTGTTGATTGGCTCGACCTGATTACCTTGATTACTTTACGCGCATTACTCGCACACTTCGTCGGCAAGTGTCGCGCGGGGGGCAATTCGGCTTCAGCTTGGCGAGCTTGAAAGAGTTTTCCTTCGGCGTTTCATTGGCGAATGACTAATTCATTGATTTCCTTCCACACTACGATATCGGTCGGGTAGAACAATAGTGGGGGGCAACTGTAACCACTCCACTCCACTCCATTTCAGCACCACCCACCTCAATTCTCACTTGCACTTGCGAATTGCTTCTTCTCTCCAACAACCTACCCCCAACACCTAACGACAACCCCGGCAACAGAATACGGGGTAGAGTTCAGACACAGACGATCAATCTGACAGTCTGATTCGATTCGCCAAAGAAAGGCGGCACTCGGTTTACCTCATTCATCAGCCGCCGCATGCGAGAACAAAGGCTTCAACTCCGACTTCGACCTCTCGAACCACTCTGACAACCTCCACTCTACAACCCTCACGACTCCTCGTCACTGCGACGGACACTGTTCTGCACGGAAAGCCTTGAGATATCTAGGCCTGCGACGGCATCGCATCTGTCATCATGGCGTACAATGGACCAAGCAGAGTCAACATGGTGGAATATATTTCGACTCTGAACCATGTCCCAGAGCAGGACGTTCAACCCAACTCGGAGTTTCTCGAGGATGATCTGGCTATGTTCACCAATGCAAACTTCTTCGACTTCGACCTGGGCCAAGATGCCGATTTACAACCTACCGACTACAATGGAGAGGGACGAAGAGACCAAGTTGTTGCGCCTGATGTGGTAGACATGAAGTCGTTAGAGTTCATGAATGGTAAGCAATGACTTCTTGCCTGTCATTTTGAACTTTGGTCTTGGGCTATGGCTATTGTTTTCTCGTCCTCTTGTTCTCCCACTTTGCTCTACTCTGCTCTACTCTACTCAGCGCAGATACACTCACGGCGTAGTCGTCGTCGAGCTGTTATCTCAAGTCCGGACTCTCCAATGAGCTGTGCGACCCCGCTGCTGCACTTGCTGCGAACGACTGCAACTTTCACTGGCTCCCAACCCCTACACGTGCTGCGTTCTCTTCTCTCCCTGTTGCATTGCTCTGCATCTGCCAGACTCGCACAATTCTGGGTACCAAAGCACGCCATCATCGTTCTCTTTAGCCGAATGGCGCAATGTCACGTGTTGCCATCCTCAACGTCGTCCATCGTCCATTTCGCATCTCCATATTTGTAACGGGCAAGTTGCCAGTTATTCACGGGCAGCTCACCCCACACTCCGCGTGTATCCCGCTGCTGCCGCTGTGCTCTTTGTCGCGACTATTCCTCTGTCACAAGAAGCAATTATGCTGACGGTACAATTATGGCTCGTATAGGCGACTTCCAGTTCCCAGACTTCAACTCTTTCCCTCCAACGACCTTCACCGATACCTCCATCCCACCAGCTTCGATCACCACTACCCAACCTCTCTACAGCTCTTCAAGCGCTGGCTCACCTCAATCGGCCAACCCACCATCATCCGGCACCAAGCGAAAGGCTGAGTCCATTTCACACGCCGGCTCTCCCTCCGCCAGCGTCGAAGATGCCGCTCGTAACGCCGCTGAAGAAGATAAGCGCCGTCGCAACACAGCAGCTTCAGCCCGTTTCCGCGTGAAGAAGAAGCAACGTGAGCAAGCCCTCGAGCGCTCAGCGAAGGACATGAGCGACAAGGTTGCCGCATTGGAAGGTCGGATCAATCAACTCGAAACCGAGAACAAGTGGCTGAAGAATCTCATCACTGAGCGCAACGAGAGCAAGGAAGACATTGCTGGTCTGTGGAAGAAATACAACGCCGAGAATGCCGAGAGGAAAGGTTCTGAACGCAAAGACGGCGTCGGAACTTCGGCGTGAGTGCTATGATGTTTCACTGGGAGGGAATGTTTACCTAGAGAATTTCGGAGCGTGGGAGGTGGTTTGCATTTTGCGCTTGATTCATTTCGCGCCTGCGTTGGTTTTTCTATTCTATTGCATTGTTCATAGGGCGGTGGGGGAATGATATCATGATATACGATGTATGGATGGATGGAAACCTGGGGTAGTATCTGACAGAGAGGCTTTTAGGCCCACACCTAGCTGGTGCAAATATCCGCTTTATGCATGGCTCTGGATCAAAATGATACTCACTTTTGGCTACTCCTATTCCTATCTCTTCTTGGTCTCCCTGAACGTAGTTTTCTTGTCCTGTCCCACGTGTTCCCATTCTCTGTATTCGCTTGTCTAAAGCAATTTCACAGCCCTCTAAACACTTCAGCAATCCACATCCCCAAATTCATCTGGTTTCAAATAGCTCGACCGCGATTCTTGACATATCGGAAACATGAGTGAATCTCTCGCTTCGCGTAGCCAAGTTCTGTCTGTGACTGGTAGCGGATGTCACATTTCCTTTCGAATACCCGTGTTTGTGTTTGAAATACCTCGCTTAGTCTTTTCGAATTGTGTTGGCCAGTAATTATGTGATTGAATTCTGAAGGTTATGATTCGGGCTGGTTGGATGGAGAAAGCAAGAACAGATTGGGATGGAAAGGAGGCGGACTTGAATGTATTGCCACGAAGGACGGGCCGGGGGTTGAAAAGAAATCGCGAGCTTTGGTAGCTGTGAAGTTGACAACAAATTTTGGTGGTACTTTGGAAAGAGGATCTCTGCTCCAGCGATTATAGTTTAGTAGGCAAGGCATGTGAGTGTAGCCTGGCACTGTATTCTGATTTTTGAAGGGGAAGAAATTGATTTCGGCAGGAGAAGTTGAGAAGTTGAGAATGGGAGATTAAGAAGAAGAAAAAAATAACATAAAGTATTAGGTCGACAATCATTCACAATTTCATAATTGCCGGGGAGAACGTAGCATGTGCTTACAAAACTAATGTCAAAACATGTACAAATTTCTTCTAACTTGTATGCAGAACGACCAAAAACTCAAGAACGATAGACCGGGGAATCTCATCTACCTCGACCGGTCCGTGAACTCAAAATCTATATTCTTTCTACGCTCAATCGCAGCAGCAGTGAAACAAATCCTCACCTTCTATTCCTCCAGCAAGAACTTCAAGAATGTTTGCGCCACCACAACGCCGTCTTGATACCTGTCCACTCTCTCAATAGCATCCTTCTCCATCTCATCCGTAAACAGGCCCGTTGAATGCCTTAACTTTACAATCTCCCTCATGATCTCTTCGGTGAATTCCGGATGACCTTGGACAGAGATGTATCGCTTAGGAATATACATCGCCTGTACTGCACATCTGTCTGTAGACGCCAAGGGCTCGACCCCTTCTGGGTAATCGTACACGATATCTCTGTGCATCTGGTACAAAGCCTATCACTGGTTAGCATTTTTTTTTTCAGTCAGGATTCAGCGAATGGATTGTGACTTACTAAAGATGTTCGTCCAAAAAGCTCCTGTCCCTTCTTGGTCAGATCCATCGCCGTAACACTAATCTCCCACCCCTTATCACTCCTCGCAACCTTCGCACCCAACGCTCTGCCTAAGATCTGATGTCCAAAACAAACACCAATGATCCTCACTCTCTTCTGCTCCAGAACCTGCTTGACAAAATCCACTAGCTTCAATATCCAAGGGTCGTTGTCAAACGAGTTGTGTTTTGATCCCGTGAGCAGGATGGCATCGATGTTTTCTAATGAGGGGTAGGATTGAGCTGTTACTACATCATATATTGAGAGATCTAGCCCGGATGAGGCGGAGAGTCCTGGATAGTTGAGGGCATCTGCGCCGGCTTCGAGGAGAGCTGTGAAGACGCCTCCGTAGCCCCCATATTTGGCTCGGGTGTTGTCGAGGGGTGTGTCGCATTCCAGGATGGCTATACGAAGGGGTAATGAAGGCATGTTGGCAAGGGTAAAGAGAAGGTTTATTTTAGACAATATACTCAAGAATACGAAAAGCAGAGGAGTAGAGAGTGAACTTGAAGAATGGGGTTTAAAATACAAGTCTCGAACTCGAGTCGTACATTAGCGAGCTCGGAGGGCGCTGAGGGGCACTTCTTATCGATAAGAAAGCCTTAGCGTAAGATATATTTCCCGAATCGCATTCTCAATTTCCAACCACATCAACAAACTTCCTCTCCCAGCTTTGTGTCGACCTTCAAGCCAGATGCCTTATTTGCATTATACTACAAGACCTTTCTACCTGAATCGCAGACCTTGATGGCGCAATCCGTAATGCCCTTCGAGGCAACAATGACAACCACCCCGCCAAATGATAACTTCTCAACGCCAGTCGCAGAAGTTGAAGATCCAGATGACTGGGAGTACGAATACTCTACCACAGAGACCGAGGTTGGTCAATCGCTTTCGTGCGTCAATTGTCAATGCTGACATTCTAAGACATTCTATGTAACTCTCGATCTTACCACCCCAGAAGTCCCAGCAATCCAAAGACAAACAGGTCGGAGGGCTGCCACAACCCCACGATGGACGAATCCAGGTCTAGGAAAGCATCAGCGCATGGCCCGTCTGCCAGAAGAGTCTGGCTTTAAGATCGCAACAGTTCTTTCAATCGACGATAGTGAATTGGCGGAGAAGGCAAACGCAGAACAAGAAGAGGAGGTTGAAATGCAAGATGAAGACGAAATCGACGGCCGACAGCGAAAAAAGAGAAAGAAGAAAGAGAATCCTCCTCCAGAAGAAGAACCGCGAGCGACCGAAGTTCAGATTCTCGATTTACACAGCATCAAACCTCTGGTGTCCTACGATGGACACGTCTTCGCGTGCAGGTGGTCAGAGAACATCGGTACGGAAATGCTGTTTGTGCCCCGCGAGAAGGAGAATAAGCTACCAGTATTACGAGAGCTCCCAGGCTGCGAGGTAGATCTCCTCGCTGCTTCATCTGCGCGCATCACTGCTAGGACAGCACACCTGGAGCGTAAATTCGAAGCAGAGTCGAAGGGATCGGTGGCAGGAAGAGGTAAAGGACGGCCGAAGGCGAGGGGTGGAGGAGCAGTAGGAGGAGTGAAATCTAATGCCAGTATTCCTCGGGGAACGAGCTCTCAGAGGAATACCCAGGCACAATTTCTCGAGCAGTTGATTGACCTGAAGGAAGACATTGGAGAGGAGGACTTTGTCACGGTTTATGCAAAGGCTAGGTTGACAAATTTCAGGTGGAGGAAAGAAATGCATGCCTTGAGAGCTGCGGAGAGAGAGCGGTTGGAACTGGTGATTGCGGATGGAAGGAATGCTGCTGCAGTTGCTCAAGCGAGGGAGAGGCTGGAGCAGATGGATGAAGAGGACGAGGATTTACGCAAGGTGGAAGAGGAGAAGGGCATTGCGGCTGGAGCAAATAATACAACCAAACGCAAGCGCCAGGGAGGACGGCCAAAGAAGAATCCTGTCACTCCCCTGGAGGTCGCGAACAAGGGTCATGATCACAGACATTTAACGGATCAGTCCTCTAATGGACTTGATGGCAGGATGGAGCAGATGGGGACGCCATTCACTGAAAGTACTGATGGGAATACACCACCATCTTTCGGGGCGGAAATGGATGATGATCCGGGCGTGTACGGAACTCTTGGAGAGGTACGATTCCAAGACGATGGCCTATCCGATCAGGATGCAGAAGGTGACGAAGACGATGATATGTACGAATATTGAGGTTGTGCCGAACCCGAATTGAGGACAGTCGATAAGAAGAGTCATTATAGTGAGATATCAAGAAGCCTGTGAAGATATCGGAGGGTAGATCGTCCGACTTCAGCCCGATGTGCCAGATCACAACTTCATGCTGCCCCAAAGGAGTAAAAGAAGCGACGGCAGAACCCGCCAAGCCAGTATTCTTGCAGGTGAACAACCTATCGTACAGCTCGTTCGATTCCTTTTAAGCTTGGTACTGAAAGTAGAAATATGTCACCGACTAACAGTGGACCTCGGCATGATCCCACTACAGTACTGTACCAGTCAGAAGCTTATTCTCGAATTCTGGGGTTGATTCCTCCTCATCCTGGTAAATGTGGCCCCTGCCCTGCCCTGCCTCGGTACTTTGACCAGGATCGTCATGTATTTTCTGGGGCGCGAAGCTAAACCAAAACACCGCAATGGTCTGTTCTTGCGAACTGCACCTCGGCGCAAAATGTTTCAAGGCGAGCAATTAAAGACAGCTTGATGTCCTCGGTAGATGGAGCTGCGCGTTCATCTGTTTCGCCTTGTCTACAACTTTTCTCTTTTTTGATATCTTCCTGTTGAGCTTCTTCTTCACCATTATCTCAAAAGCAATACCAAGTCGCGCCACTAGATTGGTCCTTGCCCCTCCATCACCACTACTGCTCGTTTCTCTTCTACTCTATTAATTTGACGAAATTAGAAATGGGTTCCATTGAACGGGATACTAGAGTCGATCTTGACGTGGTCATAGTCGGTGCTGGCATTTCTGGCATCAACGCAGGATATCGTGTACAGACTGAGCTGCCAGGGTACCAATACACTATCCTGGAAGCTCGAGATGCAATTGGAGGCACATGGGATCTCTTTCGATATCCAGGAATCCGATCTGACTCAGATTTACACACATTTGGCTTCCCTTGGAGACCATGGTCTAAGTCCAACTCCATCGCCGACGGCCCCTCCATTCGCAAATACATCCGCGAATCTGCTGAGATCAACGGCATCGACAAGAAGATTCGCTTCCACAACAAGCTGCTGTCGGCCGACTGGTCGTCCAATACTCAGAGATGGACCCTGTTAGTCGATGCGGACGGAGAGGAGACACAACTAAGTGCAAGATTCATCATCTACAGCACTGGCTACTACGACTACAACACACCTTTGAAAGCCAGCATTCCAGGTATCGAAAATTTCCAAGGGAAGACTATTCACCCTCAGTTCTGGCCTGAGGACTACGACTATTCTGGAAAGAAGATCGTTATCATTGGAAGTGGTGCTACGGCTATCACTCTACTCCCCAACCTGGCTGAGAAGGCTGCTCGAGTAACCATATTACAACGCAGTCCCAGTTATATCATGGCTCTCCCAGCCGTCGATCCAACGGGCGACTTCATTAAGAAATGGTTCCCAGCCTGGTTCGCGCACACCATAGTCCGCTGGAAATTCCTCATCCTACCATTCATCTTCTTCAAATTCTGCCGAGCCTTCCCCAACGCTGCTCGCAAAGTCATTCAAGGCAACACCAAGAGGCAACTTGGCAAGTGCAATATCCCCGTCGACCCGAACTTCAAGCCTGCATATAACCCTTGGGAGCAGCGGTTGTGCGTATGTCCAGATGGAGATTTCTTCAAGGCCCTGCACAGAGGAAACGCGGATATGGTCACGGATACAATCAAGACTGTCACAGCAAATGGCATTACAACTGACTCGGGCAAAATCATTGATGCTGACGTCATTATCACCGCTACTGGATTGAAGATGTTACTCGCTGGAGGATCTAAGATCAATGTTGACGGCAAGCGAATCGACGTCTCGACGAAATACGTCTGGAAAGGAGTCATGCTCCAAGATGTACCCAACGCAGCGATCGTCATTGGATATACCAACGCATCTTGGACTCTAGGTGCTGACGCCACTGCAAGATTGGTCTGCAGATTGCTGAAGCAGATGGATCAGAAGAGGGAGGGGGCCGTGACTCCCACCATCGACCCAGATCTCAAGATGAACCCGAGCCCGATGCTGAATCTCAACTCCACATACATTGAGAAGGCTAAGGGAGAGCTGCCTAAATCGGGAGACGTCGCACCTTGGACACCGAGAAGTAACTATCTGACAGATTACTGGGTTGCGGGATACGGAAACCTGACGAATGGCTTGAAGTTCTCGAAGCTTTTGAAAAAGGTCAACTGATTTGGATAATCTTGATGGGTTGTAGGTCGAGATTGGAAGACTCTTGGGAGATGTCGAGAAGACCGATTGGGTCATTGAGCTTCTTGGGAATCATGGCTTGATGTCTGTTATAAAATTGTGAATTTTGCTGCATCTATAGTCGTTGCCTTCCTAGCTTTTATTCTGTACTTGGGCATCATGATGGCTATGACTGCTTGCCAGTTTTTGTGCCTCAAGAGGATCTGACCTGCACATGCCACCTTTTATCATATATCTCCATCTTCATGCACATAAATACAAATACATAGATTTAAAAGATACCTCGAAGACATATCATTTCTTCTTCACATGCAAAAGGTGCCCTGTAGTTCTAATTCATCAGACTACAGGCAGCACCTTGTTGTCCCATACGCCATTTCACATCATGCCAGCACCAGCTTTTTGAACATTGCGCGGCTTTCTCTCCGCATTTCAGGTATAGAGCGAAGCCTCGGGTAGCTGCGCGTAACAAGTGACGAGTCCCTGAGCAGAGTTCAGGGCTGAGTTACAAGTTCACATGTTCAAAAAGTATACATTCATTCGAAAAGCCGAAAGTCTAATGGTATAATGCAGCCTGTCTGTCTGACTAGCGGGAAACATCCAGAGCATCTGACATCTTAGGATGCTCAATTGCTCGTGTACGGTAATCGCACAATTCTCGCGAGAATTTCAGATTGGACTGTACACTTTTGGATGTGGTTACCGGTGAAGACATGTCATCCGTACATATGGCAAAGGAGAAGCAAGCCAGTGTATTTATGGCTGGCAAGCTTTGTGGGTGTTCCTTGCGGTGGGTTGGGAACAGCTTATTGAAGAACTTATTAAAGAACTTGTCAAATAAGCTATTAAATAAACTTCAATATAATAAATATATATTGTCAAAGGCCTGTCGAAATCCATCCAAATGATACCTGACCTAAACATCACGTGTCCCTCTCGCAACCTCGCTCGGACTTTTGATAGTAAAGAAGCGATGTATTACAGAAACTTAGCTCTTTATGCAGCACATAGATCTTACTAATATCTAAATCTACAGGGCTTAACCCAGGTAAGTCTTGAGAACCGTATGCAATCTTTCATGGTTTGGAAGGGATGCGTCTGACATTCCTTCTGCAGTTACTAAGCAGTCTTGCATACTCTCATCTCATCCATAAATGGAAGGTCGATGGAGAGAAAATAACCACTTTTTGGCAATATACAAGTATATTATCACATTATTTGCCACTTGGATCATTCGATTTCAGACTTGGCTCACCATTACTCAATTCTAGCCTTTCCAAATGCTGACAATGGCCGATGTATGCCAATTCGCCTGGGTCAACAAGAATGCTTCGAACATTGCATCCAAGGACCATATCACCATAGCTAATTCACATGCCCAGGTAGTGACTTGGAGTCAGAGACGACAACAATCTGCGAGAAATTTGAAAAAGTCTACTTACAATAAGCGCCTTGCTTGTCGCAAGCCATCATCACCAGTCCAGCATGCTAAGGAAAAGAGCAAAGCCAGAAAGGATGCACATCTTTCGGGAAGGCAGGTCGCCTTACCTGCGCACATCCCGAGCAATCCCAATTGTGATTCGATCTTCGTCGAGCACCTCGATCCCTTCGTATCACTTGCCGCAAAAACGACTCCTCATGAGCGGAATTTGCTACACTACTGTAAGCATCGGTTGAAATGCGAGTAAGCATTGGAAAGCTTAACAAATCATAGACTTAACCGTTACTCCCGCTCGTGTGTATGGAACTCACGAGACGTCACTTTATTGCCCAGTCCGAGACCGAACACTAGTATTCGTCCAGCAATGCAACGACTGGCTCCAAGGCGTGATTCTATCCGCAGAGGTCGATATCTTAGGCAGCAAAGCTGCAGAAGAATCGATGTCAGTGCTAGCACGCAGAGGGTCAATCTATCGTTCTATTCGAGAAGAGCTCGGTAATCCTAATACTCGGTACTCTGATGCGGCGATCACTCGAATTACAACGATCGCTGTTGCCGAGCACAGAATTGGCTGTTCTCCTGCTGAGGCACAGAAACATCTCAAAATTGTCAAACAGCTGATTGTTGATCAAGGAGATCGCTGGAAGCGCATGCCTATCACTATTGTTGCGACGTTCATTTGGCTTGGGAGTGGAGTTGCTGCTTTTCCTGACTCGGATTCTTTAGAAGCTGCTTTGATGTCTTTCACTCAGGCATTAGCTTTCTTTTCTCGAAGCAAGTCTTATCGAGTCGAGCCATGTAGCGGCAATGTCAAGTTCCAGAATGATCCAGATCTTCGAAAAGTGTACAACCAACTCCTCAAACAGGTCTTCGCTCCAGACTCTTCCTTACACCCGTTTGTACAATCTAGCTTCCGCGATCCAATGACAACGCACTATCGCAGCTATCTGGCCATACTTTGGGTTCTCAATCGCGTCCTATACGACCTTCGACACGATTTAGAAAAGAGTGTCCCATTTCTGCACCGACTGAGCCACCTCGTCCGCACCAGAGGCCAGACTAAACTCAAAGGTCTCGCCGTACTCTTCATCATCATGGACTGCTTGACTCGGATGGGCGTGCCTCAGAACAAACAGAACTGTAACACTTCAGACATGATCGTCAGTCGTGGACCTGATGATCGTCGTATTGTCTGGTGGTGGGAAGTTGTTGATGCGGTGGAGATTATGCTGCTCATGAAGGAAGAGACGAGGCAGAGTGTCCTGGAGGTGTTGTCTGCCTCACTTGTGGGAGGTGGAGATTGCAATGAGCTGAGGGAGGCAGGGTTGCCAGCGAATATCATGGATGAAATTAGGATAGGCTGGCTCGCTGGAAGGACTTGAATTGACATATTTCGTTTGTCAAAAGTCTGCTTCGCGGATATTGTCTCGCTTCTTCCAACGGGTTTTATTGGTGAATATGGTCTCTTAACGTTGTAGTATGACTTTTAGCAGATTTCTGGCGTTTGTTCATGTCAAAAGTGGGGTCTGGCACGGTGGTCTCGCTTGAGGCAGGAGGCAAGGAGTTGAGCTTTCTTTGTAGCTAGGTCATTGGATATTGGCACCGCCTTCACTTAGTGAGACAATCTAGACTTGACTATGTGGACCCTGTTCATGCCATTCCACGATTATGAGACAAATTTATCTCTCAGTTGCGCTTCTGAGCTCTGAAAAACCGTTCTCCATATATTCGGTAGCCCGGTTGCCTGCCGAAGCTACTTTTAATGAAGAAAGCATCTGGAATTCCGACTTCCTGCTAGGCAAAGGGTTTTCATTGCTTACACCTTGGTACGTTTGAAATTGATTTACACTTTCTGATAGTCAGTATATAAAGACGGCTGGATCAAGTCTCAACAATCTCACTACTGAGTTAGACTTGTCGTCTTCCACAAGCCGTCTGAAGTGGCGCCTCCTAATCTTGGCAGCATCGGCATCTACCGTCCCCTTTCCCCTGAGCAGATCAAGGAACAGGGCAGCATTTCGTGGTGCTGGGAATGTGAAGCATGCTTGTCGTCCCATCGAAACGCAAAATACTGCACGGCCGTCGCCTCGAAACGCCACAACAAGGGAGGTTTTCGTCGCTTGCATTGACAAGGGAGACGGGACGCACAGGCGGCCAGTCATTGTGCCCCTCTACCCCTCTCGTTCAGATTGAAATGGTAGATGAAAAGCATTGCGGATGTCTCTGAAAGTTCATTGCGATGTAGAGGAAAGTCTCATTTGATAGATGGAATTGTGACAAATCCAATGGATTTTTGAACATGGAGATATAAATCTTGAAACCTACCTTGGGTTTTGCTTTCCAATCCCACGCTTCCTGGAGTACTTTCGGACTTCCGGACTTCCGTCCCCTTCCCAAAGCAGCGACAGCGAGGCATATACCGGAGCAGGGGGGATATAACGATACCAATGAATTAACATCTCAATCCTACGGCGGATCCCGACCAGCCCCCCCGAACTCCCTCCCCAGCTCACCTTATCTCCACACATTTTCAGCCGCTGTCAAAGCAGGAAGTTTCGCCGAGATCTGGATAGTCTTTTAAGATGTGGTTCGTGCTGAATTGAGGAAATGAAAAGTGACAGGCTGGGCACGGCCTGAAGTCGAGGAGCATGTGGTCCCTGTCACATATCAGTGCATATCACACTAGCTGGCAAATAGATCGTCACCATCATTAGCTCGTGCATCAACATCGCAGCCTTGGTGAGCCGTCTAGGCCGACTTGCCGTCCTTCCATTCCATTGAGTTGGCTCCCTCGATTAATGTGTCGTATCGTGGGCTTAGAGGCGTACACCATCGTTATGATATAGGTGGACGCGGCACAACTTCATGCCTTTATCCGATATGAATCCCCTCATAAACTACTACTTTCCTTTATGTGTTCCTCTTCTTCCTCTTCTGCCTCTTCTCAGCTTGTTTTCTTGCTAAAAGATCCGAAAATTCACCATGCGTTCTCTCGAAATACCTCCAGGATTGCTGCCGTATCTTACTGGGAGTAAGACAGATTTCTCTACATTACAGCCTTCGATACTCAAGATTAATATCATCTTCGTAGCCGCAATAGTTCTCACCACGGGCTTGAGATTTGTGGTCCGGTTCCGTATTGTTAGGTCTGCTGGCTTGGACGATTGTAAGTATCCAGCTCAAAGTGGTGCAGACTGACTGCCGACTCACTAACGTATTCCCCAGTACTTATGGTGGTTGCAGTCACATTTGCGTTGCTCTTATCCATTTCATGCTTTCTAGGAAGGTATTACGGACTTGGAAAGCATTTGTGGAATCTCAACTCGGACCTTACCAAACTACCACAGAGCATTGGGCGGATCACGAAGTCATTGTATGGTGGCTACCTGGCGTACGCTACGGCCATCACATTTACAAAGTACTCCATCATGGCTACCTACATCAGGATATTCCCCAGGGGTAGACTTCATTATACGGTCTATGCAGCTGGTGCGATTGTGACGTCCTTCTGGCTTTGCTCCATCTTCACCATCATTTTCACATGTACACCGATCCAAGGAGCCTGGGATTACTCCATGGACAGCAAATGTATCAATATTGTGATGTACTTTTACATTGCTGCTGGATTCAACGTTGCCACCGATTTGCTTTTGTGCTTTCTGCCCTTGCCAACAATCTGGGCATTGAGAATGCCAAGGACACAGCGGGTCGTGGTGTGTTTACTCTTCTGTATGGGAACATTGTAAGCCTGTGCATGATACTAAGACACATTGACTTCGCTGACCCTTTTGAGTGCCTGTGTTGCAAGTATTATTAGGAGTCTGCAATTGAAGAGCCTGACCGGCTATGATCTTTCGTGTACGTACCATAAAATTCAACATTGCGTCAAGAACTAAACTTGCATGCAGACCAAACAGTACGATCTCTGAACTGGAGCGTCATCGAAGTCGGAACTGCTATAATCTGTGCATCGCTCTCATCACTCCGGCCTCTCGCAGCGCGCTTCATGCCGTCCTTCTTTCACTTCACCAATCCAACTAGAAACCTGTCCGACACAGAGCTCACGAACCACAAGTCGAAGATAGCGAGGAATCGGTCTCTAGAGTCGGAAACTGCCGCCGATATATATGTGAGGAGATCTTTCGATGTGTCGGAGCTGAACGAACTGCCTGCTGCGGATGGTGAAGAAAGGAGTGTTAGTGCCGCTTCGGCCAACCAAAATTGGACAAGGGACTTTTCTAGAGGGTCAACCGAAGAGATTTTTGAGGCGAGATAAAAACATACTTGAGAGCAACTGGCCCCTGGAGTTGGAATTAGAAATGGAAGATCGGCCTCGCATGGAGTTTTGGAGTCCAGGAAAATACTGTAGGACTACAGAATGGGCGTTTTAGGTGTTGTTGCGACAGTGAAAGGTACAACTTTATAAAACATAATGGATGGTTCACCATATGTACTCCACTGTTGTTTCTTCGACAGAGTTTAGAAACTAGAGCCGAGATTTTGTTTTGTATTGAGAAGTAAACGTCCAACTATTGAGTCAGTACTCCGTAGATACGACACAGAGTATGAGAGACAATGGTTTGATGAAATACTCAGTCCCACGTTTCAGATGAGGAAGGCATCTACCTTGGTTGTATTTTCCTTCTGCAGTTGTTACAAGCGTGTCGTTGCGAGGCAAAGAATGTGAGGATCGTTGTCACTTTATTGGACAAACAATATTTCTCAGACGAGTATTGCATACACGACGAAGAAATTACTTTCGACTTGATTCTCTACTTATTTTCCATCGGAGAGAAGGACATGTCACCGGAAGTCTGTTAAATACCGTCGAAGGCTTATTCCTCATTTCGCGTATGACAACTTCAACTATACACCTCGGTCCAAATAAGTAATTAAACTGTTGTAACTTATTGTTTAGAGCTTGGAACTGTAAGCCATCTATCAATGACGAAGCTTCGTTTCTTTTCATGTTGCCGCGAGGCTAGATTTGAAGGGTTGCCCGAAGGCAAGATACCGACGGGGCCTCGGCGTGACGATTTAGAGCCGAGGAACTTTAGTGAAAGAAACATTTGCTTTATCTTAAGAATTGATGAGTATTTCAGATTCCGAAAGCTGATACAAAACGATTTTTCAATGTTGCGAATTTCGATACCTCTTCGAGTACCGAAGCGAAATGTCAAGAATGTCGGGGCTAAACTCGCAACAATTTGTGCCAAACCGAACACGAGGGGGTGGGTCAGCACGAGATATTTCCAGAATCCATAATGACTGGACTTACCATGTGAGCCTCGGCTCCCCTTAGCAGTAAATCATTTTTCGTGAGAGTTCGTGACTTCGATTCTTCGAGATGTTCTATGCCAAGACACCAGCTAAGCGATCAAAACAGAGTTGGAACAGGGGTTGATGAAACGCCTCGTCAAACTAGTATCCTTCCCTTTTCGATGCGAGAAACGCAAGTCAAACATCGTAATAATTATGATGTCCAATCGCGTTGAACTTCCAAGTCCGGAAGCGTCACAAGCTGAGAGATGGTGTCCTGCACTGAGCGCATTGCCTCCACTTGATGATAGGATCTGTGCTGAGAAGCATGGAAATCGAAACTTTCTTAAACACAATGATCTACGATCCCCCACAAACAAAAGCTCTCCATCATCCATAAAACTAGTCCGTCAACAACGCCTTCTCACTCTCCAGTGGTGGTTGATATCGAATTTTCTTATTTTTTTTTCCTCTTCCGCAGTCCGTTAGTAGTACTGGTTACTATGCCTCTCCACACACAAGGAACGATTGCTGTGGTGGTGTCGTATGGGTTGGCGTTATTGTGCTTCATATCGATCGGGGCGAGAATATACACTCAACTGGCGGTCACAAAGAAATTCAACTGGAATGATGTGGGAATTCTAGTCGCATTTGTACGATATTCCGGCAACAACTGTCAAAATCCGACACTTACAGTGTTCTAGGCCGCATATTTGAGTCTCGGAGCCCTTCTTACCCTCGGAGCATTGAACGGTATTGGTGGCCATACAATCCAAGCGAAGTTGCCTCAAATATCGAACGTTCTGAAAGTGGGTTCCGCACTTGATACAACACAAGCTTGGTGGTGATGCTGACAATACGGCCCAGTATATTTGGTTCCTCGAAATAATATACGTGTGTCTTACGAGTGTTATGAAAGCAAGTATTGCTGTCACGATGATGCAATGGACGAAGAACCGTGTCTTGATCTGGATGTTTTGGGGTTCGATCGCCATGGACGTTATCATCTCCTCCGTCTTCTCCTTCTACGTCGTCTTCCAGTGCACACCGATAAGCTACGCCTGGCAGATGCTCGACCCCAACGTCAAGGGCAAGTGCTTGCCTTTCACTGGACAACTGTATATGGGTCTTGCGCTCTGCTTCGTCACTTTCACTTTGGACATCCTGTTGATGACAAGTCCATTTATCATGATGAAGGGCAAGAATATCAACAAGACCTTAAAGAAGTACATTTATGGCATCTTCAGCTTGGGTATCTTGTGAGTGATAGTCGTGTCTTTCGAGGAACTCGACTAAATTACCTGCTAGGGCAACGATCGCCAACATTATCCGCTTATTCGCGATTTTCAAGCTCCAGAAGTCAGTAGACCAGCTGTGTAAGTTTGCCTCATCTGCTTGCAAATTGTGAACTAACGTGATAATGCAGTCGACGCTGCACCTGTCTTCACTTGGTCCGCAGTCGAAGTCAGTATTGGTCTCATCGTGGCAGGGATCCTGGAGCTCGGCCCACTGATGGCCAAGTACGGTGCCAAAGGCTTCGACCATTACTCCAGATTCGCTACTTTGGGAGACGACGACACTGTCAAGCTGCAAACTATCCAGTCGATGGACAAGTCTGCCATTACCATTTCTGGCCCAATGAGATATTAGACAAAGCCGAAAAGTCGGCGTGGTGGAGTTGGGCAGAAGACTGGAAGAGTCTAAGGATGCTGGGCGTTCTATATATTTATGTCTTGGAGGATCGGCTGCCATGACTTTATTTTTTCCTCTCAATTGGCAGTTATACCGAAGAAGAGGCTGTCAAAGAGATATGAGTGTATGATTAGCTGCCCTGATGCTGTAAATATATTTTAGAGTTCCAAGTTTGACCTTAAATTTCCACCACATACGCCTGAAAGTACGTAAGCGGCATCATAAAGTCCATTTTGAAGAAAAATATTTGCTCAGGGTTAACCGTCAAATGTGCAGCCGGCTTTTGTAGCATTGAAATGATGATCTGACATGTGAAAGGAAAATCAAAGATGGTTACTGATATCTGAGAATTCCTCAGAGTTGGTTCGTTGCGATTCGTCCTTGGCGTTGGAGCCACGGCCTTGATTGATGCGAGAGTCTCAGCGGTTTATGCAGGATGTCGGGGCCCTTATATGGGTTTGGAGGAAAGATTAATCAATCAGCTTGGTATTCTGTCGATCGCTCTCTGCAGAAGCGTGTCGATCTGCCGCCACCGATTGTTCAAAGTATCTCGCTGATCGGGCTTGCCTTCGTCAAGGATATTCACCAACCTAATTTTCTCCAGCACATCTTTCTGATACTTCCCCAAAAGCTTGAGTAAAACTCGATCCACCTTCGCTTGATCTTTTTCTCCATCGTCCAACCCGTTGACAAAGCTTCTCCACTTGCTGAGTGGCAAACAAGCAAGTCTGAGAGCAACCTGCGTCCGATAGCACACAGTCTCCCGGTCCAGTACATAATTCCCCAGAAAGCCTTCCTCCTCCAACATTTCTTTCTTTTCTGCACTCAAAAGTTCAAGCACATAAACATCTAACTCCACCTCATCCCACTTGTTTGTATCTCCGGCAAGGATGAAGCCGTATTCGGTGAGGAGGAAGTCGTTGCTGTGGTGTCCGTAGCTGATGTATATCTCCTCGCCTTTCTTGATGGGCACGGTAGAAGTAATAGTGTAACCATCTTCTGAAAAGCCGACTTCACAGGCGGATGGGGATGAGGTGTGATTGAAATAGTCTGCAAAAGGATTGAGGGCCATACAGTCATCACGATTCTTGGGTGTCGGTACTGGTTTAGATTTGTTTTTGGGAGCTGGTGAAACGAAGTAGAATGTTCGTGTATTAATGACGAGCCATGAGTGAAGGTAGGCCTCGTAGATAATAGTAGGAAAAGCAGCAGAGGTCAAAGCCCAGTCTTGCTTAAGTTTCGATTGTTGATTGGACAAAAGCTTAGCTGCTTGGGGTGGGAGCAACTCTTGCAGAGATTTCGGCCAGAGGAGAGGCATGGAATCTTCGAACGTGTCTTGAGTTGGAAGCACAGCGTGCCATGGGGCACGAAGTGCTGAGGCATCAAGGGTAAGATCCGTGGCCAGAAGATTGTGAACTGTAGTCTTTGGTAATGCTCGGGAAATGTCCTTTGGCACCGTGTTGGCTGTACGTAAGGCCGAGAGAGGAACGGTCAGGAGGACTGTGTTGGCCTGGGAGGTATTAGCCATGGAGCTAGCGAGACTGAAAGGTAGTAAGAAGGGATGAAAACAACTAGAAATGTGGTAAGATGCTCCGCTACAGGATTGAGATTGTAGTCGTTGGAGAATCAAGAACGAAGTGACTACACTTCCTTCCACCATCATTGAATTTGGTATCTAGCAAATCTATGCCATAATTGACTTCAATTCATTGAAATAATACCAGATGCAGTCATCTCACTGACCGCCGTGTACTTTTCACTGGCCAAGAAAGTTCTTCACTCTCGAGTGTTCGAGGCGGAATTGTCGTACCCAACTAACGCTGGTGATATTCAACACAATAGACCGCTCAGACAAATGGGCACCAGTTACAATCAACCTCATTTGAGTATTAGGACTGTCCGAGACAATATTTCAAACCATCTGGACATCCGCCAACTGCGTAATGGCGTGCTTGAAATAAAGGAAAGTTGGAAAATGCGAAAAGTTCAATACTGCGAGGGAGGGAGAAAGGTGGATATATAAAAAAAAAAATGTCCAATGCCAAAAGAAACCTGGAAAGCGACTATTCAGACGGCTATACATACCGCATGCCTTTTCTCAGCAATTATACCAACTCCTCTTCCTTCAAAGTTATGTGCGGCAATGCCATTGATCTTGATGCTCTTCTCCAATGCCCATTCGGCGAATGCTTCGTGGATTTCCATTACTGAGGAATTCGAATGGATCATGGACCGTCCATTGCGAGTGCTCAATTCAAGTGATATAATCCATGAGTCACGTTGAGAAAAAGCTCCTGGAGCAGCTGTTGTTCTCTGAAAACGGCACGGCCCACTTCACCATCCGAAAGCCGAAGCTATTGTACGGATAGCTCCTAGAAATCGACTGATCATCAACAACTTCACTTTCACTTGGCTGCCAAGGTCAACAATGGCTTTGTTTCTGCGACGGAACGCATTGAAGTCTGGTCTCCCGAGGGAGTTACTTGCAACATGCGCAATTGCTCTCAATTCGAGGCAATTCAGCGTCCTCAATCGACCGCCCCCGAACTACCCTGGCCATATTCCTCTTACGAGAATTGAGAAAGCAGGTCTAGCTATAGGATCCGCATTTGGATCTCTCTACAACCCGTACCGTGGAGGTATGCTTCAAGACCTACTCTTCGCTCAAAGCTATACTAATTCGAGAAAGATTTGATAGCAGCTCTTGGTGAAGCTACCGCGACGCCATACTTCATCTATCGTCTTCGAGATGCTATGCTTGCCTCTCCCACTGGCCGACGGATTCTCAAAGATCGACCCAGGCTAACTTCTCAAACTCTAAAGATGGAATACTTGAGGACCTTGCCAGAGAATACCGTCGGGAGGGCATATGCAGACTGGTTGGACCTGGAGGGTGTGAGCCCGGACACGCGAAGCGCAGTTCAGTACATAGACGACGAGGAGTGCGCATATGTGATGCAGCGATATAGGGAGTGCCACGATTTTTACCACGCGTTGACTGGTCTACCGATTATTATCGAAGGAGAGATAGCTGTCAAGGCATTTGAGTTCGCCAATACTCTGCTACCTATGACGGGACTGAGTCTGTTTGCATACGTACGGCTAAAACCGCAGGAGAAACAGAGGTTCTGGAAGATCTATCTGCCGTGGGCAGTCAAGAACGGGGTAGGCTCGAAAGAGGTTATCAACATATATTGGGAAGAGCAGCTGGAGAGGGATGTTGGAGAACTGAGGGCCGAATTGGGTATTGAGAAGCCTATCGATCTGAGGGCTATTCGCAAGGCTGAGAGATTGAAGAAGAAGGCCGAGAAAGAGGCGAAACAACGGTCAGGAGACAGCCTTGGAATAAATTGAACGTTACGCTGGACTAGAGTCCAATGAGATCTCCATTCCATCACCGAAAAGTAGACCAAAGTTCCACAGCCAAACTTGACGCCATTATTTCACGAAAAAGGCCAATTTTCACCAACCATATGCTAGATACCACCAGCATCAAAAGGGTATCTCTCTCCTCAGCCGTAGTAGCCTCTGCCATAGCTTTTCCCCCTTATAGATCGGCAAATAAGTCATCATCATCATCGTCCCATCCACCCTTTCTCCGACTGACCACGATTTTCTCTTCTTCCTTATTCTCAGCAACAGCACCCAACAGCTCCTTCAACTGCGTCTCCGTAACCTTCGACCGCAGTTGCCCACTTCTTGCCAGCATGATCAATCTATTCTCGACATCTTGCGCGCGGGATTCCTTGACGAGTCGGATACGTCCGAGTCGGTCGGCTGCTTCAGGCTCGAGGATCTGGGAGAGGATGGATTGCCGTGCTTCTGCTGCGTGGTGTGTTAGATTCTGGATGACCTTTGGAAGTATATTGCCATGGCATAGGATAAGTTACATTCTTGTTGTCTGTTGAAGACGTGTTAGCATATTCCTGTGCAGCAGGGGATAGATGAAGGGATATAACGTACTGCTTCTGGTCTTGTCCTCCCCCGCTGCTTCCAGCAGCACCTCCTTGCGCTTTCAGTTGCTCAAGGCGAGCCTTTCTGATCTGGATCGTATGATATTAGTAGGGCAAATATCGACCTAGAGCAATGCATACCTGTGCCAAATCGTCGTCTTCCATTTTGTAGAATTGTGGTAGATAGAGGGGTTGCTACTTCGGGTTACCTTAAGCAGGTGGGGTTTAAAGCGCCAGAAATGCGAGGCTGGGAGCTGGTTCCCTCTCGGCAGCTGGAATATTTTGGACAGGCATTACTGCAATAACTGACAACAACATTCACGATCACGTCAGATGTCTTGATTCATCACTTCCATTGCTCCAAGAGATACTCTAATATATGAAGATTCAGATAGGCAAAATCACGAATTTGCAATATTGACCCCTTCCCACAATTACAACCGCAATGACGCCCATATCACCCCTTCAACATACCTCTCTCAGGAACCTTACTCTTCTCCTCCGAACCGCACCACGCTTCGTACAGAATCAATTTCGACATCATAGCACGAGTCAGGGCGCATCATCATCAGTCAATCCCGAAGAAGTCTCACATTTCAATGCTCTGGCTTCAACATGGTGGGATCCGCATGGATCCTCACGGTTGCTCCATCTAATGAACCCTCTTCGTCACGACTTCATCCGCGGATGCCACGCAGCGCAGCCTGATCCACCACCAACTACTGGCTTGCGATATCTGGATATTGGATGTGGAGGAGGTATATTCGCAGAGAGTGCTGCAAGATTGGGTAGTACAGGCAGTGTAACGGCCATTGATCCCAGCCCGGAGGTGTTGGCTATTGCGAAAGGACATGCGAGAAAGGACCCAATGTTGAAGGGGAAATTGACATATCTGAATACTTCCATTGAGGAGCTACCCAAGCCGCAGTCGATTGAGGAGCAATTCGATGTCATGTCTGTCTTTGAGGTCATTGAACACATCACTCATCCAGCCGAGTTCCTGGACCTTTGCACACCTTTTGTGAAACCCGGAGGTTGGATTGTCATGAGTACTATTGCGAGGACATGGATGAGTTGGATTACGACGAAGGTGGTGGCAGAAGACTTGATCAGAATTGTGCCAAGAGGAACCCACGATTGGGACAAGTACATCAACGAAGATGAATTGAGAGGATACTTTTTGAAGGCAGGAGGCTGGAACAGTCCTAGGGTTATGGGCGTTGTTTATGTGCCTGGATTGGGCTGGAAAGAGGTTTCGGGTAGTGAAAAAGTCGGGAACTACTTCTTTGCCATCAGAAGGGACATGTAAGTTGGATGAGCAAGCTGGGATGGGAGAACGGCAGTATGAACCTGAGGCCCATCTCAGTAGAGGTCGAAATTGTGTACGAATATGTATGACTGTTCTCTTGTATTACGGAGAATTCCTCTGCGAAGCTTTGATCCATATTCAGACAAGCCACATTCAGCTGCGACTAAGTCTGGAACTGGGAGAGGCGAAGGCGAGGAGCTTTGTTTTATGATGGGGATTTCCCGCTCCTGACAGTCGACCAGGGGAACCGCAGACTTTCATGCGAAGTTGCCTTAGCTTGGCCTAATGGGGACAAGTGCCGTGGGTGCTCAACTTTCAAGTTCCTCGACCCCTCCATCGCTAAACCAACGAGAAAGACAAACCTACAATACAGCAACACTTCTTCGGAGTTAGAATTCCTCACAGCATGGCAGAAGTCACTCAAACGACGAGACCTGCCCGTCCCAGCCTTGGGAGTGGCATGCGCACGAGCTCTTTTTTACTAGAGCACCAGCAGTATCGGCCTCCGCAACAAGATGGCCATCAGGGAATCGACAGTATCGTCGAGGGCGTGCAGAACACGAGGGTCGAGCCGCGCAAGGCTTATCAACAGTATAATGGTGTCCCATCTGAAAAGACCCCGCCCAAGATCGTGGATAGTGGCCTCGTCCACACCTTGTCGCATACAAATTGTCAGCCTGCCTCAGGAACACATTCCGATCGACTTATCGCAACGATAATCTACAAGACAAAGTCTCCTCGACTCACCATTACCGACTACCCGCCTGATCGATCTCCTTCTCCATCAGCCGCAAAGTCTCGCGCCATACCTCCAAATCTCGCTCCCGTGCGCTCCCTTTCAAGCTTCCCACTTGAGCCCCCTCCACCAGACCCAGAGCCTCTCGACCATCTCTACGGCAGCTACATCTCGCCATTATGCCTGACCTCCTTCTTGCATCTTATCTCCTTCCTTCCTACCCCCCCGGGCTCCGATATCCTCAGCTCCTCCCATCGCTGCCTCGACAATCCAGACCACCCCTCCATCGTCGAGCTCACTCTCTCACCCACTCCCGACCCCGCATATCTTACGCTAGAAGACTTACGCAAACATGAGCTCATTTACCGATTCGAGCGGGAATGGAATGTTGATGTGATACTACAGCACGATACTGTCCTCAGACGGTACCCACGCTTGGTAGTCTTCGACATGGACTCCACACTCATCGAACAAGAAGTAATTGATTTGATCGCCGCATCCATCGGCGTTGAAGCAGAGGTATCAGCGATTACAGTACGGGCTATGAATGGCGAGCTCGATTTTTCTTCTTCTTTCAAAGAGCGAGTCAAGCTCCTGAAAGGAGTGGATGCGGATATCTTTACCAAACTTCGAAAAGTGATCACGCCAACCAAGGGAGCACGGGAGTTAATCAGAGCACTGAAGCGCATGGGTGTCAAGACTGCCGTCTTCTCAGGCGGATTTATCCCGCTCACGCAATGGCTCGCAGACGATTTGGGAATTGATTACGCATTCGCCAACACCATAGCCTCTGATCCAAGCACCAACCTTCTAACTGGCGAAGTCGTCGGGACTATCGTGAACGCAGAGAAGAAGCGCGACCTCCTCCTTGAGGTAGCAGCTAAAGAGAAAGCGTCTTTGCAACAAGTGATTGCGGTGGGAGATGGTGCAAACGACCTGCTCATGTTGAAAGAGGCCGGGTTGGGAGTTGCGTGGAATGCGAAGCCAGTAGTCCAGATGGAAGCCGATGCGAGATTAAACGGAGAGAGCTTGTTGGATCTTCTACATGTCTTTGGATTTACTGCTGAGGAGGTACAAACGTTGGTTCAGTGACCTTTCTGTTTTAAGATACACTGTTCATCAAGAGTATGCATTGGGCCTAGAGGAGAACTGCGTGGGGTCTCTTACTTCTGTGGACTAGACTACCTGAACCTAAAGATTCCATCACTTCTGGCACATTGCCCCCAGGTTGAAATCGCCACATGAGTGAGCACTGTGCAGATGTTCATGGCCATTCAACGAGCCCGAGAGCCGTGACAAAGGAACAAGGCGAGCTGACCGATGTCTAGCATCTCGGCGCCGTTTTTGGAGTACACTCGCCTGCCAAGGCAGCGCTCTCAAGTCGAGGCTTGCAGCTCCAATGTCTGTCTGGCCATACTCAATGACGCGATACTGACCATAACTAGGCAGCTCATTGTGATATGTGGACGGACATACATACGTACGTGGTGATAGCCTTTGTGATCAGTAATAGCTACCACTGCCAGCATAGTCATTTTTGGTCCCTGGGAAGGCACCAACCGGATCCTGCTGTTGATTCTCATCGTCTGAACTAGCTTCGCTTCCGTAATCATCGGCTCGGTCTGGAGGTGCTCTCATGTTCTCCAATATCGAATTATCTAGAGTTGGTGAATTCCATGGCGTCAACGTGTATATCTCTCGCCCTGATGGCATTGATGCTACGAGTGGGCCTGAAGGAGGGATCGCTTGGGTGTTGATCTGAAAGAATTAGCTTCTTTCTATCATTTGATGGGAAAACTCACAGTATCATTCATCTTATTCCATTTCTTCTGAAGCATCTCCAGAACTCGGCCTTCTTCAGCCCTGCCAGCATCAGCTCCCCACTGAGCGCCTTTCTCAACCCTCTTATCTTCCCTCTTCTCCTCCCAACCTTTCTTCATCCTCCCAAAGCTTAGTCCTTTCTTCCCCTCTTCCTTTACGGCAATACCAAGCTCGTTCATACCAGCCGTCAACCACGCAATAGCATCTCCCGTCTTCCCCACCATCTCAGCATCGATACCAAAGAATCTACACGCCTTTCCTCTCCCTGTCTTTCTCAAATCCTCCACATACTTCAACAAATCTCCATCGATCTTGCCTCTGCCTCTCGTAGAGCTCGATTGAAGAAGCGAGGATGCATTCGCCGCATGCTCTGACGCCGCTAGACATAGACGGGCGAAAAGATGTACTCTGAGCTTGGGAATCTCAGGTGCCATGATCATCCAGTCTCGGTCATTCTGATTCCGGTGCTGAGCCACGATCGCTGGGTACGGATCGTCTTTCAAGACAGCGAGAAGGGTGGCTTCGGCTAGAGCTAAAGAGCGGAGGGCGCTAGCTGTAGATTGGGAGATGTCAACACATGGTGGAGATGATGATATCTGGTCCGAACGTTTGGGGATGTAATCGTGTACTGAAGCAGCGGCGAGGAGATGCTTGGTCGCCGTCGTGATAGCTAGAGTTCGCTGTTCTGCACTTGGCGACGCGGTAGCTGATGAGTAGAGGACATGAAGCGAGGAGCGAGATAGTAGTGTGTATGTGTATCCTAGAGTCTGCAAAACAAAGTATATCTCATATTCCAGTGATTTGATCTTCACGCGTCCAGTCTCTTGTCCTGGAACCAGGTTGTCAGATAACGTCGGTCTCCATTCTAAGGTTGGCGTAGATTTTAGGACAACATCTACTTCTTCCCCTGCAACAGACTGGCTTGCAAGACCATTGTCGATGGCGAGTAAGTAGGGAAGGTAATTGTTCAGAGCCAGAAGCACGGATGAGAGATGAGGTGTTTGTTCTGAAGGACTGAGGCGCTTGTGCTTCTTAAGGGTGTCTCTCAAAACGCCTCGATATGTGCTTGCAGCGAGTGGAAGTGAGGGGTGAGAACTGCTTTCAAAGTATGAAGAGAATGAGAACGAAGATGTAGTCGGAAGAGTAAATGAGAAAGGCATGTTAACTTGATTAGTCCTCAGAAGGAAATCGTTGTTGTTATTGTTGTTGATGCTGGCAGACGGTGGATGAAACGAGAACGGGAAGTCTGTTCCCGTTGAGAGTCCCGACGCAAGCCAAGGACCCCTCATTCCAGGGAAGGCCCCCGCCATACCCCACTACAAGCGCCAAAACCAGTGAGTGGCTTGAGCTTACAATGCCTGTAATATCCCGACGTCAGATCACCATTTCCGACTTCCGCAGAGGAGCTTTTGTAGTTTTATTATCTTGCAACTAGATCAGGAACATTATTCCATATTGCCCAACAATCCGAGCTAATACTCTCAGTACGGCCTTCATTGACCAGGCAACCTTGAGCGAAAGAGCAGTTTACTGTATTATTATATCGATCCAGCCTTCGCTGAATATCGCATTTCACAGGAACCACGTCGATAGAGATAGGAAGCCTTCAGGCACTGGGACATGCATACATACTTCAGCACACCCATTTCTCGAATCTGAAAGCCTTCCGAGATGGCTGCGAACTACTGGGAATCAACACAGCGGCGGCACTGGCAGTTTACACGCCAGCAGCTGGAGGACATGCGCAAGAAATTGGAAGAGGAGGATCAAAACCTGGTGAAGATGTATCCTCTCCCCGAAATCAGGCATCAAAGCATATACTTCAATCAACGTAAGTCTCCTCAAGGCATGAATTAAACCCGACTAATCTGTATCTGCTACAGAGATTGCTAGACTGGGAAAACGACTTGGTGTCCGCCAACAAGCGATGGTCACTGCCCAACTATACATCCGTCGTTTTTATTTGAAGGTGGAAATCAGACGAACAAATCCATACCTAGTGATCGCTACCGCAGTATATCTAGCTTGTAAGATGGAGGAATGTCCGCATCATATCAGGCTGGTGGTCAGCGAGGGTCGGTCACTTTGGCCAGGCACGTCTCACTCCACACGTATGAATTCCAGCACTAACTGTTCACCGCAGATTTCTTCAGCAGTGATACGTCAAAACTGGGAGAGTGCGAATTCTTTCTCATATCAGAGATGAGCTCTCAGATGATTGTCCATCACCCATACCGGAGTCTCACTTCACTACAAGGCATCTTCTCCCTCACTCAAGAAGAATCGGCTCTAGCTTGGTCAATCATCAATGATCACTACATGACTGACCTGCCTCTTCTATTCGCACCGCACATAATTGCCATTACATCAATCCTTCTTGCCCTTGTACTTCGTCCCAACACAACCGGAGTTCAATCCGCAAGTGGCTCAGCGAGTAACATGGCAAGTGCGGCACAATCGGCACTCAGCTCAGTAGGCAACGAAAAGCAAGGTGGAGGACCACGGTCCAAAGTCCAAAAGCTTGCCAATTGGCTTGCTGAGAGCAATATCAACATTGAGAATATGGTTGATTGCACGCAAGAGATCATTTCGTTCTATGAAGTTCAAGAACAGTACAATGAAAAGCTTACAAGAGAGCAGATCAACCGGTTCGTGAAAGCACGCGGGTTAGACAAATGATAGGCTCAACGGGAACTTCTTTGGAAGAAGTTGAGCCTGATGATGGAAGAACATGAAAATGACGAAGAATTTCATGGTCTGCCACAAGAAACCAAGTATCTCGCAACCTCAAAGGTCGCATAACGGGCAGGGCCAAGTCTCGATGAGCATACAAGAAAATCCGCCAAGGCAATCCGCTTAAACCTGGAAGCCATCTCGGCATGGTCAGAAAGCTTATGGAGAAGAGATTCTGGAGAAGCAGTACGTCTTTACATAAAGAGCTACTAAGATGGTAATGCAACTTTGGACTAGCGCTGTGACGCCTTATTTTGAAACTGAGAGCGTGTGCCTGGAAATTGAATATTGTACCTTCAAAGGAGGTGACCTGATGATAATCAAAAAATTATTATCAACAATAGTAGGAGCTATTTGAGGCTGAGCACCGGCTCAGGTTGTTTTGCTTTGGTGACTGTTCCTGTTCTCATTTCATAGGTCCTGCGGAGGTAAATTAATCTTAGAGCCAAGTCAGGTGGAACATCGATACTTTTCCAAAATGAATCAGAAGTATCCTCTCAAAAATCGAACTATGTTTTCATCACTGATAGCTCCGAGCGGTACTGTACAGTAGCTTGGCGTGTATGGGTAGGTTCGATAAGATAAGACTAGCTCCAAGTCGCCGATAAAGGGAAAAAAAGTTCATCTCAACTTTCCTCCCAATACGATAACTTCTGACAATCAATTATGGCTCCACCTAAGATTAAGAGGCCATATGTACCTACCATACAAACGGAGGACGATACCTCGGACTCGGAATCCTCTGAATCACAATCTGAGAACCAATCCGACAACTCTTCTGGTTCCGAATCCGATTCTCTCGACAGCGACACCTCGCGGAAACGCAGAAAAATTGCCCCAATCGAAGACGATGCTCTTCCAATCGTGGCAGTAGCAGCTCCATCTCGATTCAAAGCGAAATCTCAGAATGATGCGGTGTTAAAGAAGGCGGCCGAAAGTGGCATTTCTGTTCCAATTGACCACCAGACTAGCTTTGCTGCTCTGAACGTCAAGCCGTGGTTAGTGGGAGCCCTGGAAGCAATGGCTATCAAGAGACCGACGGGCATTCAGAAGGGATGTATCCCGGAGATACTCAAGGGGAGAGATTGTATAGGAGGAAGTAGGACTGGTTCAGGAAAGACGGTGGCTTTTGCTGTGCCAATTCTACAGACTTGGGCGGAGGATCCTTTTGGAATCTTCGCCGTCATACTGACTCCTACGAGGTGAGAGATCTTCTTACATTGGCGAGTACTCTGGCTGATCTGGTCAGGGAACTTGCTCTGCAGATATTCGAGCAAATCAAAGCCATCTCTTCGCCTCAGCAATTGAAGGCTATTTTAATTACTGGCGGATCTGATATGCGGCCTCAAGCAACAGCCCTCGCGCAACGACCACATATTGTGATAGCGACCCCAGGACGGTTGGCCGACCATATACGGACGTCTGGAGAGGATACGATATGTGGTCTGAGACGGGTGCGAATGGTGGTACTCGACGAAGCCGATCGACTGTTAGCAAGTGGAAGTGTAGGAAGCATGCTGCCAGATGTCGAAGAATGCCTCTCTATTCTCCCGCCACCTGCAAAGCGCCAGACACTTCTCTTCACAGCAACAATCACACCAGAAGTGCGTGCCCTGAAAGAACTTCCCAGGACCCCGGGCAAACCACCTGTCTTCGTTTGCGAAGTCGACACGGAGAAATTGGCCATCCCTGCCTCATTGAGGCAGATGCATCTCCAGGTTCCAGTTACCCACCGAGAACACTACCTCCACATGTTTCTCCTCACGGACGTCAACCTCCCAAAATCAATCATCATTTTCTGTAATCGTACTGCCACGGCAGATTACCTCACGCATCTCCTCCGCCTCCTCGAGCATCGTGTCACAGCTTTACATTCCAAACTCCCACAACGCCAACGAATCGATAATCTAGGCCGCTTCCGTGCTTCGGCAGCTAGGATTCTGGTCGCCACAGACGTCGCGGCCAGAGGTCTGGATATCCCTGAGGTTGGCTTGGTAATCAACTATGATATCCCCCGTGATCCAGACGATTATATTCATCGTGTCGGACGAACAGCAAGAGCGGGTAGGAAGGGTGATGCGGTCACCTTTGTTGGCCAGAGAGACGTACAGCTTGTACAGGCTATCGAAGCTCGTGTTGGACGACAGATGGAGGCTTGGGAGGAAGAAGGCGTCAATCTAGAGACCCGAGTTATTAGGGAAGCATTGAAACTTGTTGGTGAGAAGAAACGAGAGGCGATGCTTGAGATTGAGGAAGGAAGAGAAGTCGGAGGAAAGAGGAAGCGAGGGATGCAGAAATTAGGGAAGAAGTGATGTAGATACCCAATTGCCATTGCCATACCCCATGGAAGAAATTCCATGTGAACCTTTCCTGCTCCTCGATGCGGTTCACTATCCTTTCTTTATTTTGGTTTGGATTCTCGGCTAGACCAGAGATGGCCGTGTAACGAGGTCAGCGTATTATCTCTGTAGATAATATGTTAGGGTATGGTGCATCTGGCAATCTGGTTAGTAGAGTCTTGCCCTTCCAGACTGACGCAGCGCATCTGGTTATCCTCGTGTGTTGATTCAATGACGGGCTGAAAATTTTCAATTTTCTGTAATTCGCCCTCGGCTAGGGATACTTACATTCTGCTCCTTGAAGCTTTTCTCTCTTTCTTCTCTCTCGCAGATCATGTTTGGGCGATTTTGTTTCAAACTGGGGAATCACAAAACTGGCTTGCGATATGTGTTAAGCATCAACACATGCAAATTTGTAAAAGCTTCACAGTGAAATAATTAGAAGTAATTATTTCTAATTGCTACATTCTCATTACAAGACAATGAGTGTGGCTTCTTCTATTCGAGGTTAAAGCTGGGAGACTTTCTCGCTGTGAATATCAACAACATCTAAAGAGGACTAGCGCGGCCGAGCTTCAAGCCGCAGTTCAACGCACCTTTTCAACGCCCCGCGTCGCCCAACCTGGATTAAACAAACAACCATCTACAAATTACACACCTCTACATCAATACACCAAAACCCTCAATCATGGAGCAAAGACAACCCCAAGACCTCGAAGCCCATCCCTTCCCCACGAACCCAGAGGAATTCGATTCCGACGACCGGATTTCCTTTTCGAAGCTCGACAACAAGTTCGTCCTGGTCCAGCCAGACGGCACCGAATTCGAGTTTGACGATGCGATCAAGCGCTGGATTCCAGTTGTAGATGAAGCTCTACTTGAGGAGCAGCAGAAAGCTTATGTTGTGGCTGGAGTCGACGAAGCTGAGCCTGTTGATGCGCTGAAGAGGAAGAGGAAGAAGGAATATGTTAATGGTGAAGATGTATGTATATCCAGTGCAGCAAGATCTTGTATTAGTACTGATTGATGATATAGGAGGGCGGACGAGCGGCTAAAGCCCCCAAGAAAGCAAAAGCTCCGTTACCACCCCGCCCAAATACAGCAGTCTACGTTACAGGGCTCCCGCATGATGCCACGGTAGAAGAAGTACATGAGGTGTTCTCGCGCAAATGCGGCGTCATTGCAGAGGAAATCGATAGCGGAAAGCCTAGGATCAAGCTCTATACAGACGAGAAGGGCGATTTCAAGGGCGACGCATTGATAGTGTTCTTCAAGGCACCCTCGGTACAGATGGCTATCACGCTGTTAGACGATACCGAATTCCGATTTGGCGATCGCTCGAGCGGTAGGATGAGGGTACAGGCTGCAGAATCGAGTTATAAGAAAGTGCAACATACGGATGGAGGCGACCAGGCAGCGGACAAGAAAAAGACGAGTATGAAGGACAAGCAGAAGATTATCAAGAAGACGCAGAAATTGGATGCGCGATTAGCAGACTGGAGTGATGACGAGCCATCAAGTATCGTGGAGACCAGTTCGAGGTGGGACAAGGTGGTCATCTTGAAACATATGTTTACGCTAGAGGAACTGGCTGAGGATCCAGCTGCGATACTGGACATCAAAGAGGATATTCGAGAGGAATGCAGCAAGCTCGGAGAGGTCACGAATGTTGTGCTTTTCGACTTGGAGGAAGAGGGCATTGCGAGTGTACGATATGCGAATGCAGAGGCAGCGAAAGCGTGTGTGGGACTTATGGATGGCAGGAGTTTTGCGGGCCAAAAAGTGGTGGCGTATATTTCGGACGGGAAAGAGCAGTTCAAGAAGTCGAAGAAGAAAATCGACGAGGATGAGGATGCTGCTCATGTATAATAGATTACGGTCCTGTTTTTCGGGGGCGTTGGGAAGGGACGTAAGCGAGGATACCAAACACCATGATACGAAGCAGCAAGCAGGTCATTCATCAGTGGGAAACACAATAATACTAGGCAGAAAAAAATCATCTGTTTTGATGCATTTCAAGATTCATACCATTATGACGGGAATTCACGTCCCAGTTACCGTGTGCGTACAGAGTACGAAATCATTACATAACGCCTCTGCAAATCCAGAACATTCTGCTTTTGCGGATTGCCCCTCCCATACGCCTGCTCAAATTCAAGATTCAAATGCCCATCGACCATCCTATGACTTAACAATCTTCTCCATGGCATCCAAGAGAATGTCAGCATGGTGCTGCTGGAAGACCAACATAGGTCTCAGTCTCACAGCACGCTCTCCACTTCCACCGATATTAATACCAACACTCTTCGCCTTCTTCAAGAATTCATCACGTCTCGGGCTGTCGAACGCAATGAACGTTCCCTGTCCCTTTCCTCTCAGGTTCTGGAACTCGCCAGGGTACTGCTTAGCCAGGCTCTCAATACCAGCATACAAATAATCCCCAACCTTCGCGGTGTGGTTGACGAGGTCCAGACGCTCAATCTCCTTGATGATAGCACGGAAGAGGAGGGCACGAGCTGGGTCGCCCATCCAGGTGTTGAATTGGCGGTATGGCTTGTTGGGACGGAGCTCGGGGTTCCCGAAGTAGTAGCCTGCAGTCTGAGCTTTCTTGGAGAATGTCACCATGTCGGGAGGTGTATCCAGGTTCCAGTGGTCATGAGCCCAGAACTTGCCGGTTGCACCGACTCCGGTCTGTACCTCATCGACGATCATGAGGACGTCGTGCTTCTTGGTCAAGGCGCGCAGGCCGCGGAAGAAAGCTGGTGAGGCGTGGTTGTCTCCTCCTTCAGATTGGATAGGCTCGACTACTACTGCGCAAGGCGGGAGGTGGTGTGTGGTGATGAGGCGCTCGACATCTGCGAGGGCTTCTGCTTCGGCCTTTGCGTTCTCCTCGACGTGGTCTTCAAGAGGGTATTTAAGGAGTGGGAAGGTAGCTTGTGGCCAGTCGAATGCAGGAATATCGAGCTTATGGATTGGCTTGGAGCGTGTGGTTGAGAGGGAGCCAAAAAGTCGACCATGGAATGCGGTCTTGAAGGAGAGAATGGATAGTTGAGGAGCGCCTGGGGATTGGTTTAACATGCTTGAAGTAATATCCTCCTCTGAGAACTCGACGTGTGCTCCTCCACGCTCGTGCTGTCGGCGCCACATAAATGCCGCCTTATATGCTGTCTCGTTGGCGTCTGATCCGGCCATGGCGGTGAAGACTTGGTCGAGACCTTTGGGTGCCACCGTCAAGATACCAGTCCTGAGGATGTCGGCCCAGTCGTGTTGGGGGAAGTTTCCAAGAGCTGGACGGTTGATGAGAGCTGAGATCATCTGTTCGCTGGTGGCAGCTTCGCGAAGGGCTGGATTGCTGTATCCCACTGGAATAGAGGCAATTTGTGCGTAGCTACCCAATTAGCTTTGGTTGCCCTTGTGGGAGCTGTGGTGACATACACATCCAAGAGCACATTTCCATCTGGGTCCGCAATGTAGTTACCCAAACTCTCTTGGTAGTTGGCCAGCATATTCAAACTCCTGGTATCAAACACTTTATCCAAGTCCGCAATGGCCGCCTTACTCTTGGGCCCAGGAATTGCCGTCTTGATCGTAGGTCCTGAAGGCTCATTGGGAAAGAATGGCTGCTCGCCGGAGGGTTCTGAGCTGGTCTTGACAGCTGCCGCAGCTGAGTATGGTCGCTGAGTTCTGAGAGACGGGGTAATGCGGGAGGCAATTGGGCGCAATCGCGCCGCTGTTCGAAGGGACGACATTGTGGATATTAAAATGACACAAATATCTTTCAATGTTTCTCTCTCTCGGAGTTCAACGAGTGAGAGGGGAGAATTTCCTTTATGTACATACAGAAGTGGGAGGTGGGGTCGGAGTGGCGCGTTGATAGCTATCCCAACCCCGCAACAAGCCGCGCCCTACAGAGCTCGGCGCGAGGACGAGGGTTCGCCTTAGCGTTCGCTGCGAAAAACCCAGGGGCGCGTATACCTTCCTAAAGCAGCAAAGTTCTACTGAAGGCATGATGTACTGTTGTACCAACGATTGGGTCCCATGCTCAAGAAATAATTCAATCTGTTCATATGTATTCGAAACTGTAAGATGTCAAATGGAAGTCCAGATACAAGATCGTATGAAAATATTTTGGCTGAGTTTGATTGGTCAAAAGTGGTCAAGCGAGTAGAACCCTACATCGAAGCGAATGAAAACAAAAAGAAGCAACTCCGCTCCTTTTTGGCATGAACAATTTATTTTCAATCCAGAGGAAAGCCTGAAAACAAAGAGTTGTTGCATCTCTTCCTATTTGCAAGGAACTTACGGGCACTGCAGACCAAGGCAATACTCCCCTAGTTAATTGCTGGCACAAAAGCTCACCGGGGGAGTCTGGATGGTACATGTCGTTAAAATTTACCAGCTTAGAATGAATGCAGACGAAGCAATTGCCAGTAAAAAAAGATGGTTCCTCTTGTCGGGTAAAGAATTATCAACTAAAGTCAATTCATGAAACTAAACCATCATCTGATCCTCTACTCCACAACCCCAATCAACACTTCCTCATCACTCGTACAAACCAGTGATATTATATGTCCCAACCTGATTATTCGTAATCCCCGCAAACCATATAGCATCACCGGGCCCATAATTGATCGCCACATCAACATACGGCGGGATATCCCCAAGAATCCCGGACAGCCCCGTCTTCTGCGCAAACGTCCCCGGCAGTGCAACATAAGTAAACTTCAACGTATCAGTATCCAGTCTCGACAAAACATCCGCATCGAAAGCACTCAACCATACACCACCATACTTATCAATAGTGTCTTCAGCGCCAAGGAGAAGTAGTTGGTTGGTGTGGAAGAGCTCGATCTTGTGGGTTGACATGTTGATCCTCCCGATTCCGTTGCCGATGAAGAGAGAAAAGTAGACGTGTCCGTTTCGCTCGGCGCGGATGACTGCTGGAAATTGTAAGGGCTGCGGGAGGGGATATTCGCTGATCCTTTTCGTCCTGGGATCGAATGTTAGGATTTTGTTACCGACGAGCTCGGCGACGTATACAATGCCGTCTGAGGCAACGTAGAGACCGAGAGGCAGAGCTCCGGGCGTGGGGACCTGGTATGCAGTGAATTTCTCATTGGCGAACGAGAAGAATGAGAATGTGTTCCCGGTTGTTGCGGTTACGTAGATGCCGTCTTTGGCGGTGTAGAGATCGTTGAAGTTGAGGAGATTGCCGAGAGGGTTGATGGGTGTTGGTTCGAAGATATCGATTTTCTTCGAGCTTGGATTGATGCGAACGAGTTGATTCCTGAGACCATTGGCGGCGTACAAGTTCCCGTCGGCGCCCTTGCGAATAGCACATGAGAGCGCTGTTCTGTCTGTGACTTTCTTCGGAACACCAGGTAGAGCGATAGGATTTGAATCGAGAGGTGTAGTGAGTGGAATTGGATACTCGTTTATAGATCCCGTCTCTGGATCGATGCGGAAAATGATGTTGTTGAGGATTCCTTGTCCCCAGAGAGCGCCGTCTGGACCATGCTCCAGATCGCATGGTCCGGTCAATGGTGTAGGCAGGTCATACAGAGTAAATCGAGAGTCTTCAGGTTGCTCTTGGACGAATGGGGCTGCTAGAACGGAAATAAGAGGGAGAGCCAATATGGAAGTGAGAAGTCTCGATGTGTACATTGCGAAATTGAATGCGATGGCTTAATTAAGAAAGATTGTAAACAGATGAAAACCATCTCAGTTTATGTGGGAAGCTCGTACTTTTTATCACTTCTTAAGATAGCTTCAAGACTTAGTGACTGCAATAAAATCGGAGATAAATATAAGGGATTAAAGCCACAAAGTGCTTCTTCCTCATAAGGAGCGTAGGATGCGAATAATGATGTGCGAATAAGGTCAAGAAACAGACTATGAATGTGTAGAATTAGGTTAGCTTGAAGCGCCAGATCTACAGTCTAGATCCGAGATTCACGTCATTTTCAAAATTACTCGAAATACTTCGAATGCTAGTTGGACGATCTAACGTGAAGGATATTCAGAATCAACGTCCTAATTTTCAGCAAACTTCGGCGTGAATTTTGAGACTTCGAGTAGGGAGTATCAGAGCTACTCCACGGCCATGATTGAGGCCGCGTCTCATCTGCCCCCCTCCAGTATTTCTTCACAATGATCTGTCGTGGTGTCATTATGACAGCCATGATTCATAGACAAAAAGAGCGCTGCCGATCTTGTGCTGCAGCCCTCCCAATGGTAGAGACATTTCTATTGCGGGGTCTGTTTACTTAGTGTTATCCCCGAGAGTCAACCTCGGCAAACATAGGCGAAAGCTTGCACGTACTGCACTTCACTTCACAGCACTTCCTTCTTATGGTCAGAGCCATGAAATGGTTTTCAGAGAGGAAGCTGCATCTACGAAGCTCCAGCGTAGGTGTCAAACATAGTTACGCAACATTATTCATTGTTGCCCGAGCCCACCGAGATCATATGTACAGTTTTCCCAAACCAATCAAACACTTTTCGTAAATCCAACCACGGTATTGTATTGGAGATATCGCCCCGAAACTCCAAGGATATAGAACAAATGCATCAAGATCAAGCATGTCCGTTGGGTCCTTTAGCTGCCTCACGTCTCTGAGCAACTGCCTTCGCTAACGTCTCAAGTACTGACTCGGTGTCTTCCCAACCGATGCAAGCATCTGTGATACTGACACCGTATTTCAGACCGGCTTTACCTTCCTTGGGAACCTTTTGTGCGCCTACATGAATTAGCCATTTTGTCTTCAAAATTCTGTTGGCAGCCTTACCTTCATTGATATTGCTCTCGATCATCACACCCATAATTGCATCCTCGCCCTTTGCAATCTGCTCAGCTATTACCGCAGCGACCTTTGGCTGATTCTTATGGTTCTTCAACGAGTTGCCGTGACTACAATCGACCATCAATCTCTCCCGAACACCGGCCTTGTTCAAAGCCGCCTTAGCTTCTTTAATACTCGCAGCATCGTAGTTCGTGCCTTTGGTACCGCCTCTCAGAATGACGAAGCAGTCTTCGTTTCCAACTGTGCCAACGATGGCGACGACACCGGGCTTTGTAACCGACAAGAAGTGATGTGGGTGCTTAACGGCTCCAATTGCATCGATAGCAACACCAAGTGTACCATCCGTACCATTCTTGAAGCCGACTGGGAAACTCAGACCACTTGCCAACTCGCGGTGCAGTTGAGACTCTGTAGTTCTGGCACCGACAGCACCAACACTTAAAAGATCGGCCAGGAATTGCGGCGAAATCGTATCCAACATCTCACTTGCTAGCGGCATGCCTTTCGACGTGAGATCCACGAAGAGCTGCCTACTTGTTCTCAATCCCTTGTTGATCTTGAAGCTGTTATCGATATCAGGGTCGTTGATCAATCCCTTCCAGCCAACAGTTGTACGGGGCTTCTCGAGGTAGGAACGCATGACGATCAGGAGATCATCTTTGTATTTCTGTTTGAGGGCAACGAGTCTGTCGCAGTATTCGAGAGCAGCGGCTGGGTCGTGGATCGAACAGGGCCCGATAATAACTAGCAGACGTCCGTTGGCATCTTTGCCAGTGACGACCTCGACTGCCTCATTTCGTCCTGTGACTACTGTTTCTTTCGATTTGGCGGTTTGAGGAATTTCGTGTTGGAGTAGATCAGGAGGAGTGAGAGGGTTATATCCTCGAACTATGGTACCATGTTAATGGAATATGCTCTTCGGAGTCCATATAGAAACTTACTGCGCCAATCCTCGGTATCGTCCTTGTTGCCCACATTGGGGTTTGTGATGTGGTAGGTCTAGAAGTGACGTGAGTCGGAGTATTCTTTTTAATGCACATTTTTCGAGGTTTTGATATCAATTGAACTTACAGACATGACGTGTGTATGGTTAAGCTCTCTCTAGCAATAAGAATTTGTTGTTGAGGGAGTAAGTGAAGGAGTAGAAATGTGCTTTGTTGGTGTAAATGGCGGGGGAGGACAATGACTCGAATCCCAGAATGCGGTGATGCTTTTTTGGTGGGGTCTTTTTGCCGATGTGGCGCCGGCTTAAGTGGGTTCATTGTTCAATATGTAAATGCTGATTGGCTCTCCTCATGCCCATCTCCTCCGTGACATGAGGCCAGGAAAGATCAGTTTTTACACAGCTTTGGTGGCTCCAAATGATTCCAATAACTTTCTCTCGTACTTGCTCCTAAGTAGGAAAAATTTACGAAGTGGATTCGATTCTCTTCATTTTGTACAATAATCAGATTCTGTTTGACCAAATCTCAAAATCTAGTTAACGACTGAGCTGCTCGAGCACTTCGATAGCAACGCTTCGTGAAATCATAATCACACACCCTTTCCATCACATAATATACTCCTCAATCTCATGACCACAGTCCGTGCAAGTCCTAACAGTTGCACCGTCCTCGCCTTCAACTCCAATTCCAAAAGTATGCACATGCTTGCCATCATCTATCCTGTCGCCGAACTGTGCCTTCTTGTTCTTTTCCCTCTTTCTCCTCAACATGGACTCTCCTCTTGTCTTCTTCTCAAGTTCAGCCAAGCCTTTCTTGAACTTTTTGTCCCTTTGTATTTCCTTCCCGGCTTGTCTCCTTTCGTACTCGGCATCCATTGCTTCTGCAGATCCCCATTTAGTCTTAATGGCGTATGCTTCGACTTGGAACCGTAGGAAGAGGCTCATATCGTGCCAGTGAGCTTTGTGAGGATTCGGTTTCAAAAGGCGAGGGAGAAGCTCGGTGTCATTTAGTTCAGCTGTTTACATGTTAGCTTTGAAAGTAATATCTCAATAAGAGATACATACGCTCTGTCAACATATAATCCGTTTTGCATTCCGTCTTCGTCAGAAGACTATATTTTTCGTCTTTTTCTTTGCACCTAGAACAAAGTTGCACACCGAACACCTCGTCCCAGGTCCAGTCAATCTCAAGACTTCCACAATCTACACACTTCTTTCCTTGCTCCCTCGCATCGAGTCCCAAGCCAGGCTCAAAAGGCCCCTCCTTTCTCCTCCGTAGGCTCTTGAGTAGCTGGTGTCGTTCCCACTCTTTCAGCGTCATATGCGCAGGCTTCTCATCCTTGTCGTTTGACGCATGCATAGCTTTATTGAAAGGATCATCATCTACATTCAGAAAACCGCCCTTCGTATCGGTCATCTTGCTGAAATCATGGTCGACATATTTCTTGAACTTCCGCGCGGGCAATATGACATCGTGGGCATCCCGCGCATCGCGGTTGGTTCTGAGATCGCGACCAGTTGAGGGTTGATCGGAGGAGGAAATCGAGGCATGGTTGCGCTTCTGTCCTGCGGCTGCAGCAGGATTTCCGGAAGAAGTAGATTGGGATGCAGATTCTTCGGCAATACGACGCTCACGGATGGCTTTGGCTTTGAGTCTGTTCTCTTCCTATTTTCTGTTAGGATCGCGTCATGAAGAAGAGGGTGTCAACTTGCGATTCTGCGAGTCACTTCCGGGGTTGGAGGGGAACGAGCATTTGGTCGCGCAGCTGGCTGAGGTGGGGGAGTAACTTGTCGTTCCATACTTGTTGCTCGGAATATTCAAGATTGACAAGTCTGACTTCAAAAAATAAATTACAGACAAGACAAGTCGAGGTCCAGGTGGCGAACATCGAGGACGCGATGTCAGCCTCGAGACGCTTGCAGGGGTTCAGATTGTGGTTCGAGCTTTTTGGAATCCTCTTTCTCAGCCTCGCCGTTCAGCCTTGCATCTCGATAGTGCCCTCTCTAGAGCAGTCCACATACCCCCTTGAATCGTTAGATTCCATTCCTAGATAGCCTCTTTTCTCAATACGACGCATCCGTCCATCAAAATGTCTTACTACGGACCCCGAATGGAAAATTTCCAACGCATCCGAATCGCGGGGTCGCCAAAGCCTCACGGACCAGCACCAAGACATCACCACCAAACACAGTTCCATGCTGCGGCGACACATCTATTTTCCCACGACTGTTCCTGTAACATCTAAATACCGGCCTCGCTATCTAGCCTATCATAGAGTCTCGAGTATTTCAACCCGGTCCTAATGCAAGGAACATTTATCAGGGTACGAGCTCTAGCTCGGAGATCCCCAAGTAGTCCGTACAATATGCTTGTCGCGAGTCCGCCGAGTCCGTGAACCAGGACCTACGACCAAAATGAAAAATGATTTAATAGGAGAGCTATGGACGGTATACATAAAGCAAGATGTTTCGTTGCTGCTTTGGACAGAGAAAAGATCAAATTGCTACTTCTGTTGAAGATAAGGAACAATTGACGAAGAACATTGGCAAAATGGGTGTTCAGAAATCTGATATCACGTTTGAGGGTAAGTTCTTCCTCTTATTCCAGTAGTATAAATATATGAATGAACAAATACTAATTAGAGCAGAGGTTATGGGATGTATGTCTGCATGCTTCGAATGGGCAGACAGCTATGATTCCAAAGATTGGGAAAGACTACGAAAGTGCATTGCGCCAACTTTACGAGTAAGTCCTCGAAAACTCCATCTCAGCTACTTACCTATTCTTCTCTCTCGCTTCTCTTAAAAGTCATCAACTAATTTTCCCCAGGTCGACTACCGCTCCTTCCTCGACAAAATGTGGGAAGCCATGCCCTCGGACGAATTCGTAGTCATGGCCTCCAACCCCGCCGTCCTTGGCAACCCACTCCTCAAAACCCAGCATTTCATCGGCGGCACCAAGTGGGAGAAAGTCTCCGACGATGAAATCATCGGCTGGCACCAGCTGCGCGTACCCCATCAGAAGTACAAGGACGCGACAATGAAGGAGGTTGCTGTCAAGGGCCATGCCCACAGCACGAACCAGCATTGGTATAAGAAGGTGGATGGAGTGTGGAAGTTTGCGGGGCTGGCGCCAAATATTAGGTGGAGTGAGTATGATTTTGATAAGGTTTTTGAGGAGGGGAGAGAGACTTTTGGTGAGGAGGAAGAGGAGGTGAAAGCCATTGACGCGACGGTAGCTGCTGTGCCGGCTACAGTTTTGCCACAGACGGTTGTCTAATGATGGGGTTATGTTGCAACTTGAATTGATCCATGCACTGTATGCACTGTATACTTTGAAAGGATTACTATTCTCCAATAATCCCCTCTCTGAATCGTTGTGAGACTCGGCGATTTGCATGTGTCAATAAATTTAAGCGAAACTCTCCCCTTTTTGTGTTAGCGAGAGCCAACCCCTTTCCATAAGCGAGTACATACTAGAAGTAAGGTCTTGTGTACGGCTTAATCTGTAAAGTGAGAGTAGACTTACTGTTCGTATTAGTTTATCGGTCGAATGCATTTGTAGCGTTATTCGAAAGTATGTACAATTCCCTGAATTGGCGCCAACAGAAATGGACATGTAATGCTAATATTCATCTATGTGCTAACACTCTCTCCACAAAGCAAAGTTTAATCCTCGCTCTTTATCTGCACCTTAATAGCACCTGTCTTGGGATCCGCCGCCGTCTCAAAAGCCTTCACAGCATCCGCCAACTCAAATCTATGCGTAACCAACTTCTTCATATCGATAATACCGCTCTGCACGAGCCGAATAGCCCGCGGCCAGGTATTGCAGTATCTGTACTGGAATTGCAGATCGATCTCTCGCACGCTCAATCGCATGAATGGGATGTTCATCTCGTTCTTGCCAACGCCGATCACGAAGACCTTGCCGCCGAACTTGACGGCCCAGATCGCAGCTGAAATACTGCTCTCGACACCTGTGCATTCTAGGGCAATTGCGGGTTCAATACCGCCGAATGCTTCGACTATCGCTTTTGCAGAATCTTCCGGTGTTTGCCGAGATACCTTGAAGGTGGTGACCGAGGGAACGAGGTTCTTCGCGAATGCAAGTCTACCTTCATCGATATCTGTGATTACCAGTGGACAGGCACCAGCTGCTTGACAGCATAATAGGGTGATCAAACCAATTGGACCAGCACCGCAAATCAATACTGGGTCACCGAGCTGGACTCCTGACCTCTGCATGGCAGCCAGGGAAACGCTCAAAGGCTCTAAGCATGCTCCGTCCTCGAATGACATATCTCCAATCTTGTGACACCAAGCTGCGGGGTGGTTGACGTATCTCCTCAGGAGGCCAGGAACGGGTGGGGTAGAGAGGAAAAGCACTTTGTCACAGCCATTGTAGCGGCCAGTCAGACAGGGTTCGCATTCTCCGCAGATGATATTTGGTTCGACTGCGATTCGGTCGCCGACTTTGAGGGATGTGACGGAGGGGTGGACAGCTAGTACTACGCCTGCTGATTCGTGGCCTAGGATGTGTGTGTCCTCAACAATCATTGGGCCAATGCAACCTGCGTGCCAAAAATGGACGTCGGATCTGTGGGAAAAGCTTTGTTAGCAAGCCCAACTTTAGATGGACTGGTTATAACTTACCCGCAGATCCCAGTGCTCTTAATTCCAACCGTCACCTCTCCTTCCTTCAAAGTATCCCCTTTCTGCACACTCTCCAACGAAGGCTCGGCCTCTGCAACCCACAAGTCGTGCTGTGGGTTCGTGTATACCCCAATATTGGGCTTGGACACTTTGTCCATTTTCACCGGAATAATTTCTGTTGCTGAGGGAGCCATGTTGGTATAAGTTCCTCCTTCTTGTACTTTAAGGAAAGTCTGGAATCGTCTGGTATCGCGTGCGACCTTTTGCAACGGGGTACAGATACGTGTTGCAGAACTGGTGAGTAGGATGGAAGGAAAAGATAGGATAGAAGATGAGGGAAGAGATTGACTGACCACTGGACCGCGGCGTCCTTCACGTATTAATACAACAGTAGCAAGAATGGAAAATGCGGCTAGGGGAGGACTCGGAAGGTGGGATGGAGGAGGCCAGACAAGACAAGGAAGAAATCAATACTCTACCTTCGTACTCTACGCCTCTGGTCTGGTCTATTGCCCCACGAATCACAGAGCATCTTTGCGCTGCTGCTGAGCGACCATGAATTGAAATGCTGTCGCGGGGGTCGGGGAGAGGCCGACGAGGGGTGAAATACCCCACCAAGACTAGGGATCTGCATGCGCACCAATCACGGCGATTCGAATTCGTCGCTAGGTGGAAATATCCCCCCACCGGAATTTTGGGGATGCAATTTGGGTGTCAGGCGGGAATTAGGTGTTGGCGATTTGCTTAAACCTCGGAAATACTGTGGCTTTTTGATTGGGTGTACCTATGTTGCTTTGACCATAAGCGCAAGAAGCCTTGGATGAAGCTTGTTCACTGCCTGCCCCTGTTGAAGTATGTTGACAAACTCAGGAAGCGAGCGACCGTCTTATCCGAAGACATCATCTGCCAGATATCTCTGGGGAAGTTTCTCCGCCTCTGGGGTCAGTTAGATCCTCGACTAGTCCACACGATTTATCCGGGGTAACGTCTGATCTCAAATGGACTTCGAACTGCCGAAAGTATCGTCTTGCAAAAATAGAGTCAGGAGAAAGTATCCCGCTAGCCAATCCTTATATTCTTACTCAACATAGCGGAGCCCCCTACGTCGATAGATCATACAATGCGCTTTTAATGCTCCTGACAGCCTGCCCTGTGGTATCTGAACGCCTCTTGCTCTGTAACATCAAGTCCAAATCTTCATAGCTGTCCCTCCCCTTGAGGCCGACCAAACTGTGTGGTACACCTGATATTGAGTATCCCAGGACTTGCGAAATATTCCATATCTTCGTTACGCGAGGGCGATACCGAACACCGAAGTCCTTGTCCAAACGAAAGCCAAATCTCGGAGACAATCGGCGTTGGTTCTGAAGTTTCCCCGCAAAAATTTGGTAGTCCTACCATGAGTAATCCTAGCTTTTCATGATATTCTGGCAGCTAATCAAGATCATGTTACGACGCTCGTCGCTCACGGAGGAATTCCAATCTCGTATCCAATCAAAACCTCTGTACTGCTACCTTCCCATCCACGATTTCCCGCGGCTGAAAGCATATACCTGCAGGTCGGGTCAATGTGTAAAGCACTGATAACGCCTGCCCTCGGTGGCCCTGGCACGATCAGGAAAGGTACCGTAGAATGCTTGGCGGACTGTGGCTCCTTCAAATCATAAAGTCGGAGGATATCATGCGAGGCACTACTATGTTAGCCATGTATTTTCCCAGAGAGGGAGTAACTCACCATATCAGATGCCGTCCGTTGGGCATGGCTCGGATGGCACTGACTGCTCCACTCCCTTGGGGAAATTTGAAAGTCCGATTTGGAGTCTTCAGGCCCTTGTGCAGACTGAACTCTTCCACTGTGCCATTTCTTCTGCCAGCGTAGACAAAGTTTCCATCTGGGGACCAACAAGCTGCCATGCACCAAGGGGGCACACCGGTTCTTGTTGAGATTCGTGCCACGGGGTCTGGCTGCCTCCTATCCCATATCCGCATTGTTCCATCCATCGAAGCGGCAAGAAAAGTTGAATCTGACGTTGCTACCGCATCCTGAGTTTCCGCCACAATCATAGGCACTGCAGGCACTGCTTCGACATGGTCTCCATTTGTCTCTGGTGCAGGAGCCGGTTCTGATACAGGATCTGGTTGTGCCGGGGCTTCGTCCATATTTACATCACCTTGAGAATCAAGATTTTCTTGATTGTTTAGCGTGGATGACTCGATCGCTCGGGAGAACTCGTCATCTTCGTCACCAAAGACGCCTCCAGATGGGGCTCCTTCGCCAGCTGTCTCCCCAAATAAGGAATCGTTGTCGCTGCCACCACCGAACAAGGATCCCGCTGGTGATCCTGGTGCATCTTCGCCTCCTGGTTCGGTGCCATTTATGCCATTAATTCCATTACCATTTGTAAATGGCTTCTCGTTATTGCTCGAAAAAGTTTCGCTTTTTGGGGCCGGTTCTCCAGACTCTTCTGGTACAGGTAGACTCGACGCCGGCCGTACTTCAATTGCGCATATCTGCCCACCGCTCCCTTCGAACCCTCTTTTGACTTGACCAGTATTCAGATCCCAATCGTAGACGTTCTTGTCCCAACTTCCAGATAGTACAGACTTCTCATCCTGAGCCAGCGTCAAAACAGAAACCGCGGATTTATGCTTGAGCATGTACGCAATACGCTTCCCTTCATCATGTCGTACAGAATATAAATTGATAGCGCCCGATTCCAATCCAGAAAGCATCCACAAGGCTTGCGACTGAACAGCCAAGGAATATACAGGCGAAAATGGGGGGTCTTCCCCTGGGGCCTTTGCCAATGGCTCTTCATTATCCCAGTAGCTCATCAGAACTCCTGCTTTCACCACGCTATCCACAAAAGGGTGTCTTTGCGCCACAGTGAGAAGTGTCTTGCCATTGACTGTGGCAGCTCCGTCATATTTTCGAATGTAACAATCAGAACCTCCCGAAAACCAAAATCTCATGTCCGGTGTCGCCGTGATCGCATTTATAGATGTACTCTGGGGTGCCGCCATTGTAGGAACAATATCGTAGGAAGATGCGGTGAGTGCTTCTGCGCGCACTTCATAACGAATCTTAGGCGATTGAAGAGGCGCAGAGGTTGGTCGTGGCGATGCAGATGTTCGGGTGAGGACTGGCCTGGGATGTGATGTAGGACCTAAGCCATTGACTTGACTGGCAATAGGTGTATCGTCTGAACTGGTGTTTGTCGTGGGAATGCTTGGTCTTCGAGGGCGCGCTGCTTGGGTATCATCATCGTCGTCTCCGCCATCCTGGTCATCATCTTGATTATCATCATCATTCTCTTCGTCGTCTCCATCTCCATCGCCATCTCCATCATCGTCCCCATCTACATCCATAGGTGCATCCACTTCGTTGTCGTCCACATCTTCATTTAACTCGTCCTGCTCATTGTCCGAGCTGCCATTGGACCCTGAAAAGTCAGCATTGAGCAGATATCATATAGAAAAGCCATACCCCGATCGTCGTCATCCAGGCCAAAGTCCGGCATCTTGGTCTTTTATAAAACTGTCATCCGTCTTCTGTTCGTGCCTCGAATTGGTGCTTTGGACCCGCCTGGCAGGGCTGAAGCGACTTTAAGTGTGACAGCTGCGCAAACACGTTGTCTGGCGTGGTGTAGCGATATATTCACTATGAGCAAACAGAGGTAGACAAGTTGATAGTAAAGGTTAGGAACGAATCACTTGCACAAAAGTTGCCCAACTCGAAGAAGTCTGGTGAGTGAGTTTTGGTGTGGGGTTGCATCTGGAGCTCGAAGAGTCCAAGCCAGATCCAGGCCAGGTTCATGCGCCAGCACCAAACCTTAAATCATTGTTAGCGTATTTTGGCGGGGTCAAACTACTACTTCAACTTGCGATCACATCCAAAAACATCAGAAGCCCCAAGCTCTCTTCTTGAAATTTTGTTGAAGCATTCACCTCGATTGTATCTGAAGCCAAGTCTGCAGATCCAGACAAATCATGGCGACAGAAGTTCCCCTCAACTACGAAGCTTCTGCTGGAGCAACGCATCTTCAAGTAGCAGATTGCCTTCCATCAGAAGTCGTACAATGTCTACAGAATGCACGCTTTGTACGTCCAACTATGTTTCTAGCCTTTCTATGTGTATTTGATCTATCCTTGCACAAGCTAACCCTCTATCATAGCTCCATCTCGCGACATGCACAAATCTCTTTCCCCACGTCTCGCTCATGAACTACACCTACCTGCCCTCCTGTAAGTCATTCACTTCCCGATCCAAGAATACCACTCCATATTTGCTGAATATACTAACATTGCACCCAGCACCCTACAGCACCTCCCCCACAATCATAATGACCACCAACCCCTCCTCAAAGAAAACCATCAACCTAATATCCAACCCCAACGTCTCCCTCCTCGTCCACGACTGGGTCTCCCACCGACCCCCAACAACCAGCAGCACCAACCGTCGCGGCTCAGGCGCCTCACGGACAGGTTCGCCCCCACCGGAAGCATCACGCTCGTCCCTCGCCTCACTCCTCCTGAACTTGAACACCAGCGCCATGAGCAGCATCTCCGCGACGATAAATGGCACGGCGAAAGTGGTGGAGAGAGGGACAGACGAGGAGGCCTATTATAAGGAGATGCATTTGGATAATAATACGTTTAGTGAGGGGGCTGAAGGGGAGGGAGCGTCGAATTTCTGGGGGGAGACGCAGGATGGAGGGAGGGAGATGTATATTGAGGGGGAGGAGGTTAGGGTTGTGGTTGTGAGGATTACGGATGGGAGGGTCAGTGATTGGAAAGGGGGTGTGAGGGATTGGAGTTTGAGTGGGGTGGAGGGAGGAAGTGCTGGAGGTAATTCGACGGCGGGGATGGTCAATGGTGTTGTATGAGGTTGGGTGTTGGGGTGGCTTCAATTGGGACGGTTGTGGTAAAGAACGGTGTGCTTGGTTGCTCGTTATATGGCTATAAAGCCCTCAGAGGATTCTGCCTCTTGAAGCAGCACTAGTCAGTCTGCCTTGAGACTTTGTGACTGTGGGAAGTCTAAGCAAGTCTCAAAGTTTGCTGACAATTGGAAGCATCAACAAATGGCTATCTGATCATCTTTCAATGAACCAATCCAGTTCGGTACTTAGAGATTGTACCAGCTTGAGAGATTCAAGCGGGATGATACTCTTCAGTGATATCTTGCTTCACTCAAGCTTCACCCACTCATACTTCACTTCATAAATGATGAGTCAATGGTTTAAAGAAGATATGCAACCGTTTATCTTGGTGTTGCTCTTAAAAGCACTACTTTTCTCTCCTTTGTTCTGACGCCAAACAAAGAAAATAAAATTAAAAGCATTGAGAAGAGTTTAGATATTATCAAATCTAAAGAGCTCCGGTAAATAGCCCAGCTAAACGTATCAGACATAACAGTCCATTTCCATTTCCTTTCCCTTTTTCCATTCCAATTAACACCATTTCCAAACCAAGTATCTACCAACCTCTACCCTGCATCTTATCCTTCGCATCCATCGTTCCACAATTCAACCCAACCATTGCCTCCCCCAGGTCCTCGCTTACCTCGGCCAAAACCTTCGCATCGTTGTAATGCGTAACAGCCTGCACGATAGCCTTCGCTCTCTTCGCCGCATCTCCAGACTTGAAGATCCCGCTTCCTACAAAGACACCATCGCAGCCCAATTGCATCATGAGTGCCGCGTCAGCCGGCGTAGCAATACCACCCGCCGCGAAATTGACAACAGGTAATCTCCCCAACTTAGCAGTCTCCTTGAGCAGTTCAAAGGGCGCCTGGATATCCTTGGCCAGTATCCGCAGCTCGGCATCAGACATGGTGCCTGCGCGCTGGATCTCAGCAGTTACAGTACGCATGTGTCGTACGGCTTCAATGACGTCTCCTGTTCCTGCTTCGCCTTTTGTGCGGATCATGGCGGCGCCTTCGGAGATGCGGCGGAGGGCTTCTCCTAGGTTGCGGCAACCGCAGACGAAGGGGACGGAGAAAGGGTGCTTCTCGACGTGGTGGGCGTGGTCGGCAGGTGTAAGGACTTCGGACTCGTCGATGTAGTCTACGCCAATGGCTTCGAGGATCTATTTTCTTGGAGATCAGTCATTGACCTTGCTTGCCTGCTGCTTTTCCTCACTTTGACTATTCTGAATACAGAAATGTCAAGAGACGGAGGACAGAACGTACCTGGCATTCAACAAAGTGTCCAATTCTCGCCTTAGCCATCACCGGAATAGTAACCGTTGCCATGATCTCCTTGATCATTTTCGGATCAGACATACGTGCCACACCTCCCTGAGCTCGAATATCTGCAGGTACACGCTCCAATGCCATAACGGCTACAGCTCCGGCCTCCTCAGCTATTCTTGCCTTTACATCGAAGTTGAGTCAGAAAGTCATTTCTAACTCAATTGCAGAAGAGAAAGCTTACTTGCTCGGCATTGACAACATCCATAATGACACCTCCCTTCAGCATGCGTGCCAATCCAGTCTTGACAGTGAAGCTGTTGTCGCCCTTCTTGGTGGCATCACCATTGGTGCTGCTGGTGGGGAGTTCGGTGGCCATTTTGCCAGTGTGATCGTTGATCATTTGCTTGTAGCTTAGGAGAAAAGATTGAGAATTGAGCTCGAGATATCAAAGACGATAGATAATTGAAATGTAAACAGATGCAGGTAATTCCGAATCAATGGAGTGAAAATGACTCGAATTGTATATGGCGGGGTAGAAATAGAGGATTGGAAATTTTGAGTGAGCGTGGGGCCACTCGCATTGGCACTTGACTCACTGGAGTGAAAGTAAGCGTCACCTGGAGCCGTTGGAAGCCGGCCTTGCTCTTACTCCAAGAGAAAAACAACCGGCTACCCAAGAAAAGGGCGCGTCTTCTTGCCGACACCGACTTCTCCGGCCTCGGAGGCAACGGCAAAAGGCAGATGACAGTGATGACAGCTTGAAATTGGAAAGAGGAAGCGAGGCATGACTGGAATGTGTTTGTTGACAAAGAGAGAAGGTGGTGTCAGTCTTGACAGAAAAATGTACAAGGATAAGTAAGACTAATACAGTAGAGGGGGAGGGGAAGAAACAAAGTTTTTCTGATCTCCAATCCACCGCTTGGCGAGAAGGCTAGCCCCGATCTGTCGGGAATGGAGAGAATCATATGCAGGGTCCAGCCATTAATTTTCGGTGGCACTGTATGGCCTTTGGGATTTCACATCATGGTTCGTCTTCAAGCAGGCCAGAACCTGGCTGTCAATCAGATATATCATTTCGTATAAAGCGAAAAATTTGTGATGAAGGGTATCCAGGTGATGATAACAGACCAAAACCTCCCGCCACCAGTTCCTTTATGTACATCAAACCAATATACAAAGTCCTCAAAATTTTCTCAAGAAAAGAACCGTGGAAAATCTGTATACGCCTCTCAATAAGTCACTTCTTCGCAAATTTGACTTTAATCTCCTCCTCGCTAAACCTCCTCGTCTTCCTCCTCAACATCTCCGCCAGCTCGACCTGCGTCATACCTATCTGATCACCAATCGGCACCAGCTGCTTGGCCAGATGCATGTAATTCTTCGTCAATACTCTGAATGTGATCTCTAGGTAATCGATGTTGTGAAAGACCAAGGCGCCTTCCTTTGAGTAGCGTTCTTTGGCTTTAAGGAATGCGTGTGGGTGGTCACGCCAGTGACGAAGCGGGTTGAGGTGATGAGAAGTGTGGTAGCCGTCGTTGAAACAAAAACGGTTGGACTGTGCTATGTTAATTCTGTATTCTGGGATTGCAACGGCCATCACCTCGAGGTGAGGTATTGACAACGGGTAGAGGAGAAACGACTTACGGGAACATCGATCAGAGTGATACTCGACCGAAAGTCCGAATTAGGCTCCACATCATCCACAAGAGCATGCTGGCCCCAATTCCCGATCATAAGTCCAATCCGCATGACCGTAAACGGAAGCAGGAAGACGAATAGTGCGGGCTTGAATTGCCATCTGGCAACGAGATATAAGCATGCGTAGGAAGATAGCTCCGTACAGCTGACTCTAAAAGCGAGATTGTATTTCCGTTTGCTGATGAAATATTTTGGGAGATCAAACCAACATAAAAGTAAGAATCGAGCTTCGTATTGGAGGAAACACCATATGGAATCTCGCTGGTAGCGGATCGTTGTTGATAGATCGTCAGGGCCATTGCCTTCGACATGGTGGGCTTTGACGTGATGATAGTAATACGAATCCCAAGTATGGCCCATAAGTGGCTCGAGAATATATGGGAAAGCCCAGTCGAAAGCAGCGTATGGCTTGGCGAGAACTCCGTTGTTGTGGATATGGTTGTGCATCATGAGCGTGAAGCCGCCGGAATACCACACCGTAACAAGCAAATGAACGATGGCATGGAGATAGGTGAAGTTCCCAAAGAAAAGATACAACGCACTCGGTACTGAAGTGCAAAAGTACATAATAATGTGCGAGAGGAAGATCACATCTGTGTCATGGCGGACCACCGTCCTCGCCCACGTGATGTAACTGCTCAGAATTGCGGAACGAATGGAATTGATGGTCTTGTTGTCCAGGTCTGCGAGGTTATAATCCCATGTCGAGAATATGGTAGGTTGAAAGTCTGGATGTTTTGTATCGCTCATATTATCCAGGAGCTTGAGGGAGGGACGGTCGTCGCCCAACGAGGGCTTGGCTCCGCCCTTTACATCTTTGATATCGCTGAACAGTTCCTCGAGAACAATGTTATCAGACAGTGTGAAGAAGGCTTCGTCAGGTCCATTCTCGACGATAGAAGGTTCCGGTCCGCCCATCGATGCTTGAACTTGGGAGAGATTCGAGTTGAAACCAGGATGAGGAAAACGCTTCGGAGGAGAAAGCTATTTGGAGATGAAACTTGGAAACCAAAACAAGATTGCGATGCAAAAACAAGATAGCTAACGATTATCAAAGCAGAAAAGTGAATGAGGCGGTGTCGAGGGAGAGTACAGATCCATGGAGTGATTTCTCAATGGCGCGTCGTCCGTCGAGAACTTGAGAGATCGAAAAATAATGACTGGGGTTGGATAGGCTTGACACGATAGAAGTGGGCTTTAATGGGCACTCGGACGACTCGGACCCTGAGGAAGCAAGATGCCGCTATTTATTTATGGCGTCGTTTAGTACTCGTTTAGTACTAGCCCAAGCTTTTCATTCCTGAGTCGTCTCGAAACTTTTCAACACTTTTAGTTGAAGGGAGCGGTGACTATTTTAGTTGCCGTGCGACATAAAACTTTATGTCAGTGCGTAGAATTCGAAGCTCAAGATCAAAACTTCTCGAGGTTTCTGTTTTGTCTCAGGAAAAAGTTTCGACATAAATTTTAATCATTCTATATTCTTCCCTTCCTACTTGATATTTGAAAGTCTGCTTGAATCTGCTTCGAAAGACTACTTTTCAAGCTTTGAAAACACAAACACTGGGCGGAGTTTGAATGTTTGTAAGCTGTCATGCCGTCATGATATAAAGTTGAATATCAGATTGACATACTGCGAATATTTTCAAGCCTTATTAGTCCATGCCAAAACGAGTTTCGGAGAGCTCGCGTATCTCGAAACTGTCCCTTCTTCATCTCATCATAAAGCAATCCTCACTTCAAGCCATCCAACCCAGCAGTAGCAACAGGACCACCCCTCGACTTACTCACAGCCTCCGCACCACTTCCCCTCCACGCGCTCTCAATCAAACCAACAATATGATCAAGACCAACTCCCTTCTTAACCTGTGCAAAAACCGTCGGACCTCCCTCCCTCATCTTCCTCGCATCCCTATCCATAACATCCAAATCAGCACCCACGGCCTCTGCCAGATCAGTCTTGTTAACAATTAACAGATCGCTTTGCGTGATTCCGGGTCCACCCTTTCGCGGGATCTTGTCGCCGCCAGAAACATCAATGACATAGATGATGTAGTCTGCCAGCTCGCGAGAGTAGTTGGCTGCGAGGTTATCACCGCCAGACTCGATCAGTAGGATATCTGATGTAAATTCACGGTGAAGATCTTCTAGTGCCGCGAGGTTGGCAGAGATATCCTCACGCACGGCGGCGTGGGGACAGCCGCCTGTCTCGATGGCACGGATACGCTCAGCGGGGAGGGCTTTGTGCTTGGTGAGAAACTCGGCATCTTCGCGTGTGAAGATGTCGTTTGTTACGGCAGCGATTGAGTATTTTTCTCGGAGGGCGTTGCAAAGTGCTAGCATGAGAGCTGTCTTGCCGGACCCCACAGGTCTGGAGGTGAGTTAGCATCAGTATGAACAATCAGATAAAGAAGGAACTTTGAAATGATTGTTGGAATTGAGATCAACATTCAAAGACAACATAATACCATTGTAGCCTGAGTAAACAAACATCTGGTCTCGTCACTTGACAAACATGTGGTTGAAGCTACCCCGCCATACCCCGCCAACCCAAATTGCAGACTCCCAACAACTGCAGTTAAAGAAGCTCATCAACATACCCTCCGATACCAACAGTGAAAGCTCGCTCAGACCAGTCTCGACCCTCAATGATAGGCATCTCTCGTCCCATATAGCTTCCTGGTCCATCGAGAATCTCGTGCGTGTGGCCGTGATCGGGTGCAGAGTGGGAATGGTCATGCGAGTGAGCATGGTCGTGAGAGTGTTCGTGAGACATGATGGCGACGTTCGAATTAGGTGTACTAGATGTTCTTCCCACGAGATAGACTGTAGTCAGGGTACCTATAGCTGTGATGAGGGAGTGAGAGGTTCACGAGAGCTTTGGATGCATTAGCGCGGAAGCTAAATGGTCACGTTTGGATATGCTTGATCGGAGGAGCCCGACAACTCACTCTTGATAACTAAAGGTCAAATGATATACGCCTTTCTGCAAAGACATAGTTGGGTTGAGACTTAGTACTGTTCCGACACAGGGGTGAATCTAAAGCCACATTTAACAAATCACTACTTGTAAGATTAAAGTAATCAAGTCTTTGGAAACGCCTTCTAAATGCATCCTATCCATACGCCTTGTTCATATGCCAGATGCCTGTCCTAGCATACAAATGCAGTCCTTAAAATACAATCCACCCCAGCCATGCAGCGCTCTTAATGCCCCATCTGCTTAATCCTCGTTCGAGCTATCTTCATCGCTCAAATCGATCTGCTTCTTCTTTCTCTCCTCGGCCATCTCTCTATAAGTACTCCAACTCAGTAGTAAGAACGCCGCAATAATAAGCAGTCCACCAACGACAGCTGCAGGGCTGAGAGGAACCCCTGTCCACATCCAATCCACGATAGCTACGAGGAAGATTGTCAGAAGTGCGGCGACACTGCTCAGAACTGGACTGGTGAGACTGATAAGGACCAGGAAACTGCCCGAGAAGACAGCGTTGGCTAATACGGAAATGCAGAGGAGCCAAGCAGCTTCGCCTCTAGGCAATTCGAATATCTCTAATCCAGTGATATGCAGGATTGGGAGAGGGATCCAGAGGACAAGCAGAGTGAAACTTCCAATCAAAGATCCAAAAGTGTTGGCGAATATCATCCCCCGACCTGGACTTGTGCCTTCCGGAGGACAAGCCAGCTTTTTATAGAGGACTTCGTAGAATCCGTAAAGAACACTTCCTACTCCAATGATGAGATTTCCTGCAACACGGTTGCTTGCCTCGCTATCCTCCTTATCACCACCTCCAACCGAGCCTCCTGATTTTCCACCATGCTTAGTAGGTGTAGCGTCTCCATATGCTACAATTAGAACACCGACAATGGCAACAGCCACTGCAAATGACTTGTCTAGTCGAAGCTTCTCATGCAACAAAGGTACACTGAAAGCATAGGCAAAGAAAGCAGAGCAGTTGTAGATAGCTGTCAAATCTGACGGTGAAGTCAGATTGACCGCAACGTACCACGATCCTCCCGCAACTGTCAAGGCACACGTAACGAGCGCTGTCTTGCGGAGCATATATGGAACCGGGGAGTGTTGACTTCGAGGAATAGATAATTCCTGCATTTCAACCATCTGCGCAGTCGTTCGAACGAGATATACATGTCTCCGCCAGAATGTCTCCCACGGCATCTTCCACTTTTGTAATCGAAGGATAAGGAGCTGAAAGGGCCATAATAGCGACCAAGATCCATGAGTAAAATATCTGCCAAGGATTAGATCCTGCCTGCTTGTCCTCAACGTGTCTTGAACTTACAGCATACAATAAGCCTTATTCCAACCCAGTTCATGCTGAATGTAAACAGCAGTTTCCGTCTGTATCACAAAACTGACCAGACTCAGACCCAAGAAGAAAGCGGCATACGTGTACTTCTTCCTCGTAGCCAACTTTGCCTGTGTATCTGGACTTCTGCTCCTCATGGTCGAGCGCCTGGTGAAAAGGGGTGGCCTATCCGGCGGATCTGGAGCATTATCATATCCTGTCCTGCCTCTTTCTTCATCGTCTTTGTGCAATAGAGGTTGCTGCGACCGCCTGTCGGCAGGCTTGTGTAAAGGGGGCCTCCTGTCACCCATCTCTTCCAGATCCAGGTCCGAATCGAGATCACTGTGATCTTCCTCCCCCAGTGACAAAGCACCCTTCCCACTTGTGTACTTTGCAGAGCCGTTCCCGTTGGCCTTTGATGACGCGATTGCAGGCTCTCGGGATGTTGCCCTGGAGGATGTTCGTGACACAGGACGATGCAGCGAAGGCTCCCAAGTGTTGGGTGAGAATGTTACTTCCGTACGCTGTGCATTGAGGGTTGAGGATGGTGGATTGGAGGATAGGGGTGTCGGATGACCTCTGTGAGACATTCATGCGGTTGAAAAGAGGAATGAAGATTTCGAGATATGTATGCCCACAAGGCTGGCTTAGTTGGATTGGGCTGGCTGGCTGTCGAATGACTGACTGACTGGTGGACTCCTGGGGGCTTTGTCGGGGTATGGTTTGGTCGGATCGGGTGTGAAGGGTGGGATGAGATGCAAGAGTGACCAGGCTAGGCTAGGCTTTCAAGGGATTTCGTGGGGGAGAAGTTTCAAGGGACGATGGCTGACGATTGGTGTTGACGCAGACAGGGAGACAGGACAGCCCAGCTGGGAGGATGTTGCCCGTTCCCATTCCTAGCGAATCGGACCCTGAAAAGTTGGTCGGGTACTCCAGGGGCTGACCTATGGCCAATTGTAGTCAAGTTCGTTCTCATTTGACGGTGGCAGACTCAGGCAGAGTATGGATCTAGGATGATGCCTCACAAATCCACAATCATCACATTCAAGGCCTCGGTCATTCGCTGCTGATCCGGGACCTCCAACTACACACAGTTCAGCGCTTCCAATCAAAGTTCCTTGGCATGTTGGCTTCTTATCGTTATCGCATCTCAGCCCAGACCAATGATGTGCCTTTTCACGTGGGACCAACGACTGGATCTGAGGATATAAAGATATCCATACCGTCCCATATTCCCTTTCCCCCTTGCGGTTGTGTCTCAAAGTAGCAATTTGCAATCTATCCTCGATTAGTATCGTCGGTCTTATGTAATAGGGTCCCTACCCTTCTTTGAAAGGCTTGTTCCCCGGCAGAGCAGAGGAAGAAAAATGCCTAAACACGTGCCCCTCAAGGAGTCTCTGCACCATAATCTTCTCGACTTGGATAGTGTTCTGACCGTGGCGGATCGCATTAATTCGGTGGTACCTGGGTTTAGGACTAGTGCTAGTTAGCCACCTATTTCTTTCTCCGTCGTTGAGATTCCTGTTTTCTGTTTTCTATTCGAGTCTTGAATTTACTGTTTTGTTGGCGCAAGATTTTACTTGCTGCTCCATGATCATTATCATTCCAGTGCTGAGACCTACATTCATCACCTCGGCTACTTCTCTTCTACAATCACATTCTTACTTATGAGAGCTTTCATTCAGGTAATGTCTATTACTGTGTTCCATTTCCAAAATGCTTGAAGTTCAAGCAGTCTTACAGTCCAACATCTTCGAAAACGAAACAAAATAGAAAGAAAAAAAAAACCAACTAACCACCTACCAAACCAAACAGCCTTCTTCACTTTCCTCCGAAGCAACCTCGTCCTCCCGGCCTCAACCCTAAATTCCACAACCTCAACCCCTCTGCTCGACGCATCCTCCTCTCAAACTCTCCCACCCCTCCTCACGACCTCCTCACTCGCAACCATGTCCTCACTCGACTCCTCCGACCTACCTGCGCCCTCACATCCCACATCATCACCATCCTCCCCTACATCTAACCCCCTCGACGGAATCCCACCCCTAACAACCACCCTCCTCACAACCTCAGACTCCAAAATCGCCGCTCTAAAACTGATCGCCGACAGCATCGCGCAGCAACGCCAATACGCCGCCCGAGCGATCATCTTCCACCCCTTAACCATCGCGCTCTACGTCCTGCTCCTGGCAACTATAAGCCAGTTCCTGTACAAGTCGCGCAGCGACCTGGGGATTCTATTCACGACAGCGGCGGGGGTCACGATGGCGTGCTTGGTGGCTGTAAGGGGTGCGACGGGTGGGTATTTAGTACTTGCAGAGGGGATTGGCTGGGGTTTTGTGAGGAGCGAGGATGGGAGTGGGAGTGGAGAGGAGGACTTGATGATTGGCAGTTGGTTTGGGGACGAACTGATTGGGGCATTGGTTCTGCGCTTGGAGAGGAATGGGGGTAATGGAGGGGGTGGTGCGAATGGGAAGAGAAAGGGGAAGGGTGGTGGGAAGAGTGGAGGGAATGGTGTTGTGAGGGCTTGGACGGTGAGGAATAAGTATCGTGGGAAGGGCGTTGGAACGGAATTGTTAGAAGAGGCTGTGCGGATTACGAGGGAGAAGTTGGGCAATTCGTCGGGAGTGGGATTCGCTGCTGAGCATGCCAATAGTAAGATGATTTTGCCGGGGATCTTTAATAGTGGATTCAAGAAGAGGGAAGGCATGGCAGGGAGGATGCTAGCTGGCGTGGTTGAGAATGCGAATGGGACCAAAAAGAAGCGATAGACAGACGAGGAATCAAACCAGATAACGGGGGGAGAAAGAGGTTTCGATATTTGTGCATTCTCTGTATGTACTTTTTTTGGTTCTGTTTCCGGCTGTACTAGATTTAACGAAGACTAATAATGCATCAATGAATCAATGATGAACCTCCAACCAAACTCCTCGACCAGAAAGAAAACTTGGTCTTGATATTGGGGCCATGTTTAATGAGCCCAAGTCTCCATTGGGTATCCCGTACCGTGCTCCAACTTACCGTCCTCCCAGTATCTAATCCATGTTGTGATCGTGGAGCTCGCTTCACTTGGTGATGAAGCCAAGATAATCCGCAACGATCAATGTTATCATGCTACACATATCGTTAGGACATAAACCACAAACGTATATTAGGGTATTACTTACGCATGAGGCGCAATTCTCACATAATAAGTGCTGAACCCTCTGTAAAATCTCAAAATGCCCTCATCCTTCGCAACCTTTGTGAAGCAGTGTATCATACTCTTATAAGGCAAGGTGCCATCCGGAGCTCTCGATTGCTTCTGCAACCTCGTCTTGACAAAGTCGAAAGGCAAGCTGAAGAAACTCGCAAAGAATCCAGCCACCGCGCTCGCGCTCAGTGTCTGCGCTCTCGGGCTCATATTGGAATCCTTGAGACGCTGCTTGGCTTCAGAGAAGAAAGCCAGCTGCCCAAAGTTCAATGCCATAGCTCGCACAACAGTCGGCGCAGCCCCAGCCCAAAGCGCACCTATACCTTCAGCCTTCGCGATGCTTCTCAGGGCGTCAATGACGGATTTGTAGTTTTTCCTCTCTGCTGCAGGTTTTAGCCCGTCGGACTGCATGCGGATGAGCGCAAGATCTGCTGGGTTGCCGATCATGGCTGCCAAACCACCGGCTGTGAGGCCCGCGGTTGCACGCTCGGCAAAACCAATGGACTTTCCCTTCTCTTTCGCCCGGTTTGTGAGCTGCTTCATAAAAGTGTCGAAAAAGCCTAAACGAGCGGTCGTGTAGACGGCTTGACGGAGCAAACCTGCTGAGAGACCAGTATACAGATCCATGACTTTGCCTGCAGCAATGATTTCCTTCGTTACGCTGAGAGGGCTTGGTTTGGGGCCCGTTCGAGCACCCTCGCCGGCGAGCTGCAGACGCACTTTGATCATGTCGATGGGCTGGATACAGGTTGTTGCCACCATTCCTGCGACTCCACCGTTGATGAAGGGGAGAGCCCCGCGCATGAAGGGTGTATGGAGGAAGTCATTCTTCGCTGCAATTGGGTCTGCTTTGGCAGTATCTGCTAGTCGCTTTGTAGCTTCCATTGCTTCGGAGGTCTTGTTTCGAGTCGCCTCGGCGGCTTGCTTGATGGAGTTTGAGGTTGACATGACGGCGACGGAGGCGGGGTATGTTGAAGAGGAGGAGGAGGAGGAGGGGAGGTAGATTATAGTTAGGTCTAGCAGTTTGAAAGCTGCTTACAGCTTTGTTGAGGAAGGAGCTGTCAGCGTCCTGGAATGAAGGACAACCAAAAACAAAGTAGCAGATCGCAAGTGGGACATGTTGAGAGGTTATATCAAAATATGCAGGCGGAATTCTTTCTGTTGATGTTGGGACAGGGTGTCTCAGCACTGGCTGATTGACGTATGGGAGTGAGTCCTGCTTGGTTGTGACGAAGCCAAGTTCCTTTGATCTTCCGAAACCCAGCTGCAGACAGTTCCAGATTGACACCGAATCGGAGGTTATTCCAAGAACTACCTTGGTAAACACATCTCAACGAGATGAAATCGGGAGGTTTGGCTGTGATAGCCGTGGTAAAGCGCGTGTAACAGCTCTCGCTCGCCGTGATACGGAGAAATGAGGTTCAGGAGTGGCTGAACGACTTACTACTGCACGATTGCACTATGCCGGTTGGGGGAGCTGGCGGGAATTACACCGGCTTTCGTTTCGCCGTCAGCGTCAAGACTTGCGGGAGGGGAGGGGAGCTCGCGTCCTCGTCGCCTCGTCGGGGATCAGTGGATTTTGGGTGGGGGGACGGGACTGTGGACGGTGGACCGTAACTGAGCAAGGGGACAAGGAGAAAACAATGGGTCGACCGCTGGACGAGCGGATTTCCGGCGCCGGTCAGTATTCAGCCTTGCTGTGGATAGCCAATGGACTGGCGTGCATATGGATATCTGATAGCAGGCGGGCGAGTGAGGGGAGGGGTGGAGGTGGTACGTAGGGAGAGCAGAGCAGGGAAATGGAGAGTGAGAACAGAGAGGAAGAGAACGGAGAGGTGGAAGAGCAGGATGCTATGTTTATACCCAAAATGCAAATCCCATTATGCCTGGACCTTGAACCATCGGGGTCAGCCATTTGTCCAGTTGGTCAACAGCAGAACAGAAGGGAAGCCAGTGCCGTCGGTCAGGGGGAGGGGAGGTCAAGATGCGGGGTTGAGCAGCACCAGAACCAGCACCATCACCAAAACAAGATACCGAAACGCTTGCGTGACCACCATCCTCCTCGGTCTTAACTCGTTGTTCGAGCTGTCGTATCGTGTCATGTGTAACCGATCTGACTTTGTGTTGCACACGCACGCGAGACAAGCCTAATGAAGATATAATCTTTTGGGGGGTATTATCCTAGTCTACAATTCATCCTCGTCATTTTCGTCGTCGTCGTCCTCTCCTTCCCCATCCTGCCCTTCTCCACCGCCATCGCTGTCCTCGTCCTCGCTACTCGAGCCTGACCCCTCACTCTCTCCTTCACTTCCAGGATCATAATCTTCTTCGTCTTCATCCTCTTCATCCATTGCGGCCTGCTCGGCCTCTGTAGTTGCCTTGGCTAATTCTGTCGATTCGGCGCTGCCAATGATATTGCCGTCTTCGTCCTTCACAGCATTGATGTTCAGCCTCTTGGCCTTCCTCTGCTCGGCCATACTCTTGTCTTGCAGACCGTGCCTCTTGACATAAGTATCGATGTTCCCGAAATCTTCTTGGTCCAACATTGCGAATTCGTACTCCTCTTTGCTCTCTTCCTCTCCAGGTACACTTGTATCAATCTCAACAGCAAGATTGAATGTGCGTTGCAAGACACTTGTGTACGAGACGGCAGCTATACGCGCATTCGGTAAGAATAAAAGTGGCTTTTTGAAACCCCATAAGATGCCATTTGGTAGAAAGAACAAATAGCCATCTTTTGATCCTCTGAATGCCTTAACATGAACTGCTTTTTCACCTGGTCGATGTGCTTGTCTCAATTCCGAAGCAAACAGTTTTTCGTCTGCCTGGATAATTTTGACGCTGCCTTTCCCTGCTGCCTTTAATCTTGTATTTATAGCCCAGTTAATGAGCATTTTCGTGTCGTCCGATACAGCTGCTGCGGCTGCTGCGTCGAGCCCACCAACCGTCCCTGGCTTGGGAGCGGCATCAGGAATTGTAAAGACTAAAGGCTCGGGTATCGTAGGAGCGCCCGGTACGGGACGCGAAGGTGTGATGGTAGAGTTTCGAGGAAAGAGGATGTAATTGTGTTGTTTTTGGGTCTTTTCAGGGACAGGTAGACAGAACGCGTATTCTGAATATTGTTAACACTAGAATCTGGAGATGCTTGTGGTTCAATATCCATACCTATATCGCTCCATGCAAAGCTGATTCCTGGAGCAGGATCCTTTGAATCTGGCAGTCGTGCGTAGAGATGTGTAGATGTGAAGCAAAGTGTGTACTTCTTCCTCTGAGGAACCACTACTGATATTTCCTTGATCTCAAGTAGAACGGGGTCATTTGCAGTTGCAGCCACAGTAGTGAAACCGTTGGAAGCATTTCCATTCGTCCCACTCGAGGCAGGTCGAGCAACGAGACCTTGATCATCGATACGTCTCTTTTTGGATGCGGGCTCTGGGCTCGAAACAAGACCGCAGACATGGAGAGATATTTGGTTGAAGAGTTCAATGTAATGCGGTCCAGCTATACAATTTGTCAGCTTCCTGTGCCATAGGTAGTATTTCGCAGAGTCGTGCGGACCAAAGTTGAGGTTCAGCCTTGTGGCAAACACAAGGCAGGGCAAGGCTTTGGGGAAAACTAAAGCGAAACAGGGAAATGTTCATACCAGCTGAGGCGTTCCGGATAGCATCCTGAATATCTGTTCGTCCTTCAAACGCCCTCGCAAGATTCTGCAAATCTAAGTTTTGAGTCGCCATTCTTAATTGAACGTGTCGATATGGCAGATGTTGAGGTAAACAAATTGGGAGAGTAGGGGAACGAGTTGCTTACTAAGAATCACTTGGCAGATCTCGAAGAAACGCCAGAATTCATTCACACTCTTCGTTCAGTCATACAAGATCCTCAAAGCGATTAAAGTATCGTTCTGATACAAGCTGGACTTCCTTGCATTCCAATTTCAGGCAATCTCCGTGGCCCCAGTGACCAAGTCACTTTGGACAAGGTTGAAACGGCACAAAAGAGCATGATCTAGTATTTGCTTGTAGGAGTTGAAGTCACTACACCAAAATTTACATCCGCTGACCTATCTATACTTTGATGGGAACAACAATCCGAGGCCCATTGACACTCCCATCTCGAAGTCTGTCTAAAGCAGCGTTGATCCCTTCCAGACCACCAGCAGCGACCTCGATGTCAGGAGTATGCAAGAGATTTCGGTCCAGCAGACTCTCTAGCCAAATCGTCATTCCTTCTCCCACCGCAGGAACCTCGTGGAAGGACTTGATAGGAACAGAATGGTACACGACACCATCTATCGGTTCTTTTGGAACTCCTACCAAGCCTACGAGATGAGCTCTAGACTCACTACCTTCGCTTGTGGATTGCATCACTGAAGCAAGAAGCTTCGCACTGTCCTTCCCTCTGGTGTCAAGACCGAAACGAAGGTTTCCCTTGGTGATACTTTTTACTATTTCTACGGCTCGATCGGGATCAAGCCGATCAACGAGCAGGTCAGCGCCATGCTTGAGCATTCGCTCTCCATTTCGCGCGACGTCAATTATAGCTATCACTTTGAGACCAACGAGTTTCGCTAGTTGAACAGCGCAGCATCCAGAGGCAGATGAACCTAGCACTGTCAGCGGATTGTTTTAACGAGAGTCTGTTCAGTCTCGTACCTCCCCAGATAGCGATCCAGTCTCCTGCTTTTGCACCCTCAGTCTCTGCTATACTATCAAAACATTCCTTTTGGATGTCTTTTGGCAGAGCATCCCGAGGAAGAGCATGTATAATTCGAAGAAGATTGGGACCTCGAGCACCACTGGACCGACCAAAGTCGACTCCCATGCAAATGCCGAGTGCCAAGGCAGCAGCAACGAATGCAACCCCAAGTGGTGCTGCATCTGTGGACTTCACATGGTCTGGAAGTCTGCAGGCGTTGAAGTCTGAAACCACAGCATACTGCTGGTATGCTGCCTTTCTGTTGTCTCGATAGTCTGTTGAAATTGCCATAATCTGACCAGTGAGCGGGCGGTCGATTTTAAGAGAATGCAGAACTTACAGTATCTCCTCTGCAGAACCTTGATTTCGACTTTGGCGTTTTGACGACCTTGCCAGCAAGATCTCGGCCGCTGATGCAAGGTAAAGCGGGAAGTCCCCATCCAAAATCACTGCAGAGGATCAGACTGGTTCATCCTGATTGAACTCGACTTACGTACGGTGCTTTCCAATCGATGGGATTCAAGCCAACTACTTCAACTTCTACCAGCATTTCTCTATCGGTTTTAAGTTCTGGTATTGGTTGTTGTTTGGTATGTTCATAGCGCTGTTTTGGTGCGTGGAGCAGTAGAACCTCCTGGTGAGTTAAGTTGAATTCCACATCTTCTACCAATGTCTTCCTCCGTTTCCGTACAATAGTCTCTTCTGGAACTGTTTCTGGTTCTGGCCAAGGATGGAGAGGTTGTGTTGGAATCTTGTCATATGGTGGTGTCTCTGGGGGCGTCAAGGACTGCTCTATGGATTGCGATTTGTATATCTCGTCAGATCGAAAAACCGATCGGGTCCGCTTTGGAGACATCTTTGAAGTCATGGTTCATGATTTTCTGTGCCCTTTGTCGGTCAGCCCGCAAAGGCGATTTTGGTGGATGGTCTCTCTAGATTGCCAAAACAAGTCACGACGTCACATGGACTCTGAGAATAGTTGCCGGATGCTATTCGACTAATTTTCCAACTACAAGACCGCCCCCCGAGGTATTTATTTGAGCGTTATCCCACTTTCGATAAGGATTTCCAAGCTGGTCTTGAAGATCAGGGTTCAGTGATGTCGCCAAATACTGACCTAGTATGGCGTGATAGGGGCTAAGCGAGCCTTGCAGTATCGAATGTTATGTTCACACCAATCCTGCGTGAGCAACCATCTCAAGGCTGAGGTACCTTGGATACTTGATAGCAACTCCGCCTGTTGCTTTTCATCTGTTCCGCAATCTTTCCCTTGCGCCGAAACATCCAGGCGTCAAATAAGTGTTAGCATCCCCTCCAGTGGATCGCTAGTAGAAGACGGGTTTGTTTGTTCCAACTCGGAACGCCACATCTTGAGCACAACACCTACCTGCATTATTGCGACTTTCTTGGCTTCGTGGATGGAAGTACTTCTAGATCTCGACTGCTTGATTGCCAGTAAGTCTCCTTCGGAGGACGCTGGGGTCTGTTTTCTGTTTTCATTTCTGTACCTTCGTTTTTTTGGGTCACCTCTTAAGAATCTTGTCTGCACCTGTGTCAGCTATAACTTCACTAATAGACTTCTACTCCGAGTATCCGGGCTGGCAAAATAGCTACGCAGCTCAACTTGACATGCAGGTGACCAATCAATGGTCCAGTCCAATGTCCGAGAATAGTCAGAGGGTTTAAATTGTGTCGTTTACAATACGTGCCTCGACAATAGTTCCCACTCTTTGGCTCTCCTTCGAGAAGTTAGCTACATGAAGCCGCCAGTGTCATTTTCAGTTTTCGTTGCGAGTCTCCCCACGAGATCCTTGTATTTACCTCTTTTTTGGATCTCTCTCGCTCCAACTGAGCACGATGGTCGAGGTATATGCCCAATCTGGCACAAATTCAAGGCCCTGATTGTTGAAACTTCGGGAACCGCTTCCCCCATAATATCTGAATTCCCCACTGCCATCTCACCACTAGCTTCAGACGTGTTCCCCAAAGTCATACTATTTCTAAGCAGACTTCAGCCTCGTCACAGCCTCGCAGCCTAGCAAATCACGTGTATATGGTCCGTGCCTGTCCAGGGGTTTCAGGCGCAACTCCAAGTCTGTCAACTTCACTGCGTTATGTTTGAAATAGAACGCCGGCATTCACAACGAACACCTACGCGCTTCCAAGTCCCGGGGCATCTCGAAGACTTACTAACATGCCTCCAAGACTAAATATCCCGCCCATCACGCGCATCCTTCTCATCGCTCTCCTCGCCCAGTCCCTTCTGAGCTTCGCTTTGCGATACAGACAATGGTCCGAGGAATCTGATATCGTGGTTCCGTACCTCGCATTGGTACCGCAGTTGTCACTCATATATCCCTGGACTTTTCTTACAACGACGCTGGTGGAGAACAATGTGTTTACGTTGGGTGTAGCGGGAGTCACCATTTTCTATGGAGGGAGGTACCTAGAGAGGGCTTGGACCTCAGCGGAGTTCGCAAAGTTCCTACTCGTCGCGGCCCTGACACCCAATATACTATGTTTTGGAACTTTGGTCACCCTATTCGCAGTGACGGGTGATATGCGCTGGACGTAAGTTATCACTTTTTGGCTCGTGATTTTCAATAGCTAATCTGGTCCGCCAGTTTGACTTCGATCAATGGCACGATCCCACTACAGATCTCGTTTCTAGTTGCCTTCTCTCAACTAGTACCTGCGCATACAGTTACTCTGTTTCGTGGCATCATATCTCTTCGAGTCCCAAGATTTCCACTCCTCCATATCCTCGGAGTCTTCCTCCTGTCGCTCACTCCTTTGTTGAGTGCAGCATCCTTCCTGTTGGCAACAACCGGCTTCATCACAAGCTGGACCTACCTTCGATTCTATAAGCCCGCGTTCCCAGATCTTGATGCCAACCAGTCGTCCTCTTTGCGCGGAGATCCTAGCGAGTCGTTCGCATTCGCAGAATTCTTCCCAGACCCAGTCAAGCCACTGGTAGCTTCGATATCTGCCCAGATCTACAATATCTTGGTCTCAGTACGGATTTGTTCGCCATTCTCTGCAGCAGATGTATCTGTATCTCGAGGGGACACATTTGTGCAGCGCGGTACTCCAGGAAGTGCGAGGCAAGAAGCAGAGCGGAGGAGGGCATTAGCATTGAAAGAACTAGACCAACGATTGAACGCAGCTACATCGAAACCAAAACCGCAAGCACCTCCACCTGTTCAGGCAGGGCCAAGTGTGCAGATCCAACCGCAGCCAAATGTGGAGACACCGGCTGCGATGCTGGGAGAGACGAGCTATGTCCCGGATAGAGAGGATGGGAAAGACGGACATTAATGAATCGGGGCGGTAAATCCTCTCTTATGGGAGTCTGGGAGAGCAAGTCTGGGAACTTGGTGTAAAGCATTGTAATCTCCTTGTATATCAAATGCCTATGATACCCAATTTTCTTGCTCAGTCTTGTGATGCCGACTGTCTTGGATCAGCAGGCAATTCAGCCAATCTAACCATGGGGAAATGGAGACGTAGGATGGAAACATATTGGAGATTGTACTCGTGAATTTTTTGAACCAATCTTGACATATGTTCCCTGAAACTCCAGCGTGTTAACGCTGTAACATACCTCAAAGACGTCCCTGTTGCGATCACTACCTGCGCTCTCGGTTCCCGGATTAGCGATTGAACCCTGTAAATTTAGGGTCGGTTGGCTGTTGAAGTGCAGGGGTCTGCAGCACGAGATAGCTCTAAGCTCGTTGACGACATCAACTAGCATCATCTTGACTTCGATTGCTTTCAACATACACAGACGCGCCTCTATCTTCCCCACCATGAGACCGACACCCAATTTACTAGCGAAAGGCTTCTTTGGCCGAAGTGTAGATGAATTCAAGCGGTTATCAGGAATTGGTACATCCCCCAAGCTCAACTCGTAGCTCTGTGCTTGCTTGCTCGAATTCTCAAATGCTAACCACCTTGTCACAGCTCTCCGAGCAGAAGGCACCAAACACGCCACGAAACCCTACGTCCTGGCCTCCTTCCACGATCCCTCTTCCATCGAAGACTGTAAAGTGATATCTGACGCGGACATGGGCGGTTTCTCGCGCGCACATCTAGATTACATACCACCCGTCACATCCACATCCACATCCCCCTCAAGCTCTTCCTCCCTCCCCTCCTCAGAAAACAAGAACGGCCACGCCAAATTCCACGGCAACATATCGATCGAGCTCCCCCCAAACAAACCACACATCCAACGGAGCGGCTATGCAGCGTGGCGGACCAAAGACCGCTCCTTCACGATTTTTGGGAAATCGCTGTGGGACATCGATCCATACGCCTTCCTCGCGCTGCGGATTAAATCCGACGGCCGCAAATACTTCGTCAATATTCAAACAGAGAGTATAGTGCCTACGGATTTACATCAGCATAGATTGTATGCGCGGCGGCCCGGCGAGTGGGAGACGGTGCTTATCAAGTGGAATGAGTTTGTGCGGACGAACCACGGGGTTGTGGTTGAGCCGCAGACGGAGCTGTTAAGGCAAAAGGTAAGGACGGTGGGGATTGGGCTGATTGATAGAGTGCCGGGTCCGTTTGAGCTTTGTGTGGAGCGGATTTGGGCGAGTAATGGGCTTGGGGAGGAGGATTTGAGGGAGGATGATAGGGTTGAGGAGGGGATGTTAAAGAGTAAGCATGGAGAGAAGATTAGGTGGGGTGATGAGAAGAATAAGACGTGATTGGTCTGTGGTGATGCTCTTGTTTACTTTGGGAAATGGTGTTGGTGATGCAAAGTATTTGTTTTCATTTGCACAACAGTACCGAGACCATGAGCTGGAATGGCCCGGGGTGTCGACAGGACGAAGCAGGAGAAGTGGCCTGAATCTGTTTCCATCATCATGCAACAAGTCACCGTTGTGACCCAAGACGACTCGGAACACTGCGACTCCCAGCACAGAAACGCGAACTACCTTTCCTTGTAGCCGAACCCTTGCCAAAATGCCATCCGGACCATCAACGCCCAAACTCAACCAGAATTGCTAAACGATGACGATCTATTGTCTTTGAAACCACTGGTACAATGAAGCAGAACTAAGAGACTTGACAAGCTCTTGGCCTGTTTGTGGACGAGCACGCGTAATGCACGACGCCAAGTAATCTGTTCTTCCAAACGCTGCACAGTTCCGAAACTGATACGGAGAAACTTTCGTCCAATTATGATTTACCTTGCTGGGCTTTGTGCTTTAGCATGACGATCGAGTAGCTAGAAGAATAATTAGCATTTTCTTTTGACTTTGCCTGCAAACGCTTTTGAAATGATGTATCCGAGACAACCGAATGTTCGGACTCGCTCTTTCAGGAGAACGCAGCGAAAATCTTGAAACGCTTCAAGTTTTGTCTGTAAACTTTGCAGAGCAGTCCCAAGATATTTCGTCTTGGAGCATAGATAATGATGTAACTTACGATATGATTCCTCCAATGGCGATGAAGACTCCAATAATCGACTTATCTCCAACAGCACGTCCAGAAGTGACCCAGCCTAATGCGACAATAGAGCAGGTCTTAACATGCCCAACTACAGTGCTGGAGACTGGACCGGTCTGGGCGATGATGAAAAATTGGGAGATGTTGATTACGCAGGCAAATAAGCCAGACTAAGGAAACTGTTAGTTGCTGACTTCTGCATATACGAGGCTCAAAATATCCCAAATTTAGAACAATTTAAAATCGTCTTACCATCATAATCATCACCCATCTGTTAAGTGGAACTTCCGTCCATGTCGGGAAAGTGTCCACAAATGGAATAACGTAAAGAAGCATGAAAGCTGCCAGAGGTGCCTGATTGAACAACAATTGCATACTGTTCATCTGGAGCTTCTTGTGGTAACTGGCAATCCAAATGGTATACAAGGAGCTCGCAAATATTCCACTAAAGGCAAATATTACTCCCAAGCTGCTGGTGGTCTTGACGCTGGCATCCGCGCTCGGAAGCGAATCGTAGTATGACACCATTCCAACTCCCAAGCAGGCTGGGATCAGGGCCAAAATAGCGTTTCGTGGAAGGGTAGCTTTGTAGAGAACGAAGTTCATGAGGGCGACCATAGGTGTGAGGAGAATCCGCGCGACTTGGTAGAAAGTGACGGTTGAAAAGGCCAGAGATAGATTGGGTAGAATGACATTCAGAGACATGGCGATTGCAAGGGGAATGATTTCCTTGATCGCAACCTTTCTTGGTACGAAATATGCGAATCGAGGTCGCGAGATGGTGAAAAGTGTAAGCCATGTTATGAAGAAGTGGAAAGCCGCGAATGTCAACTGCGCAAGCTTCAAGGAAGGGTCCGAGAAGATGGCTTTATTTGTGAAGACCTGCAGACAATAATTAGAGACTGTACGATCAGAGATCTCCTGCAATCTGCGCGAACATACAATGCCAATAGTCGCCAATGTGTTCACAACCATCCAAATCACAGCTGTTCTCGTCGAGGTATCTGCTTTCGGTGCAGGGGCTGGCTTCTCCCCCTCATCGTGTTCCGATAGCAGTTCTGCGCGTTCGATGTCGTCGCCAATCTCCATCTCATCTGGAGTCTTCAGTCTCCCTTCGCTCATCTTTTCGTTGTCATCGTATGGTTCAGCCGCAGTTACGGAGGAACTCGCTGATGCAATGCGATCGGTTGCCATTTTTACTGTAGGGACAGAATCTCAAGCTTCTGCTGCAAAGAATTGAGTTGAGTGATGAGTGTAGAATAATGATCACGACATTCCTCGCTGGCCTCAAGAGTCAAGCAGGACGAAGTAAATTGAAGAGTCGTGTGGCGTTGTGACAGGAGAGAGAGGGAGAGGGAGGGTTCCGAAATAAGAAATGTCGCTCCTTAATTGCGCGGCGCGGCCCACCGTCCTCGTTTCCATGGTCCAGGTTCCCAACTCTGGCGGAATCCTTGCAGTGCCAAGTCATGCATGTCTTACTACCCTCGTTCTGAGATATCAGCATCAGATTTCATCGCATTCCCAAGAACCTGATCAGTCTTTAGTGTCTCACTGCGAGTCCTGAAAAATGATCAGGAATTCGTGCTTCAAGCAAGGAGACTTATCTATTCCAGATCAGACAATGGTGTCCATCCTGCCCAAGATGCTTCCATTAAGGTACTGCAAAGGGTTGCTTGTGTTTGCATTTCAAGAACTTTCGAATTTGCCTTGAATTTGTGGTTTTCGTTCTGATGGCTGGATACAACTGTCCGTCACTTCCAATTCGTCTCGTATGCGGAATTTTCATTCTAGCTTCATGTCTCTTGGTGTTTTTGAGACTCAACCATGGTGTATGTTTGCACGTTTCTGTGGTCCCCTTGACCCCTGTTCTGTTCTGAGTACTTAACTACCGCCAGTATGTACCTATACATTCCGTATCCTATGGCGAACCTCAAATTGAGGCTCCAAAGCTAGAGAAGAGTCCAACGAAGACCGCCTCAAAAGCTCTCAAGATTCTCGAGCCTACTGCTCCTCTCGATAGATTTGATGTCGCTCTCCCTTCAAGCGCACCGCCCAAACTGCTCGCCAGACCAGATGTCCCATTGGTTACTTACGTATATACGGAATCCGACTATGCGAGAACCAATCTCCAGTTCTTTGTCAGCCATGGCCTCCACGCCGCTGCTGACTTCGTCTTCATCTTTAATGGTCCCACTAATGCCGATGAGATGATACCTCTGGATAAACCGAATATCAAGATTGTCAAGCGCAGAAATACATGTTACGATCTTGGTTCACATAGAGAGGTGCTCAATGCGAGGAAGAGGGGTGGAAAAGCTTTGCGAGATATATACCAGCGATTCATCTTGATGAATGCAAGTGTTCGTGGGCCGTTCGTCCCGCATTGGTCGAAAGAGTGCTGGACGGAGGCATACTTGAGCAAACTGAACGACCGGGTGAAGGTAGGCCCAACTATTTTGTGGCTATTCTAGAAGTTGTTGCTAATATTCTCAGCTTGTCGGATCGTCTATCGATTGCCGTGGAGGAGGGGATCAATATGTGCAATCAATGATCTGGGCGACAGATACCACTGGTCTCAACATCATGCTCACTCCTGCCGGAATAGGAGAGTGTTTTCGAACACTAGACGACGCAATTAAGGGTGCCATCCGAACGACTCCTCTTCTTAAATCTAGTGGCTATCATGTCGATGTGATGACAACCATTTTCCAGTCCCAGCGAAACTATCAATTCGAGAATTGTACCCAAGAGGGAGACATGATGTACGAGGGCAAATATGCTGGATTTAGTGTTCACCCGTTTGAAGTAATGTTCATCAAGACTAATCGAAATATCAATCCTGTAATGATCGATAGTTTAAGCAGATGGATAGATCAAAGTGGATATAGTAGCTATGGTGTTTGTGGAGAGAGGTGAAAGGAAGGGCGGCTAAACCGTGTAATTTGACGCTGCTGGATCATGAAATTTACACGTTGATCCCGAATCTCGTTTTTTGAAAGGATTCGATATCATTCCATCCCTAGTACTTTTAAATCTCTAATATTCTGATAGAAGGTTCCCAACTGTCCAGCAACTTGTTATCGTCTCCAGAGCCAAGTGATGAAGTAACACTCCAAGTGTATTGTCATCCAATTTGTTACAGACGAAACGCTGCCCTCACATGTACCAGGGACGAATCTGATACAAACAAATCGGATGTTGATGCACCATTTTATTTATACCCACTGCGCCGCCAGGACAAGGTTTCGGGAAAAGAACCTTAGCATCGGGAAAAGGAGCATACCCGCCAAGCTACCAGGTAGTATCCCACTATCTATCGGCGTACAGCCCCGATAGTGGGATCTTTTGCCGAAGCCAATATATACATTCACTTGAACAATGACCTACCTTTCGACATGTTCAGAGCTCTTCATACACTCCGAACATTTCGCACGGTTACAGATCCCTGGAGAAGCATATCTACAATGACAGATCTTCTGAGAAAGCCAGTCAAGCTAGCACTTGTGCAGCTCGCCAGTGGTTTGTCAATCCAAGCTTGGAGCTCCAGGTGGATACTGTACTCATAGCTCACAAAACAATTAGGCGCAGACAAAAATCATAACCTCGCTCACGCGCGGGAAAAGGTCCTCTCCGCTGCATCGAAAGGAGCTCAAATTATTGTCTTACCAGAATGTTTCAACTCGCCTTACGGCTGCGATTACTTCCCCTCATACGCCGAAACCCTCCTCCCAAGCCCACCTACGAAAGAGCAATCCCCTTCCTTCCACGCCCTGTCTGCTATGGCTGCTGAGGCAAAGGCGTATCTAGTTGGTGGCTCAATTCCAGAACTCGATACCGAGACGAAGAAATACTACAACACATCCTTGACCTTCTCCCCGGATGGCAAACTGCTAGCTACACATCGAAAGGTGCACCTGTTTGATATCGACATCCCGGGAAAGATCACTTTCAAAGAGTCCGAAGTCCTGTCGCCGGGAAACAAGGTTACGATCGTTGATCTGCCAGAGTATGGAAAGATAGCTATTGCGATATGCTACGACATTCGCTTCCCAGAGCTGGCCATGATCGCAGCAAGGAAAGGATGCTTTGCATTGATCTATCCTGGTGCTTTCAATACTACTACTGGCCCTTTACATTGGAAGCTACAGGGACAGGCTAGGGCTATGGATAACCAAGTTTATGTCGCGCTGTGTAGTCCGGCGAGAGATATGAGTGCGAGCTACCACGCGTGGGGACATAGCTTGGTGTGTGATCCCATGGCGGCGGTGATGGTTGAGGCTGAGGAGACTGAGGAGACGGTATTTGCGGATTTGGAGAATACGAAGATCGTCGATACGAGGAAGGGCATTCCTATTTATGGACAAAGGAGGTTCGATGTGTATCCGGACGTCAGTAAGTAAGGTTGAAGAACAGTAGGTGGAAGAGGCCGTGAAGGCTGAGAAAAAAATGTACCCTACAAATCACTTCAAGCACATACGGAGCAAGCAATTGTATCTTGAAATGAATTCTTGTGGCCAATTTGTCGAAGAGGAGTCTTTTGTTGAATGTTCCTAGCATACATATAATCAAAATGGCATAGATAAACGCAATAATTAGGCTATAACGGTACAGGGCAATTGCCAATAAGAGCTTCCCTTAGCCCTAAATATTATTGTGAATACTTGATACAATTCTTTAGGAAGCTGACGATCTCCTTTTGTCAGCTGTCATAAGTTCCAGCTCTTGTCTGTCATTGTCAAATACGAGTCACTAACGACATTCCGGGTTTAGCCCGTTTGAAGACGATGCCAAGCAACGGCCATGTCAGATCCAGTGGACTCGCACCCCCTTGTCGTACCAGGATTCCGTTCTCTCCCCTTGGTACGAGGACAATCTCCCCATTGCATCCTCACTTTCTGTCGAGTCGTACTCGGTGCTGCCATTTCGCAGCAGATCCTTTCATCTCATCGAGAAAGACATTGATTTGTCTTTCACACACGGCAACGAGGCAGTGGCCGCGACTGCTTTTTGCCCTAACCGACAAGATGGCCTCTTCTACGAGTGACATGACCATCGACGACGCTTGGGAATCTGTTAAATCTGTCGTGCTGGCAGGATGGTCCAAGACAACTAGACGAATGCGCGCAGCAGGCGCGGTATTGTTATTCTTGTACGTCCTTGGTCTCTCGTCCTTCAGAATTCACTTTTCCTCCAAGCATCAAACTGAACAACATCCAGTATTCTCGCAATTCTCCTCCTCCGACCTTCCATACCTGAACCTTCTCTACCCAGGTTACCTTCTCTCTCCCTCGACTATGGCACCGACGGTCCCATTTCGCCGTACAACGTTAGCAAAGTTGCCCTTTTGATTGAGAATCGAGTGAACCCGATTCTGGCACCGCTTATGCTACATTTCATGTCCGTCGTACCTCCGGACTGGCGCTTTCGCTTCATGGGCTCCCTCGAATCAGTGGAGTATCTCAATACCAGTAGAGCGATCCGAAATCATGTCGCGAGCGGAAAGTTGGACCTTACATACATCCCCGCGAACATGACCACTGGAAGTCAAGAGGAGATTAGCAGATTTTTGACAACATTGTGGTTGTACGAGACGGTGCTACAGCCTGCAGAATGGCTGTTGGTCTTCCAGACTGATAGCATGCTTTGCGCAAACAGCAGGCAAACCCTCAACAGCTGGCTTGATTACGATTGGGTGGGAGCGCCGTGGAATCCAAATGGAAGATTTGGTGGCAACGGAGGTCTTAGTCTCAGACGAGTGAGTAAGATCATTGATGTATTGAGGAATCAGCAGCGGATTCCGAATACAGAGCCGGAGGATGTGTGGCTCACGGACCGACTTGGACATCGACCGGGCGCAAAACTCGCCAATGGGACTATGAGTTTGACGTTCAGTGGAGAAATGTATGGAGGTCTAGGGGAGAAAGTTGGAGCAGACAAGAAGAAGGGGAAGAAACCTGGAGATACCACGAAAGCTGGAGAGCTGATCAAGGGAATCGATGATTGGAGAGATGGTTTCTACGAGCCAATGGGCTACCACACTGGAGGCAGTGGTGAGACTCTCCACGGTGGCATCTGGGGTACTCCTGAGATGCGGAAACATATCTGGGGATATTGCCCAGAAGTGAAGATGATGCTCAAGATGGATGCGGCCAAATTCGTTCCTGGCGATTGCCATAACAACTGGAAGCGCACGGAGGAAGGATGGAATGGTATGTATGGTTCTGGGGCTGACGAACAGACGGAGTGGATTGATGGAGAGGAGTATCCTATGTTACCAGCCGGTCTAATGCCCTGGTAAATCAAGATCCAAAATTTCACAGAGAGTTCATTAGCATCCGCTGAGATCTGGGAAGGGCGTTCATTGGGGTTTCAATTGGGTATGCCTTTAGAGTCTGCAGCAAGTAGGGGGAGTTCTAGGGCTGGTCTGCCACGGTGACGATGTCTTGATAAAGAGAAATCTAGAATTGTAAATGTAACATCTACATCTTTATGACAACTGTAATTTGTGCTCCGAACGCGTTCTGAGGAATCTGACCAGAAATACCTCAATGTCCATTTTACCACTTCCAAGCTGCAGTGAATGTGAGCAGCACTCACTGATAATATCAATATCCATGGAAGACCAATTTCTGCACTTCCCCAGCCCTCCACACCCCCAGGGTTGAACGACTGTGCCTTGAGGGGACAAAGTCGCTAAAAACAGTTAGTCGCTCAGTAGCCTCGTGCAGCCTCACACCCACGACTTCTACCTCCATCTTTTGACTGCTTAAAAGTCGCTCACAAACAATATCGGCAACACAATTACGGGGGTCGCTAAGCCCATTGATTTCGATTTTCCTGTCATCTCAATCATCGAGCAGTAGATCCCTGGTGCACAAAAACTAGAGCAGCATTTCGACGTCAGACCCAACTTCTGGAATTTGCGACATTTGGCTGAGCCAGGAGCCCATAAAATACAGGCAAGATGGCGGACAAGACAGCGAAATATCGCACGGAGATCCAGCAGGTGAGTCGACCGGGATTCTCTTTGGGCAAGAATTGCAATTGCCAGTATCTCCGGGCGAGAAGGATACCTGATTTCATGATAGAATGCGCAAGCTAACTGCTGTTCAGATGATGTATGTGTCTGGAGAGACAGCTGAAGCATCTGCTGAGACTACGGGTATCATTGAGGAGATTGTGCGGCAACAGGTTATCGAAATGGTATGTCCACCGAGCATATAAAAGACCAAGGTCTTGAAAGCACCGCGCTATGGCTTTCAGTGGAACAGGGCTAATCGAACACAGCTTCGACAATGTACTGAGCAAGCTTCACGGCGAGGCAGCAGATCAATATCGACTGATGACTTAATTTTCCTGATCCGGCACGACCAAGCCAAGGTATCACGACTCCGGACATTCCTCTCCTGGAAGGACGTCAGAAAGAACGTCAAAGATTCCGATGACAAGGGCGGAGATGCTGATATCGGGACGGGTGATGAGCCAGTCGGAGCAGCAGCAGGTGGTCCCGTTGTTGACACGGCCAAAAAGAATAAGAAGGCCAAAGTCGGTTTGCCCTGGGAAGTTCCATCATTCTACAATCAAGAAGTTCCTGAGCGCGAAGATGAGGACGATGAGGATGAAGAGGAGATGAACTACGCAACTCTTCAGCGTCTTAAGAAGGCAGATGAGCGCACGAAGGCTATGACTAAGGAGGAGTATGTTACTTGGTCCGAATACCGTCAAGCATCATTTACATTCCGGAAGGGAAAGAGATTCAAGGAATGGGCAGGCTTCAGCGTCGTCACGGATTCCAAACCTAACGATGATATCGTCGATATCTTGGGTTTCTTGACATTCGAGATCGTGCAGACCTTGACCGAAGAGGCCCTTAAGATCAAGGAGCAAGAGGACCTGGTCAAGGACAAGACAGGTGGAGAGCAGACTGGCAAGAAGCGCAAGATTCAAGGGCTGTTTGACCCCCCTTCCGAGGGACGCACGCCTGTTGAATCGAGACATATTCAGGAAGCTTTCAGGAGGCTGCAGATCCGACCGACTAAGCAGCGTGCAATGTGCAACTTCTCAAGAGGTCTCAATCGCACGCCTTTGAAATTGGTAGGTTTTCTAGAATTGTCTCTCAGATCATATACTAATACACTGTCCAGTTTTGAAATTGGGTTGGCTATTCGATGGCGTTGGGCGGGAACTGGAGTTGAATCTTGATAGGAAATTGGCGTTCGACAATTCCCAACAAGGACGGACTTTGTTGGATTTGAAGGCGTTGGTAATATCATAATCCTGGAGCTGGTTACATCTTTCGACCTTGGATACCCAGGAAGAATAATCAACGGTCTCCAAAATCAATTCCCTTATTCCCGTACCACTTCTATCGTTCTCTCAACCAATTAGAGTGAGTACCTTATTCATGGGAACTTTTGTCGCTGGGCGGATACAAAGCGCCATAGTCAAACTCAATCTGGGTTACTAACCTCCTGAGGGATCGTTGGATCGGTCTCATAAAGCCGTACATCCCGCCAGTCCGTATCACTCTGGGGGGTTCTCCGATCACCTTCGATCTCTTGCGTTCCAGAGCAGGTCCAAACAACTGCCGTGAAATCTTTGACTCGAATATGAGATGAGGCGGAGACAAGACATGCTGACGCCCTGCAGGAAGATTATTCCAGCGAACTTTGATTCCCCTTTTCGCATGAAGCACGGCAAGTGAAGAGAGAACATCTGCCGAAAAATCAACTTTCTTTCTCTGTGACTTTCCCGTGACCTTCACTTCTCACGGCCCCTCATTTGTCTCGCTCCCCCACCTTCGGGCTTCCTGAAGGTCCAACATCCCGTCTCGAAAGCAAACAACCTGTCAGCGTCGACCAGCCCATAATCCAACCCATCAGAACAAAGGCATTATCATGAATACCCGGCCAATAAATCGCATGCCCAAGCCGCTTTACCCCTCCACCTCCTCCCACAACTCGCTACGCCAGCCAGCCACAAATGGCGGGGTCATACAACGGCTCTCGGGTCAAAATTCCCACCTTATACTTTGAATGCCTGTCCGACAGCTGCACGCTGAGCTATTCTTGCCCATGAACCCGGATGACAGCCATATGCATCTGCCGTACAATGCTTTAGCACGACTCATCACTTCGTCACTTTGACCGAGCACCCTGCCAAACCTACAATGCAGAAGCAAGCATTATTCCGAGGCTCGGGATAACAAGTCAAGATTGACAGCGGGCTCTAGTTCCGAATGTCGATTAGCTAGGGACTGTCCTTGTCAGAAGAGACAGGAGACGGGGAGTGGGAGAGCGAGCAGGTCGTGCGCATCACTGCTAGCTTCGTATGAAAGGAACGATGTGAGGTGGAGTCGTCACAAGTATCCTTCGGCAGCTGTCTTATAGGACGTTCATCCTCCCCGACGTCCACTGCCAAGCCTAGTGCAAAAGTTTCGTATCAAACGCAACACAATGAGACGACTGTTGTTGGTGTGGAGATTGAACTTTCCGTGTGTGGGAGTGAGACTCGCGAGTTGAGTCGGTATTACTTGCGAACAGGACCTCTGCCGGGCTGTGCCGTGAGCGGCTGGCATTTAATATATTTCGTCTCCTGCCGTCTACAGGTCCCGAGTGGTTTTAAAGGACATTCTTATTATCCGTTGCTCAGATACTCTACGGTCTTCCTTTACGTGCGCAAAAGCTCGTGTTTTACTGTCGTAGTTCTTTTGATATCCATCATCTTGGAAAGTCCAACGATTTGGAGGACTCGAGCTGAGCTGTACCTACAGAGAAAAGAAAGCAAATCGCCGAGTTGAGGGAACACATCAACAATCATGGCGATAGAATCCATCGCGATCGTCCTTTTGCACAATTGGCCAATTGTGCTCAGTGTTGCATTTGTTGCGTATCTCGCTAGCAATCGATTCAACAGAGGACTGAATAAATACCCTGGACCTTTTCTTGCTTCATTGACAGATTGGTGGAGGTTCTGGATTGTGTACAAGCGACGGCCTGAAGTCGAGCATATCCGATTGCACGAAAAACATGGAGATGTGGTGCGTTTGGGACCGAACAACCTATCATTCTCAGATCCAAAGGCTTTAAAAAGTATCTATGGTCTGAACAAGGGGTTTGTAAAGGTATGTGAGACGAAAGTACTGGGGGGATTAATGCTAAATTTGTAACAGTCAGAATTCTACCCAGTCCAGCAGTCTATCGCTGGAGGCCACCGTCTACCATCCCTCTTTAGCACAACTTCTGAGCCATTCCACGCTCAATTACGACGAAGTGTGAACAGCGCATTTTCCATGTCAACACTGATTCAGTACGAACCATTCGTAGACAGCACAACAGAGCTCTTCCTCAACCAGACGGACAAGATCTTTGCGTCGACAAGAGATGGCTGTGACTTTGCAAGATGGTTACAATTCTATGCCTTCGATGTTATTGGCGAAATGACATACAGCAAACGTCATGGATTCCTGGAGGAGAACAAGGATGTTGATGGAATCATCGACTACATTGCGAATCTGTTCAACTATGTAGCTCCAGTAAGTTTCTGCATCCAAAATCTAGCATAGGTCCTGACCACTTCCAAGGTCGGACAAATCCCTATCCTCGATCTTTTCTTCCTGAAGAACCCTATCTACCTCCTAGCTGCCAAATACGGTCTCGTCGACGCCACCTTTCCAGTCGCCCGCTTCGCACAACAGCGCATGGCAGAGCGATTCCCGAAGGAAAAAGATGGCGAGAAATCCGTCCTCCCATCCACCGAGCCAAAAGCAATGTCACAGCCAGACCTTCTTTCAAAATTCATTCAAGCCAAGACCGACCGCCCGGAATTCATGACCGACTCACTCGTCATGACCATGGCTGTGAGCATGGCCTTCGCCGGCAGCGAAACGACCGCGATTTCCCTGTCCAGCGTCTTCTATTACCTACTCAAGAACCCACAATGCATGGAGAAGCTGTACCAGGAGCTTGATGAGAAGGCGAGGGAAGGCCATTTCAAGGATAATGTCCAGGGCGTCGTGACGTGGAGTGAGAGTCAGGCTCTGCCGTACCTGGATGCTTGTATCAAGGAGGCGTTCCGTATGCATCCTGCGCCAGGCCTGCCCCTCGAGCGGATCGTACCACCATCTGGCGCGGAGATCGCTGGGCATTTCATTAAAGGCGGTACCATTGTCGGTGTTTCCGCGTGGGTTATCCACCGTAATCGCGAAGTCTTCGGTGAGGATGTCGATGTGTACAGGCCTGAGAGATGGCTTGTTGACGAGAGTGCACCTGGAGGGAAAGAGGCAGAGGAGAAGAGAGTCAAGGAGATGAGTGGCATCATGCTGCAATTCGGCATGGGTGCTAGGACGTGCATTGGGAAGAACATCAGTTTGTTGGAGATTTATAAGGTCGTTCCAAGCTTGTTGAGGAGGTTTGAGGTATGTTCGATTTTTAATCCCCAGTCTCAAATAGCCACTTTGAGAGAGATTCTAATATCCCGCAGATCCAGCTCGAAGACCCATCCAAATCCTGGATCGTCCACAACGCGTGGTTCGTCCGACAGTATGGCTTCCGCACCACTTTCACGAAGCGAGATCTCGTCCAACCAAGCTCTTCATGATAGAAAACATCAATACCCAACCAGCTTAGTTTTCACCACTCTCAACGAAGGCCTCTTTCACCCATCTGTTTTTGGATGCCCGCTTCATTTTGGAAGTGTATCGGCCTCCATTTTTCTCAGCAGCATTTCAGCGTTCATCTGTCTCGATTGATTCCGTAGAGTAGCACATGTCAAATATACCATATATTTCATCAACTATTTAAGATTATTGTGAACGATAACGTATCATCAAAACTCTGTTAGATTTCCACCATGTCACATTGTTATCCCCCAATACCCGCGATCTCTCATCGCTGATGTCTCCACAACGCTTGTCAATAGCCGAGCCTTGCGGACAGAAAAAGAACACTTGAGAACATCTGAACTTAGCTTCTCTCTTGCGTCGCCTGCCTCTCTTGACCAAAAGACCAAAGGTTTGTGGGTTCCTTGTACAGGTTTTTTTCGATTTCGTGGTTCTCGGAGGTCTCGGGCTAGACAACATTTGCATTTCTCGCTAAGGAGTTCGCGGACTTTGTTGAGAGAGAAACTGAGCATCTGCCGAATTCCGGGAAAGCATTCTTCCACTCTTCTCAGATTGTATGTTGTTTGTCAGCACATCGCTCAACGGAGTCACGTTCAATGTGATTGTTTTGAGCAGAATGATGCTTATGTTGATTCGTCTTATATCATTAAGGAAAATCCCTGGCTAAATACAGCTACAAGTGAGGTGGTATGAAAGAGAAAACCTATGCCCATATGCACCCTTTGAAAGCTCTACTTCTTATTTGCACGCTCACCATAAGCCTTAGTAGCGTAATCACCATCCTTCACGATCAAATCTTGTGGTCTGTAGTCGTGCTTTCCGCTCAAGTAGCTTTCCAGTATAGCCTTGGTGCCATCTGCGTATCTCTTTTGAGCATCGAGGGAGGTACCAGACATGTGGGGAACCATTGCGTTTCCGCCGCCGAATGGGTTCTTTGCGTATCTTAGGGGGTGGTCCTTTGGTGCTGGTTGAGGGAACCAAACGTCTCCTCCGTACCCGCGGAGGTGGCCGGACTTGAGAGCTTCTGCGACATCCTCCTTGACAACGATGGCACCACGAGCAGTGTTGACGAGCCATGATCCTGCATGGCGTTAGTATGCGGTGAGAATTTAGAATTGATGAGGGCTATATACCTGGCTTCATCTTGGAGATCAACTCCTTATTAAAGAGACCACGGGTCTTCTCGTGAAGTGGGCAATTGATGGTGACAACATCACATTGTGCCAACATCTCCTCGAGGTTCTCTACACGTCTGCATCCAATCTCCTTCTCAATCTCGGGCTTTAGTGGTTGGTAATCGAAGTATAGGAGCTCCTTGCAGTCGAATGGCTTGAGACGTCTCAAGACACGCTCACCAATACGTCCGACAGCGACGGTACCGACAACCTTGCCTTCAAGATCGAATTCGTTCTTCGCGGCGGCAGCAACATCCCACTCACCAGCTTGGATTTGCTCGTGTGCTGGGACAAAGTTGCGGACGAGGACGAGGATGGTCATGACAACGTGCTCAGCGACTGAGACAACGTTTGAGCCAGTGACTTCGGCAACAGTGATACCGCCATTGGTCTTATTGGCTGCGTTCAAGTCGACGTGATCGGATCCAATACCAGCAGTGATAGCAATCTTAAGCTTCTTTGCTTTTGCCAGACGCTCAGCAGTGAGGTAACCTGGATGGAATCTATTCCAGTTAGTGAAGTTTTGACCACTTGACTAGAGTGGCATACGGTGTGGTGATAATGATCTCAGCGTCTACGAGCTCCTGATCGAACTTGGAGTTCTCGCCCTCCTTGTCTGAAGTAGTGACGAGAGTGTGTCCTTGATCCTCGAGCCATTTGCGGATACCGAGCTCATTCTCCGTTGTACCTAGAAGTTCTGGGACCTGGGCCATTGTCAGCCATTGAAGATCAATTGAGTGACGAAAAACTTACTTCCTCGGCGTGCTTCTTGCCGTCGTACAATACAAGTAGTACTTTGACCTTTTCACGTTTCCCCGTCAGCGTTCTTATACTTCCAAGGTTGTTGTGCCGTAATGCCAGAGCTCCCCTCGACAGCACATGAGATGTAGCCGACGGTCTTGCTGCTGTGTGGAGGGAGGATGTGAAGGCAGGACGCGCAAGACGGCAGATTGAACGAGTGAGTAATACCATTTTGTCTGATTTGAATTGTTGTCTTTTTAGTGAGGTTGATTGTGTTATTGAAGCAAGGAAATCGAGGAGCGAAGCCTGGGGGTTTTGTTCGAGTCTCGGGGATAGTACGGAGTGTGGAATGCGGGGTAGCTATTTATCAACGTCAGACCTGAGCTATGTGACGGCTGACTGTGAAAGGTCCAGTGGAAGTGCCGGGCGATAGGAAGGAAGCATGAATTGAGAAAGAGTCGTGGTGGAAACGGTAGGAGTTTGATGTAACAGTGTGTGCCATGATGTATCAAAGAACGAACAAACAAACATACCTTTGTCTAGACTAGACTGAGCAGGGCGGCGTGAGAGTTGAAAGTTTTCCAAAGGAATGGTTGGAGGGATAAGGAAGTATGAAATGGGAAGAAAGTCAAAAGCAAGATCATTCGGGGACAGCTCCTTCCTTATATACTCTTGCCATGGATGGGATGGGATTGGATTACTCTTGCCTTACCCATCTACGGAGTACTTACCCATCGAGCCATCATCGTCAGCTCACTTCCCCTCTTCTCTCCTCTACTCTTCCTTCGAGATGCCGTACCTACCACCTTCCTGGCCTTATGCCTATTCTTTTTAGTGCACAGCAGAACAGGACAAGGTACCACCGAGCTTGAGACGATTATCCACCAAAAGAGGGGTTTCGCTAGAGCCGTTTGACCCCTTTCCCTCCACTTACAGCCACATTACTAGGGAGCTTCCTCTTCGTCCAGCCAGTCAACAGTCGTTTGGGAGAAAGCTGCCAGTCCACGTCTCCGAGTTACATTCCAACAAGGTACTGCTGGAGGGGTATTTTCGGCATGTTGGTCTCGGTGTGGGGAAGCTTAGCTCTGGTACCACCATGGTTAGTACCCCACCATGATAACATTGATCTCTGGCGGGGATGTCTCGGTCTTTTCGGTGGTCTACAGCTTTCTCAAATCCCCCAGAGTTCAAGAATCTCGGTATCTAAGTTGCCGAAGATGCTCTAGAAGTGTAAGAGACTGTATGTATGCTAGCTAACCTTTCGCAAGTTTTGTTTCAATCACCACAAAATGGAAAAATGCAAACGCTGTACAAAGAAGTTCGATGCGAAGTTGAAATTTGGATCTTGGCATCAGATAACCCGATTGCGGGGTACAGAGACAGTGACCCCACCTTTCTTGGATGATGCGCAGCACGAGAAACAGATGGGCAGATGATGGCTAATCAGCACCATATTGGGATATGGATTCCTGGCATTTGAAGTCGGGCTTTGTAATTGACCCAGTAAGAAGTTTCGGACGATAGTTCCATTCCATCAATCGACGATTGTAATACCATGGGAAACAGCTCTCAAGAAGGTTGCGGGAATGGACTGTGGGGCTCGGATCGCCTTGGTTACCTTCCGGAGTTCTGCCGTTCCCTGGCGCTAAGGTATTTCTCAGCCTTGTCCTTATCCTCACTGAGCTTAATTGCATGTGAAAGCAAACAATCAACACCACATCTCCTCTCTCACACTTCGCAACAAGAACATGGCAGAATTAGCTACTGGAACGGCTTCTGAATCAAGACCGAAAGCAGCAGAAGGTGACATGCCATCCGAACTACGCTACATCCAATACGAACATGCGCTGGAGAAAAAATATCTGCCTTCAATCCGCGCCATCATCTCCAAAGACCTGAGCGAGCCATATAGTATCTATGTGTACCGATACTTCCTGTACCAATGGGGAGATTTATGCTTCATGGTACTGATTTCCCATTCCTCAATTCCAAACCACCTGCGAGTTATTCTTCGAAGAAATCACTAACGTGGACTTCTCACAGACCCTCGACCCCTCCACAGACACCCTCATCGGCGTCATAGTGTGCAAGCTCGAACTCCACCAATCGCACTCTCCACCCACTCTCCGCGGCTACATTGCCATGCTGGCCGTCTCCTCCGCCTACCGCAACCACGGGATCGCTACAACGCTCGTCCGAAAAGCGCTGGACGCTATGATCGAGCGCGGAGCAGACGAGGTGGTCCTCGAGACTGAGGAGACAAATGTGCCGGCTATGAAACTGTACGAGAGGCTGGGCTTTATAAGGAGTAAGAAGCTACATCGGTATTATTTGAATGGGAATAGTGCGTACAGGCTGGTGCTGCATTTGAAGAGGATTGAGGATATGATTGGGGAAGGGGCTCCAGGGTTGGTATGAAGATACTGTGGGTGATGTGCCATGATTGATGAATGGAATGAATATATGTCCAAGCGCAAGGTGCGTGTTGTGTTCTTCGCGATTCGCATGGCTACAAAGGGCTGCGTCAAGTAGTTCTCAACAGCGAAACCACCGGTTAAGACCCGCGGTCGGATGCCAAAAATTGGTGGCAGTCAGGCTTCTCCGTACCCAGGATCGTCCATACGGGGCTTTTGGTGTTGGAAGTAATCGAAGGTATAGATCAGATCGAGCTGGCGGTAAGTGCGAAGACGCTTCTGGTCCCGGCTGTGAGAATTGATATCCAAAGAGAGTACCCAAGTCGCGCCCAAAGCATACTATTGCGTGTCTCTTTACTGATCAAACAACTGATTGATATTTAATGCTCAAGTGGTTGAAGAGACGTTGGACAAAAGTAGCAGATGTGTAGGTTTTCAACAATCATCAAGACTGCATATAGTCTGTTGTTGACTAGGAAGCCGATTGTTCTTTTTCATAAATGAGGCGTTCACCAAGTGTGATGAACATCGACAGGTTTGATTAGGAAAGGGATGACGATTAAAATGATATTTGCGAACTCCTTGCATGTCTTGAGAAATTCGAGGAAGTAAATTAGCGAACTCCTGGTATCAAGAGAAAACAAATCTGTGGAGGGGAGTAGATGGGGAGGGAGAGCAGGCAAGTCGGCCTGGCTGGTGTTGATGTTGATTTGAGTTGATCTGGGCTGACTTGGCCAACAGTTGAACTTGATCACATTCAACGGATCTTTGATTTTGAATCATGGAACAAGATGCACTTGCCTCTGAGAGGGAGATATACGCAAGTACATTCACCTGCATGTGGTTTACTTATTCACGTGATGTGATAGAATCTCCATCTACGCATTACTGCTAGCTAGAGCTAGAGCTCTGTATATGCTTAAAGCAAATCATAAGTACCAGAGCATCACTTACTCCTTCCTTCCTTTTCGATGGTAGTGGAATATCTTCTGCCAGAGAGATCTACCAACACAAAGGGGACGAAAGCACCTGACCCTGGCCGGCAACATTAAAAACTCAACGGAAACGCATCAAACACGCCATCTCATCTTCTGCCTCAGAAAATTCAATCACAGCGGTACGAGAGACTTCAATAGTTTCTAACGCAAAGCGACCCTGAAAATGTGATGATGTGATATCTGCTAGGGAAACCGAAGCGAGGTGTAAGGCGAAGCGCTGTGATATGGCGAGATGAGACGATACTTTCAAGCAAGCAAGCGAGGGCATGGATATATTGGACGGTGGAAAAGTGGGAAATGGTATGTTGTACGCGGTTACAGAAAGAACTATGTTCCGATGTTCATTCAGGATTTCAAATGCTAAAATTCGTACGGGATGCTTTGCTGTCTGTAACCAATATCGAGTCTTGCCTACCGGTGGCAAGATGTAGGTGAGAACATAGTCAAGGCACCTTCCGGCCGGAGAAAATGGCAAATATCTCGACGTCCTTACATATCATTGTTCAGCGATGGTGATGATCGTAGAGTAAGCTTACTCTTCCATGTCTCTCAGAGGCAAAACGGAAGAAGCATTCCAAGATTTTCCGCCCAAAGTAAGCTTCGCTTACACCGCATCTGGCCAATCTGTATGCGCCTCGTTAAAAATAAACCCACCTGCCACCCATCACCAACAACCACACCACACCACACCCAGACCCAAAGAGTGCGGTACTGATGTAGAAGTGATGAACTTTCGAAAGGGGAACTGCCCCCAAAAGACCACGCGATGCCGTGCTGGCTGAGGGGAGTCCGGCAGTAATACATCGGCCCCTTGTAGGATGTGGAGTCCGCCAATCCGCCATGTTCTGTCCTGAGATCCAGAAGCAGAAGGCAACGCACGAAATGCACCCTCCATCCAGGATCCAGGTCATCCCCATGCCACAAAGTCCAGTCCCCTCTTCCTGGCCATCCCATTCCATTCCATCCAGACCCTGGACCCCTTCGCTCACATCCCCCAATGAGCATCGCAAGCGCCCTCTTCTCGCCCATCATCCCCATCAGCCACCCCTGCAATTCACACGGGCGCTACCCTCTCCCTCCCGCCCATTGGCCAAGCGTGTTCAAATCAACTCTCAGCAGCGCACGCTCTAAGCCCAAAGCATCGTAGAATACCCGTCTCCCTTCCCCGTGCTGGCCGCTGACTGGCTGCAGCGTGCTTACAGCCGCCGAACAATCTGCACTGGGTGTTCAGGTTAACGCTCACTGCATTTGCTGTGCTGTGCTTCGTCGAATTGGATGCGATGCGCATGGCAGGCAAGTGAGTGAGCGCCAGACAAGACCAGAGAGGAACGGAACGATGGGAAGGAAGGAACAAAAAGGCGAGGGTCGCCAGCCCGGCCGAAATGGCTGCAGCTATCTTGTCAAAGAAAAAAACCGACCCCAAAAATACACCTCCACCCCCTCTCTCTCTCTTTGCCAACACCAAACCATAAACCGTTTTCCGTTTTCCAGATCCTGACTCCAGGTTCCTGAATCCAAGGTCCGAGTTCCTGTATCTCGAATCCCGTTTCCCGTTTTCCAGTCTTCGGGTTTCTTTTTGCGAGCGACAACACACACATACACAGACATACAGACAAGATGCAGTTCTCTTCGTCGATATTAGCCGTTATCGCTTCGATAGCGAGCTTTGCTCTCGTCGATGCGCACACGGTTATCACGTACCCAGGATGGAGAGGCGATAATTTGATTACGAATGATACTTTTCCGTATGGAATGCAGTGGATGTATCCTTGTGAGTAGAGTTTCTTTGTGTGTTTTGGCTGCGTTCTGGTTTTAGTTTTGGTTGTGGAGAGTGGAGGCGGGGAGAGCGAGAAGCGAAACGAGATGGGATGAAAGGGAATGGGATTGAGAAGAGGATGGCATTGAAAACGGGACAACTGGGGAACGTAAAGAGGTGGATAGAGAAGGAGAACAGTCAAGTGCTGTATTCTTCATGATCTTCAATTCACATCCACCCATTACACACACATCTCTCAGCATATTAGCACACCACATATCTCAACCCTCACTAACACACCTCCTCCAGGCGGCGGCATGCGCACCACGACAAACCGAACCAACTGGCCCATAACCGGTGGAGCCGTCGCCATTCAACCAGGCTGGTTCCAAGGACACGCCACAGCCTTCTTCTACATCAACCTAGGCTTCGGAACAGAGGGACCAGACCATGGCCCACCAAACATGTCCTTCCCCATGGTACCCGTCTTCCAGATCGTCGGCCCCAGCAAGAACCCTTATCCAGGAACGTTCTGCCTGCCGCAGGTGCCGTTGCCGGTGAACGCGTCGGTGAAGGTTGGGGATAATGCGACTATTCAGGTCGTTGAGACGGCGGTTCATGGAGCGAGTCTGTTCTCTGTAAGATCCCCAATCCGACTATTTCCCACCAAACGATAGAATTCGAAGAAACGTGGCTAACACCGTAATCCCTAGTGCGTCGACATTACTTTCACGGAACCAGAAAAGGTCGCCGAAGTAAACGAGTCGAACTGCTTCAACAGCTCTGATATCAGCTTCAACAACGTCTACTCCATCACGGCCAACGGCCAATCTTCATCCGCAGTCAAAAGCCTTGCCCAGGCTTCGCTCCTACCTCTTGCTGGTCTGCTCATGTTCGCTTTGCTCTAAATGACTGGATATAAGGATCTGAGTCGATACAAACCAACCACCAAAATATAAAACGAAGATACGAACGGGCTATTGACGCCAAGAGCGAGCATTGAAGCCATCCTCAGGCCAAGGATATGGAAATGAGAGAAGGAATAGCGGATTGAAACCAAGGACACTACCGATCGATACCACGTGAATGGAGGGGGAGCAAGGCGAACCGTTTGTAAATATCGTTTGCTTGCTTGTTAACTGGGCTGTATATTCTGGCGTTTCATGGACGGAGTGGTGTTTGAATGGAATCTGTCGATCTGTCGAGCATTGGACATTGCCATATATATTTCGATTGTAATTCTCTTTCTTCTGGAGTATGATGGAGAGCCGACTTTGGCTGATTTTAGCCGGGGATATGAGGAGGAGAATGGCATTCTCAGATGTGAATTGATAGATAATACTATCAAGTACCATATTCAAACTTGATTGAAACTGAACGTGCTTGATGGTGATGGACAGTAATGAAAGCAAGTGAATGGACTACCGAGATATTCTGTAAGTTTGCACCTACCGGAGCATGAGGAACAATGCTTGATCCAGAGAAATATTGACTTAGCTCCAAATCATACGAATCAAATTAGAGCATATCTCGCATATATCCCCTTCGTTACTTCCATAAACCAAAACACAATTCGCAGGATATGTCAAATATCGGGTATCAAAAGAACCAAACAACAAACACTTCCCTCTGATCAAGCCTCTCAGCTTTCATTACCACTCACCTCCAAACCCCTCTTCTCAAGAACTTCCAACACCGCCCCAGCAAGGTGCAAACTCCCCGTCACAAGAACCAGCACCCTCTCATCCCCCTCAGACACTTTATACGCCAACTCAACCGCTTCCTCAACACTACCATACACCATGTTCAAGGGATTACTATCAATCGACATGTATGTTCTGGCGAGCTCTTCCTGCAATTTGACATCAATATCCACCACCTCTCCACTCCCCTCCTGCACCTTGAAGGCCCGATTCGTGCAAAACGCCGCATAAGTAAAGATTCTCCCTTTCATGTGCCGCGCTCGCAAGGAGTCATGATGTAAATGCTTCGGTTCGAAACTATTACTTAGACTGGTGATCAAGTGCGTGAGCAAGGCGCGCGCATCGCGATCTTGCTGGTTGAAGATGAGCATCGTGGCGGTTGGGGGACGTGGGGATGCCCGTGCAGAGGTATATTTTTCTTGGAACCAGGCTGCCGTCGTGGCGATGCTTTCGTGGGTGTGGGCGCCGTCAATGAGCCATTCTGTATTGCCATCGATGAGGCTTTGGCAGCGGGCGGGCCAGCGTACGGTCTCCAGACCGGTGGTGAAGTGTTGAGGGGGCGAGGTTGAGTTGATAACTTCTGTCACTCCCAAAGTCTTCAGGTGTGAAGCTGCAACCGCAATAGCTAGACTTGCATTGTCCTTTTGGAAATCTCCCTCCAGACCTAGCTTCACGTCTTCCAGATTGGGTGACCTCTCGACCACAGTCAAGTCGACCCCCTTCTCGATGGCTCGCTTCACCAATACAGCGTGAGCCGCAGGAATCTGCGCAGACGAGAAAGCCGGTACTCCAGCCTTCATGATCCCACCCTTATGCCACGCAATCTCCTCAATCGTCTCCCCAAGCATCCCTTTATGATCAATCCCCAACGGCGTGATGGCACACGCGCTAACAGCTTCCGGGGGGAGGATATTTGTACTGTCATACTCCCCACCAATACCACACTCTACAATAGCAGTCCCAACACCTTCTCGTATGAAGGTGTGGAAAGCCAGGAGGGTCAGGTACCGGAAATATCCAGGCTTTGTTACTGAATCCGGTCCCTCACTCGCAAGAGAAAAGCGATCCCAGAGTTCGTAGAAATACCGCGCGAACAACGCCTCGGAAATAGGTGACCCATCAATCCTGATCCTCTCTCGAACATGGATCAGATGTGGTGAGGTATACAACCCAATTCTCCCCAGAGATTCAGGCCTAATTTTCGATCTCCAGTACTGCAGCAGTATATTCTCTACCATCACCGACACGCTGCCCTTTCCTTTCGTCCCAGCGACATGTATGTATTTCAATCCTGGCGCAGTGAGATCGTTCGGCTCGTACCCCGCCTTGCGCGTCCATTCCAGCATCTCCGGGATTGCATTGAGGTTCAAATCTGATGGCGTAGTGGATACTGAAGAGACAATTGCTCTGTTCGATTGTAAAGAGTCGAGGAGCTTGATAGCTTCCGCGTATGATCGTTGTGCAGCCATGTGAGCTGTTGTAGAGAAAGGGAGCTTGAGAAGGGGACAAGCCCGGGGCAGGAAGATGGAAACATGGCGGAGAGGAGAGGGAAGGAGAAGAAAGCTGGCCATCGGTGCATTCTTGCTTGTTTGTGGTGAATTGATGCGGCGATCGTACAAATAACACTGTTTTTGTTGACTTCACTTCGCAACTTCGCGACTTCTCAAAGTCTCCCACGTGCCAAGCACATTGTTTACCAGGGGGTGGTGTGACGTCTCACTGCCGAGATGTCAGGGATGAGCGGCCCAGTGCTGAGTGCAGTACAGTAATATCCCAGCATTATCCTCTGGCAACCACGAAAGTAGCAATGGTGTTGATTTCAACACCAAATTCTGGAGCCCAGATATTTTCTCACTGTCTTCTACATACGTCTCAAATGGAGCTGAACTACTACTGTTGAAGGCGTCGGCAGTGGCAGTCCCCTTCCGTTCCCGCCAAGTCCTAACCCGTCGCATATGATCTCGCTCACTCGTCACAAAACTCGCATCCCCTGTCTGGTCTGGTAGCTCAGACCGACGATTCAGTCCCTGCCCTGAGCAGTGATCCACGAGACCCCCATAGGGAAGTGGATGTGGAGTGGAGAAGGCTATGATGGTCAACAACGAACAACCTGCTTCTCCTGACTCTCCTTCTGCATGCTCTTCGCCAGCAGTGCGACCCAGCTCGCCCTCAATCCCTTTACCACGGCTTCGATCCACCTCTGATCTGTCTGCACAATCAACCGACGACCTTTGGGCCCCTGATGCGCCTGTTACGCTCGCTGGGATACAAAATTCAGATCGCGATATGGAGCCAGAGCGGTCGGGACATAGGAGGCGGCGGAGTAGTCTTATGAACCCATCAAACTCGGATGCCGATAGCAAGGGGAAGTCACAGAGGCGACGAGGAAGTCCGAGGAGTGGAGCAGCAGCTACAGGAGCGGACGACAGTCTGACGGAAGATCCAAAGCTGGAGAGGAGTGAGGACGAGAGTCTAAGTGAAGGAGAAGTCGATGATTTGAGTGACGATGGTCTACAAGATGACGAAGAGACGGGATTGACGGGCAAAGATAAAGGAAGGAGGAAAAGCAAGCGAAGGCGGAATACACTCCTGGATCAGAGGATAGTTGGGGAAGTGAAGGTAGTGATATCAGACGAAGAGAAGAGAGAGGCAGATCAGAATGTCGTGAAGAAGAGCTTGATCAATGGCTTGTTAATAGCTATGTGGTATGTGTTCTCGTTGTCGATATCAATTGTAAGTTCCGAAGTCTCAAACAAACAATGATGTTGTGCTTACAAGATGAACAGTACAACAAATGGATGTTCGACCCTAAACATCTAGACTTCCACTTCCCGCTCTTCACAACATGTTTCCACATGATCGTCCAATTCACCCTCGCCTCCCTTGTCCTGCTCTTCCTCCCCCAATTCCGCCCTCGATACGACTCAATCTCCAATCCCCACAACACACACGTCTCAGACGACGCTGCACAACAGCACGAGGAAGATAGCAAGAAGCCGCTAATGACGCGAATGTTCTACTTTACGCGTATAGGACCCTGTGGAATGGCTACGGGTCTGGATATCGGACTGGGGAATATGAGTTTGAAGTTCATCACTTTAACATTTTATAGTACGCCGCATTCCCCATCTTGTTTACATACATGTCACTAACTCCTCCCAGCAATGTGTAAATCCTCTTCCCTCGCCTTCGTCCTCCTCTTTGCATTCCTCTTCCGCCTGGAAGTCCCTTCCTGGCGCTTGGTCGCCATAATCTTCACCATGACCGTTGGTGTAATAATGATGGTAGCCGGCGAAGTCGACTTCTCCATCCTCGGCTTCATCCTCGTCATCTCCGCCGCTTTCTTCTCCGGATTCCGCTGGGGCCTGACCCAGATCCTCCTCCTCCGTAACCCAGCAACCTCAAACCCATTCAGCTCCATCTTCTACCTCGCGCCCATCATGTTCGCCTCGTTACTCATCATTGCTGTCCCTGTAGAGGGATTCCCCGCTCTAGGCGAAGGCTTCCGCATACTCATTGAGAAGAAGGGCCCTTTTCTGGGTCCTGCACTCCTGCTCTTCCCTGGCGCAATAGCATTCTGCATGACGGCCTCTGAATTCGCACTCTTACAGCGCACATCCGTCGTGACGCTCTCCATCGCCGGCATCTTCAAAGAAGTTGTCACCATCTCCGCCGCAGGCATCGTCTTCCACGACCCCTTAACACCCATCAATATCTCCGGACTGTTCGTCACCATAGGCGCCATAGCAGCCTATAACTGGATCAAGATCCGGAAGATGAGGGAGGATGCTCAGCACGAGGCGCATTTGGCGAGGGTTGCTGCCAGGGGTGGAGAGGGCAGTGATGGGGACGGGGATGATGAGGGGACAGAGAGTGAGGGTGAGGACTGGAATAAGGTGGGTGGGACGTATGTTACGAGTGATGGGGATATTTTGCCAAGTCCGGGGTTTTATGGTCCCAGGAGGGGAGAGGGATCAAGTCGGAGAGAGGAGGGGAGGACGAGTGAGAGGAAGAAATTAGTTGCTGGCAAGGAGGTTAGCGAGTAAACTTGCACCCTTCGCTGTAGGTTAAAGAGGAGGAACAGCGAGATCTGAGGATACACATGTGTACTAATAAAGAGAGATAATGAGTTTGGCATAGCATACCCTGGCGTTTGGATTGGGATATCACAAGCAGGCAATCAATTCAAGAAGACTGTGAGCAATGATTGTTTTGAAATGATTTTTTGATATTCACATCGTATCGCTATGAGCTGGAGGAGATTCTTCCTCAACAGCATGCATATCTCGCTTTCGTGACCACGAGCACGCTCGCTCGCTTGCTCATTCAGACATTGAGCGCCGTATCCAATAAGCGCCAGTTAGTACAACACCATCAAGTGTTGTACGAGTATTAACCAAACAGAGAAATGGGTGTAACCCAAGAAAAACAACCGAAGCGAAGACCGAGCTCAACCTTTACGCCTCCGCTTGCACCTTTTCTACAACCTTAACAACATGCTCAAACAACTTGTCGCTCTTCGTCAACCCGCACACCTTCTCCACGACGGCCTCAGCCTTATTACTAGCCATGATCTTGGCTAGCTCTTCACTCTCGTCATCACCCTCCACGTTTTGGAAGCGGAACGCCATCTCCGCCGCATCAAGCAGGGCATCGAATGGCTTTCCCTCCTCAGCAAGCTCGGCAGCCGGTCCGATGAACCTCTCCTTTCTGCTCAACTTCCGCAGCGGTGCACGACCAACTCGCTCAACTGCATCCTCAAGATGCGGGTTTCCGATACGTGTGATGATCTTTTCAACGTACTCTTTCTGCTCGGCTTCCTCGATGCCGTGTTTACCGACGATTAACGTGCTGGTCTCCGCAAGCGCTTTGCGCACCTCGTCGAGGATCTCCTTGTCTTGTAGGGCGTCGTAGACGGTTGTCTTCTGGTGATAGTATCCATGGTACGCAGCGGCAGCGTGGCCGGTATTGACCGTGAAGAGCTTGCGCTCAATGTATGGGATCAGATCATCCACCCACTTGACACCTTTGATCGCTGGGGGTTCGTGGTCATGGAACGGTGACTTGTCGACTACCCACTCGTAGAACTTCTCGAGCTTGACGTCCAGCCCGGCATCTGGGTCTTGTGCAGGCACGATGCGGTCGATTGCCGAGTTGGCGTAGCGGGCACGCTCGTGGTGGTCTTCCAGGCGGTCTTCGGATGTGTTCTTGGGGTGCTTGATGTGTTCGGCGAGGGTATCTGTTGCGCCAATGGCGTTCTCGCATGCAATGACTGCGATGGGTGTTGCGTCGTTGGGGCGGGCGTCGACGCCTTTTGCGATGACGGGCGCGATGAACTTGAGGATATTGGGGCCGACAGAGCAGGTCACGATGTCGGCTGTTGTGATCTCGTCGATGACATCCGCCTCATTCGTTTTCGAGTTGATGGCTCGGTAGTTGGAGATGGTGGTTGTGCTGTTGCCCTCGGCGCCGACTTGAATGACTTTGTAGGATTTGGATTTCTGTAGCTGGTCGATTATGCTGTCCATGACATCGCAGAAAACGACCTCGTAGCCTGAGTTGTGGAGGCTGTGAAGAGAGATGTCAGTAAGTGTCTTTTGTTGGTTTCTCGTCCACTCGACGGCTTCACTGGCCAATTATGGGCAGTCTTATGGAAAGGGAAAACCTACAATTCTGCAACGAATCCTCGGCCGATGTTACCGGCACCGAAATGTACTGCCTTCATATTTGCGGGCGGTTGAGTGATGTTGAGCAGATAGGTGAGGGGTAGTTAGTGGGGTAGTAATGCAGATAATAGCAAGCAAGTACTTGTTGAGAGTAGTAATATGTGTAAGTGGTAGAGTATGTGCCGCAAGTGGCAAGGTGGAGATTTCAGTTGTGAGGATGAGATGGATGTCTGGATAAGATACAGAATTGGAGGAAGGGGAAGCAAGAAGAATGACGAGGCAGAGATATGGCTCACTACTTATACTTAAGCAAGTGAAGTGAAGCGAAGCAAGCGGGAAGGGAACGAGCCAGGGGAGGCGTAGTGTAGTATGATGGTGGAGTGGTGGAAGCGACGATACGGCAACAGCACCAAAACACGATTCGACTCTTAGAGCAAGGCTGGAGCCGGACTGGGGTGGGACAACTAAGGTTGAGTGGTTGAGTGGTTGAGTGAGTCCGTAAGTAAGTAGTGAGGCATATCATGAGTGGTGCGTCCCGTCTTTGTCTGCACCATGCCTGATCCGCAAACGCCCACTTGCGGGGGACAGCATCAGATTCGTGGCCTATGACTGGGTGGCCGTTGGGAATGCGGCGCTGGGATTCGTGGGGCTGGCAGCCATGACGCAAAGTTGCGGATCAGGCCTGTTACTTGCTTTGCTTTGCCCGCCGAAGGAGGGGCATTATTAGCATGGCCATAGGCATGGGCATGAAAAGCAAGCCTTCCTCTAATGTCTGCGGGCCTTACTAGAGTAGACGCACCTTTGTCTACCTTTTTTACAAGGGCTCATGCAAATGCAGCTGCAATGAATCGGTGCGTTCGCAGTGGAATCATGGAGTAAAGGATCACGGGCGGGGGGATAAATGTGGAGCTGAAATCAGTATGTGAGTGAGGGCTTACGGAGCATCATATGTTTACGAACACTCTCGACTATTGTTATCCTGAAGGAAAGAAAAGTAAGGTCCAGCAGCTACTTACAGGTAGGTAGTCTTGGCCTGCAATGATGATGACAGGCAACCGAGCGAGCGAGCGAGCGACAAGGAGAACGAAGTCCGGACAAGGTGACGATCGTCACCCGAATCGGGATCGGATCCAGCCTCCTGATTGCTGTGATGGTGAGCGATTATCTGCATGAAACCTTTCCTTTCCTTTCCTTTTCACTTGCTCACTCACTCGCTCGCGGGCCGAAGTTTTAGTTTTAGTTTTAGTCTGTCTCATGCGGCCAAGGGAGTGGGATGATGTTTGATGATGTCGATGATGCTATCGTGAGCGAGCACGGGCACCAGCAAAGTACCCATTTGCTTGTGATTTAAAGACCCCTCCTTTCTTACCCCTCCATGTATTATTACATCAGGATCGAAGTCCCCACTCCACTCATCATCACTACTTGCTCCTGCCAACCGTCTGAATTTTGAGGTTTCACGATAGTTTCTTCATTCACAAACATCATTTTTCTAACTCTTACTCATCCAAGAATTAACTCAAGTTATTCCGTCGTTATCTCTTCCCATTTACCCAGCTCGGTCCTATTTATCCCACTCACCAGCATCTTCTCTAAGCCCCAGCCCCGGACCCCGCCTCTAATTGGTCTTCTAAATACCATATCCACATCTAAATCTGAGCCCAGGCCTTCAGGCATACGCATCTTCCCCGTTTATTCTTCGGAAGTACGCAGATTATCGTGAGAAGTTTAAGCCGCCGGCGCCGATAGATACGATACCTACCTTTCAATCCTTACTGAGCAATAAAGCAAGCAACACGGGCTGCAACAAGGCAAGGCAAGAAGCCAATAGCAGAATTTTCCACGCTGCTCAATCTTTCATTTTGCTGGGTCGACCAGGTCCACATGCATTGTGCCTTGTTGTGTCTAAGGTTGTACACAGCCTCAATGCAGTGTTTCCTTCGCTTCCCGTTTTTGTGTTCGCGAATCTGTTGTGCTCTTGTTGCAATTCTCTCCTTTCCTCTGCATTGCGTTCGCTTGATATGAGCCATTTTATTTTTTCGACACGGCTGCAGCGGTAGATATCTCCCTCTTCCCTAACCGTTTCATCTGCATCTTTCCCATCTGCATGTTTCCTCATCCATCCGTCCAGCTCACACATTGACTTTGCACATGCAATTACTTCTCACACTTTCAGCCCAACGTCCCTAGGGTACCATGATACCGTTATACAATACCGTTCCTAAATCCTCCGCCTGCAAAGTCATCCAGCAGGATCGCATGAGCGAAAATTCCCCGTTTCTCATTCTTTAGGCAAAAACGGGCCGTTGTTCAGCAGCATAGCAGAGCATGGATTTCCCTCCGAACCTCGGTGAGGCAATTCAATCTTTCATTTTCTACTTTCACGATCCTGTATCTGCCCAGCGGACCGATAGAATACCAAGTGGATCCCCTTCTACCTCGTCTCATCATGCTCCTCCTCCGATATCCCCCGAGATCAGAATTTTTAGTTCACGATCGAACTTGGAAGATTCGAGATACGCATACGAGTCAGTTGCGGGTCTAGATTTCGAACCCACGTGTCTGGGTGAGGGGGTCTGGAGCGTGGTATCCACACTTTGGCAGTTCATGCTCCATGTTGAGTTGAAATCGAGGGGAGAGGAGAGGCTCCATTTTTTTGTGGACTCACCTTGAAGTGGATTTGTTGTGTGCGGTCTCGTGACTTTCTCGCTTAGCGGCCAGGCGAGGATCGTCAGGGGAATGATAGTTGAGGCGAAGCGATTGCTATCAGCATCGATCAATTGACGTGCATGTATATGATTGCTTAATATCATGGTTGGACTGAGATGTACGAGACCTGCATTGTATGTTCGGATCAAATCTTACTTCAAAGTCGGTTCCACCAGCAAGTCGCTGAGGAGTTCCCACAGATGCCTTGTCGATGATGTCCCGTACCCTTTCGTACTCCGTAGTGCCCTACTCGGCCAAGTAGCCCGACGTCCAGCAAACACAGAAGTTGGCTTCAAATTCGAGAACATCAAACAACGATATCGTGAAAAGCTACAGAGCAAGACAGTCTGTGGGAAAATCGGATCGGATTTTGTTTTTGTGTCGTCGAGGTAGTTTTGACCTGCGAGCACCAGAAGAAACCTTTCAATCACCTCCCTATCCTCACCTAGGGGGTTTAGTCGCACCTCGAGTTGTTAGCGAACCCCAAAGCTGTTTACAGTTTACAGCACTTAGCTAGTAAGATCCGGTTCGTCTCAATATTGCTTTACTTGATCTATCGCCTCGATAGTATTGTCTATAGCCGCAATCGAGCCGTTATTAGCCACCACGACACGGGTATTGCGCGAAGCCACCACAGCTAACGATCTAATCGCTGCTTAGCCATCGCCCCGTAAGAAAGCCCTGTCGTTACCGCTTGTAATGACGAACACGGAGTATCGTTTGCTCCTTAATCTTCCTAATAAAGATATCGAACTATCTAATATTAAAGTAGCAATAAATCTCTCGCGTAAATAGTTAATTAAGAAAGCTATTTTATATTGTGAAGAGCTCACGAGTGCAGAACTTGTAGTGTTAAAGAATAGATTCTAGACACTAAGAACTAGCAAAGAATCACCACGCCACACTAAAGTATTATGCGTAGCAGGTGCAGAGGATACTCTTAAAGAGATTATAGAAGTCTAAGCGAGTCTTTCCTCTAGTGACTATATAGCTTTCCAGATCAGCGTTAGGGAATACTAAAAACGATATCGGGCTACAAACGACGAGAAACTAAATGTCGCTGCTAATATTACGTTACCCGGTGCAAAAGATTGAGTTAAGCACGTGTATAAGGGCGGGAAGCCGGCTTAGGGATTCGTCTGTCTTTATGATACTGCTTCTTAACGTCTTGACCTAGCACAACTTAATAACTTTAAGTGCCGGCTCGGCGGATTCTTCCAGGATACATTAAAACACAATAGGTCTAAAAACATCATTGATATAAAATAGCGATTATTATCTTTCAACGCACCAGAAACTAAGTTCGCGCTGTTAACGGACTCTGGGCTAGGAGGAGACGAATATTCGATGAATAATCCGAACGGATACTAAGGAGGTGTAGTCCTTCGCTAATCTTTCCACGAAATCATAACTGATCTACAAGAATATCAGAGACGTAGCGATATCCGTACTCCATTCTAGGGGGAGACCGTACGACGAGAAATAAATATTACTAAAAGTGGGTTCCTCACTAATACCTTTCTTATTATCGATTCAGTGTGTATCGACCTAGCTCTATCACAACGTCCCTAGTATAACGACCTTTACGTGCTTACATTTGAAGCAGACTTCCCAGTAGAAGGACGGACATATATTAAGGGGTATTAGGGTTTCATGTAAATAAGACTAGATTAATTGGTCTTCAACTTTTATGAACTACAGTTATTAAGAGCTAAGGAAGTGAAGATAGATCAAATATAGAAGGTAGCATAAGAGAGTCGAAATAAAGCCTTTATTAGTATAGATCCACGAGAAGTATTTATAACACTATCGCGCCGGATAGGTAGCTTTACCCGCGATAGCGTGCTCGGAAAAAATTAATACGGGGCCGGAGATACTAAGTAAGAGTGAAGAAGGGTTTAATAACGTTAGGAATAAGCTTTTAAAGCCCTGTACTTTCGAGATCTAAAGCAGTTTTTAGTATAGATTTCAATTTGATAGCTAGATCCTTTCGAGAATCGCAAGCAGTACTATATGCCGCACCAGAAATTGATACTGACTTGCTCCTTGAAGCTGATTGGCACACGTCCGCGGAAAGTTTATATAAGCAGTTGTATTTATCCTAGTCCTCGCCATCATCATAGTGGCAATCATCTAGCGGAAGTGAAAGCCGGTTGAGTTGCGAAGTATTGAGCTGTAGGAGACCTGGTTAACTGTGTACATGGCGCGATTGGCAAAGAAGCCATCCCAGGGGAGTTTATATAGTACGTTCGCAAAGATAGAAAGTAAAGTAGTTACTTGAACCCTCAGATGCCTATTCAGCTTAGTTCCAACTACCGCTCTAGAGCCCGTACATCCATCAAGCATGAACGCGTGGAGTATTTCCTCCCTTACGTTAGATTCGGCTTTTCGAATCTAATTTCCGCATACAGATCTGCCATGAGATGAATTCTTTCTATCATGTCTTCTGCGACCCTTTGTTCGCGGGGCGAGGGGTTGGAATCTAATACATCTTGCCACGGTGATAACAATGCGTTAATCCTCCTGGTAAAATATGTTCTATGCCGATTCTCCATCCTCGTTAGCCCAGAAATTGATGAAACAAACCCACAATCCTTCTACGTTTGTGGTGTCCTGGGGATTAGTGACTTGCAGGTTGTACAAGGTGTCGAACAAATTCATATCCGCCCGAAAGTCGGTGTGGATACCACCCATTAGTGACTGAATGGTATCGTCATTGAGACAGTTGAAAACCTCGACGCCCTACACAAATAGCAATTAGTTTCGAATGAGTGCTGCGATCTTGGATTGAGGGGTTATACTGTCCGTAGGAATGTAACAGCGGAAGTGCTATCTACCAAAGTAGTAAGTATCGATAGACGGCTATCAAACTTCGTCTCTCGATCCAGCGGGCATCGCTCTGCCTACTCCAAGTGTATATCATCCCATCTGAAATCGGGCAAAAGCAAGGCCTCGCCATCCATGAAACCTTGGATCCAACATTCTCCAACTAGCATGAATCTACCATCTGGCTGCGGTCGAAGAACATACGGTATACGAGAGCCTTGGGCAATACAGATCTTATCACCGGACTCCGCTAGGTGCGGAACCCACGCGAAGCGATCCAAAGTCGTCAGGCAGAAGAAACGATACCGCGCCCATCGGGAATAAATCGCTGTAAAATTTGCATCACCGGCCAGGATCTCCTCTTGCTGTCCGCTGCCCCCAGAGCCGTGTATGACTCTGCGAACGTATCTGTCGAAACTTACGTGCTGTGTGGGAGGCGCGGGAGTATCTCCAATGCTTAGCTCGAAAGTCATAGCCGCGCAGAATCGCCGATATCTGTCGTCTCCAAAATGCAAAGTCTTGCATTTGGCGATTGTAACTGCTTCGATTAGGGACTGGCGTCTTCCTCTCGAAGTCGCAGTATTCAGCCAGCGATCGCCTCTGGTTTGAAGGCTGTCTATAATGCAGCCTTTCAGCTGAAGGATATTCTCAGCTCCAATCGACCAACATGCACTGTTCTCAGGCGTCATCTCCAATGCGCCAATCCCAGAAGCCTTGAAGTGAACAACATGTAGAAAAGTCACCGGTAGTCCAGTGGGCGGCATGTTGGATAGTCGGGGCGGAGTATCCCACGGTCCACTTAATTCCACCGAGTCGAGCCCAGCCATGTCGGGCGCAACAGTCCATGAGGGTAGCTTAAATCTTGTCTCCGAGACACCGCGAGCGACTGACAGGAGAGCGAGACTTGAAAATGAAGTGAGAGCCCAGGAAGCGAAAGACATGAAGGTCTCATCGACAGTTGAAGTGTAATCAGCAGAAAATCCAGGAGTTGTGGTCAGACTGAGAATTGCGTATAATCGATCCCTTGGATCGGTGAAGAATTGGCGTTCGGTTTGACGAATCAACTCGAGAATTTGGGGGAATCGAAGTGGACTCGGTCCATTGGTAGGGTTTCCGTCTGGACTTCGTTGTTGTCTTTGATAATCATCCCTGATGCTATCCATGTCCAAAAGATTACATAGACCATGGAAATTGTATCTCTCTTGAAACAGAGAACCTTGTTCGAGATTTATGAAGTTAAGTAAGACGGAAATAAATTCGTACATCGACATTGCTGCTGCCCCAAAGACGAGCTGTATGTTTCTTCCCAGTGCAAATTCCTGAACAACCCAGAGGCGGTAGAAATATGGGCTGCTGAAGATGGGTGCTATCATGTCGATGAAATTCATGTACCATTCTTCAAAAGTCTCGCAGCCCTCGTGCTGATATGCCCAGAGGACTTGTTGACGGATTTCCTCATTCGTCATCTCATTTCTTCTCAACACGGAGTTGTACAAGTAGGAAATTCGTCGGAAAGCATCAGCTGCACATTCGGTTTTATCTTCTCCCAGCCACACCAAGGTTCGCGTCGCGCTTGAATAGATCATGCCCATCAAAACAAGCTGATGATTCTTCTCAATGTCAGACCTCTGATGGATGCAGACGGCATCTGCCCAGATTGCAATCTCCTCATGCTCATGACGCAGATGCTGGAGAGCTGAGAAGAGGCTCTCTGTGATTGGGATAGAGCAATCCTCGGAGATGATCTCTCTCGGCTTGCTTGGATCTCCCCATGCGTATGAGATAGCATCATATTTGGGTTCATCGGAAAGAATTGCGTGCTTCAAGAGACATCTGAGCGGCTCGGAGCCACTGCCTGGAGCCAGGATGAGAATTCGAAACTCCTCGGGAGTCGTGAGGCTTGAATATTCGTAAAGCTTCATTTCAGTAACAAACTGATAATTTTATCAAGAAACTGGTAGGTGTAGATCTCAACCTGCTCAAATAAAGGAAGAAAAATGTGATTGTTAGAGTCAGCAGCCTTGGATGCTTTGGACAGACAGCGACTGCTCAATAACTCAGAGTGTGACTAGGCTGGCTGCTGGAAATGCACCTCAGCCGCACTCGAATAAGAACCTTGAACTTACTGGTTAAGAAAGAGACACTTCTCCCCGAATTCTGGCACTTCTGTGACCCTCAAAAGCCATCTTAGCTCTTGCTTAGCTCTTGAGATCCTCTTACACGAGCTTCAACATGACTACAGAAGTGAAAGGCTCATGAGGCTAGCGATGTCAACTTTTGTGGTCACTTGTAAGCCTCTGCAGCTGCTCTCTGCCAATTGGAGTGGCCTTGAACAACTGAAGAGGTTTTTCTGCACATCGCAATTCGAGAAACTGAATCGTTAGTTTGAGAATATCGCTGTTGGGACAGTCAAATGCTACAGAACAATTTCTGGACGTGACAGCGACGAATGTCTTACGTAAGCATCCACTTACCAGATTGACCAGGAACAGCAGAGCATGCAACCTCAAAATCGCAGCGGCGAAGTCAACAAATCAGCCATTGCAACGCCAACTCACACACAATGGGATCCGGATCTTCCAAGCCGGATACAGCTCCCAAGACACAAGTCTGGACCAGGTTCGTAGCAATTACCCGATCAACCTGCTCACGCAACAAGCTAATAGTTAACAGCGAAACGCCCGTCCGGTTCTCGCAGGGCTTGGTAGATTCTTTGCAATCAAGCTCTGAGGTATGTGGACTTGTTGTTTAATGGGGATAGACCAATTGCTTATCAGATGGGATTTACAGACAGATTCGACACGCGCCAAAACCCTCGAACTCCACATCCAATCTCGAGTCTCGGAAGAACTCAAGAAGCTGCAAGACAAAGCCGCAAAAGACTTCGAAGAGCTCTCGGCCAAGATCTCCGCCGCCGAGGACTCCATCAAGAACAAAGCGTCCGAGGGGAAATCAGAAGGCGATCATCTGCGGCAGTTGGGACGCGAGGCGGTGCAGAATGATGTTGAGGGTCTGAGGAAGAAGCTCGAGCAGAGGAAGAAGCTTGCGGATGTGGATGAAGGGGTGGAGAAGGCGAAGAATGAGGTTGTTAAGTGCTTGAGGGCGAATGATAGAAGGCCGTTGGATTGCTGGAAGGAGGTCGAGACGTTTAAGCAGGAGGTTAGGAGGTTGGAGGGGGTCTGGGTGGAGAAGATTGTAAGGTGATCGATGTCTCTAGGATGGGTTCGGGAATGGTGGGCGACTGGACTGACTGTAGACTATATGTATGATGAACAAGAGGAATTCATAGATGGATCACACGATTGAACATACAAGACGCAGAGAGCCATGAGTTGGACAGAAACTGTACGCCGAGAGGTTATGAATTCTGCTCTAAAGCATTCAGATCAAGTACCTCTTCAGCACTCTGAGTTATGGTCTCATTTGATTCTCTAGCTTGCCTCGCCTCCTCCGCTCTTCTCAACCCCTCTGCCCTCTTCCTCTCCCTTCTAAGCGCCGCATCCTCCCACTCCCCGCCATTTTCTCCCTTCTTACCATCCTTCCCAAGCTCAGAACCACTTACACTCATCTCCATCAGCAGCGCCCGGAACCTTTCAATCCTCTTCGTGTTTTCCACAAACCGCTGATTCGAAACCTCGACCAAGTGCCTCAGCTGCCACTCAGGCACCATACAGATTTCCGTGCCCTCACTCTCAAGTCCAATAACAGATTCAAGAGCCAGTCCCATGGAGCGTATCCCTACCATTGGAGTAGGTGGCTCGGAAGTGGAAGACGTTAGATTCAAGGCACCGCTTTCTCTGAAGCCTGCTTGGAGAGCAGCTGACAGGACGATTTGAGCTTGTTGAAGTGATGCCGTAAGGACATGAAGGATCTGTATATCATTATTAACAACCTCGTTTTTGCATTCCCCAGAATTACTGTAAAAAGAGCATAGGGTACTGGGGTAACAAACCATCGGCTCAAACTTAAAATGCACAAGTCTCCTCTCACCCACATGACTCTCCAACACCCCCCGTACTTCCTCATCACCACCTGCAAGTCTTTGCATACCCAGTAATTCTACCCAGCTACTCTTCCCTCCACAACTTCCACCCGAGATCTCCACAGGATCGTGGGAAACGAAAAGCCACCTCCCACCACCGCCCTTCCCACCTACACCAGCAGCCGTCCTCTCACTCTCACTCTCCCTTCCACCACTCTCGTCCACCTCTCCATTCACGTCCCCATCCGTTTCAATAGCCCTTCTCCTCCCCTCTAAAAATACTGAAATCCTCCCTGCACAACTACTAGTCGTGACACACCGTTCCAACCCATTAATCTCATCGATCAGCTCACGGATTCCGACATCGATCGAGCCTTTAGGTGACAAGTCATCGTACTCTGAGATGGGGACTGAGAGTTGTTGGAGGATGCGGGATTTCTTGAGGAGGAATGAGGAAGGTGGCCCTGGTGGGTTGGTCATTTTGGAGTTTGAGGGTGTGTTGTGGTAAGAGGAGTGGAGAATTCGCTTGTGAGATGGAGATTTTGCTACTCGAGAGAGGCAGAAGCCGTAGTTTGGGAGGCGACAGCTAGCTTGCCAATGGAGAGAAGGGAGTTGGGCTGGAATTCACATATTTCTGCATTCATATTCTCTTATATTTCTCAATTCTGGCTCATTTCATCCACAACTATACTGGCAGTCACTTAATTGCATTCAAGCCTTGATTCGAAGCGACTTTAGTCAAGGAGCTGGCGAGGATATACGGGAGCCAGTTTCACTACAGTAGTTCTACGTGTAAGTCTTGATTCTTGTTTGATTATTGGATGTTGATATTTAGCTCATGAGCCAAAGTCTCTATAACAAATAACTGATCAGGTATTGCTCCTGTCTCTCAGCCATTACTATCTCTAGAGGTGGAAAGCTTGCCTCAAGACACCCCATGCCAAAACGCCGATGAGCATCGCTTCGCATTGGGCTTTATAAATCAAAGTAAACAGCAGTCGCACTATCCCAAAACCCTTAAACCACCCTTTGTCTTGCTGCCTGCCTTCTGAACACCAGCACCAGTCTTGTCCTTCTCGCCCTTGCCATTATTCTTCCCCTTATTCTTGCCCTTCCTCTGATCCTTCGGCGTGACAGCCTTGATCTCCGTAGTACTTCTCCTTAACAGAACCGGATGGCTTCCGATGTACTTGCCCTGCATATCTCTTGCAGCCTGGAAGAAGTCATCTCCATCACTGAAACTGACAAACCCATATCCCTTGCTCTTGGTGGTTCTCTTATCCCGGATAACACGAGCCTTTTGGACAGATGGCCAGCGCGAGAATGCCTTTTGGAGTGATTCGTCTGTGACTTCACCAGCAAGATTGCCTACGAATAGCCGGTAATGCGCAGGGTCCCATTCGAGGAGCGAGGAATCGGTCCAAGTAGATCCACCACCAGAACGAACAACGGTCTTAGTGTTGGTCTTCGCGTCGTTGACAACAGTAGCTACACCTGTGTCGTTATGTGCCGCGCTTGTCATAGCTGCATTGCTCATGCTGGGTCCATCAGCACGTCCCCCAAGTGGAGCAGCATTCGCTGAGGTCGCAGCACCTGACGTCTCACCAACTGGGTATCTTCTGACAATACCGGTATATCCACCAGAGGATGCTGTCGAGGCGTCTTTGCCAGCATATGCCGACTGCCATTGTGCAATCTGCGCTGCCATTTCAGGATCCTCGTCATAGCCTCTTCCTACTGCGCCGGGCGTCTGACTGGGAGGTGCGAATGGATTGCGGATTTGTGGTGCGGCACCATAGGCTGCTTCTGGTTGTGGTGGTGCAGAAAATCCATTATACGATTGCTGAGGGTACGCTGGTTGTGGATATGGGTTGTAGGCTGGTTGGGGGGCAGGAGCAGCTACAGATCTAGGCGCAAAGCCAGCGAAAGACGACGATGGCGCAGCACGTCCGGCATTGTAGGCAGGTTTGAAGGCTGGTGTAGAGGATGGCGGTGGTCGAGCAGGTAGAGATGGATGGGGTGAGGATGTGGATTTCGATGGGAGACCTGGAGGTGGGGGGTACGACATGATGAATGATTGTACGTTTGCCACTTGAGATTGTTAGACGTACCTCTTGCGCTTGCTACGCAGTGGTTTCTTTCGTATCTCGTAGCAGGTGTTGTAGGTTTAAGTCGACGCGTTTGGCTGTGTTAAGATGTGAATTCAAAGATTGAAGTGAGGCTCTTGTGGTTCATGTCGATCAGTAAAATCGAGGCTTTGCCAAGCGCGGATCGGAAAATCCAGCCTCCGGTCAGGGAGGTGGTGCGTGGAATTCAATCTGTCACTGTCCTCAATTCAAGTTCAGAACAGTAATCAGACTGAAACCGACCAAATGAACTGAGAGTCATGAATTATTATTGATTGAATTCATGAAGAATGATGACAAGTACGAGCTTGACTACCGTATCTGCTATACCTAATACGCCCGTAAGATATCAACCTCTGTTCGTCACGATGCATCACGGGTAGAGCGCACGAGTGGAACATTCGAGACCTTGGTATTGGAAGGAAAGTAATCTACGGAGAAAATGCTCATGGAGAGCTGACAAGATGACACCGCCCCTTCAGTTTCCTACTTGCGCCATCCTTATCGCCGAAGGAGGAAGAAAAGTTTTGAATATGAACAGTAGAATCCGATTCGGTCGTGTCAAAGAAATAGCCATAAAGTCACACTAGAGTGGATAGATCATCACCCAGCAAGATCAAATCACTCTTTCAGCTCGTGCTGATCCCCAAACAGGCCACTGTCGTTCTTCGGTGACCTATCTGTCTTCTTTGCTGGTGTCTCCTCCATCACAGCAGTGAGACTGCTGTTACTGGATTGACGGAGATTTGGCGGAGGGTCGCTGAAAGGACCTTGATCGATTGCTGGGGTATCATCGATGATAGTGATAGCATTCGAGTCTCGAGTGAGAGCGCTGGCCCGTGGAGTCATTTCGCCATCCGACACAGATGGAGCCGGAGTTCCTTTCTTCTGTGCACTCACAACTTTGACCACTTGAGGTCTGACTTGTGTAGCTGTGTTGGCGTTGTTCAGGAAGGTAGATCCGACACTGAAAGCAGGACTAGGAGGTCCACCAGGACCAAATCTGCTGTAGTCGACAGAGGGCACAGGTGGTGTCATTTCTCCAGAAGATTGTCCATTCGATTTGACACTGACCACAGCAGCCTTGCCTCTAATCATGGTTTGGGCAGGTACTGGTGAAACCACTGCATTCTTGCCGTAGATGGTCGAAGCAACGCTGGTTCTGGCGTAGGATGTCCGATCACTCAATGCCGAGTATGTGGAGTCTCTGAGGTCGCCAGGCATGAAGAAGTGCTCTTGCTCATATCGTGGTGTACCAGCATCGGATAGGGCAATTGGAATCGGTGGAACCGGGGGAACCAACAGACCAGGAGTTGATGGAGCCGAACGGTTTGTTACGCCAGGAATATAGGCGATCTGGATGATATTGGATGCCCGAGTGAGGACAGTGGAAGCTATGGAAGCAACCGTGTGAGTCGAAGCCCTGGCATCTCTTCTCATGGTGAAATCCTTCTCTCCCTCTACCTCATCAGGATCCTCGGCCCAATTCTCTTGTTCGTATTGCTGCCTCTTCGTCTTGATACAGAATCTCCATACCAAATAGGTCACAATTGCGATGACCGCAACTCCTCCGATGATACCGCCTGCAATAGCTCCGACATTGGGTCCTGAACTTGATGACTTTGGTGCTGTGGAGATTGTAGAGGGAGCCGCGGATGAAGCGACACAAGTGGTCTTTGAGCACTCATTACAAGTCTGTGGAACGAGGGAGCAAATTTGACCATCTGGGCATGTTGCCGGGCAGCTGGGTGCTACATCTTGACATTCTACACATCGACGAAAGAGGGAGGGAAATGAGGCTGAATGAAAGTTAGTTGGCTCTGTTGACGGGAGAAAGAAGTACGCACTGGATCCATAGGATGCCATGATGGATTGTGATGTGAATTATGTACCAGACAAAGATAGATGATTGTGGATGAGTGACGCTTCGTGAGGCTCGAGGGCGAGTGAAATGGTCGTCGTGATAGAGGTCGTGATGGAAGCAAGGGTTCTCTCTCAAAGGATTCCCGAATGTCTGCACCGCAGGGTATCGCGGATTATCAGAATGTACGGATCGAGGGAAATTATTTGTATCGCTGATACAGGTTCGGGAGGTGAAGAAAGAATTGTTCGAAGAGCTGCGAATTCCCGTGGGTGGTCGAGAGGCTTACTGGGGCTGCGGTCGCAGGAGCTGACGAGCGATAACGAGTGTGGAAGAGAACAAGCTCTATGTTTGAAGTTGACGAGACCGGTACACCTACATCGGCATCGATGTCGAGGAGCACACAATCAGCAACGACAGTGCGATGACTTGAAGATGCGATGCGGCGATGGGATGTCGTTGAGCAGTCGTGTCGATCGATGAGATGGTCGAGCGAAGGTGCTGAAGATCAGAGGGAAGAACGAGACGAGAGAGTGCGGATCTTTGGAGGGCTGCGCGGCGCTGCGCTGGGGCAGAGGCAGGCACAAGCGGGCACTGGACTGGGCTGAGCGGGTGGGCAAAACAAGTGGTCTGGGTTCTGCCCCTGAAATGAAATGGGGCACGGCAGAGATCAAAGGATCACCCGAGACCAACCAAACAATTGCTCCACCTTGTTTACATAAGCTTAATCTCACAGGATAATGCATGTATTCATCCCTCGCATCATGACTATCGAGCATCAGACTTGTATGTACTGTATCTTACAGGATCTTTGCATCTCTGTAATATTCGAGTATTCCAGCATGGCTTGCTTCGATCATTGTCGTTTTCATATGGGCATGGTCCAGTTGTTCCGGAGTAAGGCTAGCTCATCGAGTGAAAATTCCAATCAAAGGAAGTATTACATTCCTCAGAATATTCCATTTAATCCCATTTCAATAGCTACGGTATTCAACATTCTGTAGTCTTAGTCCTGTAGGTTAAGTTTCACCATTGTCCAAATCATCTTACCCCAAGGAAACCCCTCAATCATGGATCCCAGAATACCCGTCAAATCGACCAAGGTGCCAGTTCAACCGCGTTATATACCCCAGGATCCCTCAGAACTCCAACATATTGCCTCCACAATCAAGGTTGTGCGTACCAGCGACCAGAGCAAGTTTCTCGCTACCAAGGTCCCCAAAGTCTTCGTGAAGGACACCAATGGAAATCCTACAGAGACATTACTGGCAGATGTCATCTTACCAGTGGCAGCTGTGCCTATATCTCTCATCCTGAACCATCCTAACATCATCTCCCTTGTCGATATCGTCACGAACTCCAATTTGGAAGGCACTTCTACTGCAGCAGGTCCATATGGAGATATCACGGTCTGGGAAGACATGGATGCAGGCTCGCTCTCCTATCTCCTCCCATCAGCATCCACATACCCACCATTCCATGATGAAGCGACTTGGCACGTTCTCGCCTCGCAAAACTACAATCGTCCTGCCCTTCCTGAAGGCCTTTGTTGGCATGTTCTGAGAAGCATTTCCCGCGCTCTGCTCTGGTTGCATTATGGCGTCAAGGAGACTATCGGTAAACCAGGTGATTTCCAAAAACATGACGATGACTGGCATGCGATTCTGATTATGGATGTCAGTCCAGGCCAGGTCTGGTTCAAGAGACCTGTAGGAGAAGAGACGTATGGAGAGTGTAAGTTGGGCGGGTTTCAATGGGCTAAAGTCACTGGAGCCGTGGGTGGAAAAGTGGCGAATGCGCAGATGGTGGAGAATGCTCCTCTACAAAAGCAATATTTCTTTCCTCCTGTAGGTTCCATTCATCATAACATCAATATCATGTATATTGATCATGTATTCTAACTTAGCTTACAGGAAGTGTACAAGAACACACATTCTCACAGTCGCTCTAGTGAGATCTGGCAACTTGGCGCTACCATCTACACGATGATGACGGGCATCCCGCCGCCCAGACTGTATGAGTACAGCTGGCAGATATCGCGGATGAATGATGGCGGATATTCTCAAGAGCTTAGACATATCGTTGGAGACATGATCCAGATGCATCCAGATGATCGACCCAATGCCATTGATCTCGTTAATAGAGTTGATGACCAATGGAGGAAGTGGAGGGCGACCTCGAAGCAGGGTGCACAGGTTGTTGATATTCTGGATCGCCAATTTGAGATGCAATCGTTGGGTGTGTCTTATGGTGGGCTGGTCTTCTAGACTAATAGGTGCACTTATGAGCCGCCGATGAGGACTGGTGCAAGAGGAGAATGCTTTATAGTCACTTTGCCTTCTATTATTTTCTATCAATCTACGCAAGCTATCCTTGCCTATCCAGACTACACAGAAATTTCTCTAACATTTACTTCCATCCACATCTATCGTCTCCTCAAAAAAGCTATTCGGTCCTTCCAAAGAAATCTAATGACGAAGCATAGAGTCCAAAATCGGCTAAGCGTTGCCCTCTTCTGCCTCAACATTCGATACCTGTTCCCAGACCTCCTAAGCAAAAGCCTCCCTCAACGCCTCAACCATAAACGTAATCGTATCCCTCCCCTGCTGCAAAACACCATCCATAGCCAGAAACGGATGCGGCATTCCTTTCATAACCTTCAAATCAGCACACACACCCGCCTTAGTCAACTTCTCCGCATAAGCCACACCTTCGCTCCTCAACACGTCCAATTCGCCCACCACAACTAGTGCTTTGGGCTGCTTTTCCCATCCGCTTTTGTACAAGAGGGGACTGGCTTCCGGGTCTGCCCATGTTTCCGGGTTGGGGAGGTAGTGCTTCCTGTACCTGGATCACGGATAAACGGTAAGCTACCATCACTTCAAACTCTCAAAGGAGCCAAATGGCTCGTGATCTCGCTCAACACTCACCATAGCATCTTCAGCGCCGGTAACGCAGGCGTAAACTCATTCTCTCTCCACGACACCGTGTTCTTCGTATTTGCCGTATTATCCGTCACCGGCACAATAAGCAATTGCATCACGAATTTCGGGACGATAGATGGTGCAGAGAGAGCTTTATGACACATGATAGCAGCGAGGTTTCCGCCAGCCGAGGAGCCGCCTATGGCAACTTTGGTGAGGTCGAGTGAGAGGAGGGATACTGCTGTTGATTGGAGCCATAGGAGAGCTTCCCAGGAGTCGTGGACTGCTGCAGGGTAAGGGTTCTCGGGGGCGAGTCTGTATGAATGTTAAAAAAGGAATATTGAATTTTAAGAGCCTCCTGCGTTCTCGGACTGGTCTTAGGGCTCATGGAATGAAGCATTTGTTGGGGCTGGGGAGATGAACGGTAAGCGAAAGTCAAAAGTAAACATACCTGTAATCTACCGAGATGACCACGCAGTTCGCTCTCTTGCAAAGGTTCGTGCACACTACATTCTCTGTATCGATATTCCCTCTAAGCAGTGTTTTTCAATCAGTAATATTCTCTTGAGTGGAGTTCGATGACTTAAGATCAATCGACCCTCTGGACATGCGAAGACGGGGTCCTGAAGCGAGGCGAGGCGGTACTCGCTCAACAAATTTCAATACTTCTTACAGTTGAATTGAGAAAAGACTCACAGGACCCAGCCTCCACCATGATAATACACCATAACGGGCCATCCCCCTTCCGGCATCTTCCCCTCCGGCGTAAACACTCTGACCATCACATCAGGCCCCTCACTCTCCCTTCTCCTCACACTGTAATCCTTCGTACTACCAACCTGCAGCAATTCTCCTCCACCAGGAATCAGTATCCCAGACGTCCTAGATGCTTCAACAGGCTGTAAATGCACTTGCTGCTTATCGAAGATATGCTCATCGTAGAAAGCACGGTAGACGGGGTCTAGCTTGTCTTTGATGGAGTGGTGGAGAGGGTATGGTGGGTGGGGACCGAAGTTATAGGGTATAGGGGTGATGGAACCCATTGTAGCTGTCCCAACTCAAGAAAAAGGTATTTGAAATATGAAGATATACTTTCCGTGCACTTGGAGATGGGGGTACATTTCCCATCTTGCGTGGGGGTCTCGCATGTTTAAGTACTCGTTCCACACAGACAGACAAGCCACTGACGAAGCCCCATCTTTCCGGCTGTTACTCTTCCTATCCCTAGGTAGGTAGCTATTTAAATAGCACTGCTTTATTGGCGTCAGAGTGCGTGTGCGATAGAGGAAGATAGATAAAGTCTATCCAGTAGTGCTCGTTGATCATTTACGTGTGGAGCTCGAGAGCGAGCTCAAAGTGGGATGTTAAGGAAGATGTGAGGAGGCATCCAATCGGCTGCCTTCCATACCTTACCTGAGATACGTAGAAATGATGCAGTCGTACCGTTCTTTGGTTTGTGCAAATGAAATGGCTGTTGCTTATCTTTTCCGTATTCTGTTACGCTGTGTTGATTGAAGACCTGTGTATACACGAAGATGATTCTCTCGATGTACCTGTGGGTACAACCTAACGTTGAATCTGAGACCCGATCTCGGCACTCAGAAAAGATTGCCCCACCACTTACAACCCCGCTCTAAACTTTAACATCTTCGACTTCAGCTTCGAATCCGCGATTTAGAATACGTCGAGGCTTGCCAATTGGACTTCAGATTCTCTTCACCGCTTCAAGCCTCACGACCAACAATGTCTGCAGCTAAAGAAGTTTACATTGCAGTGATCGGTGAGTACAGGCCTGCCCGCCTCTTCGAGCAAAACTAATAGCTTCCAGGTGCTGGCGGGGTTGGAAAATGCTTTCTCTCCCAGCTTGAAGGTCTCTCCAAGCGCTCTTCCAGCAAATTATCGCTCATTTTCGTCTCCCGGAGCAAGACAGCCCTCTACAGTCCGAAATACACCGCCCTACCTTACGACAACATCTCCACCGTCCTCGCAGAATCAAAGCAAGAACCACTCTCTGTACCCAAGATCATCGAATACCTCTCCGCAGCTCCAGCAAAGGTGGTCCTTGTCGATAACACTAGCTCGCAAGATGTCGCAGATGCATATCCAGCATTCCTTGCGAAAGGAATCAGCATCGTTACGCCGAACAAGAAGGCTTTCTCGGGTTCATACAAGCTGTGGCAGGATATCTTCTCCGCAGCTTCTACGTCCGGCGCAAAGGTCTACCATGAGAGTTCTGTCGGAGCGGGACTGCCGGTTATCTCCACCTTGAAGGAGCTGGTTGATACTGGAGACGAGGTTACGAGAATTGAGGGTGTGTTCAGCGGTACCATGTCCTTCTTGTTCAACTCGTTTGCACCAACTGAAGGGTCGGGGGGTAAATGGTCGGCGGAGGTTAAGAAGGCGAAGGAACTGGGCTACACAGAGCCAGACCCAAGAGATGACTTGAACGGATTGGATGTTGCCAGAAAGTTGACGATATTGGCTCGTTTAGCTGGGCTACCGGTTGAATCACCTACTTCATTCCCGGTTCAGAGCTTGATTCCAAAAGAATTGGAGAGCGTTTCGAGTGGAGATGAGTTCTTGCAGAAGCTACCCGAATTCGATTCGCAGATGGAGGAGACAAAGGTTGCTGCTGAGAAGGAAGGAAAGGTGGTACGATTCGTGGGAAGCATTGATGTGGCTAAGAAGGAGGTGAAAGTTGGACTGGAGAAGTTCGATCGATCTCATCCAATTGCCGCATTGAAGGGAAGTGATAACATTATCAGCTTCTACACCAAGCGGTACGGCGCCAACCCCTTGATCATTCAAGGTGCTGGAGCCGGAGGCGATGTCACAGCTATGGGAGTAACTGGAGATTTGATAAAAGTCCTGGAGCGTTTGACTTGATCCTCTTTCAAAGAGCGACGACAATGGATAAAAGTAATGGATAAAAGTTGTTACTTTTAACACAAGCCATCCTTATGTGACATTACTGCTCCCTCTGTTATGTCCTTGTCTTTCCAACCGCTTCTTTAATCCTCCCATCGTATTGTCCACAGACTCAACAGGTGTCCCTGGACTTGTTAGACTGAAGCTCCTGGGTTTCCCGCTTGGCCGCTCACTTAAGCTGGGAGCTCTCGGTCGTGGTCTGTTTCTTGCTCGCCCGCCGAGGTAAGGAAGTTCGTAGGTCGCAGCTCGAAATACGTAAAGTATCATGTCGTATATTATCAACAGGAACCATGGACCGATTGCTAGTATTCCAAGCATGAGCTGTTCGTGTTAGTCTCTAGTACTCTGCAGAGGACCGAAATAGCTCACGAAGATCCGGATAGCCCATGTTTCGATGAATGAGATGCTCGGCGGTAGTATTGAGAACCAAGACATGACTTATTGTATCGGAGGGATGTCCTGTGGAATCCGGGGATCCGAAGAGCTCGCGATATTGCGGGAGAATCTGCCAAGGGTCTGATGGGGTGGTTTGCCTTTGATTGAATGGGGCTCCCTGCTGTTGATGCCAGAAACAGAGCCTCTTGGCCCCTGCTCACATGTTTAGCTTCTTCCGACAAAACAACCCCACCACCCCGCAAGTACCTCTAGAATGAGGTTCGACAATGCAATGAATGCGCAAGAGATTATATAAGGTCGCGATGCCTCGAGTCTGCATCATTAGAAGCTCGACGGCTGCTAGCTTCTCTAGCTGAGTGTCAGCCGAAGTTCCGGTTTTCCAACGGCTCACCATGTCTTCACTATCAAAGGACGCGCTGCCTTTTCCAGCAGCCAGCAGATTATTCCTCGAGTCCTACCTTCCACCTATTAACCATGATCAAGCCGACAACTCTCAGTACCCTTTCACGACAGTCACATTCGCAACGTCTCTCGATTCCCAGCTCGCCCTCTTCCCTGGAACACAAACCGTTCTCTCTGGCCCTCAGTCGAAAGCAATGACACACTACCTTCGATCCCGGCACGATGCAATACTCATTGGTGTCGGTACAGCAGTGGCAGATAATCCTGGCCTGAACTGTCGGATCGAAGGGGTTGGTGGGTACGGTAGCCACGGGTTAGGGGGACAGCCACGGCCGATTGTCATTGATCCTCATGCGCGCTGGGATTTCACAGAAAAGAACAAGATATTCCAGCTGGCGAAGGAGGGTAAGGGGAGAGCGCCATATATTATCACTACGCTTTCGAATCCTCCTGCAGGGAAAGCAGCTCTTCTGGAGAAAGCTGGCGGCAAGTACATCACACTGGTACCAGGAGCAAGCAATGACAAGCTGGAATGGAGAGACATTCTCCAAGCTTTGAAAGCAGAAGGTTTACGGAGTGTTATGATTGAAGGCGGTGCGGCTGTCATAAATGCCCTGTTAGTCCCCGAATATTTTTCGGTCATTAGCTCAGTCATTGTCACTATTGCACCGACTTGGCTAGGAGAAGGAGGTGTGGTTGTATCGCCTCCTCGACGGACTGAAGAAGGCAGGGCAATTTCTGCCGCAAGGCTGAGGCATGTCCAGTGGCATCCATTTGGAGAGGATGTGGTGCTATGTGGAGACTTCCAAGACTCATGAGTTCCCTTCGTTGTAGACTCGTATCGTATATTCGTCTTTCTCGAGGTTTAAAGCAGGTAGGTACATTGCAACGTTCTGGAGAAATCAAGCACCCAGAGGATCTTCTGCATCAGATCAAGTCAAGAAGACAAGTGTGTTTAGTAGGACGTTGTAGTGGCACTGCTCTAGCTCTCGGTTACGAACAAAATGTCAAGTCACGCTACAAAAATGATCTCCTTTCCTTCAATTTCTTTATTTAGAGTCTCTTTTCCTTTTCGTAATTCCATAGCTTATGTCTCCCCAGAGCTTTTAACGGTTAAGTTACATTCTACTTCCCTTCATGTTCGTTTGATTCATACATTGATCATCTTCTTCAATCAGCTGAGTATTCGCAGTGTCCGATAGCACCGACTTCAGGGAGGATAAGACTATGCGGACCTTGCAGCATCTAAAGCCTTTATCGTTACATGGAAGACAAGTTCAAGATCAACAACCACTTGGAGGAGCGTCTGAGACTTGCTGAGCAAGAAGTATTGATGCAGAAAAAGACGATTCTTCGCAACCATGATCTCAAATCGAAGCTGAAAGAAGCCAACAACCTGTTGTCAGCATAGTGGGTAGCTTGTAGCAGCTTAGAGTTGCAGCATGTGCCTACAAAGCGCCTATAAAACACTACGAGATTTTGTGGCAGAATTCAAAGGAAGAATTCAGCAACGTAACTTGGCATCTGCACCAAAGACTTGACTTTCTCGGCCGCCATGTTGCGACATTGGATCTTCAACAGCAACTACAAAGCCAAAATGTCACGCACCAATTCTTGCAAAATTATAAGGAGCTTGTTGCACTTCACAGGAAACGTTGGGCCAAACTAGATGATCAGATGGAAGCAAGACGTCGCGCCGAAGACGATCTGAGGACTAGTGTTGCGGCTGTACGATGCAGCAGAAAAGAATTGCAAGGTCAATAATTCGATTCTGAGGACTGGAACACAACGGCATTCGCTAGCGGGGAGGCGAGACTTGAGGAGGTTCGCACCGGAAATGGAGAGAGTCTCCGCAACAACGAATCAGCTTGAGAATAAAGTTGAGGAGTGTAAAGCGAGATCACACGCTTCGCAAAGAGCTCCTCGAGCTCACAGGACGAATCCAGCAACCAGAAGGAATGATCACGACCGAGATGATGTTTTCGGAGAAAGATCTCCATCGGCTCCGCACCGCAATCCGGGCGGCTCAGCAGCAGAGAATCTCTTCCCCTTCGGAGCTCATTCAGGACACTGGTATCAGTGACAAAGATGAAGACGAGCTTCGCGAGTATCACACTCCAGGAGCTTTGACTGAAAACGATGCGGTACACGCCGACCTTTTACGAATTCGATTGTATCGCACATTTCAGCGACACAGAAGAGGAATTCTAGCTATCATCACCTCCAAAGGGATTCTTGTGACTGGCTTGACAGCTCTTGCATGTCTTTTTCTCTTCCAACACCCGCATCTGCACATGACAGTAGTTTCGAGCGCAAATTTTGAGCTCGCTGAATTTGGTCAATTGCTGGAAACTTATTATCTATTTCTGTATACAGCTGTCTACTGTATGGCTTTTATTCGTGTTGTGATGGGGAACTTTGTCATATTTTCACCGTCTTCATCAAAGTTGTTCGTGCCACTTTCGGGGATGTATTATACGATTTGTAATTATTACATTGTCGTTCTGGCTTTGAGGAAGGGGGGCATTGGGAAGGAGTGCAGAGCATCGGATCATTTGGGTGCATAGTGGGTTGGACTGTGGCATCTCGCAAGACATTAGGTACAAGGCCCAAAATCATAGGAGTGGGGGTCAAATTGGCTGGCGCTCTTGGATGCGCTGAGAGGTGTTGGCTTGCAGGAGAAGGAACCGGGATTAGATGATTCGGTATGAAAGTACGAGATCTAAGACAAGCCATGGCCATGGGATGACTTTTCAACACACAATGACATTTCATGAGAGCTACCTGACTGTCTTTCACAAGCGATGCTCACTTCTACTTCTACGTATTTTCCAATCGGACGAATATCCTCAAGAGGCTCGTCACCGATCAGAGGTCTAGAGCATGGGATTCCAAAATACGATCATATTTTATCACAGTTGTACACTGGGACAGGATCTCCAAGCAATGTAAATCTCCTGCAATACAACTTCGGAGGACATGGGAAGGTCCGTCCCTTGGTGTCACATCGACCTTCCAATGCAAATGTCAGGACAGAGAATCGATCCTTCGAGCATGGGTTTTTTTGATCCAGGAGCCAGGTTTGGAAGTTTCCAAGGATTGTGACGAAAATCAATACATCCATACATACTCTCCCCCTAACAGGTACTGCACTCTTATCTCTTTATCTTGTGAAAGCTGCACTTCCAGGGGTATCCAGCCTCCAGCTGGTGGCAGTAATTACTCCAAGACATTTACGTGAAGAATCACTGGCTGGCCATTGTGACCTAGAATCCAGACGTACCTTATCATTCAGCTCTAGCATCTGATAGAATCTACTTTGGGACTTAGATACGACTGCCGGAATCTTCAGCAATCTTGCCGTCTTGAACTTAAACCTCATCAAGCAAAGAGCAGCATTTATGAACCAAATTAAACAAGGTGATCGCCAAGTCTCGACTTGCTATCTCGACATCCTATGCAGTCTTCTCATTCGCCAATCCCCTCGCTTGCTTTTTCAGCAGTATCCGCTGTTCCTGCATGCAGTAGTTCACCATCATCGCAATCAGGAACGGTAGGGAAGCTTAGCTCCTGAGCAAAACGGGCTCCCGAACTCAAATAATTCTTCAGCCCGGTTCGTTGAGAGTAGTCTATTGTGTCTAAAGCTTAGCGCTGCATAAATAGCACGTCCGAGACGCCCCACCCACAATCTCGACCTGCCGAGGTTTTTCGGGGCTTTGTGGCGATCGAGCATGTGTGACGCAGGGGTCCCTCGGTGCGGTTTCCCGGACTGTGCTAGTGGACTGCTGGTATGGCTGATGCCATCCGATTGTGACGTGTGGAGTGGGATTTCATATGAAGGAGGATCGTGAAGAGGGGAAGATGATGATGAAGAAAGGCGGGGTATTCGGAGTAAGAGGTTGATTAAGATGCGGAGAACCTAGGAGGAGGAGCATCACAAGCTTTTCGTATCCATATTATTATATGGTAGAGAGGGGGCAAGGTTTTCAGCCACCCTCGGAAGTTGGATAGAGAAATGTTGGACTCCAAGTTTCAGGTGTGTCAAGGTAGTAATGATGATGCGAGATGATGATCCCATACAAAGTTTTTAAAGGTTGATTGCCATACATGTGCCAAGTTCTAAGTCTATCGTTCTAGCCTATTGTATATAGTAACATGTGGAATATTCCGACGCCGTCCATTGCTCATCAAAAGAACTTGAAAAAAAAAGTAGGAAAGGAAACCTCTTGCAGCTGTACTCGGGTATGCATGCCCGTCCGCTCGCCCCAACACCGTCTGAACTTTCAACAATCCCCTAGAGTGCATTGTGCACTGACTGGTAAACCAGCCTAGAAGAATCGAGTCGAATGGGAGAGTAAGGAAATCCCGTCTATAGATCTTGATATTGTGCTTTCGCATCCCATTCTCTGCGAGCCAATGCTGCAATGTGCGTGCATCCCAAATCCCAGCTTGGGAAATGCAACTTGCCGAGGACCACCCCCAGTAACCCAAAACCTAAATCCAGCTCCAACTCAACAATCTACGACTGTCAACCATGTCGTAGTTCATTTCTCCACTGTAGACATACCCACCGACTTTGTCGCCTCTCTCCTCGCTGGCGTGGTATCGTGTAGCTTGTATTGCATCAAATGAGAAATGATGCCGTGTTGATGTTGCCCCATAACGCCATGTCTAAGTTAAGTCTTCTTTCAAGCAGGTGCGGGAGCCGCTTTCACAACAGGTGCTGCGTCCTGGGCAGGTACAGCTTCAGAACCTGGTGCTGGAGCTGGTGCAGCTAGATCAACAGGTTTCTCCTCATCAGCCTTCTCCTCAGTTTTTCCCCCAACGACCTCTGCAGGAAGCAAAGCAGCAAGCGCTGCTTCAGGCAGAGGAGGAGCCGCGACAGGAGCTGCATCCAGTGGTGCCGCAGGATCAACTGCCACCAAAGGAGCTTGATCATCCTTTGGGGGAAGCTGGGGCCCAGCATCGAATTTCGGTTTCTCAGCTTCTTGCTTCTCGAGCATCTCGAGGAAGCGTGCCTGTTGATCTGCCTTCTCCTTTTCCAGAATATCGTTGGCCTTCTTGATCTCGATCATCTTGGCTTTGTCTTCCTCGGACAGACTCTCATAGGCGGCTGTGTTGACGTCCCACATTGCAACGCACTCTGCGTTCCAGTTGCACTTCTCGACTTCTCCATAGGCGGGGTGGGTATGTCTGGGGTGGGAAGATGGCCAACCAGATGCGTGGTATCGGTGCTTGACGAGCGCGAATCGCGAGTTGTGATTTCCGGAATCTGAGTGACCTTGGCCAGCGGCGAAAGCCTCGACATTGAGGACCAAAATTCCGCTGACAAGGACAGCTTCGTCCAAATTGTGGAAAGTGTCCCACTCAATGGTTTTGCCCTCTCGCATGCTCATCTCAGCAAGAGTAGCAATTGTGAAAGCAGAAGGACCGGTTCCAGTAAGAACATCGTCGAAATCGAGGGTGATCTCGGAAATTGGCTTGCCTTCCTTCTTGGCGATCTCGTTGAGCCAGTTCAAAATGCCGTCCACCAAACGCATCATGAGAGGATTTCCTGGTTTGCACATAAAAGTCCACTGGCAGAACGATTTTGATTTCTGGCCGAGAATTGGATGCGAGGCGAATTCCGGCTGGTCCACTTCGATACCAATGACGATATCCAATTCAGACTCTTGAAATCGTTTCGGAATCCATCGATCGATAGGCTTCAGATTCTCGACGTCGATATCCGCATAAACACCCCCTTCAACGTACATAACCAAATACCTCAACAGATCCGCCTTGATAATTCTGGCTGAGAGGGATCTGTACATCTCCACAATATCTGGGCGATTGATCCCCTCCGGGCCAAAATGTTGCTCCACATAATACAAGTCGTTGTTATCCGTCAACACCTCATATCTGTGTCCCGGATTCTTCGCCGTCCAAGTCCTGGCACGACTCAGATCCCGCTCCTCGAAAGCAAGAGCATCGACTTTCCACGTCTGCCAAATCTTCTTCGGAAAATGTGCAGGTTCTGCTGCGGATGCTGTGCTTCCCGACTTCGTTTTCCGAACAACAACATCGCGCTTAACATGACTTGCTCCAGATCCCACAAGGTCCAGGTTGGTTATAAGGATAATGAATACAATGAATGCGATGTAGAGGGGTAAACACCGCTGTACTTGTTTTGGTACGCGATTACCAAATGCGGTTTTCGTGGGTGACATCGCGGGCCTCATCGTGGGAGATAACCTTAACTTCGCTACCCTGAGCATGAGCAAAATTTTGAACGTGAAAGGAAAGAAGGAGAGTTGAGAAAGAATGTAATTGAGCTCAGAATCCCGGCATCACATCAAGCGGGGAGTGTAGATCGTCGACCTCATTAGGGGGAACTGCCGACCATATAAGAAATTTAATGAGCCTGACGATAGGATTCGTTTCGTGCTATTCTGCTAGTAGCTGGGATCTGCCACTGGACAGACGCCTCGAGCCACATGGCTGGCGATGTAAGAGCTCAAAAATCCACAAATACACCGCGGCTCCTTCAGTAGCTCTGGCCGACAAACATCTTCAGGGAAAAAGGGGGGCATGGCTGGACGCCAGGGAGGCCCGAGGCCCATGCAAGATCGACTCTGGGCCAGGAAAACACCCTAGGACGCGATGGATGCTGCAATTTGCTAATTGCCTTGGAACTAATAGAACTTCAAAAGGTTAGGGGTATTAGACTTTGCGCTATTACCGATAGTAGAGAGCGCCTACAGCTTCCGACCTAAGCCTACCAGATAACAGAGATGGCCGGTTGAAGGTTGTCGTCCGAACGATGCCTGTCTGGGCATGGGTAAGGGAGCGGGGGTGGGCTTGAAGATCGCTAACGTTCTGCAGCAGCTCCTCCCGTTCTTACAGGTTGTGATCAACGGGAGTGATACCAGGGGCGCTTTCTTCGAACCCAGGGGATAAATGCCATGTGAAGACCTCGCTTGAGGCAGAGATGACCAACCGCGTCGCGTGAAGGGGCAATGCAAATAACGTCGAAAACGGATATATCACCGCAAAACGGGATGGAAAATGAGCGACGCCACAGTACACAAAAGAGATGAGTTATTGAGAATTTCTGAAAGCTGAAAGACCCAGGTCCTCTGTGCCCCAACTAGGTCCAGTCCAGGAGTAGCTCACTGACTCTATTTTATCGAAGCTGAGCTAAGTGTCGAGCTCTACCTAGTACTACTAGTTGCGATAGGAGCCGAGCCGTTCAAATCTTTTTTCGGGAAGCCAAGTTTGGACGAAGCCAGATCCTCGAGAGCAGACATCGTGTGCGCGGCAGACAATCTGGTGAACGCGATCCGACGACAGTGATACCATGAGCTGATGAACAGAATAGCGATTGACTTCCTGGAATCTAGTGTTGTGCTACTGTATGGACTCATGGAGTCCCGATGGTGTTGCAATATGACGCTGTGGACGGACGTGACACCAGAAAAGGGGCAAAGAAACACTAGCCGCCTCGGCTACAGAACCGCGCTAGAACACTCAAGAAGCCAACAAATGCCTAGCGGTCCTTGGCTGGCTGAAGGTCGAATATCAATGGGGACTAATCACCATCACCATGATTTGTTTTGTTGCGCCACTTGTAAGGCAGAAGAAAGACCTCATAGAAGCTATGGCAGGGTTCACAGGAGAGAGCACGTCAACACAGGAAAGTCTCTTCTCTTCAGCGCTTCTTTTAAACAGATTTCCGTCGTCGCAAGACTGAAGCTTCTTGAGCTCCAGCCATAACGTACTCAGCGGTCAGGGGAGATCGTAAGAGGTCGGTCATCAAGGCACAATCGAATAAAGGTAAGCTGCAAAGTCCCAAAAGCACTCATCTTCTGCCTCATATTGTGCCTGCGACTCAATATCTGGAGCTCATCCAGTTCTATCTTGGCTTCATCTTTCGCACGATTACCATTGGAAAGAGGTCAGGTTGTTGACAGTGATTAAGCGAAGAAGAGGAGCAAATATTGACGAGCACTTGTCAACAGTGAACCGATTCAAGTTGATCAGGCTTCACCAGTCCGTTCCATTTATCGGTTATTGTTACGGTTATCATCATCAAAGGGAGCTTACATTCATGAATGCCACGCATCGTCCTGGTTCTACCGTTCATGCTTCACACGCTGGATGCTGCTGAACAGCGAACTGGAGCAGTGGTCTTATCACTTTTCTATTTGTTTTTGAGTTTTGCATTGTCCTCGATGATTTTCGTACTGCTTTAGAAGAGCATCTCAGTACTACCACCTGTTTGGAGCGAGAGAGAGAGCTTGGCAATGTGTTGATTTCCACTGAGACAATCAAAAAAGTAGTCAGCCGAGAGAAGGAACAACGTTGGGCACCTTCGAAATCATTGTGAATATCTGACACGGAAAACAAGACCAAGGCCCTGAGATCGATGGAGCCCAAGAGCTCAAGAGTGGGAGAACTCGAATCTTGAACCCCATACATTCCAAGCTAAGTCTTTGCGTCATGCGGGGGCTTGCTGACAAACGCTACAGTAGTTTTTTGAGACAAGGTACAACAACAGACTTGCTGCATATTCTCTTGGAGCGTTTTACGAAACCTATCAAAATTGTCAAATCTTGTGAAAAACTGTCAAATCCGTCAACATGCCAATTTGGATCATAACTGGTGCCAATCGTGGCCTGGGCCTGGAATTCGTCGCTCAGCTTTCCACCGACTCTTCAAACACAATCGTCGCCACAGTTCGGTCCCTCTCAAACGATCTTTCTGCTCTGAAATCTATCCAGACCCCAGCTCTCCACATCTTAGAATGCGATACTGGATCTCAGGAATCCATCCGCAAATTTGCCGAGAGTTTCTCGAAAACATTCGGTTCTGAGACAAAAGTCGATTTTCTGCTGAACAATGCCGGCATCAACTCAACTCCCGAGCAGACAAGTGAGACAATGACGCCTGATTCATTGACAAATCACATCACCGTCAACGTCATGGGTCCAGCCACAATGGTCCAGGTCCTGACGCCGCATCTTCAGAAGGGATCAGTAGTCATGAACATGACATCCGGTCTCGGCTCGCTTTCATACAATGCTAGCAAAGAGGTGAAGGAGGCGACTGTCTATTCGATTTCAAAGGCTGCGCTGAACATGTTGACTGTTCATCAAGCGGGCCAGTGGGAGGCAAGAGGGGTCAAGTTTTTGGCTATCGATCCGGGGTGGGTGAAGACGGATATGGGTGGGCCGAAAGCGGTGCTTGAGAAGGATGAGAGTATTGCTGGGATGTTGAAGTTGTTGAAGAGCAAAGACACGAAGTCGGGAGAGTATCTTGAGTATAATGGCTCCAAAAGGGAATGGTAATGTTGTAGGAGAACCATATACAATACCCTGGGACAGTGTGGTGAACATAATATTTCAGTCACTTGAGCTTCTATTATCTGTGTTAATGTTGGCGAGCCACTTAACGAGATTTTCTGACTTCCAAAAGTATGTCCAAAACCTCCTCTCAGTCTATACTCCCGCAGCATATTCCGCTCTCAGACTCAGCATGTACAAACACCATACTTCTATGTCGTTTACGACATCTTTGAAGGAGTGGAACAGGGGGTTTCTAGAAATTTGACGAACGATGAATGGATCCAAGAACATATTGGGGTCAACTCGCCATTGGAATTACAAAACAATCTCCATCGGTGGCTCGCGACTCAGACCATCAAAGTCCATGCTTGGAGTTCTAGGAAGGTGAAGTGACAAGTGGGCAAACTTTGATGTTTCACAACTAGACTCACCGTGATTGGGGTTTTCAAAAGGTTAGCTTTCTTTCTATGGAATATCCTCGTTGTTTAGATGTCAAAAAATGACTCCAAAGAAGTATCAATGAGCCTCTATATCTCAAGTTCCCTGATTTTCCCAGCTCTGACTCCCTCATTCATGGAGTGCTGTGGTAAGGGACGGAATATTGGCCAATCCAGGCTATTGGATAGAAATAAGCTGTGATAATGATCGAAGGAATAATATCTAAAGCCACTTGGAACTATTGATCTTGATCAGATAATGATTGGATTTCGAAGACATGTGAAGAAAAACATCCACGAGAGAAAGACATTAATGCCTCAGGCCACCAAACAACCCCGCGAACAATTGGATGTCAATCCTGCAAGTTGAAGCCCGCGATCGGCCAGACATCGAAATTTCTCCACGACAGCTGTGACTCCAAACTATCTGATCTTCATAAAGTTTCTTTCTCCTCAACAAATCGCCTCTCTCAATAACTCCATTGAATCTCCCAAATATCAAACATGGCACCTGAATTCCCCACGAAGAAATGCGGTATGTCAATTGCACTTTTCTTCCAACTTCTAGAGAGAAAATTACCCCGCCATTTCACCCAATTCCACCACTCAATCCAGATAGCTAACTCAAAGAACCACAGGTGTACTAGGCTGCACAGGGTCCGTCGGCCAGCGCTTCATCCTACTCCTCGCACAACACCCACACTTCGTTCTACACGCCGTCGGCGCTTCCTCAAGATCCGCGGGCAAGAAGTACAAGGATGCCGTCAAGTGGAAGCAGGCCTTCCCGATGGGCAAGCATGTCGAGGACTTGGTGATCAAGGAGTGCAAGGCGAGCGAGTTTGCAGATTGTGATATTGTGTTTAGTGGTTTGGACGCTGATGTTGCGGGGGATATTGGTTTGTTGCCCTTTACCTCGATTACATGTTACTTCTTTTCTAAAATATTTGAGGGAGGGTGCTAAAGTACTTGACATTGGCATTGAATATGAAGCTAGAACCATACTGACCTCTTTGATCCAACAGAAATGGAGTTCCTCAAAGCCGAATTAGCAGTCTTCTCCAACGCAAAGAACTACCGTCGTGCACCCCTCGTCCCCCTCGTCGTACCGACAGTCAACCTCCCTCACTTCGATGTCATCCCGCACCAGCGGAAACAATACAACCTGAAGAAAGGCTTTCTGGTGTGCAACTCCAACTGTGCCGTCATTGGCATAGTGATCCCCTTCGCCGCCATCCAAAAGGCATTCGGACCAGTCGATCAGGTCAGCGTGGTTACCATGCAAGCCGTCTCCGGCGCGGGGTACCCCGGTGTCAGCAGTATGGACATCTTGGACAACGTCGTCCCGTTCATATCCGGCGAGGAAGATAAGCTCGAGACCGAGGCGCAGAAGATATTAGGGAGTGTGAACGCGGATGTGACTGGGTTCAGCGACCAGTCGGACCTGAAGATCTCAGCGGCGTGCAACAGGGTCGCGGTGCTAGATGGACATATGGCTTGCGTGTCGTTGAGGTTCAAATATAGAGACGGGCCGAGACCGACGGCGGAGCAGGTGAAGAAGGCGATGAGGGAGTATGTTAGTGAGGCCAATACACTGGGTTGTCCGTCTGCTCCTGAGCCGGCCATTATGGTTATGGAGGAGGCGGATAGACCACAGCCTAGATTGGACAGGAATACTGGGAATGGTTATACGGTCAGTGTTGGAAGGGTCAGGGAGGATGAGAGTGGGATCTTTGATTTGAAGTTTGTTGCCTTGAGCCATAATAGTGAGTGCTTCTTTCCGTTCATCCATTCCTTTGCCTTTGGTGCTGGATAGTGGTCGCTAATAGTTGGAATAGCTGTCATCGGTGCAGCGGGAAGCTCGATATTGAATGCTGAGGCAGCGGTTTTGAAAGGATATGTATGAGTTGTGGGTTTGAATGTGGCAGGACGGGTGTAAAATACACGGCATCGTGCAAAAGCTGTAGGCGTCAAAACGATAGATCTTTATGACTACTTTCTAATGTCGAAGTGATTCTTCGATTCTCCTTAACTGCGATCACTAAGGGGACACTGACGTTGAGGGATAAACACGACTTAAAATACAATACATATCATCGTAGCCCGTCCACTCCTCAACAGTAGATTTACATACTGTAAGCGGGAGTGAAGACATGCGGATGCTGAAAAGGATATTTTGAGCCACGGCAAGAGATGACGAAGAGGTGAAAAGCGGTCAAGTAGACACTTATGAACGAGATGGACTTTGAGGTAGTGGAAAGGACAACTCGATTCGATTGTCGATCAAGAGATAGATAATGATACTGAGACTTAATTGGATTGTATTTTCTTAGTTGCTGATTGTGTAACCCATGGTTAAAAGGATGGTAATTCAAAACACAATGCAAGGACTCATTAACAGACGATGAGCTATGTGATGTCCCACTTGCAAATGTACACAAGGAGCGCTGGACTACCCATTTCCCATCATTTTCGAGTCCTGCAAAATTAAATGGTATTTCGAAATGATCACAATGTCCTTCTATCAATCCAAATATATTGACTCTAGTTCAATGGTCTCTATGGTTTTGAGATTAAGAGACTCTAATCTGGCTCGCTTAATACTTCTCAAACCCAACATCTTCCAACTTCGCAGCCTTCCCCTCCACCTCTTCGCCCATGTCGCGCGCGTACTTCTCTAATTTCTCACGGAGCACTTCGTCGTTTGTGGCAATTATACGGGCCGCCAGAAGGGCGGCATTGATCTGCAGTTGGACGTATGTGTGAGCGAATTGAACCTGCAATATTGACGCGGGGAGAAAGATGGGGAGGGAAGAAAGAAGCTTACGGAATTATTGATGGCGACAGTAGCCACCGGCACACCCCTCGGCATCTGGACAATACTGAGCAAGCTGTCCATCCCGTCTAATGTGCTACCCTTCACGGGAACGCCGATTACAGGTAGCGGTGTGCTGGCTGCGATCATGCCGGGTAGATGAGCGGCTCCGCCGGCGGCAGCGATGATGACTTTGAAGCCTCTTGAGACGGCGGACTCGGCGAAGGCGGTCATGCGGTGGGGTGTGCGGTGCGCGGATGTGATGGTTACGTGGTATGGGATGTTGAAGGTTTCGAGGAGGGCGAGGCCTGGTTTGAGGACTGGTAGGTCGGAGTCGGAACCCATTGTTATGGCGACTAGGGGTTGGTTGTCGGTAGTGTTGGTGGCTGAAGATGTTGGAGGTGGAGAAATGCCTTTTCTTTCGGCACGGATGGAGTCCGTGAGGGTGATGAGGGGGTTGATGACATTCTCGGCTGGTTGACTTTGTTAAGACTTTGACAGGGTTAAAGGAAATTTATGGAGGACTTACCCTGTGCCATGGATGTGCCAATAACTGTAATGTGTCCAATCTTCCTGGCTGGTTTCGATTCCTTGCCGTACATGTGTAAAGAAGCTGTTGGTATTGCCACAGCCTTCTTCATCAAATCTTCGTGGGCATCGTTGGAGGCTCCACCGAGGATATTCAGCATGATGGTTGCTGGGAACATTGATGGGATTTTTGACATCTGGGGAAAGATGCCGAGGATGGAAAGGAGTTGAGATTTGTACTGGGACATAGTTGGGCATGCCTCAATTGTGTAATGTCCCGAATTGTGTGGCCGACTAGGAGGGGTAAGTATATCTCTGCTAAGGGAAAGGATTGGACTTACGGTGCGATTTCATTGACAATCAAACGATCTGTATATGTCAGAACATTGTACCTTTTAAAGAACTAGAAGACGTACCATCCTCCAAGAGGAACAATTCTACACCGAATACACCTTTCCCCCACAAGCTTCCTACTGCTTTCCGAGCTAGTTCTTGAGCTTGGTCCTGTATCGAAGAGGAGACTCCACGAGCTGGAGCATAGACTAATTTGCATATGCTATCCTCGTGTATTGTCTCAACAACGGGATAGACAGTAGTGCCCTTCCCCTCTGTAGAAACACCATCTTCGGTCTTCACGACCATCACAGCAAGTTCCATCTTGAAGTTGGCCCATTTCTCGGCGTAGAGATCCCGGTCCTTCAAAACGGTCAACGCCTCTTTGATATCGGAGGCAGATTTGACAGGGTAATTGCCCCGTCCATCATAGGCATCTTTCCTAGCTTTCAACATGAACGGGTAACCAAAGTCTCGTCCAAAGTCCTGCAGGTCTTTCTCGCCCGATCCAACAGCTCTAGATATCGCAGTATGGATACCATTCTTAGTCAAATGGTCTTTTTGGAGGTATTTATCCTGGATTGTCCGAATCGTCTTCCAGCTAGGCTGAACTTCCACCTTTTTTGTGGTCTTTTTACCGTCGTCTCCTACGGTCTCGACGCCCTTCTCTGCAATCTCCTCCAGTATGTGCGTGTCGACGTGCTCGATTTCGACTGTAAGTATGTCTACTTTCCTGGCTAGTTCGCGTATCTTCTCAGGGTCGATGAAGGATCCATTCACCTAGGTAATAGGCTTGTCAACGGCTGCCATGTCGAGAGCATCTTAAGACCTGCAGAAACGGGGTTGTCACCACTTACATGCGAGACCTTCGCATTTACTTGCTTCGCTGGTGAGTTTTCCGCGTCCAATATGGTCACCGAGATGCCCAGGGGATTGGCAGCTTCACAGAGCATTTGCCCAAGCTGCCCACCCCCGAGTAGTCCAACCCTCCGGTCCATTATGAGGATGGATGCGGGCGAAGAATCGCAACAAGAATAGAAATGGCGAGACCTATCAATTGGCGGTGCGCAGGCTGTCAGAACTTCACAGTGCGATCGCGACCTCAGCTCTGAATTTGATTGGAATCTGAAGATGGTATTCTTATTCGATAGGTATTGTACATGATTGTGCGTGCTTGACTGAGAGTTCTAAATTTTTTGAAAACAGACGACGCTAGACAGATAATCGAGCGGAGCCGCAGAAAATCAAAAGCGTGACTGATGAGGGAAACGTTCAATTCTTCTTGTACTCATACGGACGGTCGGTACTGTATCTACCTTTGTGAAATTCCGTGATGCTTGATAATAGGCTTTACTCTTTCGTGAAAAGCCAGGAGAGGTTGAGGTTGGACCCTCGCAGTTTTGGTTGTAGCGGAGGCCCGTAGGTTATCTATCGCCTTATCATTCGTTTCGGCCCTGGCGTCCCCCTTACAGAAGAGAACGGACCTTGCAGCGCCGCTCGCTCCTCAAGGTGTGACTTCCAGCCCGTCAGCCCGCCCTTCCGGAAGGTGGGTGGAACAAGTGAATCGAATCTAATCGAATCGAGGAGTACTTTGAGAATGGTCAGTTTCAGTTTCATATCCATCGTGCGGCGTTGCATTCGTATGATTCGTATGATTCGTGTAACTTTAGACCGAGTCTCTCCACCCGGAATGGAGCATCTCCAAAGTACAGAGTCTAGAATTGACGAAGCTCTCCAGGTAAGTTTGGTGCCGTATCAGACAAGAATTCATTGACTCGTCTCCTCTCGGAGGACGTAGGTAGCAGGTACTCCTGTTACTGTACTTCCGTACCTGTACATGTATCACTGCAGCAAGGCACGACGATCTCAAATTCCTCACATCGCACTATAAAAGGTCATTTCCGCCAATCGCAATATGGCTGCATCTCGAATTGTCCCAAGGTCATACAGAAGTTTCTCCTAGACTCTTCGAGCGGCTCTGGCCCTCGGGGGACTCAAGGGATATGATGGAAGTAAAAATGGAGGTAATATGGAAAAATTAGTATATTGGTTAACCCCTTTTTCCGGGCCTCCCTTCCCCCTTGCCCCTATCTCCTTGCAGTCCTCGCCAGCCATGCTCCGTGCGGGAGTGATCAAACCACCTCGTCAACCTCGTTCGTTAACCTCGAGCCCGGATAAATTTAGCAAGGACTCGAGGAGGCGAAGGGGTTGCATTGCGTGAACGCTAACCTAAAAGAGGAAGGCGCAAGTCTGGGCACTCAGCTCCCGTCAGCTTCGCCTAAACGTGTCCTTAACATAAAGCCAGATCTCCTCCCACCTCGACGACAAAGCATCTCTCACACAAACCACTATCACGAGCCGTTCCTCCTCCTCCTCCGCCCCTCCCTACCTCTCTCCTCATTTCTCATTGGGTCTGTCACTCCCAAACGGCAGCCTGTTTTCTTTGACTCATCTCCTTCCAAAGAGGCCACCTTTCCAGTTCACTATGGGCGAGGTCATACTGTACAACTAGTACCACATCCTGACCTCACCCCGAACGCCCTCCACAGTCTCTATCAACCACATACCCGGGACCAGCGATCACATCTGCAGACGCTGAAACCACCATCTATCAACATCGCCATCCAATACACCACGATGTCGGGCTCACCACATATCAAATTCGAGCATTCACCAGCGGACAGCCTTGCTGACAGTTTTGTCTCAACACCCCACACCGCATATCCTTCTCTCTTCCACCCAAACGACACCATGGATCCATCCGAGGTCATGACTCCCCAGTCATTTGATGACGAGAGCATGTTCGGCGGATCAATGAACGGAGGAAGTGTAGCTGGAACTCCAGCGCCAGAGAAGAAGCCTGTCAAGAAGAGGAAATCCTGGGGCCAACAGCTCCCAGAGCCAAAGACAAACCTCCCACCTAGGTACATACTCGACAAGAAATTCACGATCGTAGACCAATCGGCTAACCCGCTTTCTAGGAAACGAGCCAAAACTGAAGATGAAAAGGAGCAACGACGAGTGGAGAGAGTCCTACGCAATCGCCGTGCAGCTCAATCGTCGAGGGAGCGCAAGCGTCAAGAAGTCGAGGCTCTCGAGGCACAGAAGCTCGCTGTCGAACAAACAAACCAAGATCTCATGAGACGATTGGCCGACGCGGAGGCAAAGAATGCCATCCTCGAGCGCCAATTGGAACAAATGAGCGGTGGTATGAATGCCTTTCATTCATCATCAGTTGCCTCATCCCCAGGAGCCTCCGAGCAACTACGCCAAACACCCAGACCATCCATCACCTTCTCACAAAACCTCTTCGGTCCAAGAGATGCTGACCCACAACCAATCAGCACACAATCTCTTGTCGATTCTCAAGTAGTTCAAACCGTCAATCCCGCCTCTCTATCCCCAGAGATGGGACCTGTCGTCGACTCCACTTCCAACGCCAATTCTTCCGACTTGACACAACATCCTGCCGCGATGTTGTGCGACCTGCCGTGTCAGTCGGAAGAGCCCCGGCCCTGGATGGATTCGACCTCAACGGCTTCGATCTCTCACATCTTAGCAATAACACTCATGATCAATATGGGTACGAAAGCTATTTGGACCTTCCTGCAACCTCTGAATCAGATCTTGACTTCCTTAACAACCGGGTCCTACCTGCCGCCAACCAGTTCGATCATTTCTTTGATAATTTGGCTCACAACAACGACGGCGTCTTTGAAGACAGCCACTTCGACGAGTTCCTCAACCACGACGACCAGCCTGCGCCCGAGATTCAGTCTTCGGATTCGCTTGCTGAGAAGACTGCTAGCCTGCAACCCCCATTTGGCGCGTCCACTTTCGGATGCGACGATGGTAGTAATGCGGTTAGCGTCTGAACAGCAGCTCCGTGACTGTCTTTCCACTGTAGATGCGAGTCGTCTTGAGACCAGGGATTCGGCGAGTGTGGAAACACTCATGACGTTACTTTGGGCGATCCGTGTTATCGAAAGGGAGAACAAACTGGAAGCACCAAAGCTGGACGCGGCTGCGGTGGCAAGACAGTCGGTGGAGTTGGATAGTCTGTTCAGACTTGGAGAGCAGCAGAAAGGAGTTTCGTTTGTCTCGCATGGAAGGGAAGTGGACATGGGCCACGAGCAAAAGTCCTTGGATCACTGGCGTACGGCGTTCAAACATGATCGGCCTTGAATCTTAGCGAAGGAATCATCGGGCTTTCTCATTGCCGTGTACACCAGATGTAACAATTGCCAATGCAATGCTTTTATGCCATATAATCATGATGTCTTATTTTCGATGCAGTGATGGCCTCTTCGCACATCTTCGGAAGTGAGTATGACTTTTGAGGTAGGTACAGTAAGATAAGCCCGCTCGAAATAGAAGGTGCTACTGACTAGCTGTCTTCCGAAGTCACGTCAAGTGCAGTAGTCCGCAAGTAAAAGAGTTGCAGAGGAGGAGCAATCCCCCAGAAATCGAGTATTGATAAGTTCTGATCATATCACCGTACATAGAAATTCACTTCGCACAGTTTGTTGCACTCCGTGGTGCCGTAGAACGTGTCCAGCCACAAGCTATCCGGATCAACAGTATAAGTTAACTTTATGTCACAAGATTACCTAAGGCTGGCTGATCTCACCACGGAACTCCGTCCCGACCGCGAGAGTGCTGCACGACACTTCCACACCTCACGGAATACGGACCAGCATTTCCATCAGTCAATCGCATCAATCATATCGTCAATCTGAGACCTGACCTCTTGCTTGTATATCCAGCACTCCGTTACTTTGCCCAGCCTCCCGTCGTGCCCCCTTTTTGCATCGATTCCTCTTGACTCCAGCTGCGGATCTCTTAGCTGGTGGGACCACGCAGCAGCCGCCCCATCTCCTCCCCCCACAGCTTGTCCATCAAGCATAGAGTATTGCAAACCAACAAACCCTACCTTCCCCACCGACTCGACCGCATTATTTCCTAGCACGGGCATACGAACGCCCGCCGTGCATCAGCGTCCAGCGTAGTCAGTCCTGTAGTACTCCTTCTGACCTCACTCACAAACGCCGTTTACCGACCCGAGGAGCCCATCCTATTTCGCAATCGATGAGCCTCGCGTCAAACCCACCATCTTCTGGTGGCCCATCTTCGGCTGCCGCACAGCAACGGACCCAGACATTGAAAAGGAGCGTCCAGCAGGCCTTTGACGGTATTCAGCCTTCTCTCGTAGCATCTTCGTTGTGTTGCTGTGCTTCTACTCATAGTTCTATCTGTGTGCATGTTGCTCGCTTCTCTTGATGCTTTCGTCCTACTTCGTCATTCTGGTTCTATTTTCGACAGTCGAGGCTGAGGTCATCTGACCCCCCCTCTTGAAGCATCTTTATTTCAATGTTTCCAGCCAGGCGACCTCCATTCCGTGTGTGCTCTTGCTTCTGCCATGGATTGTTACTGATATGAAGGATAGACCCAGCAGATCGTGGCTTTGGCCCCAATGTGGGATATCAGAGCAAAGTTCGGGTTATAGACCGCTATAAGGTCATCGGCTTCATCAGCAGTGGCACTTATGGACGAGTTTACAAGGCCGTGGGCCGTCATGGTCAGACTGGGGAGTTTGCCATCAAGAAGTTCAAGCCTGGTATGTATCACCCGCGTAGTCCTGAGACGGCATGCTAAGTCGTTGTCCAGATAAGGAAGGCGAGCAAATCCAGTATACCGGAATCTCCCAATCAGCCGTAAGAGAGATGGCTTTGTGTTCTGAGCTCAGCCACATCAATGTTATCAGACTGATTGAGATTATCTTGGAAGACAAGTGTATCTTCATGGTGTTCGAGTATGCGGAGCATGACTTACTTCAAATTATTCATCATCATACTCAACCTACGCGGCATCCAATACCACCCTCAACAGTCAAATCTATCATGTTTCAACTATTAAATGGATGCCAATATCTACACGCCAATTGGGTTTTGCATCGAGATCTCAAGCCAGCCAACATCATGGTAACCTCAAGTGGCGAGGTCCGCATCGGAGATCTCGGCTTAGCACGACTGTTCCATAAGCCATTACACAGCCTGTTCTCTGGCGACAAAGTCGTCGTCACCATCTGGTACCGAGCTCCGGAATTACTCTTAGGATCGAGACATTACACGCCCGCCATCGACATGTGGGCTATTGGCTGCATATTTGCTGAGCTCCTTTCGCTGCGACCAATCTTCAAAGGCGAGGAGGCGAAAATGGACAGCAAGAAGACAGTACCTTTCCAACGAAACCAGATGCAAAAGATCGTGGAGATTATGGGCATACCAACAAAAGATAAATGGCCTCATCTAGTCAACATGCCCGAATACAATCAACTGAGTACTCTCTCGAGTTCACACTCGAAATCCGGATCAAATCTCGAGAAGTGGTACTACGCCACCATCAACGCGCACGGCGGCACTAACGCTCCTTCGTCCAACGCCTCCCTCGGTGTAGAAGGCTACAAATTGCTATCGTCTCTCCTCGAATACGACCCCGAGCGACGTCTCACTGCCCAGCAGGCACTCCAGCACCCTTTCTTCAGTACAGGCGATAAAGTCAGCAGTAACTGTTTCGAGGGTATCAAGGCGGAATATCCGCATAGGAGAGTCAGTCAGGATGATAATGATATCCGGACGAGCAGCCTGCCTGGTACGAAACGGAGTGGCTTGCCGGACGACACGAGGCCTATGAAGAGGCTGAAGGAATGATGTGTCGTCCATGCCTGACACGAACTCGCCTCATGATGTGCCGGTGTGCCTAGATCCATTTGTATGGATGCCCTTGACTGGGCCCACAGACAGCCTCGGCATCTGAGAATGATGCTCAATCGACACATCGTTCTGCGTGGGTAGACGCTTTGGCACAGGCAGCGGCGGCCTCTACCTCAGAACAGGTCATGTTCGTCGCCCATCGACACGTCAATATTACACGGCTGTCTAATGCTAGAAACCATAAGAGATTCTCTACGGTTCTGACAGACCTCATCAAGGCGTCTCGTGCAGGACGTGGCGACGACTGGGAGGCGCTGTATGCTCTAGTTCTGTCTTTTGAAGTCATTGACCGATACTCTTTCAACCTGTCAACGGAATATTATTTCTGTTTCATTCCAAATGACCTTAAAGAGAGTGTTTCGATGTACTGGTTCAGACCATGCTGTTTGGCCAGTCACCAAGGTGGAAAGTTAGAGTTGGTCTATGGTAGTGTTCACTACAATACAGTTAACCTTATCTGACAGTATGAGATGAATCAATTTTATCAGTGTGACATTTTATTTCGATTTACCAATTACTGTTTTGTCTCTTCCTAGAGCTAGTTACGTTGCTCTGAAACGGCTGAGCGTTCCCAGACATTTGAATTCTCGCAAAGAGATCGAAACGACAGTTCGAACAATGCAATCGACCGTGAGATTAAAATTGTCTTTTATGCCAAAGGAAATGTTGAGACGTAAAGTAAAGTTTGTTCTGGTGCTATCGGTGGTCTATGATCCCGAGGCCAATGATTCTGACCTGGTGGCGTCCGTTCGCAGTTTCGCGCTTTTGGGCCTCGCTCCCAATTTTCTTAAGTCTTCAAGGCTCGCACGACTTTTCCCTTTCATCCCTCACTCAATAATGACATAGAGAAGAAGCATTACCGCCTCACTTCCGGAGCAGAAGCCCTTTCGGTTCATTCCGGCGTACGAGTTGCGTGGCCGCACATTTCGTTGGTCCACAACGGACGAGCATCACAGCTGCGCGGCACCAGGCCTCCTGTTGGGCCATTTGACAAACGTCGCAGAATCCGCAGATGTGAATAGTGCCGAATTAGTCGTACTAAGGCAAGTAACTGTCTGGCTTGATTTTCAGGATACCTATCCAAATACCTATAAGGCTGATTTCGGCTGACTTCGGCCGACCTCATTCAGTGTGTCGGCGGCAGGCCGTGTAACGTCTGCGAGTCGCGGTCCACTCGGTGTGAGAATCAAAAGCCCCATGGAGAGACACAAGCTGTTGTTGTACACCGTAGGACAGCAGCAGGAGCACCGTTACCATCCATTGCCCGCCTCCAAGGCCCAAATCTCAAGCGAGGGCCACGGTTGATTATGTCAAACTGGCATATCAAGTCATTGGGCGTGGCTCTTCTCCCTGGACGCACCCATTCGCTTCATGCGACTTTCTGCGCCTGGTTAGGAATAATGAGAATGTCGGCCATGCTGTAGTAGCGATTGAAGCCGTTGTGCTGGCCCACACCGAACCTACGGCTTGCTATTCTAGGGAGATAGATCTGGTGTATTCCATACAGCGGAATCTGTATGCCAAGTATCTAGCTCGGGTCAAACACACGGATGCCCATCGTGACTCTTCACTTCTTCCGCTCACCATTTTACTATGTCTCTTACAGGTATGACACGTAGCTTTACAAGATATTTCTGAAACATACTGATTGCGTTTAGTTGATGACTGCTGAGTCGACAACATATCTCTCCATATACTAGACGAGTTCACCACTCATGTTGTAACACCAAGAGGGCCGGAAATGTACTCAGCAGACCCTCGAAAAAGGCTTCCTTCCAATCTATAGATTCCTCCAGGTACTGGGCGCTCTACAGCGCGACCAGAGCACCAAAATAGCAGACTGGGGCTGGCAACCAACGATCTCCGAACCCGGCCAACTTGTACTCGGCAGTGGATCCCGCCAGTTAAAGGACCCTTTTTATCGATCTGTATCCATGCTGCCAAGTTCGCAGAGCTCAATGTCGCGTAAGTAGCTCCCCATAACAAGGTACCAAAAGCCGCACCAAATCAACTCATCTCTATATTCCAGTGACCAAGCCTGGATTCAGGAGGAAGAGATATGCTTCTCTGAAGTCCACTCTTACTCCGCCCATCTTGACAGAGGCCGAGGCATAATCTGTCAAGCTCAACAACTTATGGAGCAAGTCTCACAGCTGGAACGCAACTCCTTCAGACCTCAATGCACACAGCCCGATCTCAACGACCTGATATCTGCCAACTGCCTCATCCTAAAAATCAGCATCCTACGCATATGCTCCCACCCCGCCTGGCAGAACGACTCCCTCCCCCTTCCGCCCTCTCTCTTCGAATCCAGAATTCAAGAGTACGCAACTTCCGCTCTCGACCATCTCGAGAAGAGGATTGGAGGTCAGTCAGGGCTGGAAGCCGTCGCTTACCTGTCACATCTCATGGCGCTAGTGCTGGAGATTGGGGATGTGGATGGGAGAGGAAGGGTGCTGAGGCTGCTGGAGAGGATTAGGGGGATGGGGTTTAAGGTCGCGAAGATGTGTTTGGTGGATGCGGGGTTGGTTTGGGAGACTTTTGGGCCACGAGTTGAGACTGGGAAGTCTTGATGATGATGCTGCTCCTACTTTTGTGAGGCGGCTCTGGTCATGCATATCTGAACCTATTGAATGTATGCTGAGGACTTGATAATCAGATGGAGAATGGATTTGCCGAGATTCGAAAATTCGCTTTGCGTGGTGCGGTGATGGCACACTGGCTGAGAAGAACCAGTCGGACCACGGAGACAGCTAGGAGAATGCAGTATCTAATTTGAAGATCCATATAAAATAGATGATTCATTCCTTTCTGATTACAGAAGCAGCAATCTCTTAGTCTATGCTTCCACCGTTTATAGCACATATACAGTCAATTGAAGCCAGCAACGAGGAAGTTTTTGGTTTCTCGACCGAAATTCGTCCTTCCAAGGGCTACACCATTCACGATTTCAAAATTCTTACATGAAGAATTATCAGGCCCTCAGCTCGCAAACCAATTCTGTCTGTTTGTGCCCCGCCACGATCCTCACAACAAACCAACCGAGTCAAGCAGTGGTGAAACACGTCCATCTACCCGGATCGCGCGGTCTATTCCGGATTGAGACAACTAAGTTCAACAGACTCTGCGAGGGACCTGCCGACAATGAAAAAGTTCATCTGATTCCTTCGTATGGTAGCCACTGATAGAGAAGAATACGGTGAGTTTCTCCGTTGGTGTTTTTCTGTTTTTGGTTCGGCCGATGCCTGCTTAGCTGGATACCATATTGGCGGGCCCGTATACAATGCCGGGTTGATCTCACGGGAGAGATTGGTGACCGAAATTTCCGGACCTGTGTGAGGGAGGCCATGACGTTCGTAGAAAAAGTAGACTTTGTGTATTGTTGATATTTAAGAGGGATTTAATATATCCTTCAACGATCTTTGTTGGGAAAGACGGAGGCATTCTCTTCTGATTCTACTGAAACGGCCTCTTGCTCAATTTCTTACTCGCCCATTTCATTTCCATCTCGCAACAGATTAACTTCAGATCCAATATCAAAATTTTCCTTATCTAACTGGTTTTCCCACCGAAATCTTCACATCGCCATGTCGCAACAGTGTAAAGGTAAGCACCACTCCACCCCCATTTCTCATCTCTCCACACCACACACTCCCCTTCAAATCTCATCCTCATCCCCTCCCCTCAACTCCCCAACGGCAACCCAACTAAACCCTCAACTCACAGCCCTAACAACGCCCTCCACCCTCTGGGACTTCTGCCCCTCCCTCCCAGCATCCTACATTCTCCTCGCCGCGTTCACCATCGCCACCCTCGCACACGCCTTCCAAGCCATCCGCTACCGCAAACCGTACTGCTGGATCCTCGTCATCAGCGGCTTGCTGCAGGCTGCTGCGTATCTGCTGCGTGTATTGAGTATCCTGCATCCGGCGAGCTTGGGGTTGTATGCTGGGTGGTTTGTTTTGATTTTGGTGAGTGGGGTTTTACTTTTTCGAAGGCTGTGATATTTGGTGTGCTTTGGTTTGGTTTGGTTTGGATAGGATTGTATTTTTTGGGTTCTGAAATTTCGATTCGCTAATTGGGGAGCGAGGAGTAGATCGCGCCAATTTGGACAAATGCTTTTGTGTATATGGTGTTGGGGAGGATGGTGTGGAATTTCACCGAGGATGGGAAATTACTTGGCTTGATGGCCTGGCGACTGGGGAAACTATTTGTGGTGTTGGATATTGTATAAGTGATGACATCCAGCTACGTTTTCTTTTCATAATTTCTCTCCATACTAGTGATTTGATATGCTATGTTGCTGACCCACACTTTCAGGGCGGCAATTATCCAGATCTGGGGCGCGGGTACAGCGTCAGATGCTCATTCGCCACAGGCGACGATCCTACGAGGTATGCTCTAGCTCTGGAAAGCAAATTTCAAGAGATAATGCCTGTCTTTGGCTCTTTAGCAGTTTGGTTAACAACCTTGGGCTTATACAGGTCTACATATCTAACTGGCAGGGATAGGCTTCCAGCTCCTCTTCATCTGCGTTTTCCTCTTCTTCGCCGTCCACTTGTACCAAAAGATGGGCCACAACACCAGGACTAGCAAATCCAAGCCGCTCTCAATCACCAAGTCTGGAGCGGAAGGAAATAAACCATTCTTGCTGCTATATGTAATGTACATAGCAGTCTTCCTCATAGGTGTAAGCATTTTTGTTAAGTATCTCCATCTAAATGTACCCAGCACAACTTCCCGGCTTTAGCTAACCGCACCCTGACATCCAGGCACGTATCATCTTTCGTCTCGTCGAGTACGCAGGTGGTCTTAACAGCGCTATTCCACGCCACGGGGTGTATCAATACTGTCTTGACTCGCTGCTTATGCTTATTGGGTCGACGTTGTTTAATGTCGTGCATCCTGGTAATGTTATGCCAGGGAAGCGGGGAGATATGCCGAGCAGGAAGGAGAGGAAGATGGTTGGGAAGAGGGGGTCTGGTGGGAGTGGAATATTAATGGAGGGGACGGTTGAGAGTGGTGTGTAGGTTTCTACAGTGTGGTATGGGGAGTACAACGTTGACGTGAGTATCGCGAAAGGCTGTCGGTGGATCGGTTAATAGATAGAAATAGGGGCGAGGAGATAATAGCTGTGTGATTTGATTTGCTTTAGAGGTTGTACATAGGGCACACCCGCTTTTCAGGCGTCAGAGATAAGGGTGTTGGTGTAAACAATAGAATAGCTAAGCGAGTTCGATTCGCCTGTCCAAGGTTCTGTTCTGCGCCACAAAATCTTTCATCAATTGACATCGACTTGATATATTATTCCATCCATACCATCTCGAAATTTCAAGAACTGACAAATGTGGTCAGTCCCGCGCTTTTAAGACCCTCTCAGAACCTCTTAAGTCGTCGCTGACGACGGCGCGAGCTCAAGGCGAGAACCAGACTAAAAAGCTAATTTCTTGTCACGCAAGATGCATGTTTTCAATTACACGATACACGATCTGAGGTACATGCCATTTCCAAGATAATTATAAACTACCAATCGAACGTTAAATCAATGAACATGAATATACCATGCCGTCACCACTGTGTAGAACATTTCGTCCAATAAGACTGCCCCCTTTACATAACGTTCAGATTCACGTGGTCAGGCTTGGCAATGCTGACAATATCACCTCCGTTTTGACTGACGTTCTGTCATCACGACCACTTAAGCATCTTGCCTCTTCAGATATATATGATCATTATCTCAGTATTCAAGAAGTACATTTCATGCTAATTCTGTCTTGAAGTTACTTTGTTATCAAGGTGCACACGGATACACGCTCCGCAGACGCGCGCAGGACTCAGCAATATGTACAGTCTCATCTTCGCTGCCTTTCTAGCAGCAGGTGTATTCTTCAGATGGTACACATCAACTGCGAGTACAAACACAACAGAACCTCCAATCTTCCATCCCAAAGTTCCCTTCATTGGACATCTCCTTGGCATCATACAATTCCAGGCAGACTACCTACAAAAAGTCTGGTACGTTCCTTGATCCCATATATTGAATAGTAACGACAAAATTAAACAACATGTATCCAGCGAAAAAGTCCAAAAACCAATCTTCACACTCAAGATCTTCTCCACAAAGATCTACATCGTCACATCTCCTGATCTTGTACAAGCCGTCTACCGCAATGCCAAGACATTATCATTCGACCCCATCTCAACAGCTGCATCTAAGCGCATCTTCCAAATGACGGATCGTCAAATGGAGCTTCTTCGCGGCAGCGCCCATGGTGTTGAGGATGGTGAAGAATTGCCTGTAGCTAAAGCTACATACAAGATTATGCATGCCACGATGCAAACAGGTCCCTCATTGAATGAGATGAATACTCGCGCGCTGAATAAATTCGCTACGTTTCTAGAAGATATTGACGACGAAGGTCAAGAGGCTACTCTTTTTGAATGGTTGAAACATCATTTTACGATTGCGACTGCTGAGGCATTATATGGGCCAATCAATCCGATCTCGGAAGATGTCTCCATGATCCAGAAATTGATGTACCAATCCCCCTACACATCATCCTATTCTCCCTAATACAATCCAGTGACTTCGAATCATCAGTCGGCCTCCTGTTCCTGGACATCTTTCCCTCACTCACCTGCCCCGCTGGCCACCATGCCCGTTCGGCCTTCACAGAAGCATTCAAGCGCTACTACAGCGGCAAACATAACCTCAACGCCAGCGCCATCATCCAAGGTCGATTCTCAGTCCTATCAGCAGGTGGCTTCACAACCGACGACATCGCCTCCTTCGATATCGGCATACTGATGGGCGCAACCATGAATTCAAACCCCGGACTCTTCTGGCTAATATCTCACATCTACGCAGACCCAGATCTCCTCTCTTCCATTCGCTCAGAACTCGCCTCCATAACAACCCTCGCTGCATCTCCATCCGGCAATAGTCTCGGCAAACGAGAAGCAATCCTCAATATCAATCTTCTCCAGCACAAATGTCCCCTCCTTATGAGCGCCTGGCAAGAAACATTGCGTGTGCAAGCAGCAACCATAGCCAACCGCCTCGTACTCGAAGACACGGTCCTCCATTCACAGTCTCCCTCCAACGCCACACACCTCCTCAAGAAAGGCAGCATCATCCAGATGCCCTGTTACCCCATGCACACCTCCCCTTCCACCTGGGGTCCTTCCGCACCATCCTTCTCACCAACACGTTTCCTCTCCGCCACCACCGAGACGGCCGATCCCAGCAACAGCAAAGACGAAAAGAAGAAACGAAAACAAGCATTTACGCCCTTCGGTGGCGGGACAGTCTTATGTCCTGGTAGGTACTTCGCCACGGCGGAGATTGTCGGTGTTGCAGCGATGATGGCGATGGGATTTGATGTCGAGGATGTGAGAGTTTTGGGTGTGAAGCTGCAGGTTATGAGCGCACAGGTCAAACATCCAGATGGGGATCTGAAGGTAAGGATTAGGAGGAGGAAGGGCTGGGAAGATGTGAGGTTTAGCTTTAAGTGTGAGAGTGAGACTGAAGACCTGCAACAGAATCTGGTATTTGGATAGTTGACAAGTGTTGTGTGCTTAGAACCATGAACAAGAATGATCCTAGCTAAGAGGGCTGTTCGCCGGTCAAGGTCCCTGAATCCCTCATCGTGATGCTGCTGAATGTAACCCAATACGATCCAGGTGAAAACATGTATGCTTTCACCACATACGACGAGGTCCTGCCACAAATTGAGGGCTCCCTTACCAGGGCGAACAGAGTTTGGCGGGGGAGTTCGAAGCCACTTTGCGACCTGCAACAAAACTTTTACTATGTATGCGGCCGCTCAAGGCATTTGAGTGAGGCTGATTTTGGAGATGGTTTGGAATGTGCAACATAATTTTACTATGCGGCCATGTCACATCTGGTATTCTTAGAGCGGCATTGCACGCAGGCCCGGTTTGAAGGTGCTTATGCCTCTCAACAGCGAGATCATGTGGATTATGATCACAACTCGCGTGCGACGAATACAATTCCTAATCATTCCTTATACACCTCGAGAGGAGCCCCCATTAGATGCGCCTTGATCTGCAATGCGATGAATTGGCTGTAGTACCTGGCCAATGCGATATCTCCTCCTGTGAACCACACGCCGGGATCTAATCAAGAGAAGTTGTTAGCAAGCTTTACCCCTCCGGCCAGAACCAGTGGCACGGTATTTCCTTACGTCCGGTATGTTTGAATGCTCCCTTGAGCTCACCTTCTTCGTTCAACCCCCAGAAGACTTCGAGCTGACTTTCGACCTCCGGTCCCACTATCAGACCTGCTATGCTCCGCATGTTCTGCACGAAGCCTGTGGTGAAGATAATTACATCGGCTTTGACTTCCGTGCCGTCCTCGAGGAGCAGGCCGTCAGGTGTGTAACTCTTGGGAGGGCTTCCAGACTTCACTTTGATCTACATTGTGCTTATATTAGTAGAGTACGACGGTAACGGAAATTCATGACCTACTAATCCTTCACTGATCTTAGAAGACGTACCGACGTCCATGTAATGTCCACCCAGCCGTTCGAATATTACGCTCGTTATGTCACCGTACCTTTCAACGTTGAACCCAGCCTTTTCCAAAGCATCGAATCGTTCACTGTCATTCCGAGCCAGGGTGTGCACATAATTTCCCGCGATCTGACGACGGATCGGGAGTGGAAGTGACATACTCTCCAGATCTGGTTTCTCAGTTGGTATGGTGGCATTGTAGGATGCTGCATCGCAGTTCAGTATCTTAAGGGCTGCGGAACTTTCCTGAAGTGCCACTGACTTTTGACCACCATCATATAGTGCTCAGCAGGTAGAACCCCTTGGATAGATCAGTCCCTGCTAAGAAAGAAGGAAGGGTACCGCACATGTTCGGCCTCTCTGAATCATGGTCACGGATTTAAGACCGGCTCTTAACATGTCATCTGCGACATCGTGCGCTGAAATCACTCAGTAAAGTTGTATCAGGATCCATGAAGAAAGTGCTCGTGCCGGTGTTTGCTGAGCCCACAACAACTTCACGGCTTCCTTTCCATTCACTGGAGTTGTGGTAGTCGGAGGAATGTAGAACTTTCCCTCGGAATTGTTCCTAGGAGTCATCAATCTGTTTCATTCGCAGGTGGAAGGATTGAGGTACTCTATTTGGTAGAGCCGGCATCACAGGCGACCGTCCTGATGATCCACACGCAAAGACCAGATGAACACTTGTAAAAGTGACATGTTCTCCATCTCGAATCAATTTGCAGGTCCATAGATTTTCTTCGGTCGACCAGGAGCTTGAAACTAGTTCGGTCGACTGTCAAATATTCTATACCTAGTCAGAACAGACACTTCAAGTGGCCATGTAGGTGCTTACGATGCCGAATCTCTTCACGTAATCCTGGTGGCCCTTGGCAATATCCCCCTTCGTTAAGAACTCCGGGTACGAGCTATCATAAGTACGATAAAACGGCAAGTGTCCTGGAAGCCAAGTTAGCAGAAATGATGTTCTGCGTGAAATGTCCATACTTACCAAACTCTCGCACGGTATGAACTAGCCTAATTTTTAGGTCTCGCTTCACAGTGATAATAGAAAGAAAGACTCACGCTTTGTGGAATCATATCTCGTATTCCAACTGTCTCCTATCGCGCCGAATCTGTCAATCACGAGGTAAGAGACATTCAAGGCTTGCAATCGACCACCGACGCCTAGGCCGGCCTGACCACAACCAACCACGATTACATCAAAGTGTTGGGCTGTTTCGTGCTTATGTCTTTTCACTAGTTCCCCATACTCCTTAGTCGCTTCATAAGGGGCAGTTTCGTGTGACACGACAGGATCCAAGACGTCGACATTCTCATAACCGGCCAGCCCCTGAAGCGCAGTTCGAAGCATCCAAATCTTCCACTGCCCATTGTTATCTAAAGCGATGGATATAATTCCAGATCAGAGACGTTCCGGCCCATGCGCGGACACCTTGAACATGAAGTCCGCATTGATCCAGGAAGACACATCGGGCACGTTGACCGCTCGCGCTGTATTGGGCACCAATGTCAGATCCTCTGGTATCTGATTGTTGAACGTCTCCTGCCACGCCGAAACAACTTTCTTGGCACTGTAGAAAGTCCGATATGAACCAGTGAGCGCGAGCGAGTCTCTCCAGATAGCTGAGTCTAAGAGGTTATCTTACGACAGCGAGAGTAGCTGTGGCAGTTGTGCGGAAGCTACTTTTTCCAAATCCGTGCCTGCAGGGACCCGGGACGTTGGTAGTAAGCCTGGTAGATCACTGAATTTGACCGGTGCAGGTGGTTTTACCTCGAAGTTTCCATCCGAGAGGCCGCCGTTAATCTTCGTGCTCGTTGCCATATTATGTTGAACACAAAAGGTGAGGAGTTTGATGCTGGAGGGGAAGTGTTATGGTTTAACCTTTATTATCGAAGTGCCCGCTGTTAAACTTTCCTCAATGTTTAATTGCAGCACTTATTATGCCGGCACTTTCTGTTAACTTTGAAGATGACCACGACACGCACGGCCAACACGGAATGCCGCCAGCATTCGATCTTACTCGATCATCTTACTCTTTCACCAGACTTTGTCGTATGATAATCGTATGCTTACTGTCATCTGGGGCCCCGCGTTTGTGAGTCAACCCGATATGTATGATGCACTTGGGTTGTACACGATATTCGTGATTCTAGATGTTATTTGGGCGAAAGATAGGAGATCTGCTGTAAGGCCTTCCCATCAGCGAGTCCCTACTTACTACACATTGTCTCTGACGTTTACCTCCCTCTGTTTTGCATTACGACTTAATGTGCCTCTCACAAACTAATTCGACACAGTAACAACAACAACACATCATTGACAGTCTACCATGGAACAACTCCTCCCTCTCGGAGTTTTATTTGGGAGATCATCCCTGAGACTCTCAAAATGTACAGATTTCTTCTCGCAGCAAGCTGAAAGAATGCCATTCTAGCAATAGACTATGACGTCGCCTACTACGACCCTGACCTTCACCACAAGCTGTCAAGTTCCGAGAGATTGTTGTCTGACCTCTTCGGAGTCGCTTGTGATATGAGCCGACTGGAGTGAGAATTCACATGACATTGAGATACAAATTAATTTGCATCTCTGTTACACTATACTTCAGAAATACAGCACAATCTGATCTTTGCTTATTTGTTCTCTATTCAGAAGTTTGCCTGCTTACTTGACAACTCGCAAGGTATGTTCTGAGCACAACGTCTCAAAATTTGGGATTCATCATCATGTCAGAACAATGTCGAGGTATACAGGATTCTTTTCACCAATGTCCCATCGCTTTACAAGACTCCACAAAATTTCGTAATACGAGAAGTCATACTGTTTTCAGGTATTAAACGCAACCATTGAAGAGGCGAAGGCTTTGCGTGTAAACAACAGAATGCTTTAGCGAGTCTGATATCACCTTTCTGAGGCATTTTCAAGGTTGGAACAGGCGCCACCAAAATCTTTTCCTAAGGGATTTTAGTTTCAGGAGCTCTGGATACTTAGTCCTCTTCGTCCAGTCTCAGCGATTCAGTAGGGTGATAGATTATACTAGGCTCGCACACTCAAGACCCCTCTCATGGCCTCAAAGTCCATGATGACGCAGGCGACGAGCTAAGACGAGGCGGAGAACGGGACATAGAACCAGCAATTGTATTGTCCTAGATGTTGCCCTGACTTGAGCGGGCTTGCTGGAGGATTGAACGGTGATTCCTGGCAATTTCCTTAGATGGTGAATGATTTCGACCATTCCTATCTTCGACTCTTCTCCGACTGAATTGATATTCCACTCAAGGCAAACAAGGACAAAAACAAGTACCAACCCCACCAAGTATCTCAACAGCCGAGGCATCGTGTGGAGACGTCATGAGCTTGCCTTTTCTTATTGGCTTCTTGAACTCACGGTGAAGCCACAAAATCTCGAAGTGGTTGGTCCAGACCCTCTTCTACCCCAGATTGGCGGGGTAGTTTAAGCTTAACGATGAAGGAGATCTTGTTTCCCGCGCCACATCGCCGGTGGCTGGACGCCACAAAAGCCTCCTCGATTTATCCTCCCGCTCGTTTGTAGGTATATTTTGTAGGAAGCGTACTGATGAAGTGCCTCGGATGAAATAGCGCACTGTGGTTGAGCAATGAGAACGTTTCCCTGTGTCAGCAGCAGTGTACATCGAGCCTTGCTAGTTACTGTCAATTGGAGGCATGTGAGCATTTCGACATGCCGACTTTTTCTGCATTACGCAAGTGGAGAAGAAGACCTTTATTAGACGGGTGAGACCGAGGGATGTCAAGGGAATGTCACTGAGTGCTTTGTGGCTGCTATTAGTGACGGCATCCTCCAGAAGCCTCTGAATACCAGTCAAGAATCGGATGGTGTTGACAGAACTCCTCTGAGCCGTTTGAGGGCATTAAAAACCCATCTACAGCCCTGAAAAATCATTTCCCAATCTGACAAATCGATATATTTTCATTTCTTATCCTTTCAACGCTGCTCCACAACAACCTCAACCATGAAGTATTCAATTTGTCTAGCCCCTTTGGCACTACAAGCTGCTCAAGTTATTGCATTCCCGGCACACATCTTCGGTCTCTCCATCAGCGAAGACGAGAAGCGAGAACTTGCCAGAATCTCCCTCGCAGTTGAAGCAAGCACAAAGCGAGGCTCAGTTTCTCGAGCTCCCGGGTTCGACGCCTCGCAGCAGTATGTGAGTAACCAAGGAGCTCATAAGTTCGTTCCACCGGGGAAGAATGACTTGCGTGGACCTTGTCCAGGACTCAACGCTATGGCCAATCATAACTATATTCCACACAACGGGGTGGCTACTATTTCGCAGTTTATTCAGGGGACATATGACGGTTAGTTCATCACATTTGGGGTGGATTTGATGAACAATACTGATTTATAGCAGTCTTTGGCATGGGACTTGATCTTGGAGCTTTCCTAGCTATATACGGTGCCATTTTTGATGGCGATCTCACGTCCTGGTCCATTGGAGGACCGCCACCTGCTGGCTTGCTAGGATCAGTTGGTCTCCTAGGCACACCTCAAGGGATTTCTGGTTCCCACAACAAATATGAGTCGGATGTTAGTCCTACTCGGCCTGATCTCTATCAATAGTAAGTCCTTCGACAGCAAGCACACAGCCAATGTGCTAACTTGAGCAGTGGAAATGACTACAAACTCATCATGAAACAATTCGAAGAAATGTACAGCCAACCCCAAGGCCCTCGCGGTTATGACCTGACGAGCCTGACACCATTCCGAGCAAAGCGTTTCCAGCAATCAATCGAACAAAATCCGTATTTCTTTAACGGTCCGTTCACCGGCGTGGCCGTTCAGCCCGCGGCGTATACTTTCATCTACCGCTTCATGTCCAACAAATCTGCTGAATACCCAGACGGCTACCTCAGCGGTGACGTCCTCAAATCATTCTTCGCTATCACTGGACAGCAAGGGAACTTCAAATGGACTGAAGGGTACGAGAAGATCCCCGACAACTGGTATAAGCGCGCTATTGGCGACGAATACACGATTCCCTTCTTCAACTCGGATCTCACAGCTGCAGCTCTGCAATATCCACAGTTCTTGAGCGTTGGCGGGAACGTGGGAAAAGTCAATTCTTTTGCGGGTGTTGACATTGCGGATGTCACAGGCGGCGTGTACAATGCGCAGAGCCTCGCGCAGGGCAACAACGCTATGTGTTTTGCGTATCAGTTTGCTCAGCAAGCTGCTCCCGATATACTGAAAGGCCTGTTCTCTAGCGTCACGAAGCCGCTCGCTCAACTGAACAGTGCGCTTGCTCCTGTGTTCACGCAATTGGGCTGTCCTCAATTGGAGAAGATCGATAATTCGCAGTTCAAGAAATTTCCTGGTGCGAAGGGAGCTTATTGATTGAAACGAGAAAATGGTTATGATGATGATGATAGGCGTTCGGGAAATGAGTCTATTCTGATTGTGTATATCTATTAGCACATCTGTCTGTAGCATTGATGAGTTACGAAGTATCTAATGCCTTCTATTTACCCTTTCAAAGCTCCTTCGCTTGACCGGGCGCAATACCACTCCATCCATCCCCAGCACCCAACATCCAGTTCACAGAAACCAGTTCCAAACCATGCTTTGCTACCCACTCTGCAGCCTTGAAAGATCGGCGATCGACGAATTCTTCGCCGCCTACATCTGCCTTCGATAATGATAGACCTCCCGCTGGCTCCCGGAAGAGCAGGAAGAGATAACGGTGAGGAGTCGAGCTAGATTCGGCATGAGTATATCTAGTTCTTAAGATATGCCTGGAGAAATGATGATTACTGACTCATCTTTAGGCCCAGGTCCAAGGTACTCAGTCAACGGTGGCTTCGAAGCGACAGCTTTCTCAAAGGCGACTGAGCCCCGGGCTACCTTTGACGGTTGGAGGCCGGAAACAACCCAATGTCTCCAGAAAGCAAATTTGGGCTCTTCTGGTGTTGGTGCATCGGGATCAACTAAGAGTAACGTGTAGCTCGTGGAAGCATCTTTTCCTTCCTGGATTTATATTAGACCCATGAAAGATGGAGCGTCGAGGTGGATTGGATACCTCCGGGGCAAACGATATCGTCGGTGCGGCTTTACATTCGCTAACCCTGAATATCTCTCCGTATGTCACGGGCCTATCACCAAATTTTATACCTAGTATCGTAGAGAGCTTGAAGGTGTTGGGAATGAGAGGTATTGAGCCGGGTGCAAGTCCCACTTTGGACAGCGTAGAGACTAGTTGCTGAGAGTATGTATCGAGAGACATTTTGGACTTGACTGAGAGCTACTCGGTTCTGGAAAGAAGATTGATAATAACAAGTCCTTCCGTATGCGGACTTCGAACTCTTATACTTTGATTTCGTTTGAGTTCTTGGAGTCTTGGAATCTGGAGTCAATTGACAGATGAGTGGTGGAATAACTCTTGCCAAGCCTTTCGGGTTAATGAATCCCGCTTCCTTTGACTCCACAAGCGAAAAGAAACACGTCGAAATAGTTAAGTAAATAGCGAGTGTGTTGACATATCGTTTTGGAACATCTTGAAGTTAAGCCTAAAGATGGGCTTTTATTTCTTGACTTATGTCTTCGCAACTTTCGAGCTCGCAGCTTCCTTCCCTAGAGTCTCCAATGCTTCCTCGTACCTTGGTCTTTGAGAAGCGAAGGCATCCTCTTTAATAGTAAGCCTACCCATCTTCAAGCCATTTGCTCGTTCAATGCTGTCCGATCTCCCAATCTCGTTCCAGAACCATCTTCCTTCAGTAGCAGTGAACAGAGTCCATGCATGTCCTTTCTTGCCGGCCCTTGCAGTTCTTCCGATCCGGTGAACATAGCTTTCGATGCTAGTTGGAACATCGTAGTTTATTACATGTGCCAGGTTTGGGAGGTCAAGACCTCGAGATGCCAGGTCACTGGCCACAATTATCGAGATTTTGCCGGAGGCGAAGGAGATGATTGTACGTTCACGAGAAGCTCGTGGTGTTGTTGCTGTTAGGGTTCGAATGGATGAGGATATCGATGGGGAGAGAAGCGCAAGTAGGCGGCCCAACCTGACAGCGGACTCATTGGATTTGGTGAAAACGAGTACACCATGAGGCACATCTGTAATTGCCTTGACCGTGATCTCTTTGCTGGATATAGCCGAGCTTGCTTCTGATGAGCTCTCATCATCTGATCCGGACGAGTCGGAGTCTGAGTCGGAACCGGAGGAGGAGCTATCATCATTTGGATTGCCCTCTGTGGATGGGATGATCTTCTCGCGTTTCATGAGCTCCATGAGGTACAATGGTTTGACGGTTTCATCTTCAACCTTAACACTGGACTCCACCAATTGTAAAGGAATAACATGACCAGTACCTCTCGTCTCGTTCTCATCATGAGCTGTGCCATCTAAAACAACTAGTTTTGGACGAACAAGCTTCAAGTGATTCAGCTTGCCAACATCTCTTGTCATCGTAGCGCTTAGAATGACTTTTCTGACAGCTTGCTTCTGTCCAATTCTAGCCATGACAGTAGGCAACCACTGCTGAAAGCTCTGATCCAACAGCTTGTCTGCTTCATCGACAACGAGCCATTGTAAATGTGAGATCGAGAACCCGGGAGTGAACTTGAGGTGCTCTACCAGTCTTCCAGGAGTGCAAATGAGGATATCGACCTGGGGCCGGGACTTCACAACATCACCTCGAATTTTCGACTTAGACTGTTCTCGACCAAAGATTTTCGTCTCGATTTTTTTCGAGCTCCATGGAGCATTCGCATCCTTCAAGTCCGCATCCCATCTTTCAGTATCATAGACCAAGTGATCATCCATTATGTTCTGTCGTTCGACCTCAATTGTCTCGTTTCCTACTGCTGTGCCAACCTTGACTCGATGCGTGTAGCCATCTCCACGAGCAAATGCCGAAGCGCATATTTCTGAGACTTGCTGAGCCTGTGTAACAAGCTCTCTTGTTGGCATCACAATAAGACCACGTATACCACGCGCCGAATATCGACTGAGATCCTCAACCATCGGTAACACATACGACAATGTTTTACCAGAACCAGTAGCTGCCGAGACGAGGATATCTCCGGGGTCAACTTGACTCCCAGGTAGAAGTAGCGGCAAGACAGCGGCTTGCACAGCAAAAGCTTGCTCGTAACCCTTCTGTTGAAGCACCTTTGAAACATCCTCTGGAATACCAATTTCCTCAAACTGAGCAGTAACAGTAGGCGAGACTCTTATGGGCGATGCGAGCCATTTTGGAAGCGACGCCGATAGTGGTAGAGATGGGAGCTCTGGAACTGGCTCAGGTTGAGGGAGGGGACCAAGGTCGTGGACTTCAATTGGGACATCTGGCATTGGTACATCTTCCTGAACAGGGACTTCGCGGGATTGCGCAAGTTTCTGTGCCTTTTTCAGGGACTTTTGCCGCTTCTCCATCAACTTATTATGCCGCAAATCCTCAGCATTATCATCAACACTGTTTTTAGGCACTTCTTCTCCCTTCAGTTTCTTCCTTTTTGTCTTCGACTGTTTCGGCGCAACAACCTCGCTAGCTGTCTGTTCCAATTCCATAGATTCCGTTGGCTCAATGGACTCCGTGGACTTTTCTTTCAATGATTTCTTCTCAATGTCCGCATCACCATCTGGCACTAGCTCGCCTCTCTCTGAGCTTGACTTTTCGCCCTCCGATCCCCTTTGAGCGCTTTCTCCATCATCAAAATGTGCTGCTTCTTGCATGCCATTGTGTAGCACAGCTTTCTTCTCCTTCTTCTCCTTTTTGGATTTCTTGACCGAGCTTAAAGCATCCAACGATTCAGCCTCTGGCTTTCGTTTCCGATTTGTAACAGAGGGCGATGAATTTTCTGTAGAAGACTCGGTAGGAGCAGACAATGGCTGTGATTTGGATTTTGAGGGGGGAACATATCGCGCGTATGTGGAGGAAGCATCTTGTCGAGTTGCTGCCAGGGAGGGTTGAGATGGTTCCGGATCTGGACGGTCCAGAATCGGCGCGGGAATTTGTCGTACTATCGGAACGCTCTTTTTCGATGGGGGAATATATCGTGAGTAGATTTGTGAAGCCATTGCCGCAAGATGATCTTCACGCGGCTGTTGAATGGTGGTTCATGCTGGGACAGTTTTTCGATCAAGACGAGGCTGCGCTGCACAATAAAAAAGGTGGTCGGCTGTACCCGTTCAAGCGGCCGCATATACCGCACTCCAGTCTTACAAGTTGAGCCAGCCTCGAGACTTCATGAACAGAAAGCCCAGTAAGCGAAGTAGATTTTAAAGCATGGTAGGTCTTGATAGCAACGTAATCACATATTTTGTTCCTGTGAAATTTTTCGTGATTCAATGATCAAAATCCATCGAGTCAACCTGATGCTTTATTCTCCCCCGAAGCTTAGAGCCAATCTTCTACATTTTGTTTGGACCTTTCGAGCCTTCCCCATCATGATGTACAGCCTGATTCTTCTAAACTCTCACAAAACATGTAAAAAGATCTTCCGCGAACCGCTGCAGATTCCCAAACTCCAATCAAGCACCGACCTTCAAACTATGATCTCTACCTTGTCTTTATTTTCCTGTCCTCGACATGCTTCTGATTCCATTGATACTCAACCAAGACAGGCAGAAACTGCCATAAATCAAATTCAGGCCACAGGCAATCTAAGAACACAATTTCGGTGTCCTCGTGGCACTGCCATAGCATGAAATCACTTAGTCTCTTTACCCCACTCGTCCTGATTAACATATCTAGCGGAGGATCCTTGGCTGTGAACATATGGTCTCCTATCGTCTCGGAAGTGATAGCCTCTGGATCTGGATATAGATGATCTCTGCTGTCATTTGGCGGAGATTCTGGGTATAGTGTGGTAGTTGAAGAAACGGAATCGTCGATATCGGATGAGGGAGAACTTGAACGAAGAGGTGAGGTGCTCAGGTTCCTCGAGCGGATCTTTTGTGTAATTCTCGTTTGCGAAAAGGGCCTTGCGTGTGCTGGTAGAGGTTTTGAGTAGTCCTCGACTGTTGACTTGATAGCCGAAGTGATCTCATCTCGAGATGTATATGGGAAACAGATATTCAGAGCACACCTGTCTCCGTCAGTAAAATTCGCCATCCATGGAGATTGGGTGGAATTACGTTCCGTTATTCTTTGTCATATCCACCGCCTTATCAATGACTTGCAAGACATCTGGTCGAAGCAGGTCCCTGTTCCCCAACACTCTGACACTAGCACCATATCTATCGAGTAATTCTCCATGCTGAGAAAGCTGGGAGAGCTTGATCTTGGCCATGTCCATCAGAGCATCCACCTCATATTTCGACCGCTTGAAGTTCTCGATACTGAAAGCATAAACCGTGACGACCTTGACTCCAGATTTATAGCAAACTTCTAAGATCTAATCCAACCAAGTCAGCCGTCTGCAAGATATACAGACCAAAGATCACCTACTTTCGCCAAAGCCTCGAACCCCAAATTATGCCCCTCTACTGTCTCGATTTTGTGACTTCTTGCAAAACGTCTGTTCCCATCCATAACAAAAGCCACATGTTGTGGTATAGAGCCTTGCCTCAAAGCACCTATCAGCAATTCCCGCAGCTGATTGATGCCCCATTCGACTGGTGGAGATTCGAGCATCCATTTTCGAAGCTGCGTGAGATATGGGGAAGGCATTATTCTAGAGCCAACAGTAGTATATCGTTCAAATCGCGAATGGTAGAGTGTTGAAGGGAAAGAGCCACGTGTAAGTCGTCGAGATGTGAATTGGATGGTTTGCCTGCATATGTAATGAGCGTGAGGAGGATTGTGGCGACAGTCGTCGTCGAATAGTTGGCAGGATGCTGTGAATTCCTGGGCAAGGTTGCGCGGCGCTGGGCTGAGGCTGGGCATACCAGATCCTAGGAAGTTGTCGCACTTGTGCCTGAGCTTAGCTGAGAGCTCCGATAGCGATAAGAAGGCCCCTGAATCGAAGCGAGGCCATGATGTCTCTTCTGCTGGAAGCTATCATGTCCAATTTACTTAAAATCTCAACCCATCTCTGCGCAAACACAAAAGAAGGGCCGGGAGCTATTGACAATCTCTAATAATCAACAATGCGACTCTCCCTGTAATTCAACCATCTGCGACAGCGCCAGCTGTCTCTCGTCTCGCAACAATGCCGTACAATATTGCCATGGTCAGCGACAACTTCTTCCCCCAACCAGGAGGAGTTGAAAGTCATATCTACCAGCTCTCTACGAAGCTCATTGACCGGGGCCATAAAGTCGTGGTAATCACTCACGCTTTCGAGGGTCGGACTGGTGTGCGATACCTGACAAATGGCCTCAAAGTTTACTACGTTCCCTTCTTCGTCATCTACCGCGCCACGACCTTTCCGACTGTGTTCTCCTTCTTTCCAGTGTTCCGCAATATCATTATTCGAGAACAGATCGAAATTGTACATGGACATGCGAGTCTGAGCAGTCTTTGCCATGAAGCTATTTTGCATGCGCGGACAATGGGCTTGAGGACGGTGTTCACGGATCATTCATTGTTCGGATTCGCAGATGCAGCCAGCATCCTCACTAACAAGCTTCTCAAATTCATTCTCAGCGATGTAGATCATGTCATTTGTGTCAGCCATACATGGTATGTAAATCATCATGCTTAATTGACTTTACTGACTATCTCTAGCAAGGAAAACACGGTCTTACGAGCCTCCCTCGATCCTCTCATGGTATCCGTCATTCCCAATGCAGTCGTCGCCGAGAACTTTCGTCCTCTTCATCACCCGTCATACCCGTCCGATCTCAATAGTCAACTCGTACCGGTGCCTCAGCACCTTGGGCCGCACGATGTGATTACAATAGTCGTTATATCGCGACTCTTCTACAACAAAGGGACGGATCTTTTGGTTGCAGCAATCCCGAGGATTCTGGCCAGCCATCCAAATGTGCGGTTTGTGATTGCTGGCTCTGGCCCGAAAGCTATAGATTTGGAACAGATGATTGAAAGGAACGTATTGCAGGATCGTGTGGAGATGTTGGGACCTGTCAGGCACGAAGAGGTCCGAGACGTCATGGTTCGGGGTCACATATACCTTCATCCAAGCTTGACGGAAGCTTTCGGGACCGTTATTGTGGAAGCTGCAAGCTGCGGGTTATATGTTGTTTGCACACAAGTGGGTGGGATCCCGGAAGTCCTTCCCGCACACATGACAGTGTTTGCGAAGCCAGAAGAGGACGATTTGGTCGCTGCAACTGGGAAGGCCATTGCTTCAATGCGAGCGAATAAGGTCAGGACGGAGAAATTTCACGATCAAGTGAGAATGATGTACTCTTGGACCGATGTGGCAGAAAGAACGGAGAGGGTGTATGATGGTATATCCGGAGTTCTGAGCGAGGCGGACTTCTATGGCTATGATGCTGCCGATGCGACAAGCTGGAGTGCAACAAGAGGACGAGCTGGAGTGCAGAGTTTTGCATTGATTGACCGATTGAAACGGTACTATGGCTGTGGAATTTGGGCTGGAAAGCTGTTCTGTCTTTGCGTGGTCATTGACTATCTCATTTTCATTATGCTCGAATTCCTTGCACCAAGAGATGCCATCGATATTGCCAGGAACTGGCCCAAGAAGACTCCCGAAGAGAGAGTTTCACGAGAACGATCAGCTTTCAGCAGAAGACCTTGACTGTGAACCTGTCCGAGTCAACAGTACACTTACCAGGATACTCTTGGTTCGATACTTGTTATTGGACAGTTTCGATGAGTCTCATGGCCTGGGAGGGTTCAACAAGGTGCAATATCGTCAAGATTCGGGGTCACTTCCATATTCCTCTGCTGCAACGTACCTGCAGCAGGGGTCTAGCGCCACTACGAGACCGCCGTCTGCATGGTATATGGTTAGTGGTGTGTGAGTCAGACCGAGCATTACTTCTGTTTCTCACCAATTTCGGATCAGGCACCAGCACACGGCCTAGTTGAGAAACATAAGTTCGGTTGACAGACAACATCTACTCTCTGAGTAGTTCTTCACTTCTCACGATGGCTTCTCTCAATACTAGCAAGACTGTCAACGAAACTCCTGTACTCAGCGACTCGAGCCCAGATGTCCCGCCCCCACTTCAGACATTCAGTCTACGTCCACTGACTCTGGCCGATGTTCCGACCCTTGCTCTTCATTCTAGCGAGGCATATTGGGAGGGACCAGTGAATCAGTTCATTGCACCTCATGCAGCCAAATATCGCTCTGACTTTGTGCGCAATTTTCATCAAGCGATACGGAGGCGGCTCTTCAATCCTCGAAGCTTATCGCTTGTGGCGTATAAGGACTCTGATCCAGCATATCCTGTAGGGTATGCCCAGTCCATTCGATTGGGCGATGATGAGGGAGCCAAAATCTACATGAGACAGCACAGCTTGTGGACAAGATTGTATTTCTTCGTATTCGCCTGGTTCTTTTGGATTCATGACAAGGTGGAGAATGCTGTATGGCCTGATAGGTCTTGTGATGTGGAAGCAACAAAGCAATTCTTCGCATCTGCGAATGCCGACGAAAGCACGTACTGGAATTCGTATCCTGAACGGAGCACCAGGTGGCATGTTCAAAGTGTCGTCATAAGTCCTGCATATCAAGGGAGAGGTCTTGGGAAAATGCTTGTCACCGAAACCGTCAAACTTGCTCAGCGTGAGAGGGTTATCATGGGACTATCTGCCAGTCCCGCTGGAGAGTTTCTCTACAGAAAATTGGGCTTTGAATTACTGGGAGAGTTCACCATGAGGATCGGTGGCGAGGAAGGTGGAGGGATCATGATTCGGTATCCTGAAGGACAAGATTGATGATCACCCTTACACTGGTTTAAGGACATCATGTCTTAGCTTTATTTTGGAGACTTTTGGAAATTCCTCGATAAGATCGAATACTTGACGATGGCCATCTTGAATTCCCCCCCCCCCGTGCAGCTGGCTAACTGCCACTTTCCCCATCGAGTCAGCACATTCCTATTGCGCCCCCTAAGAGTCAGTCCTTCTTTAAGCGCCAACCAAATTTAAGGCCAGACATACTCGCGGCGTGATGGAGGATGAGAGGGTCGTTGCATTCGAGAGTTTCACTGGAAGTGAGATATGGGAAGAGCGTTGTGATCTTGTGGAATTGCCTTGTATCATTTATCCGCCATGTGACTGCTTAGAGCGATATTCAAGTCACGAAGCTGCTACAAGCCTTCGACATCAGACCTCTGTTGACTCGTAAATTTACTTTGTTTTTGTTCCCAGTCAGGAAGGTGTTGTCAAATTGTCAGCTAGCCCCGCCTAATAACATCTAGATCTCTGCTGACTGTACAAAAGTAGGTAGCTAGTGTGAGGTACGGAGGACCACAGAAGCTGACGCTGTAGTATTCCTTTATAAAAGTGACAGCCAAGTCTATGCTTCCCAAAGGGATATCTCGGCAGAGCAGTCATAGACCTACAGCAAATCAATAGATCAAAGTCGGTTTTACCACCACACCACACCCCATTCGTACCTCGTGAACAAGTCACCAAGACGGATGTCGAGATATACCAAGGTTCATACGACGAGGTTGTACTTATGCCCGAGATTTTTGTACCAGCTATGTCAAAGGACTTGCAGTGGTCGTCATTGATGCGAGATGCGAAAGTCAAAGACTGGGTAGCATGGCAGCTAGAGTATTTCAAACTTCGGTGGAAGTTGCCTGACAAGAGGCTTTTCTTTGCGAAGAAGTTTCCACTGGGTAAGTCTCTCCTCACCCTGCTCATTAAGAATAGATATATGATGGAAATTTTGGCCTTGGCCGTCAGCTACGTGTGAATGTTAAACAATTTGCTGAAGAAATGTTATGGGGGTAGGAAAGTGGTGGGCTACAGTGCCCTAGGTTCACCGGGGACATGGACAAAAGAGCAGATCAACGCTTCGTCTGGAGTTCCGCCAATGCCAGAGGGCGTCAATCAGGTGCTACTGAAGGAAATGACTAGTCTGATCGGAATATCGAAGAAATATGGCTATGATTCAACCATACATTACCGTAAGCCTTCACAATCCGATGGCCACTGAATTTTGAGCACCTCAAAAGGCCGATTCTAGATAACAGATCGAAAAGGAATGGCGGTTCTTCCAGAATACCAGCGGAAAGGAATCGCAAGCAAGCTCTCCCAGCGTCTCAACGAGATTGTTGATGAGGAAGGCGGCACGACTTATGCTGTCGCAGTGCCAGCAGCTATGATGCTTTTCAAGAAGCAAGATTTTGAGATTATAGGGACGGGGTCCATGGATATGACGAAATTTGGAGGAACATCAGAGCAAGGGAACAGTTATGTCATGCTCAGAAAGCCTCAAAACAAATGAGGGGAAAGCTCGGGATATTGAAAGGAAACATTTGACAGCCCTATATCAGTCACAAGCCATCACAGCAAGGGTTGACCCCTATATAAAGTTTCATTTTGCAATATTCCATACCTGGAGAAAGTTGAAGAAAGACTCGGAGATTCCTCGCAGTCCTTTCATTCCGCATCATGTGTATCCCGAGCTTGGAATGAAGCGTTGATGACCGGGTTCTCGGGATTTGGACCTGGGGACAGCGAGGAGTTCTCGACAGGGCGTCGACGCCATTGTTGCCTATTTCCAGTTGATATCTTTAACAAGAGACAGGAGAGTAAGTATCTTTGAAGAGCATGTGTTGTATTTTCCTGTGATAGAGAACTTCAACATGGAAGTTAAGAAAAGGGAACTCCATTGTCAAATTTCAGCGACAGCACTTTAGGACACCACCAACTCTGTTCTCTACTCACCAAAGCGCATCTCAAACTTAAGCAGTATCGATCAGGCAGCTAGCCTATCACATTACAGTAGCAGAATCTCAATCCATCAACCACATCGAGTATGGCCACACTCAAAATTAAAACCGAATATTCCCAGCCCCGCTCGCCTCTCTTCTCAGAGTCACACGTTCCTCTGCCTCGAGCCTCATTACATGACAAACCCATACTTCACCCTTAATACTAGGCTAATTCAGACCCACTCCGTCACGTCGACGGGAAGAAGGAAGCGGAGAAAAATGTCCAAATTTAAACCCGAATATTCCCAGCTCGCTAACAGAGGTTGCGTATCGTGATGTCGGCTTCCTCTTGTAGGATATTGGTGCTCCGTGGGTCTTGACCAATAATTCGGATGGGTTGTGGTGTATGTCGGGACGGAAATAACGTTGACCTCACTCTGGTGGTGTCGGACTCTATGTTGAAGAGATGGAGAGGTGAATTACTAGCGGAAAAGGTTGAACGTCCAACTCATCTCGAGGTATATGAACATTAAGTTCCCTAATTGATTTCTGGTGACGTTTGAAAGTGACTTCACAAGTACCTTTCTACTCGTTCGATCTCTCCTCTCCTATCACAATACCACAAACTCGGACGCACACCCTCACTTCTTCAACAATGGTAATATAAGATATCTTTCACCTCTCCCCAGATTCTTGGAGCGGAATCGCCACAATGAAGTGACTTGCTGACTTCCTGCAGCCTGAGAAAAACATACATGTTGGTCTCTGCGGCGCCGGAATCGGTGGTCTCGCAGCAGCAATCGCTCTTCGTCGATCAGGAGCTCAAGTCACCGTCCTCGAAGCAGCTGCTGAGCTTGGGGAGATTGGTGCTGGCATCCAGGTAAGCTCTCACCTTCAGTGGCCCTCACATGTGGGAAGTGACAATTCACGTAGATGACACCCAACGTCTCGCGGCTTCTCATCAAATGGGGCGTAGCAGACATAATCGGCTCGAACCTCGTCGAGTTCGAGGAGCTCAACATGCGGCGTCGAGATGGGACGAAAGTAGGCTACACACGCATGATGCCCAACGTGCGACGAGATCTGGGATATCCGTGAGATTCTCATTTCGAACCCTTCTCATCCTTGTCCAAGTTCCAATATCAAAGACTTCCGAGATTATGTGAATACATGCTGAGAGTACTGTGCATATCAGATGGTGGGTCGTCCATCGCGCCCACCTACACGCCGGCCTCGTACAAATCGCCCTCCAAAACGGCGCAACCATCCACACCAACTCCCGCGTCACCTCACTCGACTACACCAGCAGTAGTACCTCTACCGTCACAGCAACCACCTCAAACCTCACTCACCCAACTCACACCTTCGACCTCCTAATCGGCTCCGACGGCGTCAACTCCATCGTACGGCGCACTCTCTTCCCCTCCGTGAAACCCTCCCCTCCAACCACAAACTGCGCCTACCGCGCCATCGTGCCCTATTCCCAGATCCGTGAAGACCCCCTCGCCAGAGAACTAACCGAGAGACTGACCATGGAGGTCTGGATGGGCGACGGCTCGTACATCATCACGTATCCCATCTCGGGCGGACAGGATTTCAATCTCGTGCTCTCGCACCATGTTGATAGGTTGGTGGATAAGGTCGAGGAGGTTGATGTGGCGGAGGTGAGGAGGCAGTATGCGGATTACGATCCTAGGATTAAGAGGATCGTGGATATGATTCCTGAGGCGTCGAGATGGCCACTGCTGGTTACTGGACCGTTGGAGAGCTGGAGCTCGCCCGGGAAGAATGTCGTGTTGATGGGGGATGCGGCGCATTCTATGGTCAATCATATGGCGCAGGGTGCGGCGACGAGTATGGAAGATGGGGCGTTTCTGGGCAGGTGTATTGCGCAAGTTGTGCAGGGCAGGATAAACCTCCAACAGGCGGTTGAGGTATACGAGAAAGCGAGGATGCCGAAAGCCCATTTCAAACAGCAGGTCTCGTTCCTCAATGGAGCGATTTGGCATCTGCCAGATGGATCTGCGCAGGAAGCGAGAGACAAGGCGATGAGCTTGGAACTCGGTGACAAGCCTGTTCTGAGAAGTCCGAATCTGTATGGTAACCCGACGACTTTGCTGGGTGTCTATGCGTATGATGCCGAGGAGCACGCCGATGCAGAGTTGTATAAGTATATAAGAGGAAAGGAGATGATGGATGAGGAAAAGAATATAACGAAGAAAATGGCTGACGAATACCTGAACTGGTTCTTACCGGAAGACTACGAAGGCAAGCAATTGAGGATTGAGGCGAAGCTTTGAGGATTTTGATGCATTATACTTTAAAGGGCGTTAATTTTCTGCTTGCGAGTCATTCTATCAATACCAATCAAAAGTTCTTTCCAGTATACGGACTTTGAACAGACGCAAAGCCCTGAGGACAAGCTCTTCCCAGTGCAGAGCTACCAGATCGCATGTAGCAAACCTTTGCAGCAGCGCAAGCATTGCTCGTACAGTTCGGACTCTTGATACTCGACTTCCCTTGATAGGTATTGAAAGTCTCGACCAAAGTCCGATTTGACTCCATAGCGACTGTGAGACCGTGCCAGAATGTTGCATTGAGCGGTGCGGATTTCGGCCACCCAACTGCACTCGCGTACGCCTCCCGGGTAGAATACTCAAACTTGTACGTAGGACCTGTGGAGTTGAGCGCTGAATAGGAATTGACGTCCGAATAGAAGGTATAGGCATCGTAGATATCGAAGGATCCGGTATCGACTTCATACATCCTGTATCCTGAGTTCAGATTGGTGAGAGGTGTGACTGATGGACCGATCCATCCTGTCGTCAAAGCGTTTACTGAATCACGGACTGTACCATTGTTGGCATAGTAGATGATCGCTTGATCCTCATGGGTATGACCCCAGAAGATATTGGCAATGACATGAGGTGAATATCGATCGACGATCTGGTAGAACAGATTTGTCGGATTCGGAAGTGGGTTGGTTCCATCCCAGCCACTCAAGACATGACCGATAATCCAAACTCTTTCTCCCGCATCTTCAGCAGCCTGCAGTTCCTTGATCATGAAGCTGAAAGTTCCAGAGACGTCCGGATTGGTAGTATTGATGAAGTTTAGATAGTTGGTTCGGTACCAAAAGTCAGTATTGAGGGTGATTATCCTGAGTCCGTAGTGATTCTTGACTGAGTAAGCTGCGTAGTGGATTGCAGCTTGTTCAGCCGTTGCTTCGTCGATCCATCCGTTGTTCTTCCAAAGAGCTGACACATGGTCGTAGTTCCAGCTGAATTGTTTGCCCAATGGACCAGGCAGACTATGCGGTCCATCGATATTCTCAGGATTGGAATCGTGATTTCCAAGAACAGGGAAGACTGGACCTTTGATGTAGGATTTGAACATATCGTAGATACTGGTCTCCGTGTACTCGACATACTCCCTAGACATCTGGTTCTGAGAATCGTGAGAAACAAGGTCGCCAGTGTAGAGAGTCCATGCTGCATTGGCATATTTCGTTCCCGTGCCAGTCATGGATGCAATGGATTGCAAAGCAGCAAGACCAAGATAGTACGGAGTATCGCACCTGCATTTGTTAATTGTGTCCCGCCCATTGTATTGCAGAACTTACTTGTATGCACCATAGAGAGGTGCCGGGAACACAGCCTGAGACGTCGGAGCCGATGAGTACCTACAGCACAATCCAGACGTACAATTTGCTTCTGAAGCAACCTGATATCGAGGATCGAGATGGAAATCCGACAGATGCAAAACCTTGACCCGCTTCCCACTCGCCTTTGGCGCCTTTGCATTTGCAGGTTTAGGTTTGGGAAATAGGTTTGCTGTATTCAGCGGACTTGTAGCAGGCGTCGGACAGAAACTGGTGCTGAGAGAACTGCAGATGTATCGGCCATCAAGTCCCGTCACATCGGCCAAAGCAAGAACTTGCGTCCAGATGGCCCCGAAACCACCTGGTGAGTAGTTTGTTTTGCAGGTTGAGTTCGACTGGAAGCCTGTAGCCTGACATAACGAAATCATGGCATCAGGTACGAACGTTGGCGCAGCCTGAGCGAGGAACTTTCCAACGCTAAGTGCAGCAATACACTTGGAACAGTTTCCGGAAAGACCACCATCGTCGTAGATGATGCTCTTGATCTCGGCGAGAGCGAACTCCACGAGAGATTCGGCAGTTGCGTTCGTGATATTTGCTATCCCAGGAGGGTAGAAGACTGGATCCTCGTTCACAGTCTGCACAGTGGTTGGATCCGTGAGATTGAGCGGGTAGGTGATGTTGAGAATGGGATCGTACAGAGCTGGCTGAGGCTCAACAGTTGGCGCTGGCTTGACATAGTAGCTGGAGAAGACCGAGGTAGGAAATGCTGTAGGTACAACGAAGGATGCTGCACCAGGAAGGTCTTTCGGGGTCGAAGCTGATACCGTCGACAAGATACCAAAGAGGGCGATGGCACTTGATTTTACCCCTGTCATGGTGGAAAGTTTTGACAGTGACTGAGCCCGCGGCTGACTGAGGGATTGACGAGCGATCACTCCCTAGATTCCGTTAGAAATGGAGAGTATCAAGAGATAATGAACGAAGTCGCACCAAGATAACAATACCAGTGAGGAATTTTCAAGCAATGCTCAATCGCACTGTCGATCCCCTCCAATAAGTCTCCAGGGCATCACAGTCCTCAATTCTGTCGCAGCTCTACCGGAACCTCAATTTACAAGGGGAAGGCACGATCTTTATACCCTGCAAGCCCCCATTCTTACAGAACCTGGGGAAAAACGTGCTGCCAGATGAAGTCCATGATGCTAGTAGCTTCTAGTTTTTCTGCGGACTTCCAGGTACAGTACTATCACGGGTTTGAACCTGGTGATGTGATTGGTGGGCAAAGCAAATGCAGAGGCTGTACTCTTCCGAGCAAGGATCCGATGCATGCTGAAGAGGGGGCCTGTACATCGTGGAAGCTGAAGAGAAATTTGAGATGTGATTGCTGTCGAAATTGGGATGGGATGGAGGAATATGAGGAGGATGTCAAGTACTTTAGAGATGAGGATGGTGTTGCAGCGCTGAAAGCATGTTGAGCTGGGCATCTCTGGGCATTGCTCGGCTTGCGTTTCTAGTGGAGGCCCCTGGAAATATAGTGGGGTTAACCTGACCTTGTTGTCTACTTCATCAACTTTCAGAAACATCTGTACAACACCAAGGGCACCCGAATGTCATACCTAGAGTATACAAATGAAGTTGTAAAGTCTGTCATGAAATAAGTTCTCACTCGTCTCCCTCATCGATCATAACATCTGACAACCCTTCACACAAGCCTTAACAACTCCACCTTGCGTCCACCACTCCCAAAATCTTTCCAGAAACACACGAGTATGTCTTAAAATACTAGTTATCGGAGAAAGGTGTACTTTAGTGTACAGCTTAGGACTTGCTTAGACTCCCGTCGGGCTGAAATGAAAATAAACAGTGTAAGCGAGACAGGAGGTCAAGTTCTATCCACAGACTTGAGACGTTCAGGCAGAGAATTCAACAATATAGCACAAAAGGTGCCATTGATCCCTAAAGATCCATATTCTGGATCATACAATCTAGGGTACTCCATATATACTAAGCCAAGCTTCCTAATGCATCTGAGTAAGTGCACCTCCCGGGAAAGACCTACTCCGTACCCCCAATATATCTATAAACAACCGAGAAATCCCTCCCCTTACAATCCTCCTGCTGCTCAGCACTCTCATAGACCTCCTTCGCCCTCTCCGCCAACTCCAGCTTCGCCCCCGCCTCAGCAGCAGCAATAATCGCCAAATTCAAATCCTTCCTCATTAGACCGATCCCAAAGCCACCCTTGTAATCCCGACTCGAAGGCGCGCTGTCTAGTACACCCTTGACGGGATTATTGATCTCGCTAGGCCAGCACTTGCCGGTGCTCACATTAATCAGATTGGCCAGCACTTTGGGGTCAAGACCCCATTTGATACCTAGATTCATGGCCTCGGCCGTAGCGATATTGTTGATAGCAAGCAAGTAATTGTTTGCCAGTTTTCCCGAGAGACCAGCGCCTTGCGGTCCGCAGTGTATGACTTTCTTGCCCATCATGAGCAAGATGGGCTCAACACGCGAGAGCAGCGAGTCTTGCGCTCCGAGCATGAACGTAAGGGTCCCGGCTGTGGCGCCCACGACGCCGCCCGACATGGGCGCGTCGACGAACCGACCTTGCTGGGTGGCGTGCACGGCGTTGGCGACTTCGCGCGAGGAGGACGGGTCGATGGTCGAGCAGTCTATGAAGAGGCGGTCGGGGTTGGAGACGACGGATTCGGAGAGCGGGGGCTTGAGGATTTGCCCGAAGACGTTGTTGACGTGGGTGGGTTCTGGGAGGACGGTGATTGTTGTTTCCTGTGGGGAAGGCTGTTAGTGTTCACCCCGGATTTACATACAATATACGACGCAATTGCAATATCAGAATCCTTGTACGATAAGTAAATAAAAGTTGCATCACATACAGAGTCCTCGGCAGCTTCTCTAGCTGTAGCCGCAACCTGCACGGAAGCTCCAGTCGACAATGCCTTGGTATCATTTGCGAATCTGTCAACAGACTCGGCATTTATGTCGTAAACACGAATGGTATCTGTAGAAGGCAGCTTGGCCTGCAGATTTCGAGCCATATTATAGCCTAGCACATCAATCCGTCAGTAATTGAAGGTATTCGCAAAAACTAGAGTCGCGTGCGTGCCGCGAATGACGTACCCATCTGCCCGAGGCCTATGAAGCCATATTGTGCCTGTCTGCCATTTGAGACCGAGAAGCTCCTTCGTTGGAGCTGGATAGCAGACCAGATCAACGGTGCTGCTCTTCGTACATTCGACCTCATGATTGTTGTGATGTTGGAGAAAGAAGGAAGAGAAGACGAGCTGCTGAAAGAGGGGACTTGATTGATGTACAGGAGCTATGCGGGTGGCTTGCCTTCCCCTGTTTGGCCGGCGCGGGGAAAACTTATGGGGAATTCAGCGGGGGCTCCAGTTACAGCTCAACCGAGTTACCGACCGGTCAGTGGGATCGGAAGTGGGCATTCAGGGACATGCACGGTATGAAAGGACATCGAAGTGATCGAACTCCGACAGCGGGAGTGTCGTGAGTAGAATTCCAAAAGTCGAATATTTGACCCGTGGCAAGGATCGGGAGCTCGGCAATTGAATACTTAGAAATCTGGTTGTCTGCTGGACATGAGTTGGAGATGCTGAGATTGAGAAGTATAACATCTGAAAAGTCGTAATACAGATTTATCATGTCTTGTTCTCATTAAAGGAGATTCAAAGTTCCCTATAATTACAGACGCGTGAGCGCGTCGACTCATCTGGAAACCACCAGTGATATTTTCAACTAACGATCCAATTTTCTTCCAACCAGGTTCTCCTCGCTATCTTCATTTACGAAAGGTATCATCGGCTCATTCCCTTGCTCCCATGCTTCGAAAAACAAATGCTCATCTTGGGTATACTCGCAAAAATCTACACCTGTGTCGTTTCCGTGGCCTCTGTGCCGTCTGTACGATCAGTACCGTGAACAGACGGCGGTTTCGAACCTTGAGCTGAAGGTGGTTTTGACATCGTTGAAGTCATCATCTTCGTCTCTGCTTCCCAACTCTCTTTTTCCTTCTTCATTACTGAACGTACCCACGGTACCGTTATGGCAGCCCATATACCTGCCCATAGGAAAGGAACACCCCATCCTGAACACAATTAGTACTGGATAGCATCAAAGGATCAAAAAGCGCAACATACCAAGTCCATATGAAACTGGCTCCGGAACAGGATTTATAACCACCACAACCGTGACCGCCGACGCCATGATCAACCCAGGGATCGACCAAAACCAAGAAAGATCTCTCATCATCTTGCGGAAGATAGGACTAGCTCTGTATCTTGCAAACATGCCCTCCCTGAACGGCCTTCCACCCCCAGAGTTAACCGCAACAATATCCTCCACAATATAGAATATTCCCGGCATGACCGGCTCTCCCTTGGGTGTGGAACTGATCCGGAACGGCGCCTTCCACCCAAAATGGCTATACAGACTCATGAGAAAAACGGGCCCAGCTATACAATAGAGAATGGCAGGACCAGGCATGGATAGGACTCGGAGGAAGACATCGTGTGGTGCAGCACCCACGATTAGGAGAGCCGTGACAACCGTGATGGTAAGCACCAATATCCAATTCGTGATATCAAATGCCCATCTTTTATCCACCCCTAGAGGCTTGTAAAATCTCTGCTGCTTGATCAAGCGTAATGATCGGATCGCAAATTCAACATATGTAGGCCCTCCCCAGATAGCCGTAATGACTGCAAATGTGATGAAGCCCTGAACGTGTCCTCCAAAAGTCATGGCGTAGTACAGCATTATCGGCACAACGCATGCATCGAAAACCATAAGTGCAATGTAGCCGCCAAGTCTCCACCGTTTGAAGCCATGTCGAAATGTAAAGGGCAGTTGAGGTAGAAGCTCGGGATGTTCGCAATAGTATGTCTGCAAAGTGCTGGCACGTCTCTGGAATTCAAACTGTGTCGCGGCTCGACTGTCGTAATATGCATCGCTTTCCTCCCGCTCCCGCCCATTCTCGAAGGTTACACGTCTATTTTCATGTGGTCGTGGACTTCCGGGAGTGCCGGTATTATTGTTTGGTACTGAATTTGACCGTACGCCCCTGATGACTTGAGGCATCGTGAAGATGCGCTGTGCAAACACAGAGAGGATTATTAGAATATCTGCCGGAATAGAGACGGGTGTTGCATTGGTGGGTGAGGACAATTAATTGGATATGTTGTGGTTGTGGTTGGGAATGATAGCAATTGAAGTTCTTTGTCGGATGATTTTGGGTTTTGGGATTTGAGACTTCTTGGGTTACTTACTGTACTTGCTGATTACGAACAGAAAGTTGATTGCTCGGCATCGTCATCATCTTGGCGGTCGGTGGTTCGGTGGGTGTGCTTTTGGGCATCCCTGTCACGGAAAATACAAGTAGCCTGGGCATGGGCATTGACATTATTGATTGCACTGCACTGGACTGGGCTTCATGGATCCTGCGACAGCCAACAGGGCAGAGCCATCCCGAACAGAGCAGCATGGATGACAAAGGTACGAGCAGGGTATTGGTATTGGTGCTGGTGTTAGTGTTGGATAGGTAGTTAATTATACTCCGTACTGTATGTACATCTAACGAATAGGACACGCGATTACTGTGCTGCATACTGCAGGCTGGGCACATCTCAGACCGTTTCAATTGGACTGAGAGGACTGGTGGACGGATGAGAATGAAAGACGAGCTCGGACGAGGACCTCCTCGTACTTCCGTACGTGATCTCGCTCCTTTGCCGACGCGCGAATGATTGGCTGAAACCAGATTTCGCGCGTCTCCCCTCCAACTGCACGCTACTTTCACCTTCTCGTGCCAAGTTGGGAGAAGAATGGGTCGTCGCCCATGCAATCTTCCTCCTCTCCCTTCACCTCCACAAAACCCGGCGGCTACAACCCTCACCAGCCTCTCTCTACATTACACTCAACTCTCACTCTTTCGTCCTCAGGATATCTCTCTCTTCTCAGATCCACTTGTGCAACATTCGATTCAAGAAATCCCCACTTTCCACAGGTGTTTTCAGCCCTGCAAAACCAAACCCCCAAGCGAGAGGAATCTAATCTCCACCCCTTTCGATTTGACGCCGACCTCAATCTGACCCGATAAAGAGCAATAACCCAGATCGAGGGCCTGCGAGAGTCGACCTCGTCCGTGTTGCAATCGTGCAGAGACATAAATATATAATCGCAGATTTCAATTCAGCATGTCGTCGCCATGGAAGAAGAAACAACCCGAGGTGGTGGTAGATGCTGTTTTGAAGCGGGCTGAAGTTGGCAAGGTACGGAGTGACTTCTGCTGCAATCTACTTATCTTTAACAAAGCTAACATATTGAACTAGATTGGCCGGAAACTCAAGACTCGTCTTGCGCTCGCCCAATTCAAAGCCGCTCGGGGTTGGGAGGATCTCACCCTTGACAGTATCGAGCCCAAAGTTGAGGAGGAGCTGAGGAAGAGAAGGCCTACATCAAGCGGAGACATGTTTTCGGATTCTTCGTCCAGTGCTGCTCTCGATTTCCGGAGTTCTCCAATCAAGAATCCCGCATTCTTTTCGGATCAGGTCGGCCCAAGAAGTGGAAGTGGCAGCGAATACAGGAAACGACATTATAACAGCTTCGAGCAGTCAAGCTCAAGTGCGAGTTCGCGCAAACGGTTCCGGTCATCTCCAACAAAACCAATACAAAACCGTGGCTATCAACTCACTCAATCTTCTCCTATCAAACCTCGAAAACAGCCTCACTTCACAACATCATCCGGGCCTAGTTTATCCTTCTACGCAAGAGGCTCTCAAAACGATATGCATAACAACTTCGCGGCTATATCAGATGACGAGGAAAATAACCTTCCTGAGCACTCCTTTAATATACGTTCTTCACCACCACGGACACCATCACCTGTTCGTAACAAGGGAAGTCTAGGCCGTCGCAAGAATGGAAAGTCGGGTGAAGAGGGTGCAGATTTACTGCTCTATCTTGCAACCTCCCCATCACCTGCAAATCCCACACGGTCGAGAATGCAACCGCCATCTACTCCACCTCCCAAGAATCTTGCACTACCTTCCTCAGTGATGAACACTCCAGGGGGTAGCGGTGGTGGGTTTATGAATTTTCAACCAAATACCCCATCACAGCATTTCGATTTTGCCGACTTTGTCAATATCACTCCCAGCCCGGCACAAAAGGCATGGCCAAAGACTCCCCGAACAGCCAAAACGCCCTTGACTGTAGCCCGAAGACGACTAGACTTTGATAATCCAAACGCAAGCCCAAACTTGCGAGATGGATCTGGAGCTACTAAACATACGGGTCTCGGGATGCAACTTGGTGGTAATCTGCTCTCATGAGTGCCGTCTCCAGATGGGAGCACAAACATTCAGGCGCTGGTCCTCCTGTTTCGCATGCAGTTATCTTGCACAAATTCAGGACATTGATACCAGATGCCTTGGCTGGACCAAGACCGGCAACAAACATTGTGCACATATTCGCCTTAATCGCTGGACATGGTGTGGCTGGGGCAAAGATGTTTCGCAAGCATATACTTTGCCAAGACTTGTGTGTTGTACAGCCCCATTTCGCCACTTTAATTCTCGCGTCCGAAAGAACATTTCTTTACGTCCACTGCCAGTTCGGACGAGTTCTCCATTTTGCTACTGCAGCATCTGGATCACATCGGACGATTTTCTAAGGGCTGCACCTCCATATTAGTGTACGCTGGTGAATCTTCGCAGCTCAGATTTGTGAATCGCATTAGGTCCCACCGTTCACCTCGAGGAAGAATAATAGTAGATCCGTACAGCCTGAATTCTGAAAAGTCTACTCCACCCAACACACAAAGCAACCTCGGCATCATCTCAAGAGGAAGATCTTCCTAGCAACCAAGCAAAAGTCGACAAGCAACAATCCCGTAATCCCACTCAGCTTTATCAACAACTTCAACATGGCTTCACAAGACACCAAAACCACAGATACCAAGCCAGCAACAGGCACGTTCAGCAAAATCACCAGCAAGGCGAAGGAATACAGCAAATTCTGGGCCGATCACGTCAAGAAAGGCGAAGCGCCATGGACGCAATGGTATTGTTGTGGCTTGGTTGATGGGAAGGTGAGCGACATTCTTCTTACAACTTAAAATATAGGCTAACTAATCGATGAACTAGGAGTGCGAGCAAGAGAATCACAGGATACACAAGTCATGCAAGAAATGCAATCATCGTGTCTGTGATAACTGCGTGAAGGGCAGTATCTAGTGGACGGAGGCAAGGGTGAATGATGGTTTGTTTTCGGGTACTTTGCATTGGGAAAGGAAGGAGAAGGCGTGGCATTTGTAGTGAGCGCGGCGTTCCTTGAGTTGAGTCTGCGAATGTGTGCATTGGAATCTTAAGAAATGATGGCTCTTGCCGTCGCATTGAGGAATTGACGGATATTCATGCTGACCTGTTTCCATTACGAATCTCTGTACATGATAAAAACTCTGTAAACGAACGTAGTGCAATCGAAGTAAATAAAGAAAAGTGTGAACCGAATTTGGTGTGGTGACATCTCATGTCTCTACCAGTTCTCGCTAGAGAGAGACGTATTTGGTACTCGGGGTCCCTGACGGCACAGTATTAATTCTCAACTACTGTGAAACCTCACGCAACAATTCTAAGCTAGAAGTCTAGGTACAGATATTGCTACAATCACACCCGACAGCGGGGATTCAAATGGAAGAATGTGAGAAGTAGATCGTCCCCGCCGTCAGGAGAATTTTTTCCCCAGTCTGGTTCTGGCCTTCAATACCTCACGACTCAGCAAAGTCGACATGTTGGTGGTGAGCACCTATACTCCTTTGCCTCGTTGCTGTGAGGGGGTTAGGAGACGCCACCTCATCCTGGGGTTGTTTACGAAGTTATTTTGCAAGGTGATATCGTGAGGTTTTGCAAGCTACTTAGGCAAGTCCGTATACCGGTTGAACGGGTTGGAGGAGGAGGAAGAGTATGTATCTGAGGAGAGGGTTGCGATTAGGATTAGAGAGACGGCGCATGAGTGCAGATATTGAGATATTCTATGCCCTTCCCGTGTTATCTAACTCTCTAACTACACAAATAGGAACTGGCCAGCTATTGCCGCACATGCCAATAGCAACAGTGGTGTATACTTGTTGGTGAATTTATACAACACAGCCAGTGCAAGGATGTAAAGCACAGCTGCTGGTCCAGCCTGTGCAGCCTGATCATCGGACTTGGGAGACCCGTGAACGCTAGAATCAAGAATCTGCGCTGCGATGATACCAATGACACCGACCACAGCACCACATAGACCATCGAAGAAACTTGAAAGTAGCTGGATGGGTCAGAAACTGTAGCCAAAATATCCGAAATGTTACTGCGATAGATAGATAGATAGACTTGCCTTGTTCCGAACCAACTTTTCCAGCAGGCTATGACCCGCGATGGTGAACAAGAAACACGGGAAGAACATCCCCAGCGTAATGACAACTGCTCCAGCAAACGCGGCTCCCAACCCGCCGTCCTTCAAGCCACCTTGGAAGCCAACGAATGTGGCAAAAATAACCAAAGGTGCTGGCAGCACATTACCAATAGCAATGCAATCGATGAAAACACTTTGCGGCAGCCAACCACCCCTTAGCACCGCCTCGACTTGGACGAAGGGAATCGCGGTGTAGGCGCCACCAAATGACAGACTGCCAGCGACAAGCCCGAGGACGAACAAGTTGATGAGGGAAGGTGTCGTTGCAATACCGAGGGCGAGGGCGATGGGCGAAGGGAAGCCTCGGAATACGACATAGAGCGCAAAGCCAACATATTGCATGATCCATAGTAGTGCGGCTGGAATCCAGAGGCGGCGCGAGGTGAGCGAATAGAAGATACCGTAGAAGCCGAGAGAGATGAATCTGTGGAGGGGTGAGTGATTGCCTTTCGCGCCTGAAGGTCTACAAATTTGAGGATAGCTTACATGTTGATTCGCAGAGCTCCGTTGATGGCTGTACATATGGCAGCGATGACAAGAAATATATCAATCTTCTTCGTTTTCTGATTGATGACAGAATGATCTGCAATCTTATGCACCGCTTTCAAGATCTATCGTCACATCAGTAACAGACCAACCCGAGGACCAGATGATATACCATAGCAGCAACAATAGGCTGCAATGCTCTAAAAGAAGCATTGAAGTACACATTTTCAAATCCAGCCAGCGAGTAAAGATAACTCGCCAATAGCATAAGTACAAACCCTGGTAGGATGAATGCAATTCCAGCAACAATCCCACCTATGCGTCCCGCGGACAAACATCCAAAGAACATGCATAACTCAGCAGCCTCCGGACCAGGTAGGATCTGGTAGACGGAGAAAACCCGCTGGAAGCGCTCGATGGTTATCCATTGATCTTGAATTACGATTCGTTCTTTGAGGAGGGCAATTTGAGCCACGGGTCCGCCCCAGGCGAAGAGCCCGAAGTTGTAGAAGAAGAACCAGAAGAGGGCTGGGAGAGAGAGTTTGGGAACGCGAGAGTTATCTTCGAGGCTGTTGCTGTCGGCTGCCGAGGAGCTGATAGGTTCGGCCGCTTCGATGTGACTTTGCTTCTCGGGATCTGATTGGGTCGGACACTCCGTCACGTGCTCTCTATTCTCAGGGAGGTTTGTCGTCGCGATTCTGTCCGCGTTGGAAACCGAGCAAGAAGCCATGTCTAGTGATGCAGAGACAGGAAGGAGATCCGAATTTGACTTTAAAACAGGAGATCTTTGGTGTTTGCTCAAATAAAATTCAAGATTTTGCTCATGAATATATATATCTCGATCAAGGGAAAAGTGGGTCTTTGGACGTCGAACAGAGGGACGGACAGGCGAGACATGATTGGCTGATGGCTTCTTCCGCAAAATGTGTATTGTGTATCCTTTGTTGTGAGATGGCGAGATGCATGGTGGCTGACGCCCAGAGCCGTCGGCTAGTAGTTAGACAAGAGCACGTCTTCACGGGGCGACTGCCAAAAAGCTTCCACTTCTACAGTATTCTTGTTCTTCCTCGCATGCACTGACTAAGTGATATGAGAAATGGAGTTGTCTCCAAGGCTAGGAAAAGGCAAAGACGTATGTCAGTCCGCATAAGCGACTCATTCCGTTAATTCCACCTTGCCGGAAGTGGCCCCCTAGGAAGTACTAACGCTGGGCCAGGACAATCAACGAGCCGCTCGACTCCGAGACAACAAGCGACGAAACAGACAGCGACAAAAAGAATACACTGCCAGTCTCGAAGCAAAACTAGAGCAGCTTCGAATTGAAGGCGTACAGGTAACCAAGGAAGTCCAGTTGAGTGCTAGAAAAGTCGTGGAGGATAATACGCGATTGAAGGCGCTGCTCCGTCATGTTGGCGTTGAAGATTCTGTTATTGAGACTTGGACTCCCGGTCAGACTGTGGAATTGCCTGGGGTGATTGCTAGGTGCGGGGCCGAGGCGTCAATGTCGTGTAGTGAGAAAGTAAGGCTTCCTTGAGCTGAAAGAGAAGCAGGACAATGACGTCGATAGGATGTTCGGCCTGTCGAGGCTTCGAAATCTGCTCCATCAACTTCAGAGCATGGCAGCGAATCCGATGCATCTCAATCCATAGGACACCTCTCCACCCCACAAGACTGTCGAAAGGAATGCAATAGCCAGAGGCTTAATGCTTTTTCGGAATCCAAGGATATTGACACCTCGTTGCGACTGCCGCCATGCAAAGTCCTCACACGCTTGGCCGAGAATCCCAGTGCCGATATCACTCAGTCTCTCGTTACCGGTGAACAGCATGACGATCGAGTCGACGATGGAGTTGAGTGTTCGAAAGCACACAATATGCTGATGCAATTTGCTACCTCTGAAGAAAAGCTTGACAGAATCTCTCAAGCACTGGAGCGTAGTTGTCTAGGCAGGAAAGGTGGTGGGTGCAAGGTGCCAAATGCGGCTATGTGGAAAGCAATTGACGATGTCACTTGAATGGCTGTCCGCATTTCGGAATCACTATCTCCCTCTAACAATCCGCCCACTGGCAGCTTGAATCTTTCACCGTGGCCTCTCCCTATCAATATCCGCTGGCTCGTCGTCATGGAACTCGAAATCAGCATCCGGTAACGCGTCGCTCTCTTGCGCTTGTACCAGAATATGTTCTGAATGTCCCAACACGGGAACGGGTATAGTCAAGGCAGCGGCGTTCAAAGCGAGGAGGGAGCGTTCAGATGCATGGGTGAATCATCACAAAAGAAATGAATATGTTGACATGGGAAGGACAGGAGTTGAAACGTCTTTATTAAAACAATCCGTGGATTATATAATAAGTCGCTGTTTCATGCGGCATCCCAAGTAGTTCATCTATCGTACAGTTTTCCCTACACTTTGTGCCCGAAAAGATAGAGAGAGGATGTGTAAGAAGATGTGCAAGGAGATGTGTGAGAAGATGTATAACAGTCTTATTTGCCCTTTTAGCGATCGATACCCCTTTTTGGCTCCTCGCTTAGCGAGTATTTCGCCGGATCACCTATCAACAAGGTAGACATTTCTAGCCCTTCCAGATCTGGCAGCGATGGTCGTCTAGATGCATTACATAAAAGTCACCCATACGGTGCCTTGAGCAGATAGAAGATACGTGCAAGCTTTGCACAACATCCTGTATCTGTCCCTCCTATATCAAACTCTCCTTCTGAGCACTCCTTCCCACAAACCCCTTCATAGCAGAATCCACACCCGCCATCTTCCTCACAATAGCTTGCACCCCAACAGGCAGCACATTCATCCAATCAATCCATCTCGCATACAGCGGCATCGCCAGCACCGCACTACTCCCAGAATCGATTGCAGCAATAACCTCTTTCGCAACATCCACCGGCTCCAATAGTGGCGCCAAGAACGAGTTCGGCGTCTTCACGCCATTGAAAAGTGGCGTGCTGAGCTGTCCGGGAGAAACTAGTACCGTCTTGATCTCAGGCGTGTCTTTCAGTTCGGCGGCTAGAGATTTGTGCAGTGCTGTTATTCCTGCTTTGGAAGCTGTGTAATCTGATAGGTATGCCGCGCCTAATTGGCCGAGCACACTGGATATCGTCACGATTGTGCCGGTCTTCGCGCGGATCATGCCTGGGAGGAATGCTTTGATGGTGTAGAAGTGGGAGAGCACATTGACGCGGAATGTGCGGTCAATATCGTCGGTTGAGAGGTCGAGGAGTGGTTTGCCGTTGACAATTGCGGCGTTGTTGATTAAGATCGTAGGAGTTCCAAGCTATTTGCAGAGTGTCAGTGAAATGAAATATGCTCTGAGGAGATGCAGGGACTCACATCTCTCTCAATCTCTACGGCAACCTTCGCAACCTGCTCTTTATCCCCAACATCACACTTATACACAGAAACACCCCTCGCCTCACCCGCCTCCAAATCCTTTACATCAAGCACCGCAACCGTCGCACCACGCATACCGTACACCTCCGCGATCAGCAGGCCCAGCCCACTCGCGCCGCCTGTAACAACAATGACCTCCTCAGAAAAATCCACCGTCCGCGCCTTCGAGTACGCGATCTGTCTGTTCAGCACGCCCAGGAAGTACAGCGCGGTGAGGAGACCGGCGTAGCCAATCGCGACTTGCATTGCGGTCGCGTTCCACGACATGGCTTGCGCGCGCATGCAGAGGGGGACCATCCATGCTACGAAAGGGTGAAGGAAGGTTACGTTGAGGACTTTGAGGAGGAGGTCGATGGAGAGGGGTTTCGCCCAGGAGAGGTCGCGAGAGGGGGGAGGTTGGAAGGACATCTTGGTTGATTGATTGACTGCTGGAAAGTGGTTGATTCAGATAGTGATATGTACAACACAATTAGATTATAATGGAGGTGATATTATAGAGATTGGAAGAAGTGAGGTGTTCAATCGCTGGCCGGAGCGGATGGAAGGTAAGGAAGTAAGTAGGTAGGAAAGAAACTCGGACGACTCGACTTTGACATGAGACGACTTCTCCTAGGACGGAGGTTTCGAGGTTTCAGCCTTCTCTTGTTTCAGGGGTGAAGGCGGCAAGAACGCGTCCGTGCATTTCAGCCGTGCCCAGCCTTGCGCTACCTTCCGGGCCCAACCCCTCCTTCGACATTCATGAAGAAATTCTTCATCTTTTGGATTGGAAATGATCGTCATACTGAGATTGGGGTCCAGATAAGTGCGTTTTCAGAGCAGTAAATTCTGTACCCCCATAAAAAGCTTCTTTGGCTGTATAGTACCAGAAAATGCCCTCTTAGTTTAGCGAATCGAAGCCCAGATAAACGCTTTAGCGAGTAAACACTGCATCGGTAGGTGGTAAGGCACTCAACGACTACGGATGTACCTTCCGTACGCTTCACGTCAATTGTTATCTCGCTTTTTGTGAGCAACAGATATTACATAACGACCTGGAGAACTTATGTTTTGATTGCGTCGATATTTCACGATTTCATGTTTACTCAACAGACACAAACAAGCCACTCTTCCTCCAACCACTCTGCAGTCAGATACTTCAGCTCATACCCCAAAGTCCTTCTAGACGACCTCATATCGACTTTCTTCGATTGCGTGGTCAAAATGAATGTGGTGTAGCCTGCGTGGACGGTATAATTCAATCCATTCAGTAGACGCTGCAATGGGCTCAAACCTGAATCTACTCGCTTCTATTCAATCCACAGTAGCTATTTTCCGGATATGTCAAGCATATCTGATGTTGTCCTGTATGTAAGGGAATAGGTGAGGCCTTCATTTGGAAGGTGCAGTCGTAGCTAAGAACAAAGAAAGCCCCCGTGAGAAGTGCGGCTCAGAGCTGGCCAACCTCTCGACACAGGCAAAGTAGAGATCTTGACGTGAAGAAGGGAGTTCTGACCCAACGGACACAGACCCCAACGCAAAAGCGTGAAAAGCTGGTACAGAATCGATCTGTAACGTTTCTAGATTCATCTGTAAAGCAGATGAGGAGATAAGAGATGGTACTCAGTTGGGAATACCGAAGAGACCTTGTTAAGCCAGGATGATGCATGAAGGGGGTGGCTATTATCCTTGCGAGGTTTGGCTCGGCCTGCGTTGTTTTGTTCTGGCTGCCTAGTAGCCGAAATGACGAGCGGTGAACGTGCTGTGGTTTAGAGTGAATGATTGGGGAGAGGGGAAGGAGCGAAGGATGGGATGGGTTGAAATACCGGCAAGAATTGCTTGAAATGCCCAAATGAAGAGGGCCTCATTGATAATGATCCAAAAAGACAGGACTAATAGTTCGACATCTCCCGCTTCAAGATGGCTTTTGGTCTTGAGAGATGGTCTATCCCGTCCCAGCAATCGAAATTGGCAAGAGAGCAAAACAAGGCGGAGAATGGAAGAGTTAGCATTTGGTATGGGGGTCCCTTCCGAGCCCCGAGACAATCTCATATCCTCAAATTCCATGGGTATCATAACTCCAAACACCGAATCAGAACCGACTTTTGTCCCTATCTCAACTCAGGCTCACCCATCCAATCCGGCTCAACAAGCCAGCCCCTCTCCATACCATTCCCTGGCGCCTTAATAAAGCTCTTCTTATCAACAGGCTCATCACCTAATAGACCTCCAAGTCCAGCACGAGCCCTGTCATCCCTAGCATAGATCTTCAGACCCCGAACATGTGTATCCTTTCCATTCTGGTGATTTTCCACAATGCGAACTTGTACTAGGAACGCTCTTAACGTCTTGCCATCTGGACCGCCTCCGACGTGATCTAAAGGTACGTCGAGCCAACCTTTCGGTTGCTCAAAGTTGAGCGCTGCAAAAGGTATAAGATCGTGGTAGCCCGTGCCGGCCAGGAGAGTGATTCGTGTAGGGGTGTAGGATTCATCGGCTTCGAAGTCGAGGAAGATGCGGATAGAGAGGATGGAGACGAGCCGTGAGAAATGTACGTTTAGGTGGTGTGGCTGGGGACCGTCAGACCTGTTGCAGTGTAAGCAAGTGTATATCCTTCTTTGCAGACAGCCATACTGCCAGAATAATCCAGTATCCTCATCCCTCAATGCTTCCACACCACAGCCCGGCTTGCAGCTACTCACAGTCCAACTGGCTAGATTTCCAATCTCTTTCAGACCGAGAGCTGCAGGATCGAAAGGAGAGTCCAGTTCCATGGGGACTTTTCGAAGGGCGAGGTTAGCAAGCTCTCTAGCCATTGGAAAGATTCCTTTCAGGTACGCGAGTCAAATTCTGGCACGTCGAAGGAGGCGACTGCTTGGTAGTAGACTTGCGCAAAGCATCGAGCTGGTGGCGCCTTGGACAATGTACAAGCAAGCCCAGCATATAACGCAGACTAGCCTCTACCCAATGTCGTTGGTCAAGCATCCGCGATTTCTGTGGAATTGAAAGGGTATGTCTGTAGTATGAATCTACACACCTTCTTCAATGGCTCCTTCCTCGTCCTCCTCATCTCCGTCATCTTCCTCACCTTCTTCATCTTCATTCTCCTCTCCATCTAGACCCTCATCACCTATATCACTTTCTTCGTCGTTGCCCTCATGCTCTCCGTCCAATTGGTCATCATGGTGGTCATGGCTTCTATCGAAGTCGACTCGAGGATTTACAGGAGTCTGCGCAGGCGGAGAGCCATCATGAGCAGCCCATTGTGGACGTAAACGGAAGCTTGGAAGGAACGATGCAGAACGTGGAGATGGCGACTGTGGTGCCATATTGAAAACGATTTGAAAACAACAAGAGCGTGTTGGGTGACGCGACTTAGAGGTCGAAGACTTGGGACTGGAGGGGTATGTTGCTTAGTCAGCTCCGAGCTCTAGAGCTCGGAACTTTGAAATCTTCAACCATCGATTGGCGGTGACAGCTTCAATGACGTCCCCCCGCTGACAATGGATGATCATTTTACGAGTATATATTTGGCTTTAGCCACCTGTCGGATTCTTGCATCAGATCACCATCACCAAGAGTCCGAGTGGGCTTTGCGTCCTGTCCGAGATGCGACATTAAGTTGTGTCACGCACCCTCTCCTGCGAGCTCAGATCCTTTCCACAAATTATCTACTCATCATACGTTTTCTTTCTCCACCGCTCCTCGAGGTACCGAGGTCTCAATTGAGTGCCGGCTGCCAAGCATCATCGGACATCCAAATAATATTCCAAATCGAGCATTATTCTCATCCACTTTGAACCGCGGGCCATTTGCAAGCACCCAACTCGGGCCCGATGACCAACTCTGACCACACCAAAGAGCCCATTCCCGAGTTTATACCCAGCATCCAGCTCCCCGGATGTTCATCTCAAGCTTTGATCATCCGCGCTTCCGACCAAGACTTATTCCCATTGGCCAGCTTGAAAATTAGGCTTTAGCAGGCCATCCATAGCTCCTTGCGGAACCGACGGATGATGAGCTAAGGTCAGAGGTCAGACTACTTTGAAGCTATTCGTCGATGGGTGTGACGTGTAGTGGGCTGCGAGGCGCAAGCGTGAGAATTATTTTTTGATTTGATGACAAGTGTCTCATATAAGCTTCATATCTCCCTCTGTCTACCGTCTCGAACCTGGTCTCGACTTCCAACTCTCTTTCATATCCAAAAACTTGTCAAGTTCTTGCCGCCGGTGTCGGCAACTCTTGTTTCTCGAATATTCAATACAATTCGTTTATCAAGAGCCAACCGATCAGGCCATTCTGCTTTCTGACTCGCCATCGAAACGGCGCGGCAGTTCGACCATCAAAATCAAACTCTGGTTCTCCTCTTCATTGATCGAGCTACTATCCTTATCATCTTCAAACTTGCCTGTTGAAACCACCATTCGAGAAGTTTCCTGGTAATCTTCGGGCCCGAACAACAAACTACCCCGCAACCCCAGATCCATCTACAAAGACAGTACAAATCGTACGAAAAGGCGGTCATAATGGTGTTCAACAAGTGAGCTACTTTTCATTTCGGTCACTCGTCTGCTGATTTTTGCATCATATCATATCACCAAGCTGTACAGTGCTGAACGTTACATCGTGGCGAGAGCGCTCCATGGTACTTGCTAGTGCAATATTTGGGTACGTTGGTCAAACATGGAGAAAAAGGCCCAGGACCGTTGAGAGTCTAGTTCATTGGGGTTCCGCATACTTTTTGACAGACAAGCGAGAAATATGAGAGTACATCGGCTACACACTTCCCCGAATTTCATTAGAGTCAGGGAGTCGAGGGTCGAAGTTGAGGGCAGGTCATATTCTTTTCATGCTTGAGCATGCAAGATTCCCCACCTCTCCACTGCACAGAACGCTGGGCCAATACCTGGTTCTGCAATGGTCGTCATTTGTCTCTGCCCCTCCTCCATTCTCTCACCCCAACACCTTCTCTTACATCCTGCCCTCCATCACGTCCCACTATCTCTTCCAAACACTCGTTCTCGTCCTTCGACACATCTTTCTACAGCCTCTCTTCCCCCTCTCTATGCACCGAAACCTCCCAACGTCTTCTCCCTCAAGTTACTCACCCGTATTCTCACTTTCGGCATCATTTCACCCTCATCAACCAAACTAACACCCCTCACCAGATGGCGTGCGCGCCGGAAGTCCGTCAAAGAACTCCACAAAGAAGAAGCCGCTCTTCATGAAGAGTATCTCAGGCTTCGGGAGCTGGATGCCAAGATGATGGAAACGAAGCCGCCGAGCTATGGAGTGGTGGTGAGTGACCAGAGCGGGGAGAGAATCGTTACACTGGGAAGGAGGTTGGGGACAGGGGCAGAGATGGGCATGGGAACGAGGACGAGCTCGACGAGCGCGGATAGTGGGATGGCAACTACGAGAACGGCGAGCGAGAATGGGTCACAAAATAGCGGGGGGAGCACGCGGTGACGAGCGGTTACGTGCACGGCCTGTGTTTGTGATGGACAACATCATCCTTGGTGAGAATATTCGCCGATTTGGTGAAAGGTTTGGTGGCTTTCACCTTGCGGACGGCGACGGCGATGGATGAAGACACAAGGGGCATTTTCACAGCCTTGTTGTCACTGGTCTTCTGAATTTTTCCCTTTCTGTTTCATCGCAATCATTTAACGCAGCGACTTTCAGCATGGTGTGTCAGGTACATGGTTAGGAGTAAAAGCTTGGGTTATTGCAGCTAGCACAATATTGATTGGATTTCCAAAATAAGCCCCCTCGTCTCCACGATATTTTGCCAGTACCAGTGTCTGTTGAAAGGCGCTTTGTCACTATCTGCTTGATCAATGTTTTCTAGTCCATAATTTTCTGTGTAATTACAAGCTTTGTATTCGGGAGGGACTTGATTGATCCGAGGTGGTTGTTGGGATGTTTGGCTGAGAGTTTGACTTGCTTCAACCGTGTCGCGTTACCTAGGATCGCCATCAACTGTGGTGTACGCTATGCTCTGATACTGGGATTGCAATATTGTTGGATATGGAGACTTTGTGCTGATGTTGGCAACTTGGGTAGATGTGAATGTCACAGAGAGATTTAGGGAATTGGAGGGTACCTCTGGGAATGGAAAGAACGTACAACGGCAGCTTGCCAGTCTACAACCGTATCGTCCATTTCTCTCGAGCAATAGTCACTCATTGTCAATATTCCATGTCACTGTCATTGCCTTGCATTCGTCTGAGGCAGAAACTTAAGTCATTACCATTCATCATTATTACCATGACTATCGTCACTCCTTCTGATACCATCATCTCTCATACCATCGTCATATCATCATTTCTCCATTCATCTATCCAGTCATCCGTCCCAAATCAAGACTTCTTCGCATGTTCCTTAGCATAGAAAACGTACTAATCTAAAGTCAGTCAACTGCAACCATCCAACGCCAAGAAACACACACCTTGGCCAAACTGACAACGACATCCTGAGCAAACCACACCTTACTGTTGTCATTTGTGTTGTAGTTGCTATTCCTCAAGAGGCACTCGATCCAGCTGAAATTCTTGATGTCATGGAGGGCGTGGCCGTCCATGGCGACAGAAGCGAGGAAGTGGTCGATTCGAGGGTCGTTGGTGAATGTACCGGTGGCCTCGAACCACATCTTGAGCCAGACCTAGAGAAAGAGAGAAAAAAAAACAGTCAGCCTTCTGTCCAAGCAGGTACAAGAGATGGAACCTTTAAAGATTTCTGAGGTGAGGCAAGGAATTGATTGAATACTTTCACATCTGGAATAGTTGCGTTCTGGTCAGGAACAGCTGCAAAGAACAGATCGAACTTCTCGCACTCAGGCTCAAAGCAAAGACTAGCCAGACAACACGAAGGCATCTTCGGCGCGGGTCTAACCTCGTCACCATTGTCCAGTACCTCGTCCTCCTCAATGTCGCAGAGGTTCTCAGCTGGCTCAAAAGACTTTCTGAACGGGAACTTGTGAAGCTTGTGCGTGTGAATGGTCTTGAAAGGAGTGGTGACGAACTTGGTATTGTTTGAAAGGGTTTCTGCAGAGACGAGGAACATCTTGGTGGTGTTTTGGCAGACGCGTGCTGCCTTGTCTGTTGAGGTGTGGTGATGTACTTCGAGGGTGAAAGGTTGTTTGTGATTATTCGAAGGGCGCGTTTATATAGCCTCGAAACAAATCAATTTTTGCCTAGATGCCTGATTTGATTTACCAATTAGCTAGCCAATTGTATGCACTTCTTCAGGAGTTCACTTTTGAGTGTTTCACTCCTCAGAACTTCAGCCAGTCACGGTGAAGAGTTTATCAATGTCCCGGGGTTTCTCTATACACTGTGAAGACTTGTTCACATCTGCTCTCATGTGATTATGCAGCACGTCACATATTCTGTCTGTCTTTTTGTGCGTTCTTATTCGTGTCTTGATCAATTGAGATCCCCAAGGCCGGGGCCTTTCAGTTCATCTCAACGCTGTAATCACGTGAACAGCAACATGATATCGGATCAGAAAACAAAGCTACAAGTAACAAAATTTTTTTGTTTAAAGCTGGCCTTGGACTGCAAGGCAAGTAAAAGTTGCTTGTTTCAATTTTCAGATCTTCTTTATCGAGCTGAGCTGGGCGACGTGTTGATATTTGGCTTCGCTTAATTGCTAATGCCAAGCATTCAACAGCATTGCTTTCCTGGACCAAGACTGTAAAGAACAGAAAATATCTTACATATATCAGACTAGATTCTTGAAGTGCCATTGCATCACTTATCTTGAGAGGGCATATCTCAGCATGGGGCAGCTAAATTCAATAGCTCAGCAGCTCACCTCGCAGAACCATTCTCCTCAGCACGTCGATAAGGCGATCCCAGATCCAGGCCCCCGAGAGGTCGAATCCTCGATTAATCTACTTTAAAACCTACTCCAAAAGCGTATACTACACCAAATCAAAAATTTGCGATCTATTTCAGGCAGGCAGGCAAGACTTTTAACTGCTACACTCCATGTTTGCTCCCCCCTCTGCCCATCTCCATCTCGTCAAGACGAGCGTCTCCCATGGAGTGCTCAACATGCGTTGCCAGTCTTAATATCTCCAGTGTCGTCTTGTGAAAACAGCAATCAGTAGCGGCGAAGTCTACACTTCAGTGAATATCACAATATTTCTTGCCTTTGGATGTGCTGCAGCTCTTATCTCCTCGCACACCTCAGAGAGTATACACGGCAAGTTTAGTATGGCAAATCATGAGGACAGATACATTGCGTCATTCAATTATACGGCTCTCCACCCTACTCTCTACTCCAGTGACGAAGCCAGTCTTCGGTCGTCTTCATGAAACCCTTACGCCGGCAATGAATACAAACATCCAGCAGCATACTCCAGCATCAAAAAGGAGCATTTTTGCTCACGATCAAACGACGGACGTAATTTGGGTACTCCTCATGCAGGAGAGGCAGAAGAAGTTGATGCAAGCACGTGATACTATTGAGTGCCCGCCGCTAAGCCTAATATTCTCCTGTAGAAATCCATGGATTTCTTCAACGCCTAATCGGGGATGATTAAGCGACCCCATCCCGCGCCAGAGTGATTTCTTGCACCATCTCAAGACTTTTTCAAGCATCTTATTGCTTCGTATGGAACTGCGATGACAAATAGGTTAATCGATCTCAATTCAAATTTTACCTATTCTCGAACATGGGGGTTTCGGCATTTCTCAAAGCCCTCACCGGGATATTGGGGGTTTTTCCCTTTCGTCGTCTCCAATTGTTTGCGCTTAACGTGGGCTATGCTTTATCTGAAGTCACTTCGGTCTTGGGTTTCGACCATGATACATTTTGTCCTCGAACGTTAGGATCTAGCTGCAATGCATAAGAAGAAGCTGCAGAACGAGGCAAACCAGCAGATGCCCTCGCCTTCTTCACCGCTCGGCCTCATTTCAACCTCTCCCATCATATCGGTTCACTTCGAGGCAAGGCAAACTGCAGGCGCCCTCCCCTCGTCTCCTTAGTTAACCTAATTCATTCACCGACGAATGTACAAGAAGGTAATCCATTCTCCGAACCAGACTCCAAAAGCAAGTAATCGACCAAGCGCATCAATAGTTAGCAAACAAGTCATAAAGAACGCCATCAACAGCACACTTTTCGCGATCATCGTAAGCAAAAGAAGGCTCATCAGACTGCTCCGTCTCAGTAAGCTTGACACGCTTGTTCCGCTTGATGGACATCTTACTGCCACAATGCTTTCCCCCTTGCTCCTCATTTTCCTTGTTCTCGATATCCTCAAACTGTTCATCCTCGCCTGTAACTTCTTCATCGATGACGTCCTGAAGAGCAGCATCGCGGTTGGTTCGATTGCCGGACTGCATTGCGTGATCGTGAACCTTTCCTTTTTCATCACCTTCCCTGTATTCGGCGTCCTCGTAATATTTAACATCCTCGGCGATATCATCTCCAGTAAAATTCTGGTATCTACTGTCACTCTTTCTGCTCTTCACCAACGTCTCGCTGGGAATGTAGGTCTCGGCTTGATCCTCAGATTCTTCATCGTCGGCGTCGTCGTGACGTGTATCTTCACCCGTGACTCCCACGGCGAGCAATTCATCGAGCCTAGCATCAAGATCGTAACTGTCATCATCCTCAAAGTCGCTGTTAGAGACCTCTTTCTCGGCATCTTCATCATATGGTGTGAGACCCCACTTTCGACGGTCATCGAGAGGTGTCATTTCTTCGTACTCGTCAAATTGGCTCTATTGCCCCCAGTCAACAATGTCCATCAAAGTACCTGCAGCAGATTGCATGAAAACAGCACTTACTAAGATGAAATCCTCATCATGTTTTATGTCTTGCTCCTCGCATAGCTCGTATTCCTCGTCGTCCTCGTCCGCCTCAGTGTAACCTAATAGACTTCCACCGCCATTGTGAGATGTGACCGCCGACCGAGGACAAGAGTCAACATTGATTTCCGAACGAATTATTACTCCTCTTTGCTCCTCGTCATCACTTTCGAGATCGGCTTCCTGAGCAGTTATCTTACGCGGAGGGGGGAAAATCGGAGAAGGAAGGTGGGGTCTTTGAGTCGGCGGGTGGGCGAGATCATCAGAGCTCAGGGTATTATGAGCCTCGAAGGATATTTCTTGTTCAAGGATTTGTCCTGACAAGGAAGCTGAAAGGTAGGACGTAGACGCGGGGGTGGCAGATGTCAAATGCTGATCATGGACGTAGCCTGGCAGCTGGGAAGGTTGCATGTCCGCCGTGTCAACTTGTCCCTTGTTGATAACGTATTCCTTAGTCTATGAAGAGAACAAGCCATCATCAATCAGCTCCTTGATAGTAGAAGTGGGTCTCAGAGCAAGGGTGCTTACCAGAAGTTTTCTCGCAGCGAAGATGAACCCGCAAAGTTGCCTGGCTTTGGCAACGCGATGCTTCGAGCCTCCTCCAAATCCCATCGCTCTCAAGAGCCGCATCATGTCTCCAAGAGTGGCGGTATAGAGTGTCTCACCAGTGAGTTCCTCCAACTGTCTCAGAGGCTGGCCGGAGTTGAGCACAAATTTGTTGCAGCAGCTCTCAACCCAGGCCAAAATGTCGGCAGGGGTAGCAGTCCGAGGGGGGAAATCTGCGACTTGATTTGCCTCGATGACAGGAATGACAATGTATCCCTTCATGGTGTATTGTTAGATTACATTGGATGTTGTCGAGATCGGAATTGGTGTTTGCGGTGTCAAGAACGCGATGCAGCGAAGTCAATAAAGAAACAGGACTCGCTTAGAAGTCCTCATTTGGGATAGACCGGTTGAAGAAGGAAAGCATAACCGGGCCTCTCTTAGAGGGAAGGTACGTTATAGTCTCTAATACGATGTTGGAATTCACTTTCGACGAATCTAGGACTGGGGTAGTTTCCGGAGCTGCTTGAATGCAGTGACTTTAGTGATGTCTACTGCAACTAATTCACACCACAGCGAAGTTTCATGCTCGTCTCATGCCCGCTTTATTTATTAAGATCGACGGAACTTTAGTTGTGGTTTATACGGGCCTCGCGTACGTCTTCGCCATATTCACAGCACTGAAAGAGCTTGAGCGCTTTATATGTTGACGCAAGGAACCGTACTTTTGGCCCCCTATTGAGCTTCACAATGGCACTGGCGCAACCATTCTTACCACTGCTCTTCCTGCCGATGATAACAATGGCTTTCATATTTCCCACACGTGTTCCTCTTTGATATGTAACTGGGCGGGCCCTGACAGTGCCACCGGGCATTGAGAGCCAGAAATAATTGGGAGTAACTTCATCGTTGCCAAAGTGATCGACGTCGTCGTTTGTCATTGGTCTTCCACATTGCGGATTAATCAAGGACTGTTGATCAGTCTATGCGGCCGTTGTGGTAGTTTTATTGTGAATTATCTTGCACAAAATAAATCCTGAGAGCTTCAATAAAACTTATCTGTAATGTTGGCTACTTAGGTACCTTCTTTTGCCAAATTGGTATGCAAAGAGGTACCAGAGGAAGCGTAAGCAGAGCGACAGATCTGAGTTTTGATTTGACATGCAAGTCACACAAGTCATGGAGAGTTCAATGCACAGGCCAATGCGAGAGACATTAAGTGGGTAACGAAGAGCTGGATTCGCTATGGATAACGGCAAAACTGGGAACGGTGGGTTCGATGACCACGCTTCAACAGTATCTCGAATCTTGAACCAACAAAAACCACTTCATCGCATCAAAGAATCACTCCAATCATCAACAATCCAACCTGGCGCCTCAAGATAGATCTCTCATCAGGTTTCCGTCAAGCTGCCCTGCTCTGAGTCATTCTCTGTGCTGGCTGGAGCCAAGCCGGTACTGATATTGTCCGATGTCGTATTTGTGCCACGACGTCTGATCCAACTTTCGCTCTGTGGCGTCTGGGGACAATCTGACCTCCCTTCTCCTTTCGCCTATTTTGATCAGTCAGTCAAGGGCCCAGACACTCCGGCGTCTGAACATACCTTTGCTACCGCGTCCTTGATATCGTCTGCAATATTCTTCGCCTCGTTCTCAGTTAAGAACCATTTCAGATACTCTGCCACCTGGTGTTTCGTCTTTTCGCGCAAGTCGGCTCCAGACAGAGGAAAGCGATGAAACTTCTTCACTCCCTGCAACCATTTCTCTTGGTCCCTCGGGGTGATGGCGAAAGTCTTGTACAGCAACAAATTGACTTGATTCGGTGAGGCTGTCCGAGAAGGAAGCTTGAATTCTGTCGTCAACTGAGTTTGAGTTGTAGGGGCAGTGGTGGTACTGGACCCATTCTGTAAATATTTCTTGCTCGGCTGGAGAGATTGATCGTATGCATCGTAACGAGCTATTTTACGGCCTATCTTGGCTCCGGGTTTTGGAACTTATTTATGTGATGCGGAACGGATAGAAGAGTTGATGGATGAAGTGCGTTGATGAGGTAGATGGAGATGAAGGTGTTGATGATATTGATGTTGCTGTAGATATTGAGATGATAGTGCTGACCAGCATAAAAGAGGACGAGAGAAAAGTATGAGTAGAAAAATTCGATGTTGCTGTTATCCCAAGCGGTAAGAAAGGTGCCTGTGTAGATGCGAGAGTTGGAAGCAGCAGACAGTCCAGCCCTTTCCCACAAACCCCCCTCAAAAGCAAGAGCCGACCGATCACTTGTCTAGTTTAGACCCAGAACAGACAGAGTTTCCTTCTAGTCGCTGCATAGGAGTTCAGACCATGTCGTCTGCCCTATAATAATCTTTGGTGTTGCTGCTGGCGGAAGTTGACATTCCACCACCGTTCTTCCCACTCCTCCAGTCCTTCGCCGACACAAACGCAGCAAAACCCCCGATGAAACTGTATCACAGCTACAGTTAGCCCAATTTTTCGTTCTTTTTATTTCGTGTTTCGGAAATGGCCAGGTTGCACTCTTATTCAAGTCATGCTCACGGAGAGCAAACACCATTAATGAACGAGGGGGTAAAAAGAGAAGGCACTCACCACAGCACCAACGCCAGAACCGCCAAGACCGGACTCAGAGCGCAGCTTCCCCCACTACACCCCGACCTATTCCCCAAACACATCATAATGAACGCCGCAAACCAGAAGACGAATTCAACGCAGTTGAGAATCGCGTTTGCTTTGAGGCTGGCCCATTTTTGGAATTTGTGGTGGTGTTCGGAGAGGAGTTGGTAGGTGATTACGATGACGGATTTGAGACACTGGGAGGGTGGTTAACTTGATTCTGGGAGATAGATTGGAAGGGATTGGAAGGAGAGATGGTATTGGAGAAGGGAACAACTTACTACTGCGAAGAACCATGTGTGCGATCGTGTCGTGCGAGCTTTGCTGGCAAATCGAGCAATAGAGACGATCAAACAGATGGTGATGAGGCATAGCTGAAAGACGTGAACTCTGAATTTCGTGAATCTGTCTGTGTATCCAATCGAGACCATGTTGACTGATTTTAATCTTTGTATCGGTGGTGACTGAGGGGAATTGTGGATGCCAAGTGCACTTAAGTAAGGTCTCAAGTATTTTTGTAAAATGACTGAAAGCTGGATACCTAGAAATCTGAAGTGCGTGTTGTTCCATTGTTGATATATGTTCATATTCGACGCGTCGTATCTTCTCGGTTCGTCGTATCTCCCAGGGAGTCTCTTGGCAGGCGTTTTGTTTTGTTGGTGACGCCGCTCGCTAAATATAGGTGCGAGAAATACGATGTACGATAGCGAATCATACTCACGAAAAGTCCAAACTGGTGGAGCTGTAGACAAATCTGAAAGCTGCGGCTATCTGCCGTTGCCAGTGATTCGTGGAGGACATCACATCTTTATCTAGCAGCCCAGCTGGAATTGATGCTTATGAATGCGCTAACGTGATTTGGCCGGACGCAGCCTGCAAATTTGGGTGGATGCCACGCGGCTCTGCAACACATCTTTAGTTGGTATCTTTGGGTTGGACAATTTGGAAGTGGGAAATGGAGACGAGAATCCACTTCCTCCCGGGACTTGTTGTTGGATACCGACAAGAGGGAAGTAGATTATCACGGCCCTGTATGGCGCCAGCGCGGTCAGTGGAACCAGCAAACATACCCCTGGACTGCCAGTAATGATTACTCATATACACCCTGGATTTCTCTAGACACTACGGTTGAGGGGATTATAATAATCATTTCACACTTGCTCGGTTATATATTCTCAGCTTATCGTCACGCTTCTGATCTTCAACAACCCTTCAAGCAGAATCTACCCCACTATCATTCTTCTCGCCCGAGGACTCCTTGACATCCTTCCCATGAGTGCCTCCAGATGAGACACCTTCTCCAACAGTCAAATCCACTCCCTCAGCAGCCATAACCGCCTGCTGCTCAAGCGTTAAGACCTGAGACTCAACCGTCGTCTTCGGGCCCGTGAACCACTTCCTCGCGTCAACAAAGTAGTAAAGCAGCGCACCACCCCATACAGCGCTGTTAATTACAACAGTGTAATTCATCGTCTCAGCCGTAGGATTCGGGCCACCGCTCGGGAACATCGCGAGTGTAATGCCGAAGATCAGGAAGGTGATTGCAAGCCATGCGATGGGCTTAGAGAATTTGTCGCCAGTGTAGAAAGGACCAGGGACGAACTTGTGATTACCCCAGACCACACGACAGAAGATGGGCGTTCCCCATGCAAGATTGTTTCCTGCTACTGCGAGAGAGAAGAGTGCCGCTGCGGCGGCTGGAGCAATGAGACATAGAAGTCCGAGGATGGCGGCAAGGAAGACACAGCCCCAAATTGCTCTGAGCGGGATGTATCCAAATCTCTTAGATATGGGTCTGAAGAAGCTTGAGAAGGGGAGTGCGCCATCTCGGGAGAATGCCCAGCTCTGACGAGATGCTGCGACGAGGATTGAAAGTCCCATAAGAAACTGCACGATGAAGAGGAGGGACATGAGACCTAGGGTTCCCTTCTTGCCAATGGCATCGTAGTAGATTTGTGCCATAGGCTGACCGTATGCAGATCCGAGTACAGCTTCAAGGTCGGGGTTGATGCAGGCAGCGAGGACAATCATGATGATGAACCCAAGGATCCAGCAGGAGCCAACGGACATTAAGATGCCATATGGTACTGCCTTGGCTGCATTTGCTGCCTCTTCACTCATGTGAACGCAGCTGTCGAAGCCTCCAATGGTCCAGATTGGACTAAGCCATGCGAGCATGAAAGCCCATCCCGTCGGCCAAGTGGTCAAATTCTCGGTATGGGTAAAGATGAATTTTGCATCATTTCGTTCGTTTGAGCGGTGCTTACCAACAGGCAAGGCAATTATGGTCGCAGCGATGAGTATGAGATTCATGACCACGAACACAGTTTGAAGCTTGCCCATGACTTTGGACAAAGTTGATGCGAGAATGCCGTGACAGAGGACACAGGCCAGGAAGACTGCGTACACGACTCCATTACTGGGAGTCCACTCGCCGTCACGAGCGATCACAATGCTTGATAAGTTAGCACAAACCTCGATGAAGCTTGGAGATGACGTACACAGAGCAGAACATCAATGCGAATCCGTAATCGATACTGCAGAGTCCACCAACCAAACCAAGAGTGTTGGAATACCCCACTAAAAAGCTCAATGCATTTCTCGTCTTTGGGGAGGCGAAGTAGTGAGTCCTGCAGCAAATGAGAATTGGACCATTGTCAAGCTGTCTTGTACAGTACATACCACCAATACAAACCCCCGCTTGTCGGCATGGCTGATCCGAGATCTGCCATTGCAAGAGCCACCACGAAGATAAACATTGAGGCTAGGAACCAACCCCAAACCATCCCAGCTGGGCCAGCAGGTATAGAGAATGCAAGAGTCGATGCAATGGATGGTAGCAGACCCATGATACTGAATGCGATACCAAAGACCTCAATCATAGAGAAGTTTCGACGAAGTTCTTGCTTGTATCCTAGCTTGGCTATTTGCCCGTTAAACTTGGAAATGCACGAGTAGATGGGGCAAACATACCCAGCAGTTCCGTGTCGGCTTCACCGGCCAGGAGCTCTTTAGGAGGAACATTCCCTTGCGAGAGTCTGCTCGCACTCTTCTCCAAATCTGGAGCTGTGCCATTGGCAACTGTGGACGCCATAGTCAAAAATCAGTAGTCAATAGACTTCGAAGTCCTTAGAAAAGAAGTATAGAAGGAATCCGAGGATGGTCGTACCACTTGGGACATCAGTCAGATAAGTACGTTTCGCAACAGAACAGGGTCCAGCCGTGCCATGTGAGTCCATGCCACTTATGATAGACCCAGACTGCCGATCGAATGCATCATTGGATACTTGCAACGAACCCCAAGGCAAGTCGTAATAGCAAGCCGATAAGAGCTGCAGGACGATACGGCGGTGCAGCAGGTGGCCTTTGATAGATAGCAGAGATGGCAGGGATGGCAGGGATAGCAGCGGGGTTGAAGCGGCCAAGGGAGCTTGACAGGCTTGATTCTCTCCCGGGCTGCCAATCAGGTGGGAATGAACCGTTAACGCTAGAACCGAGGAGGGCAGTTCTATCCTCTTGCACTGGCAGCACGGCTAGATTAGCTGTTTCTCAATTTCGAGATGTCTGGATTGACGCCTCCAAAACGTTGCTCCAGACTAAAAAGCCGGTCCCCTCTATGAAGCTGCGTACACGGGCTCACAAAACAGCACCGACTGGTAGACTTAAGTCGAAGTGTAGCTAAAATTGACTACTGGGGTACTAATCTTTGGGGCGCACTCATTCCGCCAGACATATCGAACCCTGCCTATTGAAAACCCAGAATAATTATCATCATCACTTGCCAGATCCTTAAGCACGAAACAACAGTTAATTCTTCATCTATACATCCCTAAGTCTCTACACTCTGCGAGTCGATCCCTGCTAAACAAACTACGAAACATGCGCGCTTTTATAACATGGTGGCGGTCCTTGACGCCGATGGGCAGGAATTCATACGCAATGAACGTCCAACTAGGTATCGCCTGTGCTGCTTTCTTGGCAACATATCTTAAGGACAGATTGGAAAGAAAGGAATCACACGAAAGGCCGACGATGCATTGATGATCATTGATCAGAGAGAGAAATCTAGAACTTCGAACGAGGAAAGGAAGACGCCAAGGAAGTAGAAACTGGTGAGACTGAGAGGGCATGCGATTAGACGAGGAACAAACAACTGACTCGGTCACTGGCTCTGGGACGAGGAGGTGCGAAGGTGAGAAGATAGGAAGAGTGGTATGACGGAATCAGTTTATGGCGGGTCATAAACACCTTAATTATTGAAGACCGCAAAGCTTGATGAGATCTCTTGGTTTTCCAACTTCAACAGGAGTTAGTTTTGGAAAGCAAATGATCTCCTTCATCTTGGAGATGAGCTGTTGAAGTATATACGATATCGTCTGACTTGGAATGATATAGTGGTTATATATACGCCTTCTACAGATAGCCTACTCTTCTACACAATCGTGCGCACCCAGTTTTAGTAGCAGGAGATCAGGTTTGTGTCATACAAAAGGAGATGTTTCGAGCGCTAATTTTCTTCCCTGGCACATTTCGATCACGATTATTACTGTAGGAGAGAAAGGATACAAATGTAAAAAATACATATTTGCATGCTTAATAGCGGAGATTGTCATTGTGGTTTCAATTGTACAAAACGCCTCGAACAGGATTCAAAAGTAGATGCCCCTAACCTTGAGTGACGATCCCTAAGTGCCCAGATTGAACCTAAATAGGCCACATTGAACTGTTTTGGTACATACCACTACTATTTGTTTCAAAGACCTTGCAAGTCGTATTCGTCCTCCCGGGCCCTGCCAACAATGTCTCTGTAATCCACTTATCACTCCCATCCTTTCTCGCACCAGTCTCTGCCACCTGGGATTGACTCTCATTACTTCCAGATTTCTTACAGTACCCCTTTAGATTTCCGTTGCTTGGCATCGCCGATATGTCCTGGAGGCCGGTGTCGTTGCATGCCGTTCTTAATGAACCTGGTGCTGTATTTAATCTCTACTGGGCAAGTTGCGCAGTTCGGTTCTAATTGAGAGTTGTGCATCTCGTCTCGAATGGAAAATTGTGTCTTTCATCTCCAGCTAGGAAGTTGTGTCTTTCGTCTTCTTAGGGGGAGGGGGTTGTGCCGTTCGTCTCGTCCACAATTGAAAAGTTGTGCCTTCCGTCTCGTCTTAAGTTAGGAGGTTGCGCCTGGTCTCCAATGGAGAGGTTATGCCTTTAAGCTCATCTCCAATAGAAGGTTATACCTTCTCTCCAGTGGGAAGGTTATGCCCCTCATGTCCAATAGCTTCCATTAAAAATAGTACCTGAAATGATTGACCACATTGTAACTCCATGCTTCTTCAGCTCAAAACCCCACAAATCGCCAAGCAATACAATGTTTTCATGAGTAGCCGAGCCGAGTCAGCCAATAGCCAACTAAAAGGGTTCGAAATTCTGCCACAAAAGCACGCACCAACCGTTCATTGAAGACCTCCCCATGATCCCATTTGTCGGAGATGCGACTAGAGGCTTTATTCTCTTGGCCGTTTCAATGTTCCCGTCCAGTCTTGATAACAAAGCTCAAGATGCAAATGATCGCGGAAACTCGGTCCCCACCTTGATGCGTGCGAAATATGATCGACCCGCAAATATTGAAGTGCGAAGAAAGGAGTCAAGTTGCTGGAAGTGACAGCTCCGCATGAGTCAAGCGAAGGGTTGCGATATGCAGCAATGTTTTCGTTAGAGCTCCTGTGTGATGCGGATGGATTGGGACACCGCAGATGTCGGAAGCGGGCAAGACACTGACTAGTCACATGGGGGTAAGCTGAACTTCTTGACTAGAATGCAAGAGCACGATCTTCTTCGATTTCAATTAATGGTAGTTCTAGACAAGAGTAAGTATCGAAATATCTCGGCGTGGTTTGCATTGAGCAGACATAGAAGCCCCTATGTGTATGATATAATATTTCTCTGGTAAATGTTCATCCATCGTAAAGCAATGATCACTTAAGGTTTAAGAAAGCGAGGAGCGAAGGAGAGTAGAAGTAAACAAAAGCTGGAATATGACCCACCTCATCTGGGATATCTTGATCTCAATGAATTGAGGCAATATACAAAGAGTTTTCTACATCTTGACATGAAGGAAAGCAGAAACTTCCACTGACTTCGAAACAAGATATTTATCGTGCAGTCACGTGGCAGATGTTTGCCCTGTTTGCAAGGTCGAAGCTTGAAGCTCTAGAGCATTCCTTCAGCACCCCGCCATCGTTAACACCACACCACACCACTATGCAGCGTCGAATGGTATTCGTAATCCTATAAATATTTGGAACGTTTTCTTTCTGACTCACTTACTATAGCTAACGAAAGAAGATGAGGCTGCGACTGGAGGAGACGAGGTGGAAGTTCGGAGAGAGGACCAAGACAAGATCAATAAGTTCAGCCGGCTACACCAAAGAGAAATTGCACTTGAGGAGGAGCTGAAGACCAAGCATGTGTGTACCCAGGAATTCTGCGGGATCTATCCAAACGGAATCTGACATTTGGCTTGCAGAAAGAGAAAGAAGACCTCGACGACATCTCGAACGAATTAGAGCTCGCAGACGAAGACGACAAGATTCCGTAAGGCCTCCTTCTCGGAAAGATATCTACAACGTAGGCAGCTGATACAATTCTAGCTACAAAATCGGCGATTCTTTCATCTCATTACCTCTCCCCGAAGTCCAAGAAATGCTGGAGGCATCGACGAGTAAGATTGATGAGAGTGTCTCGGCTCTGGAGGAGAAGCTGAACACGACGCGGGAGGAAATGGATCAATTGAAGGTGGAGCTTTATGGCAGGTTCGGAAAGAGCATCAATCTGGAAACCTAGGGCGGAGACACAATACAATGATACCCAGCAAGGAGGGAAGGTCCAGTTGCATTTCTTGACCGGGAAGTCAGAAGCAGGAGCAAGGCTCACGAGCTGCAGGATATCCGAGGCTGTTCCGATGTCGGCAGAGCGTATTCCCATTTACCTGCACGGGTTCTTCTGCATGTTACTGAATTTTTCGAGCTCCACCGCTTTACAATTATCTTTGTATGTCTGTAGTTCAGATGGGAACGTTGGGGACTCATAAAACATCGCTAGATCCTAGCGAGCCCGTTTCCTGAAGTCTGCGCAAGGAGGCAAGTGGTTGCAAGATATAGAATCGTCAGCCTTGTCATTACTGCTCCAAAAAGCTATCAATCAAGCTTCAACCTTTCGTTCTGTAAGGAAAGCCTCCGTCAAGGTCAGTTGCCGCCGGGAATCATCCTCCGCAAGCCTAAGTTACGGTTATCGGCATCTTGCATAGCTTGAGACCAATGGAACAAATATCTTGCCCATCGGGATCACCCAAAGTAGTCGCTTGCGGGGATAAAGATAATCGTCAGTTTCCAAGGCTTCAAGTGACGAATGAGAGATCATGAAACGGGTAGTGGGCTTTATGACGGCTTCAAATTCCGCCCTTTTGTCAAGACTCCCACTTCTGCATGCTACCTAGAATTGATTAGAAATTGTGACGCCCGTTCTCGGGCTTGTCCTCATCAATAACTTCATGTTTCTTCTCTGTCGATATGATTCCACTCAAGCTCATGACTTTGAGCTTTGAGTGAAGTTTAAGATGTCAAGAGGTAGAGAAGCAAGCGATGTGGGGCTTGTTGGGACCCCGCATTCACAGCGTAGGTGGCACTGGGGACAGCCTCAAAAAAATATCTACTGACATATACAGAATCTCGAAATGCCTTATCGCGAGTTGTTTCTGGTATTGACGAGGCGGACGCCGGGCGGAGATATGACTTGGAAGAAGCGGACAATAAGTTCTCACGACCGGACTCCTATTCGTCCAGTATTGCGCCTACCGACAGGAAAATAATATCGTGGCACGATGGAGACCCGGAAAATCCTTACAACTGGTCCAAGGTAAATGATATTCTATTGTCTTGCATTTTCTGCATTACATACTGATGTTTCTCAGGGACGAAAAGTCAACGTGGTACTTATCGGCATGCTCGTAGTGATAAACAGCACTATGGGCTCTTCCCTCCCATCAAATGCCATTCCCGATATCAGCACCTACTTCAACATAACTTCCTCATATGCCAAAATTCTACCCATCTCTATGTACCTTGTTGGATACATTGTTGGGCCAGTAGTGTTTGGGCCGCTTTCTGAGTCCTACGGGCGGAAAGGCATCATGATTGCAACGTTCTTTGGCTTCACTGCCTTCACTATGGCCTGTGCATTGGCGCCAAATTATCCCGCACTGCTGATATTCCGTATCTTGACGGGTGTCAATGCTAGCAGTCCTATCGCTGTCACTGGAGGAATGTACGCCGATGTCTACAACGATCCTGTTACGAGAGGTCGGGCAATGGCAACATTCATGGGAGTAAGTCGCTTAGTTCCTAAATACTCTTATGTTCATCGTTGACGTCCCTAGGGAACTTGTATCGGACCCATCATAGCCCCAGCGATCTCTGGCTTCACAGCTCCTACACTTGGTTGGCGATGGTCGTTCTGGATAGGTCTCATCTTCGCCGGCGTATCCTGGATACCTCTATTCTGGCTTCCCGAAACATACGGACCAATACTCCTCGCTCGTCGTGCAGCACACCTTCGTAAAACAACTGGTAACCCTAATATCTTCGCCCCCATCGAGCTCGAAAAGAAAGGTTGGAAGCAAATGGCAACTGTTACGCTGACTCGACCCATTCGCATGCTCTTCTTCGAACTCATCGTCTTGGCGACGTGCCTCTACCTCTCTCTTGCCTACGGCATCTTCTACATGTACTTTGAGGCCTACCCGATCATCTTCCAGGACATATACGGCCAGTCCCTGGGCGTTTCAGGTCTGATGTTTCTGCCCATAGGTGGAGGTACAGTCGCAGCTATTGCTGTTTTCCTCTGGTACGACTCCTTCCTCCGAAAAGCACAAGTACAGGACAAACCGTGGACGCACAAAGAGGAGTTCCGGCGTCTACCTCTCGCCTGTGTAGGAGGGCCCATGTACGTTGTCGCACTCTTCTGGCTAGGCTGGACAGCAGATAAAGATGTGCACTGGGCGGTGCCCATGCTCGCTGGTCTGCCCTTTGGATGCGGCTTCGTGCTGATCTTCATGGCTCTGCTGAACTACCTGACCGATGCGTACGAGATTTTTGCCGCATCCGCGATGGCGGCTGCGAGTTGTGCTCGGAGCATTGCTGGTGCGGTACTTCCTTTTGCGGCGACACCTATGTATCGAAGACTGGGTGTACCGTGGGCGAGTAGTTTGTTAGGCTTTTTGAGCCTGGGGATGTGCGTTGTCCCGTTTCTATTCTTATGGAAAGGAGATACCATCAGAGCTGGTAGTCGATTTTGTATTTATTTGAAGGAGAAGAAGGAGAAGGAGCTGGCGGACCTAAAGAAGGAGAGGGAAGCGAGTAGAATTAAACAGGAATTGCAAAAAGGGCGTGAAGAGAAGGTCTGATTTCGGGAGATCAGCTTATGATTGTTGCATAGCGGGATATGGAGCATTAAAATACAGCTTAGGTAGATTCAAACAAGATATTTCAGCTGCCACATCTCATATATCATCCATTTCGATATGGTTTAATAGCTTCAAGGACCTTTTTGCCCACGGCCCAATGCCTGCATTATCACGTTGGCTGAATTTGTGATCAGTGTCGGGGACGAAATTAAGCACTCTTCACTATCATCCAAGGAGGCGGCATTAAAAATGGAGAGCTGTTTGCAGATTCTGGAGTCATGGCAAGAGCTGACACTCATGTACTGTTATTAAGTTGAGGCTACTGCGTCCCAACGACATGAAGTTTAGCAAACAATGCCCCGCATTTTCAGGACCAAAAAACAAATTGCTTGCTAAAGAATTTCCATTCCACTTTTTCTAGGAGGCACAAGGAAAGTAAATAAGGTTCAAGCCCTGCATTGTTGCTGTTCCTGGAATTGTTGAGTCTGCTGGTTATCAGGTGATTAATCTATGTGTTTGTGTCTTGAGATAACAACTTGCAGTAGGTTATGTGTGATACTCTCATGATGATACAATATGATTCATCGCCTATGTAGACGAGCTGGGCTCATGCAGTGTTCACTTCGGGCTGAGAAGCTTCCAGAAGCAGTCCGCCACTGAGACACAGCGCTACATTCAACTCCTTGTTGTCAGTCAGTATCAGGCAACAAGACTTTCTATTAGTCTATAAAGAAACATAACTGGGCTCTAGTTTCTGCTTCTCACTATCGCAGACCCAAAAGTTCTTCTCACCACCATACAACAGCCAATCAAAACCATCCGCAACATCACGATGGCGTCGAATCAATCAAACCCAGATTTGGAGAAAGATTCCTCATCTGGTCAGACAACAGGTTCATGTCTCTGCGGCGCCGTCAAATTCTCCATCTCCGGTTCTCCATTGATGCATCTTTTATGTCATTGCATCAGCTGCAAGAAAACGTCAGGGTCCCTCTTTCAAGCAAACAACTTCTACAACACTTCTGTATGTCTCTTCCGTTCACATAGTTGAACGATGCGCTGACGAAATCTAGCAACTCACGATATCACCACTCACGGCGCTCAGCGCCATCAAGACGTATGTTGATCAGTCTCCCAAGTCACTTAGACCGGTTCATCGATCTTTCTGCTCAGAATGCGGCTCAAGACTTTGGAACACGACACCTGATGATTTTCCAGAGAATATCGCCGTCATGGCTGGGGTGCTGGACTTGGCCGATGAAGAGTGGAAGAGTTGGGCGCCGGAGAGAGAGTTCTTTTGTAAGAGGAAGGGAGATTGGATGAGGAGTGTAGGTGCCCCGGAGGAAGGCAAGACGTTGGAGATGTGAGTAATATGACATGGGCATGGGTCGGGTTTCATTCCGTTTATGCTCTTGAGGACTCGGTTCGTGGGGTTCGTGGATGACACCAGCCTTTCTGGGCCGAATCACTGGGGTCATAAAAGGAGATCCAACGAAATTGTAAGAACAATGAAATGTTCTTGATGGGATATCACACGCCTAGGCACAGATTCGAGATGGAAGCATTATCGGTTCTTCACAGAGGACTCCAAATGTACTCTAGCTCGGAGTAAAGGAACTAGCTTTTGTATTCATCAATTCATCAATAGGACTGCGTCTTACTTGACAGAGACATGTACCCACATCACACATTGCATACAATGGCAACTTTCAACGTTGCGTTGGTCTTGCTTCTTTGACTTCTTGTTTTTGATGTGAGTTTCCGTGTCCCCTTTACGACAGTATTTTTGAATCCATGCCTGAGCATCAATGTTGTTCAGCTTTCAAATCCCATTTCCAATGCATGATGATCACGACTGTTCACCTACTGTAACTTAGTCCCTCTTGCTGCCCAAGACAGGCTGCAGACCAATCGACCGTCGCTTCTTAGATTCCAACTTTGCATTCTTATTTTGCAGTCAATGATGTTGCAGCTTCAGTATTCAGTGCGCGCAAGTATGATCTCAAGAGGCAGTCTGAGGTGTTTAAAGCTAAAACTGGGGTGGAAGATAGGAACGTCCAATTTCACTGATGATAAAGGACCTAGTCGGATTCAGTTTGACAATATTGCATTTGTCAACATCATAGCTATTGCTTCTAGCCTTTCCCACGGGCGCTTTGAGATCTCCTGTTCATAGTTGAGAATTGCTTCACACCAAAACCAGCCCCGCTTCTGCATTTGACTGGCCCGATTCAGCAGCAGAATAGATCGACCCCAGGTTTCAGAGACTAGTGATCTATTAGAATGACTAAGAAGAGGGTAGGAGAATTGACAGACCAAAGGTTTACTAAGCTGACATTTGGCTCCTGTGACACCAACGGGGACAGTTGGACCAGTGCACTATTGGTTATGTCAGGTCTGCTGAATCGAAATCTGATAGCTTAATCTCACCGAAAAAGCTGTTCCTCCCGGTCCTCCTTGGGAAGTATTCTATAGGAAAATAAGCTGGCTTCATTCCTTGTGCTCAAACTCAAGACTTACGCAAACATTGGTGCGAGAGCCCCCAGCTATTGTGGAATATTCAACACACGCAGCAAATGCTACAGTAATAAAAGGAACCACAAGAAAGATCTTCATGATGTTCAGAGTATGATTGTTCTCAAAGGCGAAGAAGTGGACTGTTTGGTTTGATTTGATCGACTTCAGCAGACGAGTCCTGGCATTTGAATAGCGAAAAGATGAGAGTTGAGAAAGCAGCAATTTAATTAAAAAACCACCCCTGAACCCTACATACGAGATTCTAGGTTTTCTCAATCTCAATTTTTTAGGTTGGGAGAATTAATACGAGGAAAGATTGTAATGCATCATTAAGTGGAAGTAGGCAGGATGGGACATAGGCCACTTCTTGATTTCCCAGAAGTATGCGATCTTAGCTTTAGCACGCGCCTAAGAACGCCGTTTGCCAAACTCTCTCGGCAAGTCTCTTTGATTGCTCCACCTGATGCGAAATGAAACCTTAAAATTGAATTGCTTCGCTCTAAGTTTTACAAGTTCTCTTTTGTCAAAGGTAAAAATACTTTGTCCTTTACGCGGACACTGGAGATGCACGAACTGCCGGCAATATTTGTACGAAGACGTATACTGCAAGGATACAAAAAGCGATTATAAACCTCTTGAATCCAAGGCCAGATATCCTGTTAAAGTTGCAATTGAACCTCCAGCTCGTTGTAGACTTTTCGATGATGACTTGCTGGAGAGGCTCCATGGATCCACTCAACATCCACATCCATCTCCTCCGATATCCCCGTTCCTTACTTGCCTCACCACCTTTCTCAGCTCATTTTCCCATTCATCTGTGTCTTTGCCTTTGTGGTCCTTCCATGCTCCCCAAGCGTTAACATTCTGATCCCATACCGCCACCCTTCCCATAAGCGCAACACCGCCATCAAAATACCCCCGCTGCATCCGCTCGGTAGCTTCCCTTTCTGCACCTTTTAAGTCACCCTCGTATCGATCCAGGTACTTCTCTAGCTCTTTCTCGACCACTGCAATGACTTCATTCAAAGTGCACATGAATCCACAAATGTAAACCTCATTCGCCGCGGTCCCAGCATTTTCCTCTCCTCGCACAATGCTAATGATGCTTCTGACAATATCTGCATAGCTAGAGACAGCCACTTTCACCTCCTCAGATCCAGGAAAGATAACGACGCTTGCCCAAAGGGCGTCAACTCCCACTACACCGTCAGTCTTCATAGCATCCTCAAGGCCGATGCCAGCATAAATAGCCTTCCAATCCATGCCGCTAGCTCGAAGTTTCTCCTGAATCTCGAGTCTGGTTCGATAAGGAGGCAAAAGCTCTCTGACCTTACAGTTTGAGGTATCGAGTCCATATTCAGAAGGGATGAAGAGCTTGGCGCCAGCAGCAGTTGCTGCGTCGATCACCAGGCTGGAGAGACGGAGATCTGAGCCTGTGAGGGTGCAAATTATGGTGTGTACATTTTGAAAGTATTTTCGGAGTTCAAATTCGGAGAAGTTGATTTGGATGTGAGTAATTTCTGAAACGTGGTGATATCCTTTTGTGGATACGTTGTGACTGTGTGGATGGGATCGTGATTTCGAACCAGAACCTGGGACTGAAACACTTGTGTGCCATGTCAGGACTGCGACTTCCAAGTCCAACTCATGTTGTAAGGCGTGTAATAGATGAGGTAACAGTGGGGATGTCGGTGTCTGTAAGAATTGTCAATAGAGCAATGCCACGCGGTCAGATGGAAAAGGGGAAACATCGCGGGGAGTTCGTAGATGCAATGCAGCAGTGTTCTCCTGATGATGACTTAAGACTTACGGCTACCACTATGATTTTGCGAGCCATGGTGATTCCAAATGGATTGAAAACTTAATATAAGTACTGGGTTCTTAAGTTGATGCCCAAGAGAAAGTGTCGGACCACCGGAAGAGGGGTCATTTCTTCAAGCCTCACTTAGCTTCTTTCCAAATATACCTATGGCGTGACTTTTCCCAACTTCTTCGCGTTCGCAATGCCTTTCCATATCTCATCAGTGATTCACCATAACAAAATATAATGTGAATACAAAATCATAGTTGTCAGCCTCGATAGGTTGTTTCCGACTAGTGAGCGATGGTATATTTACAGCCAGTACCACAATTGCACTCGGCAGTAACGAGCCAGAAGTTCTTTGTGTCTATGCCACGATGTAGAATTCATGACTTTACTGGCCTATCCTCTATGATTGCCTCCACTTCTGTCACCTCTCTTGGACTTGCCGAAATACGTCCTGACAGCCAGGCCCGGGTCTCTATCTCCTCAACAGTCCCCATTGCTTCCATTCCTTCAAATATGAGTCAGAAGAGGAAGAAAGATATGATCTCTGAGCATCTATGAACACGTTTCGTGGCGCGATAAAACCGTACCAAGGTCGCTGCACGTCGTAGTCTCCGAAGGATTTGTGGTTCGTTGGGTAAGTCTTGACCTTGGGTTGTTTGACGCGTTGAAGTTCTTCCGACTCTCCTATTCTGTTTTGTATGGTCCGTCTAAGCGTCTCGACGACTTCCTTCTTGACGGTATCTGGGTCGTTTCCGATTGGTGGTGGAGGTGGACAATGGCCACAGGGACAAGCTGCCCCCCGATGTCCAACGACGAAAAGGGTTGAAAGGTTGTGGAAAGTTTCCAGAACATCACCAGCGTTGCAGGGAAGCCCGGGCGATTCGTCCCATGGAAAATATGTGGTGGCTAATTTCTGCACATGAGATTTCTGGCTGTTCCTGGTGAATTTCATCCTCTGCAATTGGCTGGAGATCTTCGTCTGGAGGACCCCTGTCTTGTACAAAACATGCCCTATTTCAAGAACTACGATGTCCCAATCAGGATTAAAAAGGACTCGAGTCTTGTCAAGAATCTGTGGACCGGGTATCGCCGCATCCATCCACATGTATTCGATATCAAGGACCCGATTTACGCATCGTACGCCCAGATCGAAACCTGAGAACAAGCGCAAGATTGCTTCTCGAGAGTCTCGGCAAACCATCAAACCCGCTGGGAGTTGAGCCTCGAAGTCGAAAGGGTTCTTGAAATACACGAAACCGTTGTCGTCCAATGTGTTACGTTTAGATTGTCTGGGAGAGTTGTTCAGGACAACTATTTCGAGGAATCGGGGATACTCGGCAGAACATCTCCAGATCTCGTCGCGAAGCTCTGTTGGAAGCCTCTGGAAGCAATCAAAGCTTGTGAGTATTTGGCTCATGACGAGGGTGAGGATGAGGATGGAAAGAATGGGATAAAGTTGCTAGGGAGCTTCAGAAACCCTCCGTGAAGTGTCTGTTTGGAAGAATCGACGCAATAGTGTGTGGTTCGAATGATATGGGTTCTTTGGAAAAAAATGTTGGATGAATGGATGGTTTCTCTTTGAAGGAAGTCACGGAGAGGGATCTCTTACCTTAATCTTCACAGCAGTCTGTCTCGCAAACTCGGCTAGGGGGCCCAACCCGAATCCAATGAGGCAGTGACGATCTGAAAAAAAATAATTCGATCCCATCCACGAGACATTAAGGCTATAGTAAAGGTAACATAACCCCTTGGCAGGTGCGTTATTCGCTGTTCGTGGGCTTTTTTGATCTGGACCACGTCCCTACCACCCTGCACTCACTCAACTGCTTTCCACCCCACCGCTTGGCTCCAACGCAGATTAGTATCGCTAGAACTGTTTATCGTATAAGCAATAGAACTACCCATCTGAAAATTTGAGTTTTGCTTATGGAATTTTGCCTGCAGTTGTAGTATGAGAGATGCTCTCAAAGCTGTGCTATCCTGTTCTCGGGAAATTGCTTGTCTAGGTCGGCAATTTAAAATGACTCGATTTCCCACGAGATCTAATGTCGTTGGCATTATTCTGACTGAAGTCTTCCCATGCTCTCGGAATGTATTCAAAAGCATTCTTTCCATGGGAGAAGTTGCATGTCCACGCTGTTCCTTGGCAGATCGCTTTGCTCGAGGGTGGCTAGTTCTGCCAAAACCAAAAGCTTGTTCAAGTCCTCAAGGTAGGGGAGACACATCTATATTCAAGTGACCAAGGGTGATGCGATGAAAGGTGGAAGATATTCGTTTGCGAGAGTCTGACGGAGGATGTGTTTTAGCGTGCTTCATCGGATTCTCTTCAAAACAATACACAGAATTCTATTCGAACTGATACTTAATTTTCTTTTTAAATATTTTTGAAAGACAGAGACCCAAGGAATGCAAATCTCCTTTTGAACAGCCAAGGTCACTTCGAGTACTCGAGGCCAATAATGGCGAGGCGGCTTATACTCAACTTCCAGTCGTCTCAACTCTCGGAACCAGTCGCATTACTTTTTTAAGTCTAGAAAATGTAACCAAAAATTCAATTGCTAATGATTCATGATCGTTCTGCATTTAGATCTGAAGCTATCTGGCTGCCGCTAATATCCAGCCTGCTCAAATCAGGAAGAGAAACTCGACTGTCCCATGAGAGATCAGTGACGCCTGTCCACCGAATTTTTGGGTCTGTAACGTTTGTGTCAACGACCCGGACTTCATTCGGAACTTTATACGCTGTTTCCCTTCCCGTGTCATTCTTCTTATCCACTGCCGTTTGGATTGTTTCAACAATTTGCTTCTTGACCATTTCAGGATCTTCCACAACTGAAGGCGAACAGTATCCACATCCACATCCGTCATTTCGCTGTCCTATGACACACAGTGTTTCTAATCTTGGAAACGCCTCCATCAGTATGTCTGGACGCTGAGGGAGACCTTCGCTCATATCCCATGGGAAAAGTGAAGTAGCCAAGTGCTTGATTGGTGGACTGTGTAACGACGCAATATTACTAAGTGCAGTATCAAGTATGGGAGCAAGAGGGTAGGCAAATAGTAATATTATAGGTCTGGTACGAAGGAAACAAGAAGGTAAGGAGCCCTCACAGGGGGAGCGGTCCTATATATACACGAATCTGGTCCGGCTTCCGTCCGGTAATATTCCGGCTAAACCTGAGTACCCCTATTTCCAGCACTTCCGTCACTTCAACGTTACAGACTGGAGCTTCGTTGACTTGGTGCTACACAATCTATTGGTGGTAATGGTTTTAACTTGGGTATGTTTTCCAGAAATCCGTGATTATTGTGAAGCACATGCCCAGCCTGAAGAACCATTGTATCGACGAAAGGATTGAAGAGAAGTCTTTTTGCATTCTTATTTTCAAGAACAGTCTGAGGATCCTCTAGGTCCATCCAAACGTACTCGATGTCAGGTTTCCTCTGTACGTTCCCTGTGCCCAGTTCTAGGACAGAAAAAATCGTAGAATTGCGCGTCGAGATTCTCTACAGACTTTTAGCCCAGCTGGCGACAGACTGTGAAACGCAGAGGGATGTTTGAAGAAGGCGTAGGCATAATCTTGGCCACGCGCACTTTGACTGAAACCATTTTTCAAGATTACTTCAAGATATCGAGGATCATCGGCAGTGAACTCCCAAATAATGATGCGCAACTCGTATGGAAGACTTTGAAGAGGAAACAAGGCGAGATCGAAGCTCGGTAGTAGAGCATGTCTGGCAAGGGCGGACATATTTGTGAAATGAATTTGGTCGGTTTCAAGTAAATTTGAAATTTTGGAGCTGCTGACAAAAGATTAATATTGTGAAAGAAACAGAAGTCCTTGAAGCAGAGGGGAAAAGCGTTGAGGGTTTAGCTTGGCCTTTAAAGTAGACGAATCTGGAACAAAGCATACTGAAACATGCCACTGACTCCGAGACTAAGAGAAAAGAAGAGAATCTGGTCATGAGAGCTTTAGAAGGACCCAGCAGGAAAGTTTGGATACTCATTAAGACTGTGACATGGAATGATGCCTATTAAGCTTAGCGTCACACGGTTTGAGGTACAGACCGAGCTTATGACGAACCACCGCCCAGTGAAGAGGGTCAGGGCTAATCCAAGATCATTTAAACTATCCACCAGCGATTTCCGGAACCTACACAGTTTGACTTCAAGGAAATTGCTCTTGCATATAATGCTGCCGCTATTCTGTGGTGCCAGAACTTTGCTGTTGTCAGACAAACTTACCCGGAATTCCGCTGCAAATCATTGATTATTTCTATTTTAGCACCTCCAACACGTTCTTACCGATGCCCAAGAGAATAGATAACTCCGAAGTGAACCTGGCCAAATAGTTAGTGGAGACTGCAGACCCTCCGAAATTCTCTGACGAGCAGGTTCTCCATGGTTGGGCTTGAACGTGACCGGGTCAGCACAGCAGGCCAAAAATCACGGCGAAATGGAACTTATCTCTAGTTGGTTATCAGCTACGCCCCACAAGTGAATCAATGATTGGTAAAAGTCTGCTATCGGCGTACGAATATGTTCGAGGAAATTTCGAGAAGATGCGATGAATATTTTTAATCGCAGAAGCTTGCATTAGAGAATTTTTCTCACTTATATTCATATGTGTGTAGAAATGTAGATTGAGATTTGGACCAGCTTCTGCTCAATACTGGCTTCAAGGCGTTCTGTGTGCAGATTAAGTGGGCTTTGACACGGGAAGCAATCGGGTCCCAGGCAGAGCGGCTTATTGGAAGGCGATATAGAGAGATCACTGGAACTTCAGAACTTGATCGGTTTCACAATTACTTTTTCGAGATGATGGCAAGAAGAAACGACCATGGATGATTACATTGTGCCATCTGCGTTGTTTTGATGCTCGCTTAAGGTCTCGGAAGCATCACGAGACGTAGCAATCCATTCATCATGTGATGAGCAGGGATCATAGACAGTGCCTGACAAGCTCGTCATGCCGACTTGGAAGCAAGCAAGCAAGCTATTCCGACATTTGACAACACCGCGCTCACCACATCGCAGCTTGTCGTCCACACAACTCTTTCGTATCGTCTTTATCTTCTCTTCAAGCTCTTAATTTCTCCCACAGAGCACCTTGTTATCAAAAGCTTCTTTCCTTCCTCACAGTTCTCGAAGATGCGGTTACCTCGAAATCCGGCCAACGCGGCGCTGCTGTCAGCTATCCTGTTTCCCCTACTGGCCGCCGCAGCTGGAGGAATCACTTGCGATAAGATCGTAATAGATAAGACACATCATTGGGATCTACACAAGTTGGGAGGGCCGCGGTCAGTGCTGCACAGCGTGGACAGAGGAGCAAGCTGGAGTAACACAACCTACACGATCGATATCTGCAAACCTCTACGACGGGACTCGAAACAGACATGTCCTGGAAACACTCGAGGTAATCTCTGGAATGACATATTGCAAAGGCTGAAGCCCTGCTAACTGAAAGCAGTGTGTGCCATCGAACGCGATATCAATAAGGAGACTGGCGATGAGATTATTGGTAAAATTATACCAATTGCAGGAGAGCTGAAAGAAAAGGGAGGTGGAAACTTGGATGCTAAATGGGCACGGCTGGCGACGGATGGATCAAACACGGATTCTGAGAAGGAGGGGTTGAGGTTGACGATGAATGGAGGATGGACGGGAAGTGACAAGGAGAGGAGATCGCAAAAAGCCATCGTGGAGTTTATCTGCGACAAGACTCTGGATGGCACCGAGAATCTCTGGGATCCGGAAGATAAATATGAACAAAAGATCAAGCGGGCTGAGGGAGATGATAAGGAAGATGAGCCAGGGAAGGACGTCTCGAAAGAACCGAGTCTCAAGTTTATCAGATACGATACTTCTGGAGACGCCGAAGATATTCTTCGCCTAGAATGGAGATCTAAATATGCATGCGAAGATGCGATCGAGAATCCCGACCCGGAAGAGAAGCCACCAGGATGGGGGTTCTTTACCTGGTTTATCATCATGTAGATTTCCCAACGAGCTTCCCCCAGAATCAGGAACTGACTGAGCTAGTGCCTTCCTCTCTACCGCGACTTACCTCATCTTCGGCTCCTGGCTCAACTACAACCGATACGGAGCCCGAGGCTGGGACCTTCTCCCTCATGGCGATACGATCAGAGACGTTCCTTATCTGTTTAAGGACTGGATGCGAAGGGTTCTGAACACTGTGCAAGGTGGTGGAAGTAGAGGGGGATATGCGGCGGTATAAAAACATTCTGCTAACAAGGGAACATATTCCAGGTACGAGATATAGATTTGGTCGCATTCACACATTGTGTTAAGAAATTTGGGACTTCTTACGGTGCATGGAATGGGTGGAATTTCTTGGCTTGGAGAATTGCCAGGTTCCATGTATCATAGCCTGCTTTTGGTCCTTCGTTCTTGAACTCCATGTATAATCTGCTTTCGAGCGGTCTGTTCATGTCTCTTGTTTTCAACCCATGTTGTGAGATTATACGCACCTCTGCCGTTTGGTGGGATCTTAGCTTCCTCAGCAGCTGTGGCACGGAGCAAAGCCAACAGTGTTCCTGACTACCTAGGAGGAGCCTGGCCTTCTAAGGGCTGGCTAAGACGGTACACCCCTTTCTATCTGTCCAGGTTCTTCATCTGTTTAGCTTCTGGGTAGCGCTGCACTTTCCTCTGCCCAGTGGGCAGGTTGAAAATACTTCAAGGGACAGTTCCCATACCAGTATCGACAGTCTACACGTTTTCTCGTTTGCGAAACTTGCGCGTATCTGCTTTATCTACCTTTCTACTTCTCTGCTTTTGATTTGTCACGCTGTTTTAGCTCCTGTACCTTCTATCCTGCATACTGGCCGCGAGGGGTATCTGACTTATGAATTATTTCGAAGTCACGCGAGCGTAACGCTGTCTCTTAGAACTGTCCCAATTTCTAGCATGATATTTCAATTACTCTCCTAGAGCGTGAGGGCCTTGAGAATATCGATATACTGTCAACTGCTTGAGCATGCCTCTTCGCTCTATTCAAGGCCTAGTAGCTGGCTAAGTCTCTTTATATCTGGCTTTCCTGGACGACGTATGCCACCCAAGACAGGCAAGAAAACCTCGATCGTACCTAGTCCAAAATCTCACTCTAGCGTGTCGCTAATTTGCTCGATATACGATCCGGAATGTTCTTGATTGGACCTTGATGTCAGTACTTTCGGTAGAACCAGGGGCCAGGGGAAAGACGGGAATCGTAGGGCTGAAGGCTGTCTCGCCTGGTCCGCCATATTTCAGATCATCAGGGCGGCTAATACGAGCTTGCGTTTCCTGGACAACCCGAAGTCAACCTCGACGGCTCATCAAGAATATGTCCAAAGACCAAGCGATGCTTCTCCACGAATTCTACTATTGCACCAATACTCTTCTACCCCACATTCCTCCCACCAATACTTCCAAAATGACCAATCTATCGCTTCATCCTCCCTGCCCACTTTTCCAATACTCAGAGCAACACACTAAGCAAGACCTGGCCGGCATTTAGGTCCTACGAAACAAAATCAGTCCTGGTAATTTAGAACCTAGGTTATCATTCATCAGCATCCTACCGACAGCCCCATAAGTACAAGACTCGAAATATCTCCCCGCATAATATCTGAACGACATATGGATAGGTCTGTGTGTGTAGTCTTGGTTCAGCCGCTTGGCTCCTTTTTGGGATTGAAGATTTTTTTTTTCTTTCTATTTTGAGTATTCCTCTTTGTAGTCTGGACTGATTGGGTGGGTTGCGAGCTAGCTACTACTTCTGGGGTGGTCTGGCGAAGGTACTTATACTTAAAAGCCCTCGTCATGTCCTCGCTGAGATTTTCTTCTTCCTCTTGCTCCATTGTGGTCGAAGAAGAGACCACGCAACAGCTGTTCCGCCCGCACAGATGACGAAGTCCAGGCAGTCATGTGGTAGAATGACGCTGCTGGTAAAGATATGCTTCGTTTAAGTCGTTGCCTTATTGCTGTATTTCCACTTTACTTGATGACCTGTGCAAGGAGGCAGACTTGCTTGTAGTAAGACCCGTACTTTGAAAAGGTCTGGAATGGAGACAAGTTCGCGGACAGGAGGATGATTAAGAGCTTGAGGAGGCTCAAGTGGGTCTGCACGATTTACAGAGACTTGAAACGGACGTCTGTAATGCAACCGTTTGAAAATTCGAAGCCGTGGGATAGTTTGCTGTGGATACTGGACCGAGAGAGATTGTGTTTGTTTCTGATTTGACAGTACTGCAGTAGAAGGTTTCCTTCAGCCGTGGATATTATTCACTGGACAATTAGCTATCCGGTCAGCCAGTCAGTCGACCACAAGTATAAAGTCCACTTGATGCTTGTCCACGCTCTCAACACCAACCCGTCCAAGTCAAAGAACTTGACGAAACAGCACCAACTTCAGAAGAACACCCAACAGAACCAACAACAGCCACTAGATGCCCCCTAGTTGCCACTTCAGCTCACTCCCTCCGCCGAAGAGGTGTTAATCTACACATCAATGGCGGCCGCTCATACATCGTATAGACCTTAATCCCATCAACCCAACCCCTACTCTCCTCAAGCTCAAAATCAAACTCCCACATCAACCTCGCAACAATCAACCGGATCTGCGCCATCGCCAGTCTCTGCCCGATACAATTCCGCGATCCCTTGCTAAACGGCTGCACAACGCTCTTCTTATCATCCTTAAAATCCACCCAGATTTCCTCATCCAGATGGAAGGTAGCCATATCTTCAGGTGCAAGCCAGCGTTCGGGGATGAATGCTTCTGGATTGTGGAAATTGGACGATGAGTGTGACGCTGCGTAGCTGTCTACTGCGACTATAGTATTGCCGGGGATGTAGATGCCGGAGATGGTACTTCCTCCTGGAGGGCTGATCCGTCGCATTGACCCAGGAAGAGGGGTGAAGAGACGGAATGCTTCGCTGATCGCGGCGTTTTGAAAGGTTAGTGACGTTACGGATTCTATGGTGATGTCGCTTGCGTTGGAGAATGCGGAGCGGATCTCGTCTTTGAGTAGGCAGAGACTCTGTGGGTTAGAGAGGAGATAGTAGAGAAGTCCTGTGAGGGTGGTTGCACTTGTTTCGGAGCCGGCTGGGACAAGGATTGATGTGTTGTGGTAGAGTTCGGTGGTGGTGATGCTGTTTTGTCCGGATGCATTAAGGAAGGGTGCTATGGCTGTGATTCTGTCAATAAGTCAGTAACGCGCACGTACCCAGCTTGCATCTTGAAGCTGTGATACAGAGGAGAGGGTAGAGAGAGGACAGACATGTCTTGCCTAGGAGTCGTCTTGGAGAACCTTTTCTCCAATCGTTCCTTAATCAGAGCCCGATGTTCATTCTCCATATTCCGCACCTTTTTCGGAACGAAGAACATCAAGATCGGTGTGAGAGGCCAGAAACGTTGTGTCATACCCATGAGAGTTATGCCTTTGGTGACAGAGAAGAGACTATTGATCCATGGCTATTGAGTTAGCAGCAACGCATACGAGGGGCAACGACCCTTACGTGCAAAGCCCCATTCTCAAGACATCCAAACGAATCACCAAGAACCAAGTCCCCACTCGTATCAAACAGGACATAGTTGAACCACGCAGACATGTTGACAGGTTTGCCACATACCTCGTGCAGTCGATCACTCATCTTGTTGATGTAGCTCTCAATAATCGGCTCTTGGTCGCGAAGACTTTTGTCCGAGAAAGCATGAGAGAAGACCCTTCTACATGGACACAAATCATCAGTTATACATCTAGTATTCAAAGCTCTGAGAGTATGAAGGTGAGTCCAACCTTTGCCTAGCATGCTCCACATCATCCAACTCAAATGTCATATCCTTACTCCCCTCACTTGGCCTGAAGAACAAATCCGGATCCTTTCTCATCTGAATCTTTTCTCCATCCTTGCTCTTCACCATACCATATATATCATTCCATGCTTCCGGTGTGGTGAACGAGATCTCGTCCGGTGCTACGCGAACCACGGGACCGTACTTGTCGTGTAGGCTGGCAATGGCGTAGGTTATTCGTCCGAGGCAGACATGGTATGCGAAGGGAAGGCGAGAGATGCACCAGAGAGGAGGGCCAGGGATGTGGGAGAGAGGGGAGAGAAAGAGCCGGTAGAAGGCGATGCTGAGGAGGGTTGTGGTGGTGAATAGGAGGATGAGAAGAACGAGGGGGCGGGGAGAGAGAGCCTCCATGTTTTTTGGAGATAATATCTGCGGAGTTTGCACTAATGATTTGAAAGAAGTGTGAGCCAGTGACTTGAGAACAGGAGGGACAGGAATGAGTTGTGTTTGTTGCGGAAAGAGAAAAGGCTTTGAAGTTTACTTCCGGCTCAAAAAGTACTAGCGCAATTCCCGTGGGCTCGATTCAGTCACGCTTCTGTTGGAAGATCGATACACAAGGTGTGAATCACACAAGCGTGAGGAGAGCAGAGTGTAAAGTCCATCCATGTCAAGGCTGACCCCGGAGGTGTTACTTGTAGGGCGAGAGAGCAGGGGATGCAAGGAATTCAAAGCTCCTTCCTTTGGCAAACAGATTCGCTTAATGCGGCAATCCTATGAGATGAATACCCCGAGCAGCACAACATGCAACAGCTCTTGATGCTTAATTACGATGACATATTCTGAAAAGCTGCATTCAGTGTGATTTACCGTAGAAGGACCATTGTAGGCAAAGTGCTGCCACTTGATGAATGCCCTGTATCTCTTACCTGTAATTATCGGCAACGCACCAAGCTTCACATGAAAACCCACGAAGTGAAAGACCGGCCAGTCAAGCATCGACAGTTGTTGTCTCCGGTCCAAGATGATAGGATAGAGGAGCTCAGTCACAAACGGGTAGCCGGAACGACATAGTGTCGTCGCGTAAAGCTGCTTCTCACATTGGACGGATAAACCAACAGAAGGCTGTAAGGGATTGCAACTGCATGCCTTTCGGCTCGGCCATGTCACCAAAAAAGCAATAGTAGGATACTCACATACTCACATCAGCTAGACTAATAAGATATACAGTGGTGATGGTAGGCCCTGCCGTATGAGATACATTGAGCAATACTATACAGGGCCTCCACCTGATCTTGAGGCCCTTAGGCGTGAGGAAAGGCTGCGTGCATCAGAACGACTTTCGAGATCTAGAAAAAGCATTTATAGCTGATATCAAGGTGTGGTTGCACGGCTTCTATTGGTAGCGAATCGTAGCTGCGTTGGAAGTGCTCAAAAGACGAACACTGTATATGCTGTGCGACTAGAATTAAACGAGAAAAGAAATGCCCCACAAGCCGCAACTCCGACGTGGAGGCAGAAAACAGATCTTTTATGGGATATCCCGATGCGCCATGCTATTTCCTCCATTAAATCAATCCAAATCCCCTGTATGTGTCTTCGTAAGCCAAGAAATATTTCTGTTGAAACGAGTTGAATGTGGCATCTGCCGAATTAAGCGTTGTACGTATTCATGAACCCCCAAAAACTGTCATTCCCAAAATCCCCTTCAAACTGCCACTGAGACGCTGTATCGGCCGGTACGTTGACATTTCCAATCCCATTTCCCGGACCCCAAATCCCAGGCGTCTGCAAGCCACCAGCACCAAGATCAAAACCGCCCTCAATAGTCCCGCCTAGATCATTAAACAGCAAATCATGCATTGGCTGCAGAGGCGCAATAGACGAGAAGTCGAAGGTCTGAGGCATGGAGAAGGCTTCCCACGTAGCAGTTGCTGTTGGAACGGGAGCAGGCGCGGATTCGGTCATGTTAGAGATGGTGGGGAGCGTATACTGGGTGTTGGCGGATGCGGTGGTGATGTCTGTACTTGTACTTGCGCTTTGGTTGGTTGAGGAGTTGGTTGAGGCGCTGGAGATGGACGGGTGAGAGGTGACGAATTGAGGAGTGGTGTAGGAATCTGGTGTGGGAGCTGCGGGGGTCGTGCTCGCTGATATGGTGGATGGGGCTTCGGTCTTGGCTGGGCGGTTGAGGGCTTTCTTTAATCGTACACAGATTACTTTTAGGACGCTCAGTGCGGCGTTTGCCATTGCGTTGCGGTCGCCCATTGTCTCGAAGCGGTCCATGCCCCATTGGAAATGTTGGAGAACATCGTCTAGATATTCGGGGTTCTCGGTTGGGTGCAGGATGTAGATTGCTGCTACGAGGACGATGGCATCAAAGGTGCTGAGAACGAGGGCGAACATCTTGTAATGTCGGATGCTGAGGAGGTTGAAGTATGTTCGTTGGGCGCGGAGGATGTCGAGGCCTGCTTTGAGAGCTGCGGTCCGGCTGTTCGAGTTGGTGAAGATGTAAGGTCTGTGGAGTGCCATTAGTGTGAAGGCGGCACCATTCTGGAAAATTGCTCGAGCGCAGGGTAGCCAATAGCAATCTGGGTGGGAATCGAAGGTGGTGTCTGGATTCTCAGTGCGGAAATATGGAGGTGTATGTAGTGTAATCTGGTTGATCATCACGTGCATCCTCTCTAGTTTGGGATAGTTGTTCTGATTCGGATCCTCCTTCTCGAGATTGAAAATATCCCAAAGTGGAGCGGCCACCTCGGCGTTCCAGAGTAGCATGGTCAGCGATGTAGGTGGGTCCGATTCTGTTCTTGGTGCTGGCGCAACCTCTCTGCGATTCTTGGGAGTAGGAGCATCAATTGGAAATTTAGGCTTCCCATCTCGTGGATCTACAGTAGTTGGTCGTCCGAGAACAATAGCCATGTGGATATCCCATAGGGACAGAATCAACCACATCCTGCGTCGAAGCTGTTCCTGCCAGAGGTTCTCTAGTACGTCTTCTGGCTTCTCATTTGGCTTTCGCTGCCGTTGCGTAATGTTTACTTTATGCAAACCAATTTCCTGAGCATCTCGGATTGTTTGAGATAGGTAATGCCAACTCTCAGGTACAAGTCCACAATTCTTAAGATATGCTGTCCGAAGGAATCCGGCTTGGACAGTGACTAAAGTTGTGTGCCTCTTGCCGAGTAGACAGAGGATTTGGCAACCGGACTCGCTGTAATCACTTGCGAGATCATCAAATGACATGCCCGCGGCATATTTCAAGGAGTCCAGGCTCTGATCGTAGTCGACTGGTTGGAATTGTAGTGCCAATGCCAGTGTTTGAAATAGAAGTGCCGGGAAGAATTGTAAATCAGGCGGCAGTTCCAGAGGACCTTTATTTAGAGTTGAAAACGACAAGTTATGCCAATTCTTGAGATGATCCCGAAATGTCCCCTCGTCCAATGGAGAGTACTGCCAGTTGACCTCTCGAAAGTAGCATACAATCAACTTCTCGATATATGGTTTGGCCGGGAGCTGTCGAATCAAGCTCTTGTATTTCTCCTTCAGCCCATGGTCTGCTGCATTTGAAGTCGTCATTGACATCGGAGAGGATGTACCCGCATCGAGATTCTCGAGTTTCTTGAAAATCCCCAGAGTCGTGTTATTGTTTCCGTTAGATTTCGCATATCCGAATGCGCTGACTTGAGCGGCCGTCTCTGACTCCTGCTTGACAACGTTGGATATCCCGCCATTTTCAGAAGATTCATTCCCGTTCGCGCTCTCCTCTAGCAACTGCTGTTTCCTCGCGGCTTCGTTCTCGTACTGGCAGAGTGACTGCTTGTTTCGAGCAATGCAGTTACTGCAAGGCGATTGTCGGTCGCACTGAAGTTGTGAGTCTGCTGATGAAAAAAAGCTGCATTGACCGGGGATGCATACCTTCTGCTTCCTGCGGTGACACTCTGTGCATGAAATAATTATCCTCTTTCTCTTGCGCGGGGGTTTGGAAGGACTTGTAGGTTTCGGCCGATGTTTGGCATCCGAAGAAGATTCTATTGCTTGCTCCATGGTTGTAATCGCATGCGCCAAAGTGCGTACTTAATGTGTACACGATGCTTGTCGCAAAGCACAATCTCGGCAGCAGTGGCATCCAAACAACAGTGAGAGGCCGAGTCTGCTCTTGGCTAGATTATGTTGCCGCTGCTCTGCTCCTAATCCGTCATCGAAGACTCCTGGTTGTCGTCGCAATGGGTTTGACGGTGTTGATTGTTGATGGGGTGAGATCTTGAGTCGGGATTAGGTCATTCATTGCCGTCTGTTCTGACAGCGGAGATAGCAACTAGTCTCGGATAATATCTCCACGAGTCGCATCAGCCCCAAATTGACCCGACTTTGCGAGTTCCTTGGGTCTGAGATTTGTTCTAGAAGCTCTTGAAGTCGAACACTTTGGGATATCCTTAGTTTCAAAAAGTACACCGTTGCGAAGCTATGTACGGTTCCTGTCTGAAGTAGTCGTCTGATTTCACTTTGAACGTGATTGACTTGATCTCTACAGAAAGGAGATCGCTTGGTACCTGAGCCAAGGCAAGCTGGACTGAGCTCAGAGTGAGGGTCCAAGGATATTGTTAGAAGTGACTGAAGGTCATGTCGCTCTTACAGAAGTATAGTACATTATCAATCAATCATTCAACATACAACTACAAGTAGCAACTTCTTTTGAATACGGCCATAGCAATTCTGTCAAGCTGCGTCTGCATGCATAAAAGTATCGAATCTCACGATTTTCAAGCTAGTGCCCAGTTCAAGGCGGCTTTCCTTCCGCACGAATCATTCCCGCCTTAAAGCAGGATACATGTCCAAGAGATCTGTCTATCATTCGGTCTGGATCAGATGGACCCTTCAAGCTTCGAGTTCAGTCCAGTGCTGTGACATACCCCCTCCCGGTTCTCTTCCAGGATAGGACGCCACAGTGCAGATCTTGAGTGTCCAGGAGCAGGAAGGTGATGCAAGCTTTTTCTTTCCCCCCCTACAAGAGAGCCACGATGTGACGAAGTTCAGCTGTGTTTCTATCTGGTACATCCTGTCGCTTAATGGCAGCTTGAAGCTGAACTACAACATTGAATTCAATTGCTTTTCGTTCATTTACCTGCGGGGGCGAGGTGGGGCGATCCATCTTACAAGGATATATCATCGCAATCATAATCATTTCTCGCCTCAAGCCAAGCCAGTGACGTCTGTGGCGCCGAACCCTGATTCTCCCAGTCCAGCCAAAGTTTGCTTCCAGCGAGCCAGCGACCCTACCTAAACAGGCCATTACTACCACTATTATACAGCATCCGTCCATCCACAGGTCGTTTGGTAACAGATCCAGGTGTTCGAGGGTCCCACGGCAGCAGCCACGAGTCAGTCTTGTCTCTTTTCATTCCCTCACTCCCCTCGCCGTTCCCATCCCCTTCCCCTTCGGACAAGACCATTTTCAGCCTCACGAGAAGTCTGTAATCCTCTGTGTAATGCGGGCGCGTCTGGTGAGTCGAGCACAATACAACCAACCCCCTGCAGCCTTGGGAATACAACGTCTAATAACCCGTTGCTCCATTGTTGACCTGTGCTTGCGACTGACACCCCTCTCTGTAGAGAACGACGAAGACTCTCCTCTCTGAATCTGTCCCGGCGCCTGGATTAGTCGCAGTGCATTGTGCTCGATCGTTCCAAAATAGCCTCCAATCTGGCTAAGGGAAGGAGCAACAGGAAGGTCGATGGCGCCTGTGGCCACTACCATCGCATCCCACTTGGAGGGCGTCTCTGACAGTGCGCGGGCAAGAGAAGTCTATAAGTAGGTCAATAACAATTCGAGGATATGCGCGAAGGACAGTGGGGAAGATCAAAGCCTTCGAACATGGATTACTGACAAAGCTACCTGCAGATACTTTCAACCAACTCCTACAAATCCAGAGAGCCTTGCCGAAGCAGTTGCACCTGTTTCTCCTTCGGACGAAAATGCTGCACAAGGGCGCGACATCAAGGTCAAATCCAATGTCACCTCATCCAAGATCTCTTCTCCCGACACTGCCCTAACGGCCTTCTGTCAACTTACAACTTGGAGAATTGGATCGCAAAGAGCAATGATAAGGCTGGTACTCTTTTGAAGCGGATACTGTACAAGTACTGACTGTTCGTAGTGTCATTGATGCAGAGACACAATTCTTCATCGCAGAAGGTACCAAGACCGTTGATCTTGTGGACAATAATAAACATGCTCCTGGAGATGATATTTGGATAGGATGTGCTAGTGTAAGCAAGGCTGGACGTCTTTGCGAAAGGTAAAGCAACCACTATGTACTATGAACCAATACCGATAAAAGAAAACAGGACGATCTCAGTCGCTCCACAGACGAATGGACAATACCCCTCGTTCATTGTTGACGACCTTAGCAAAGATGAGAGATTCAACACATTACCCTTTGTTACCGGAGCGCCATTCTTGAAATTCTACGCTGGTGTGCCTCTGATCACTAAGCGTGGAATTCCCATTGGTAGCTTGTTTGTTGTGGACGACCGAGTTGGCAACGGACTTAGTGAAGACAAGATCCACTTTATGGGAACTATGGCGGTCACAATAATGCGGCACATGGAGATGGTTAGAGAGGTTGAAGAGCATCGCCGTGGGATGAAGATGAGCCGTGGGCTGGCCTCATTCGTAGAGGGACGTGCAGAACTGGCCGAAGCAGACCTGGATGCAGAGGATGGAGAAGGAACCAAGATTGTTGGTCAATTCGAGACAGATCACAGCATCACTAGAACCAAATCAAAGGGCTCGATCAGGAGTTCAATATTTCATACAGCGCTGGACAGGGAAAAGGAGTATTCTGCTGCGCTGTTCAAGACAGAGGAGGGAATTCTTGCTGCGAACCAGCCTGCCACTGACACACAGTCCCGCCCCGATCTCGAAAGTATGTCACAGTCTCATCAATCGTCATTTGGAGGAACCAGCGTCACGATACCCTCCCCTAATGACCCCCAAGGTCACTCCGGCTCACCCCTTAATGACGATCAATCCGAATCGACTGCTATGAAAGTCCTTTTCTCCCGCGCTGCGAACCTAATCCGAGAAGCATTTGAAGTTGATGGGGGGGTGATATTCTATGATGCTCAGTGCGGATTCAGTAACGATATGTCCCACAGCCACGGATCAAATGACGATGCTAGCAGCTTCACGGAGAGTGCTACAGAGAGTTCAGCAGAGGCTATGGCTGGCCACACGAGTGGGGATGACCACCATTCCACAGAAGAGGAAGGAGGGTCAACGATCCCTTCTCCTGCCACATTGGCTCCGTCTGGAGGCAATTCACCCAATTTCGGTGATGGTGCCTATTCTCGCACAACAAGTAGTGCTGCCAAGTCATGCGAAATCTTGGGATTCTCGACTCCAGACGCAGCATCGATTCATGGGGATTCAGCTCCAGGTGCACAATCATTCAAGCCATTGGATGAGAAGACGTTGATGACGCTGCTCCGACGATATCCCCGAGGAAAGCTGTGGAACTTCGACTCGGATGGCGCCATGTCATCTTCGTCAGAGGATGAGCGTCGGAAGCCCTTGTCGAAAGACCCGATTGAGCGTAGTAAAGAAGCTCGTCGCCGGAAGTTGAGAAGTGCGAAGAATAAGAACGATGCTAGAGTCATATCTAGACATTTTCCCGGAGTACGACAACTGCTATTCGTACCGTTATGGGATGCCGGTCCTTCTCGATGGCTTTCCGCTTGCTTTGCCTGGTCAACCGAGCCCACGCGCGTTTTATCGAAACAAGGCGAGCTTGCGTTTTTGAGTGCTTTTGGAAACTCTGTCATGGCTGAATGGTCTCGAATAGATACTGAGATTGCAGATCAGAAGAAAGGAGACTTTATCGGCAGCATCTCACATGAGTTGAGGTCTCCTCTCCATGGTATTTTGGCTAGCGCCGAATTTTTGGAAGAAATCACAACGGGTTGGGAGAAAGGTCTGGTTGAGACAATTGATAGCTGTGGTCGGACATTGCTTGACACGATTGTGAGTATATCCTTTGTTATAAAAGTGGAGCAGATTGACTCATGTCCATAGAATCATATTCTTGACTTCTCGAAGATCAATCACTTCGAAAAGAATTGGAGAAGGACTAAGCGCGTAGGTGCACGTCTTATCCCTGGGAAGCCTGGTGGTGGACCTTTGAATCTCCAGCAGTCGGATCTCCCGATGCTCAATTTATTTCAGCACATCGACATTTCCGTACTTTGCGAGGAAGTCGTTGAGAGTGTGTTTGCAGGCCATGTATTCCAACATACAACTGCCCAATCGTTTGATATCGTACCGGATTCTCAAGGCAAGATGTCAGATGCCAGGAAAGTAATATCATCGTCAGAAAATATGCTGGGAGCTGATCGACTTCAAACATCGGGCGTTGCAGTAATTCTCGACATTGACGCACACAATTACCATTTTACGACACAGCCGGGAGCTTTGCGACGATTGGTCATGAACCTGCTTGGCAACGCTTTGAAGTACACTTCTCACGGATACGTCAAGATCACGCTTACTGTCACAGACATGGAAAATTTCCATTCTGACACAGCTTCGACAGGTAGTGACGGTGTTCCTAGAGCTATGATATCCTTGACAGTCCAAGATACCGGCCGCGGTATATCGCCCGAATTCCTTAGGTCAAAATTGTTCATGCCTTTTGCACAGGAGAATTCTCTGTCGAGCGGAACTGGCCTCGGACTTTCAATTGTCCGGAAGATTGTGTCTCTTCTAGAAGGCGACATCACAATTGACAGTGAGGTCGGACGCGGTACCCGTGAGTATTCATGAAGCCTTTTCGTTATCGGGTGCTAATGTTCCGCAGGTGTGCGCGTCACCCTTCCGCTTCTTCGAGAAATGCCCAGGCACGTCGATTCAGCTGCTTCTTCAAGCACCCAGAAGTCTGTTGTATCAGTCAGTCGAGAGTCAGATGAAGTTATCCAGAATCTTCAAACCCGTGCAGTTGGTTATCGGGCTTCTCTTCATGGCTTTGACATCGATACCAAAGATCCTATCATTTACGAGATGGGCCGACAGCTCAAACACTCTATCACAACATTCCTTGCCAAGTGGTATGGCATGAGAATAGTTCCCCTCGGCCATAAATGCGACGTCATCATCTCAAATGAAGGAAACTCGATTTCGATATCCAAGATCGTGCAGAAGGTCGCTACACTTCAGAAGCGTCCCCCATCTGTCGTTATTCTGTGTTCCCACCACACGAGGTTCGTTGATCGGTCGATGACGGTTTTCGAATCGGAGTTCAATGTGGGCTTCATTGCAAAGCCAGTAGGCCCTCTTAAGCTCGCAAAAGCCTTGTCGCAATGCATTCAGGGTCTCCCTTCGATTGCGACCCCTCATCAGGAAGGCCCAATAACGAACCCTTCGGAAAGCACGGATCTAAGTAACGTATTCGAAGAACTATCCATGAATCCTCGCGGGGGCGAGGTACTTGACAACAGCCGCATGGCAACAGATAGCGCCAATGCGAGGAAGGCGATCGAGAGCCCAACGCCTAACGCCGTCACCGAGAAACATGCTGAGTTTCCATTCCCATCCTCGGGAGAGAAATTAACGCCACCAAGGACTGGCCGCACACTTGGCGAAAAAGAGAGCCCAACATTTGCCCGCTCTGAGATTCCTCCTCGTCTGTCTGCTACTGAAACAGCTCCCATCATTCAAACAACGATGCCGAAAGCTTCTAGCGAACTTAAATCAAAATTAGAATCCCCTACTCTCCTCCTGGTAGATGACAATCAGATCAACATTCGACTCTTATCAACGTACCTCAATCGTCGAAACTACGCAGTCATACATGAAGCTATGGATGGTCTTCAAGCAGTGCAGAAAGTTGAAGCTCGCAAACAAGGCTACGACATCATTTTCATGGATATCACAATGCCTGTTCTGGACGGATTCGGTGCCACCCGACAAATTCGAGCCATCGAAGAGAAGCGAAAGCGGGAGGCTCTGCCTAGTTCTAGAATTTTACAGCGAGGCAATGCTGTAGGCAAAGACGTAGAAGGCTCGCCTCCGGCCGCGCTTATTATTGCTTTTACTGGCAGGAGCAGTATCGACGATCAGACAGAGGCTGTGAGAGTCGGTATTGATCTCTTCATGACAAAGCCAGTCGCTTTCAAAGAAGTTGGAAAGATCATTGATAATTGGGTTGCGAATCGGGAGCGGGAGAAGCGGGTTAGTCCGGGATGATCACGATCTTTCCACTGGTAAACGGATGTGGAGAGATGGACGACTTTACGATCAGAGGACTTGAATTGCTGTCGAGCAGATTCACTTCCTTTCTTGTACTTGCATACATGTATAGGCCCGGCGTTATAACTGGGTGGTTGTGAGGTGGATATCTAAGGCTCAGGATGCATTACGCAGGCTGAGAGATTGGCAGGCGTTTTGAATGAGTAATTTGAGGCGTAAGGATGGATCCTCTTGAAAAGAAGGTGATCTGTGTTGATTTATTTTAATTGGATTGTAACGATAACCCAGGAGAACGAGTCTGCGCATAGAAGATTGCGCATTTCTAGATCTTTGAAGACTAGACTTACATATGAGGGAAATTCTAGCAGGGAAAGTAGACCAAGATGAAAGGATCGAAGAATTTAGAATCAGCCTAGTATTGTCTCTTGATGCGGTAGACAAGTCAAAGTATTCCGGTGATGTTTCTGGGATGGGATGCATGCAAATGCTTGTTTGCATTTAACAGCACACAAGCTTTCGAATAAGCCCGGTCTCGATCTTAAGATCTAATACAATTTGCGATACGCTGAGAAATGCGTGAAACAAGAATACTCCGCCAATGTACGCGCTGCCTACGTCAGTCACCTATCCAGTCCAGTCGAGTCCTTCCAAATCAATGAGAGCCATGCGACCGCAGCCACTACCTTGAGCCAAGGCAGGTGGGTGTCCTGTCCTGCATATCTGTCAGCAACGTGCTTACACAACAATGTAGGTACCTGCAGCTGGTCACTGTGAAATCCAAATTCAACTCCATGGGCATGGGTCTGCAGCGAATCGTCTATTTCAGCGAATCACAACCCACGTTGTTCAAGGTTTATACGACCATATTTGGAATCAAACGTCGAGAGCGTATTATGTCCGAGTGGGCTCGGGTATGATTGTTCTATGCGTGGACGATGTGCAAAAGGGCAACAGGTTGAATTTTTGGGTGTGGAGGTTTGCCTGTGGAATTATTGGTGATTAATGATCCATCTGTTGTGTGTGCGGCAACTGTCACTGTGCATGGCGCAGTATGGCGTAGTTGTTTACATTTATTTGGTCGGCGAGATGTAGAGGGGGAGTGTTATATAAGATGTAGGATTTCTTCTCAGTAAGTATTTTCAGCATTTCTATCATCTCCCAAGACGGTCAGTTCTATTACTCACTCTCGGTCGAACTTCGAATCACAAAAACGAATCGCTTCCCGAACTGTTCAATTAAATTCTGACTCTTGGCTCATAATCGAGATATCAAAATGGAAACCACAACCACAACTCCAGCTATGATGTCGGCATCAATGTCGACGCAAACACCCATTGAGAAATTCAACGCCCTCCTCTCATCTACAGAATTCCTCTTCGTAGTCTGTTCGTCGCCCTTCCCCTTCCATTTCTCACTTTCTCACCCCTCGCTCTCCTCCCCTCCCCAAAACAAACATCCCAACTAACAACCCCTCCCCACCCCCTAGCCTACCGCGGGCATTGGTGTCCCTTCTGCCGCGCCTACCTCACAACACTCACCTCGCTCCTCACATCCATTACCTCCGCAGGCGGGAACTCCCTAATCCTCACCTCCGAACCGGCATCCTTCCTCCCCGAGATGCGCAAATCAACTGGCTATGAAGGCGAGGCTATCGTGGATGAGAGTAACGAGCTGGTGGGTTACTTGAGGGAGAAGTATGGTTGGGGGGTGGCGATTACAGAGAAGAAGGGGTATGTGAAGGGCATGACGCAGCCGGGTGTGCTTGTTTTGGGGAAGGGTGGGGAGGTGCTTGAGAAGTGGGCGATTGTTCCGGGATTAGTGAGTCTTTTCTCTTTTGATGTACATTTTTTCGTGGTTCTGTGATTTCTGTTTGTGAATGAATGAGGCTGTATAGAGAAGATGCTGATAAGTGGGAAATTACAGATGAATTTAGGTGGCGCGAAGGATCGTCCGGAGTTGCCTCAGATATGGGAGAATGTTCAGGCGAAGCTGAAGGGTGAGAAGACGGTACATGGAGTGTATAAAAAGATTAGTACTGTGGGTGTGTTTAAGGGCGCGTTGTTTGGGTGAACATTGAAGTGGGAGTACGTCCGGGTCTTGGTGAAGAGGAATAGAGGAGTACTATGTTGAGGCTTTGGGAGTGGGTTCGAAGAAGGGAGCGGGGAGCTTTTGCCTTTTTTGGTGTCGATTTATGTGTATAATTTTGGAGCATGAACGTAATATGATACCGAAGTGAACGATCTCAACCTATGCCAATGGACCGTTGCGAAACTAGTCAGGGTAGGTTTCGGCTTCGGAAAGACAAGCTGTAACATATTCGAGCTCCATGGAATGTAGTGGCACTAGTGGCTAGGAGCTACTTCCAGATTCTGCCTTCAACTAGGTCCTCTCCTGTTGTAGAGAAGTGAGAGTGTCTGGCTTTTATCAGAAGAAAAGAGAGTCTCGCTTAAGATTTGCCAAAACACTTAGTCAAAAAAGGCAATAACCATGAGTGACTTACACCAATGTCCAAGGGCCAGGATCTAGTCCAATATAAGTGTTCTGTTCTGTTCTTGAGCCCAACACAGCCAATTTGCAAGTCTGACAAAACACAAGGTCTTGTCCCATCTCTCAAAACCGGGATGCCTGCCCAAGGTTGACAGCGCTTCCTTCGGATGCAAGTGAATTCATGAATAAGCCCACTCTTACTTAGTTATTAAGACTGAAGGCAATTGGGACGTCTCGGAACCCCTTGATTTAGTTGACATTGTGGCAACTAAATCAGTTGTTTGGTTTGGGTCAATGCCGGCACGTGAGGTATTTGCACTAGCTTCAGGGGTTCACCAGGCCTCGGGAAGGGCGGACGCCACCGAAGCAGCCCCTCTCCATCATTTAGATTCCATCACCAACGCATTCGACACAATGATAGGTTACGTTGCCGCAATTCTTCCCATTTACATCTTCGTGTATCTGCCCATATCCAGCAGTCTATTCGGGACATCGCAAAGACCCGCAGCACCCATCACGCAGTTCAACAGCTCCTTCATTGCAACAAACGAACCCTGAGCTGTCCATCTCACAACTACAACACACACATCCTCTCACTAGAGCCGCTGGTGATCTACATTGAGGACTTCTTAAGTCCAGATGAGTCAGCCCACCTACTGAGAATCAGGTAGGTCATCCAGCTCAATTTCTTTCATTTCTTAACGACGTTCATCCATTCCGCTGTTTTAAACCAAAGGCGAACCACGTGATTGATGGTAACAAAACTTGGTAGTGAGGATAAGTTCGAGCCTTCAACCGTCACAAGTGGAGCCGAAACGTCAATCCAGACGAAAATCCGCCATTCAGAGGTCGCCCTGATCGACCGGGACGACGTTGTTCGCTGTATTGAGCACAGAGCGAGAGCTTTCCAAGGATGGCGACCGGATCTTCATATTGAGAGATTGAGGACTCAGAGATATCGCGCTGGTGGTCACTACACTCATCACTATGATTGGAGTGGTGCGAGTAGAGATGCTGATAGAGTGAGCACGTTCATGGTTTACGTAAGTCGAGCTTCTTCGAGAAGGATATCGTTTGAATGTGTTGTTTCGCTTCACATTTTGATGCCTATGTCCCCTTTTGAGCCTGTTCTCCTTCAGATCGGCCGGACAGTTTTACTTATTTTCGATCCGTTTCCTAGGTCGACGCGGAGTGTGAAGGTGGTGGAACAGAATTCCCGAGAATAAATATGCCCGATATCACTGATGGAAAATGGTGCGAGTTTCTAGAATGTGAGGAGGCGAGCAGTGAAGTAAAAGAGCAGAGACAGAAAATGGGGGTGATTTTCAAGCCGAAGAAAGGCAATGCTGTCTTTTGGGAGAATCTGAGACCTGATGGTCGGGGATATGAAGAAACATGTAGGTACTGCGGGCACATTTACTGATCATTACTGATTGTAACCTAGCAGGGCATGCTGGACTCCCGCTTCTATCGGGATGGAAAGTTGGTCTGAATATTTGGAGTTGGGGACCTGCAAGGCGCGGGTGATCGAGACTCGAGTATCCCCGCGAGTTTGAATATGAGCAGCCGTAATGGGTAGTCCTCATCAACCAATCCTCGTCTGATCAATCCATGTGGTATGTGATTCTTTGCAGCTGTTGTTAACAGCCGCAAACAAGGTTTTAGACCGAACTAATCGTTCGCTTGTTGACCCTCGTGGTCACCGCCTACAACCATATGTTTGTTTTGCCGCAAGGCTCGAAAATTCACTCATCTCGAAAATGACCGCTTCGTCGATTCTAACAGTGAATAGTGACAAATCTGTTGTTGAATAGATCACGGCACAGAGAAATCTCGAGCCATGTCTTCAGCAGAAGACGACGCGAAGATTCTCGTCGAATCCAGAGGTCGGTCAAACACAGTATCATCCGATGTCTTGATCCCTAAAGCCAAACACTCATTCTCGCCTCGTGTCACTTTACGACGACCTCAGATGAATGTCAGACCGCGAGGAGTCAAAATCGACTTCGCAGTCTTGCCAACACTGAAACCATCATCGCCGACCATCTTGCTGGAAGAAGATACAATATCAAAGATGGAACCGTCTCCTGGTCAGTCTGCTTCTCACCAATCTCCTCGTCGATCAAAATCTTGCCCGATGTCACTTCTTACTCCTCCGTCCACCAACACGAACGAAATGGTCCCTCAAAGCTCGTCACTTGACACTTCTACCAAGATATCCCCAACCAGGCTCTCAAGGCCCTCGAAATATCCACTTCTTGAACCATACCAGTTTCCGCTACGCCAACCACAGCCACCACGAAGCTGGCTCCCGGTCGCGACACGCTCACCACCAAAGCCAGCATACTTGAAGACAGCTCGCGATCGCGCAGTAGCTACTCACGGCCCTCTTCACCCAGTCACCAATCTTCCCTGTCCACCTTCGTCACCTAATCCTCAAGATCTACACATGCGGCGCCGCCTTCGCGCAGTGCCCGTGGAACCAGCTACCTCCTCACCTCTGGAGCTCGTCTACGATACGCGCGACAAGACCTTCACCCTCGAGCGCCGGTCTGTCCTCCTTCCCTGCGGAAACGAAACGATAATGTTCGAGATGCAGGAGAATCTGCCGCCTTTGCTTGTCGATGGCCGTATGACTGTTGTGGATGTGCCGAGGTGGTCGAAGACTTTGACATTGTTCTGGCGGAGCTGCGATGGGGACACGACGGAGGTTCGGAAGAGGGAAGTTGAGTTACCGCTTTGGGTGTGGATGGCAAGGAATTTTGGGGATAAGTGGAAGAAGTGTTTTGTCAGGTGAATGGTGCTTCTGAGAGGTGGGGTTGGTTTGTTGTTGTGTGGCCGGCTCTCGAAGCGATTGGCTAAGAACTGCTCAGGATCTGGACAGAGGAAGATGAGTGAACGGTGACACGTGCACAGCAAGCAACAAGGGAAGGGCTGGACGATAATTGTAGATGTCTCCATCACTCTTACATCTTCCATGTACGACTAGTCCCTGTGATTTGGTCGATATTTTCTTCATCGGCATTCAACGATGTTTCCAAAAGCAGTACGAATGAAAGTGATTCTTCAAATTTGGCTCTCCTCATGGGCTGATGTCATTCTGATCAATTCACAAGTTAACAATAAAGCACTTTCAAATCAGAAATAGTAACAACCTGTTTGCTTGTGATATATGCATCATCTCAACGAAACAAAATCCTTACGATTTCCTTTGGGTGACAATGCCAAGTTGGCCTCGTTTACAGATTTCCAAATACATACGTGGAAGTAAGCAAGACATATTTCTTTCGATTTCTTTAAACCACGACAGAACAAGTGGCCTTTGTCTCCGACATCTAGCCCAGCTGTCCGACAGGGTATCTGTACTCTCCCAGCTGATTCCCTTTGGCAGGTACTTTAAAGCCGATTGCAGTACCACGGTTCGGCCAGGAAATCACATTCTCCGTGACATGGCGAGCTGATCCATCTCAAATGATATTGTTCGATGAGACAGTGACTCTGACGATAGCAGTATACCGGGTAAAATTTGGATCGGGAGGAATCTCTTGGGGAGGTTCAGGGACGTGTATGTGCTGAACCCCGGACATAAAATTGCTTAATACCTTCTAAATTCGGGACAAGTAAGGTGAGAACATGCATTGATGGGTAGGCTAGGTCCTTTTTTGTCTACAAGATATGAATGAAGACGGTGACTGACTCTTTGTTGTATCGAATCAATGCATCCTAGCCTTGTTGTGTTTTCATTAGTCCACCGACGCAGTCATTCATTGTTTGCGGCTTGATTAGGAGTAGTGATACAAGGAACTCGACATCAAAGCGGCCTTATAATAATATCACAACGTGGCATCTACCTCCTCTGAAATAGTAACCTCGAATCACCTCGAATCAATTTGATCATCCACAAATACATAATTTTGACACAACCATTTCATTTCCTCCAGCCACCACAAACAAGACCACTCAACATGTCTACTTCCCCACGTACCGGCCCACTCGTCATCGAGCACACTGAAAAGATTCTGGCTTACGACATCTTCCAACAATGTTTCGTCCACTATTTCAAGACCTGGATCGATACTCGCAAGGCTGATAGAATCGAGATACCCATCGGCAGATTCACCCGTCACGTCCAAGTCGCGGTTCATCTCACTAAATTCTGGGAGCAACGTCCCGAGTATGCCGTCGGAAGCTCGAAGATTGATGAACAGGGTCGAGTCACAATTCCGTTCTATTACGTGGGACGATTCAAGGTGCTTTATGTGATTTGAGTTGCACGAGGAACGCTCTTAGACAACAACTCAAATGATGCGCAGGTAACTCCTGCGATTGACGCTAGAAATCCTGGGGCCGCTTTATGCTGTCAATTATGATGGGCATCTGAATCTAGATACCTGAAAATAATACAATGAATAAGAACAAGTTCTCTCTCTAGCTCTCTAGAAAACTGAAGAACTTGACCAAAAAGCTGCGGGGCTATTCTGGTGACATGATTCGTAAACCTCAATGTGATTCGGGTGACGTTTCCTTGATTCCTTCGCGACACTGCACTCTAGAATCTGTTCAAAGATTTTTGTAAATTTGGGTAAATTAGTTTTTGACTGTCATCTCAATGATTCGGGTTGTCCTTCCGCTGTATGGTCTGCCGTGATCACTCTCTGTGAAGGGGACCAAAAATTAGATTTCTTGACATATACAAATAACCAAATAATCGATTATCGTCCAAATCAGGTCTAGCTTCTGTGGTGTAAGTACCTTCGAATCATCACCTGTTGACTCAACTAACAAGTTCACAGCCAATGGTTAGGTTCGTACAGTCCGATCAGTCACCTTCAAGACGAAATACTAATCCTCTTCAAGGATTCCACCCTTCCAAGACAAATGTCAAGTAAGGTGGAGGTTCGTGTTCGATTCACGGCAGTTGCAGTATTCTTTTTTGCATTTCTGAACTTGGAAATGTGCGAAAGTGGAGACTTGCGAGTTTCCTTTCGGCTTTTTTGCCCATTCCGTAAAAGTCACCCCTGTTTGTGTACTTACTCGGGCGAAGGACACTAGGCCAAATCGAGCTTTTAAAATCGAGCTTTTACCACTTTCTCACAAGACATAATGATACATCTATGTAGCTGAATTGCGGGGATTGACACTGAAACAGTATCAATATCTCTTGCACGCTCACTCTGAAAGGCAGAGTTTGTTGCTCATCAAGCGAGCCTTGGCGAGAATGGTGGGGCAAATAGGGGGACGGTTGGAGCGGGGCATTTCCCCGAATGCTTATTTGAAGCTAGTAGTCTTAATTCAGATTAAAAATTAGCTTTGAGGCTCGATGGCCTTGCTTCCTCTCCATATTTCCGAGGCAACTTCTGACCGAACTTATGACTTTTGGTCACGGAAAGTTTACTGGAGCATCTATACGAACTTCCTCCCTTGGTAAGTGGCTTAATGCTGCACTATGAAATTGACAAGCTGAGATTTGATGGTATGCTAATCAAGTTTTGAAATGGAATCCAATGCAAACCAGCCATTGCTGAAACCCTACAGGCGAGAGAATCCTCCAATTCTCAATATCTCCACACAGCTCTAGTGTTTGGTCACGGTACCGTGGCGCCTGCAAAATAAATACGACGGTGACGATGAGGATGATGGCTACAATGATGGTGACTGCGAGGAGGAAGACCTGGAAGGTGGGGAAATTGAGCTGCCTGGCTCGATCTTCGAAGATAAGGGTGTGAGAAGAGAAGACTTGAAGGTATTATATGTGAGGAAGGGGCATTGAAGATCGGACGATTGCTAGCTAAAGAAAACTATTACCTCTATTATATTCGTAAAGAGACCTAAGATTAGAACTCCCTCTACTAATAATAAATATAAACGCCACTTACCTTGTAATCCTACTATGCCTATCCTATATATTAAGTACTTAATTCTCTTTCTCTCTCTTATTCACTTTCTCTCCTATTGAATGTAGTACCTTTTCTATACCTTACTATGACTTACTTAACGTTCGTTCCTGGGTGGCGAGACGCCCGCCGTACCGAGACTCTACCAATAGTTTCCAACACAATAAAGCCAACAATAAGCTAGTAGTTTAGATATTCTCGGGATAGCAGCTTTAAACTATAAAATATAATTTGTTCTTAAAATCCTTTGTAAATACCTCCTGTTTACCGTGTAATACACAATTCACTTTAAGAGTCGCACAAGATCCCCACTTCGAACGGGCTCGTTCGCACCGGAATCCTCGTACATCCCGCCAAAAAGTTTGTTAGCCGTAGATAAACATGCTAAGACTCTATTCCGAGCGAGGCGATGAAATCTTACAAATAGTTGTGCTTCTATAGTAATTAAATGCATATGATGCGAGAGGTGCAAAATAAGCAATCTCGCACGCCGACGTATGGAAATCCGAAAGTAGCGTAGCGATTTGAAGCATGAGCGCTTAACAGATCGAGCCAGGCCGCAAGGCTTAAGTCACGCTTCTATGCATGACTCGCACTCCTCATTACTCTCCACGTGTATTCAGCCAGATACGTGACTTTCAACCTCAGCATCCGGTTTTCCTTCCGTAAGTTACAGAGTTTCTACCCAACAGACCTTGGCAGCGCGGGGCAACGAGCCACGTGTCACTACGTTACCTGCGAAATGTCGGAAATTGGTGGGGTCGATTCAGCTGTACTGTGAGCTGATCTCAGCTATACCTCAACTGTATCCCTTCGTGTGGCAGTCCGGGTTTTAGCGTCTTGGCAGCTACCCCACCAAAGTGCAGGTAAACAATCCATGTAAACAAATCAAAGAATTATCATCAATTGCCACATAAACCACCATAGAAAGCTATGCAGGAGGTCGTTGCAGATTCTACGGATCCTGCTACGACACGCCCAAACCTAGATCCCGTGACAAAAACTGGTTCTGGCTTTATACCTATGGATTTACCTCCCTTTCGCTCACGTGTTAACCTACTACCCCATATTAAGCCTATCGACGCCTGGGGGTTATTTTTACTGTTTTTTCCAGAGGATCAAATCCGGATCATATGTAATAATACAAATACTTGTAAAGAGAGGGAATATCAAGAGAGATTTGAGTCAAATCAAGTACCAATACATGCCCGGATTAATGATTGGCGTCCTATGATAGTCGCTGAAGCTTACGGATATATCGGAATACGTATATATATCGGTATCCACACGGAAAACAAAGCGAGGGACTACTGGAAATCAGGAGACCTTGCGTGGCCGGATCATGCTCTTACAGCTGTCATGAGCCTTCGGAGGTTTGAAGTACTACATACCTTGTTTAGACTTTGTAGTACAGATCCGGATCATACTTTTGAAGCTGTCTTTGACCGTGTAAGTAGGTTATTCATGATCCGGACCTTGATCTAACGTACCTTTAGTTAGAACCCTTGAATACCTATATTCGGGAAACCTCTCGAAAGCTATGGATTCCTGGGAGGGATATTGCCGTGGATGAGGCTATGTCACGTTTCCAGGGCCGCTCGAAGGATATATTGAAGATCCCAGGGAAGCCGATTGATCGGGGCTATAAGATATGGGTCCTTGCTGACCAGGGCTTCTTTTTTGACTGGGTTTTCCACCGGAAAGGTACGAAAATCAACGATCCGGAACGGGGTAGGCTCGGCCCATGGAAAGTCCCTCAACCCAGGGCTCTAGGGAAGAATACCTCTTCAGCCGTTGTTGCGTACGTAATGGAGAGGCTCCCGAATCAAGGCAAAGGTCACGTTGTTTACCTCGACAACTTGTTTACCAATATTAAGCTCTTGAAGTACGGTAGAGAGCGTGGGTGGGGGGCCACAGGCACGTGTATAGCTAAAAGTGGTATTTTGAAGCGATTTGCTCAAATGAAGGCCGAAGATGCGAAGAAGGATGAAATCCCCTGGGGTACACTCTATACGGAAGCAACTACAGACAACTTGATCAATATGATGGCGTGGAAAGACAATGCTTTAGTACTCTCGATGTCGACACACTCTGATGCTTAGAGGAAGGTACAGAGACTCCGCCGGCGACCTTCTGAGACCTCTACTTCATGGAAAACAGCTCGTGTACCCTTTGGAACGCATGCTCGAGCCTGGCTTGAGATTCCTGAGTACGAAGACGATTATAACCACCAAATGGGTGCTGTGGATCGAGGAAATCAACTCAAGAAAGGCAATACCTTAGAGCGTCTTTGTTTAATGGGTGGTCAGCAATCTTTAGCCACTTGGATCGAAGATACGGCGATTACTAACGCCTATAAGCTCAGTTTCCACTCCGAAGTGCCACCGGAAGAGAAGTGGACTGATCAGACGAAGTTTAGAACGGAGCTAGTTCAACGTTGTTTCGCTCTTGCTACTCAAGGTCGCCTAAAACGCAAAAGATCTGCAATATTCGCTGTCGAGCCTGTACCGGAGGGAGGAGACCATACCCTATCGCGCATGGAGTACTCTAGAGCGTGTGTTGTGTGTCAAAAAGAGGGTATATCCCGGCAAGTACAGAGGAAGGTTTTAGGTGAGCTTTCGACGAATATCCCACCAAATATAAAGGGATCCGGATGCAGGAAAGAATCGATATTTGGCTGTAAAGTCTGTATGGTCTCCCTATGTAAAGATAACTCCTGCTTTGCCCGGTATCATAGCGTAGAATAGAGATGTTGTGATTCTAGTCTGAATGCCCTCATATTTTGGTGGAGGATTTGCCTGCCAAGACGCTAAAACCCGTAAGCGAGCTGCCACACGAAGGGATAGGAGCTGAACTCAGCTTTATTTGGGAATAAGGATTTCGACATCTATAAATATAGCATACATATCACTCTAGGGTAGTCAGTCAAAGAAATGCAAATCCATCTTACCTGTGCTATCGCAACACGAAACTTAGTTATATAAAGTCTAAGTTATACCTGTATCGACAAAATGAGGGCACATGGACCTCTATGGACCTTTTTAAAATACTTTCTCAAAGATTGGAAAAATTTGTACCTCCGCGCTCGCCTATGGAAACTTCTCTATGGCTGAGAATCCATCCTACTCCACGTTTTTGGATGTCAGCAGACGTGGTGTATGATCCACCGTCTTCTCAAAGAGCCGAAGGAAAAATCATTTGAGGTTTTCAGAATCTCACAACAGTCAGAGAATGCAGCGGTAGCTGTAGCTGTAAGTATTTTCAGCTTCGCGCACAACTTAAAAGCTCCTATTAGGTTTGCACATAAATGATGTTTATAAGGGAACTATCACTGCAACCATCGCTCTAGCGTCAACAATACTTCCCGCGATCGCTAAAATCTCTTGGATTGTACCAGCTTTATGGCTTTTTAGTCTCCTGTCTGATCTTACTGCTGTCATTTGCTCGTGCAACCAACAAATGACGATCAGTAGACAGCTTGAGTCCGCTGAGCTGTTCACGTGGATGAACGATAAGTCACATGCAGATGGACAATCGACTGGATATGCTGTTCCCGACTTTTTCGCCGTTCTTACCGTTTCACTCCCTCGAAAATTTCTCCACTATTCTCTTCAAGCCTATATGCTTGGACTGACTATATATCTCGCATTTCTTTGGCGAGATAGCGTGGGGGATGAGGCGCCTGGAGATAACCGAAGAATCTTCATAACTACGATAGTTTCGCTCGCTATATGCTGGGCCATTTTTCTTGTGTCTGATATTTCAAATCGCTGTAAGGGTTCCGTTTGGGACCAAAATCTGAAGGAAGTTGAAAGGATCCAGCAAGGTACCGGGAAAGCAAGGATTGTTATTGGCGTCCAAGACTGGGAACCCGAGAAATCCTAGCCGACATCGTCGAAGGGAGTAGTAAGAAGGCTGTTAGGCAATTCTCGACTATGAGTAGGCTGGCACAGCCCCTTGAGAGTAGTGCTTGTGATAGAGGAAAGGCAACTTTTAGGCGTATGGTAGAGTATGTGCAGGAGGAGATGAAGGGTATAGCCTATGGTTTGGCGGGCTGAAATTGTTAAGTTAGAGATTAGTATTTTTATGGGCCCACCGTAGTCGTTAGGAGGTGATGAGGTGTTAGGTATTTGTTTTTGCTTACCTACCGCTGGTCCTACACATATTCTGGCTTAGGGCTTTGTCATGTTTGTGAATTGATTGCATAGTTGTGTTTATGTCAAAGACGGAAATGGAAATTGCTTATGTCGAGATTCCGATATCGAACTACCTGTTTCATTACCTGTAAAGTACTCCACGCGATGGTAATTGACGCTGGTCTTCTGAAAAGCAGAAAGATACGCCACAACTCCTGCGTACCCTCTCATACCCATACCCAACGGGCCCAAGTCAACATTCCTGAAAGATTTCTCAAAGCAATCTTCCAGAGCAGAAGACAGAGCCACGCCCTCTACCAAAACAGCTCCGGTATTTCCCGACTGATGAATATCTTCTCATATTTCCGCGACCCCACAGGCATATTTCTGCTAAAGAAAACCTTATAGGGCATCCTGACTTCGAATGTCTTACTGTACTTTTGCACGCAGACAGGAGGTGCGTCTTCGTCAACGTAGTTCGCGCACACTTGAATCTCGACCTCAAAGGTGTTGCTGCTGATCCGGGGTTTCGTCCAGGTCAGGCCTTGGGTCCAACCTAGAAGGCACCCATTAGCCAAACATTATGGGGAAAATCAAGCTGAGGTCCAGACTTACTCATTCCCTTCATGATGCAGTCACGTAATTGATTCTCAGTCATATAGGTGAAACTCGAATCCTCGAAAGACCAGATCACAACTTCACTCATTGCAAGAGAGCTCGACTCGTAGTCGCGTGCGGATATTGGAGATGAGGTCGAATTGGATGTCGAAGACGGAGTGGAAGATCTTGTTGGCAGCGCTGGCGTTTGGTCACCACTGTTTCCCATGATCACATCGCGGTCGGTGCTGTGCTCTTCGTGACTTTCCATCGTTATCAGTCTTGTAGAACTGCGCCTATTGCCCCAAGCCAGGGCTGTGTGTTGTGATGTGGTTCTCGCTGTGTCTTCCATCGTGGAGTTTCGAGCCGATTTTGTGATTGTGGATTTCGTGTTGGAGGAAAGGCGGTGGTCTTATGGAGAGGTCCTTGTTAAAAAATGGACTGGCTAGGAACCTAGTCATTGTCGAATACAAAAGAGTGAATACTATTCAGTCCAAATACCTTATGCGGTTGGCTACTTCCTAGTCTGCTAGAGTGACTCTAAGTCGCACTTCTTTTGGTTCGCTAATTTAGGTAAATTGTAGTTGCCATGTCGACGACTGTCAGCGAGAGACATACGCGCTACTAGGGAAGGCACCTTTCGCGCATGTGAATTCAAGCATTTTGATCACATTGGCTTCTCCCTGGTCGAAGTACAATATCCCTCGTCTATCCCGAGAATTGCAAGAAGTAAGCACACAAGTAATTCTTGAATGGTACCGGATCTTACGGGCACAAGCTCGGCTGGCAAACGTATTCAGCAACAGCAATCTCTCCATTTCTCATTTCGAAACCAAAACTATATTCGATAACGACAGATAGAACCCATATTCCAACCCCAAGCAGACAACTCAAAATCCATAAAGGACGATCCTGAGCGCGACAAGTGTCACCTGGCCCATCTTTCTCCTGCCACACTGAGATCCTCCATTGCCCACCCATACGATCCGAGTATGTCCCGTAAACTCGAAGCAAATCTATGCTACGATACAGCAAACAGCCTTCTTGGGCCAGCTACATCCATCACCGGTCATGTGCGAGAAGCCTCTCCAGTCACAATACTCTTCTCCTTTGCCGGCCCAGGAAACGGAGCAGCTGCTTCGATCTGCGACAGGGTGTTAGCGTTGTGTTTACTGTGACAAATGTACCTATTACGAGAAGGAAAAGATAGCAGGAGAAGAAGGAAAGGGAGCTTACGGAAGCAGTTGTCTGCCAGAAGGGCAGCATCAGCGGCGACTTCAGCGACATCTCGAGCCTCAGCCTCAAGAGCTGCGGGAGCAGCAATGGCAGTAGTGGCCATGATGGTGGCGATGTAGAGGAGGAAGTTGGTCTTCATTTTGATGATTTGAAGTTAGTTGTTTGCAAGTGAGGGCTGTCTTTGAAAGTGTGCTTATGAGTGTGCTTGTTGTTGCTGAGTTGTTGTGATGATGTGAGTGTGAAGATGAACGATTTGATGAGAGAGGCGGGGGTTTATATAGACTTTTCTCGTCTTCTTGTTGACTTCTTTTGCCGTTTTGACTTGAGAAGAAAATTTGCATAGTTAGTCAACGGACAAACTATCAGACCGTATTATCCCGTACTAAAGGATTGGAAGTAGCATGCAATGGAGGATCTGATGTTCTATATTGGACTTGTACTTAGGAAATGAAGATCGTTTGATGAATGCAGACCGTGCTCCAAGAAGCGATGTTCTCTGGGATGTTCCCTCAGTCAATCTTGAGATGAGAGATGAGAGATTTCTAACTTTAGAAGGAGATTGATAACCGATAGGTGCTTATTCCATTACGGCTATGTACATCTTACAGTCGGACTGATTGCCATCAAAAATTTCTAGATCATGGAATGTAAAGACGGCCGTTGAATTTGTCCGATGTTGATCTTAGGAATATTGTGTAACTTGGACGAAGTAACTTGACGATACTAAAAGCCGCCACGCTACTGCACTCCACTCGAAGGATCGTTTCAAAATTGTACAAATTATCATCCACACGACGGCCTTGAATCGATGAGAGCAATCCTTCACGTGTGTTGCCGATGATGAGTGACGCTTGTTCGGTCTTGGCAGCAGAAGCCACCCTCCGGGACTTAAGCTTAAGCGACCAATGAGGCGTTGCAATAGACCTCTATCTAGGTAGTCGGTCAGGGGCAGGGTGAAGGGAAGGATCTTGAGGCGTCTTTAGCTGTACGGCATGACGCTGGCCAATAAACAAAGGTCATAGGGCTGTTGAAGTGGATCTATTTTGAATGTGGCGTTGGGCTCATCCCGGAGGACTTTTCATGTAGTACAATTGATCGACAATGTTTACAGTAACGAAAACATGATTGATAGGTCATTTGCTTGACTTGTGTCTCGCGCCGAGCAGAATTATTCTCTTCAATTGAATGTTTCGCTCCCGAAGCCAGATCGCGTGAGCAGAGCAGGGAAAGTCAAGGCTAAAGGGGAAGAAAGTTCCGTAGGATGAATTTCATTGTCAGCCGCACTTTGGACAGCCCAACCAAGCTTCAACCTTATTTTACCATTGCGACTTGAACAACTGAAGGAGTGAAATGACGCAGACTCTGGGCACTCTTGTGAATGCGAAAATGGCTCATCTGCCTTTGATCTGATGCGAACTTGAGGCTGGATATGTAGATACATACTAGGATAGGACTTGTAGGATGCCTTGGCTTGAACTACCGAGCTGGTAAATGGAAATTATGAGGCCGGTTCAACGGCTTCGAGGTCACCCCCGGGGCAATAGATGACTGAGAGTCTTGGTCCTGCTTACTCTTTGCTCTCTAGTAATTGAAATGTAAATTGTGATCTTTGCATTGCCAAATGCGATGCCGTAAACTGGAAGGGCAGGTGAAGAAAGCCACTAATGTAGAGAAAATTGAACCAGGGACGACAAAGATTCACAACTAATAGATAAGCTTCTAATTCTGTAGGAGAAGAAGGATATCGTTTGAACAGGTATCAGAATAGATGCAGGCAGTGTGGAATTGAGAAATAAAATAGGACAATTCCATCCTCACAGACCAAACAAGGTTGGAGAACTTTGCATACTCATCGGTGAGAGCCCACGCGCAGAAACATGCTTGCCAGGACCAGAACAGCTAGAGTTGATCTATGAAATAACAGTGGCAATTTACGACGATTATCTACTAAGATTGTACTGAGCTATGACACTTTGACGAATGGGAGCAAGTGTCCAAGTCGATGTCTATCCGTAGCCAGCATAAACAGCACATCAACATTCCCCATTGACAACGAAAATGGTTTATCATGACTTACATATATATCTCAACCGAGGAGTGAGGATAGTGCTGATTTCACAGAGGTGTCCGAACGTACATCGTAGGCAAAGCGGCTTCGAAATATGCGTCTATTCATTCAACGTTCAGTAAACAATCCCAGGCCAAGACCCAAATTCCTAACCTCATTTCCCTAACGCCAGCACTTCCCGACCGAGTGGTCATTATGCCGTCAACGCCTTTCATTGTTCTGATATCTATGCATCGTGGCTTTCGTCCCATTCATTTCAGCGTGAACTTTTGGCCAGCAATAACCGGGGCAGCCGTGGTCGACTTCGAGTTGGCCTTTCCACACATGGCACATGCTAGATCCTATCAGCTAGACCCTTCAACAGTACAGTCTAACAAGCATACCGTTGGCCTTGTAGGCGCACTTTTGGCAATATGTTCTTCCTTGATCTACTTTCGTTTTGCATGTGGTGCATGAGGAGGCATAAGAAGCATATGGGTTTCTCGCAGCTTTGGACAATAGCTTGCTCTGCATAATTGGTCAGCATATATATGAAGAACAGTTTTCGAATTGACACACCTTTCCTATGCCGTTGTTGCCCAGTGTTGCTGAGGTCTTCGCCTTATCGCCACTTTTGAACGATGATCCTGCGGGAGAGCCATAATACATCTCACTCTTCTTCTTAACTCCTGGCGTTGCAAGCGTCGTGGACTTCGAAATCTTCTGGCATTTTGCGCAAACCATCGTGTAGTTATCTTGCGTCGTGATCTTGATGTATGGTGGAGACCGTGGTGGTTGAAGCTGCGCTGCGCTGCACTGTGAAAGATGAGGCTGAAGCGACGGGGAGGCAGGGGATTTAGCCCGCGCTACTGAACCCCGTATTTGGACGAAACTGGACGAGAACCAGGCAACCTGAGTACAGCACACGGCGATTCGCAATACTTATTCAAGTCGGTCAATGGCGCTCGAGTATTCTTCCAATCGACGATCAATCGCTTCTCATACGTCGAATAGCCAGGCGCTCTCGTACTGCCTCATCTGCGGATTGTCTTGGAAGCTTCGTACTTGAAATCCTTCGAAGAGGCTGTGTTCTCGTCCAAGCCCAAGAGCTTACTTACACAACCATCACCACGAAAAACACAACGGTCACAACGCAACGATCGCCTCATCACCAGCGGCAACAACGAATTATCGCCTTGTCAAGATTTGGATGTCGGTGGGAGAGCTTGCGCCGTCTGGACTGCGACAACCTTTAGCTTTACCAGCATGGCTGGTCAGCCCCCGAATCATAGGAATGACCTCCTGCTCGACCTCAACGATGAGCAACCCATATACAACGATGGCCAGCGGCCCCCTATGAATGATGATGATTTGCTGCGGGCATACAACGCTGACCACGATGACACGAATCCCCGTCCTTCGATATCTTACGATGAATTTGTGGGGGCTGGAGGAGGACAACATCCATCAAGACAACTACCTGGTGGACCTGGGACTGTGCCAGGAGCTGGACCATATGGCCCCAATGGCGGAAACAGAACATATAGTCAGACTTCTGGCCTAGGAAACTACCAGCGCTACGCGGATGATCTGGACGATTTCCCAGACGATGGGCAATCGTATTACCACCAAGGCGGAGCTATACCCGGAGATGGAGCTGGAATGCAGATGGGAAGCAAGCCTAGGAATCGCAATAGTGTGCTGAGTATGGGTGGCGGACTGGTAGGAAGAGCAAAAAGCATGCTTGGGATGGGCCCGGAGTATTCGGAAATGGACCTGCCCTTGACTGAGCCTGGAGGAAGAGCTCGAACGGATTCGAACGAGCCAGAGACACCAAAGCAAGCGGGAAAGAAGTTTGACGTAGGAAAGTTCAAATTTGGCTTTGGTAGGGGGAAACCAGATCCATCAACGCTTGGCCCTAGGATTATCCACCTCAATAACCCTCCTGCGAACAGCGCGAATAAGTACGTGGACAATCACATCTCTACTGCAAAATACAACGTTGCCACCTTCATGCCGAAATTCCTTTTTGAACAATTCTCCAAATTCGCCAACATTTTCTTCTTGTTTACTGCAGCGTTACAACAAATACCCAATATTTCGCCCACAAACAGATACACAACAATCGGACCTTTGATTCTTGTGTTACTCGTATCCGCTGGCAAGGAATTGATTGAGGATTATAAGAGAAAGACATCGGACAAGTCGCTCAACAATTCGAAGGCACGAGTCCTGAGAGGCAGTCAGTTCGAGGAGACAAAGTGGATCAATGTTGCGGTGGGAGATACCATCCGGGTGGAGTCAGAGGAGCCATTCCCAGCAGATATTGTGCTGCTCGCAAGTTCGGAGCCTGAGGGTCTCTGCTATATCGAAACAGCCAATCTGGATGGAGAAACGAATCTCAAAATCAAACAGGCGATCCCAGAGACATGTGTTATGGTTAGCCTGAACGACTTGAGTAGACTTGGAGGGAAGCTGCGATCGGAACAACCCAACAGCAGTCTGTACACTTATGAGGCCACTTTAACCTTAGCCGCTGGAGGTGGAGAGAAGGAACTCCCACTTCAGCCTGACCAACTTCTGCTTAGAGGGGCAACACTTCGAAATACACCTTGGATTCACGGTGTCGTTGTGTTCACAGGCCACGAGACTAAGCTCATGCGTAATGCAACAGCTACGCCTATCAAGAGAACCGCTGTGGAACGACAGCTGAATATGCTTGTCCTCTTGCTGGTCGGAATTCTGGTCGCACTGAGCGTAATCAGTTCGATCGGCGACTTGATTGTTCGAGCTTACCATGGTAAAGAGTTGAGCTATCTCGGTTACGCTGTGTCGACCAGTGCGTTGAAGAAAGTCCAACAGTTCTGGTCTGATATTTTCACGTACTGGGTCCTCTACTCCGCACTCGTTCCGATCTCCCTCTTCGTTACAATCGAAATTGTCAAATATTGGCACGCCATTCTCATTAACGACGACTTGGACATGTATTACGACAAGATGGATACCCCTGCGGTATGCCGAACATCAAGTCTGGTCGAAGAGCTTGGCATGGTAGAGTACATTTTTTCTGACAAGACGGGAACTTTGACTTGCAATCAGATGGAGTTCAAAGAGTGTTCGATTGGAGGCATTCAGTACGCCACCGAAGTAACGGATGACCGCCGTGCTACCTTTCAAGATGGCGTTGAGGTCGGTGTGCATGATTTTAACCGACTGAAAGAGAATCTCGAGTCGCATGAGTCAGCGCTTGCCATACACCACTTTTTGTGTCTCTTAGCAACATGCCATACTGTCATTCCTGAGAGGAAGGAGGAGAATCCAGGCATTATAAAGTACCAAGCAGCATCACCGGACGAGGGTGCACTGGTTGAAGGTGCTGTGTTGATGGGCTATCAATTTACAGCACGAAAGCCAAGGTCCGTCCAGATCACCGTCAAAGGTGTGGAATATGAGTATGAGCTTCTGGCTGTCTGCGAATTTAATTCGACACGAAAGAGAATGTCCGCGATTTTCCGATGTCCCGATGGACAAATCAGATGCTACTGCAAGGGCGCGGATACCGTCATTTTGGAACGACTGGGCGGCGATAATCCTCATGTGGAACTCACGCTGCAGCATCTGGAAGAGTACGCATCGGAGGGCCTACGGACGCTTTGTCTAGCAATGCGCGAAATTCCTGAGCACGAATTTCAGGAGTGGTGGAAAATCTTCGACAGGGCGCAAACAACCGTCAGTGGAAATCGTGCTGAGGAGCTTGACAAAGCCGCAGAACTGTTGGAGAAGGAATTCTATCTCCTCGGTGCGACTGCCATTGAGGATCGTCTGCAAGATGGAGTGCCTGAGACGATTCATACGCTTCAGGAGGCAGGTATCAAAGTCTGGGTTCTGACTGGAGATCGTCAAGAGACTGCCATCAATATTGGCATGAGTTGTAAGCTCATTAGCGAAGACATGACTCTGCTCATCGTGAACGAGGAAACGGCAGGTGACACTCGAGACAACATCCAGAAGAAGCTTGACGCCATTCGGACTCAAGGCGATGGAACAATTGCTATGGATACTCTGGCTCTTGTCATCGACGGAAAGTCCTTGACTTATGCTCTGGAAAAGGACCTGGAGAAGAACTTTCTGGATCTTGCAGTCATGTGCAAGGCCGTGATATGCTGTCGTGTGTCGCCCCTACAGAAAGCTTTGGTTGTGAAACTCGTCAAACGTCATCTGAAGGCTATTCTTCTTGCTATTGGTGACGGTGCCAATGATGTATCGATGATTCAGGCAGCTCATATTGGTGTTGGTATCAGCGGCATGGAAGGTCTACAAGCTGCACGAAGTGCCGACGTTGCCATCGGCCAATTCAGATACTTGCGGAAGCTTCTCCTGGTGCATGGTGCCTGGAGTTACCAAAGAGTTTGCAAAGTCATCTTGTACTCATTCTACAAGAACATTACTCTGTACATGACACAATTCTGGTACTCTTTCCAGAATGCCTTCTCCGGAGAAGTCATCTACGAATCTTGGACCTTGTCTTTCTACAACGTCTTTTTCACGGTTTTCCCACCTCTCGCCATGGGCATCTTCGATCAGTTCATTTCGGCACGCCTACTAGACCGGTATCCGCAACTGTACCAGCTTGGCCAGAAGAACACATTTTTTAAGATGCATTCCTTCTTCTCGTGGGTTGGCAATGGGTTCTACCACTCGTTGATTCTCTACATTGCTTCAGAAGGAATATGGTGGCGGGATCTTCCCCAAAGTGACGGCAAGACAGCTGGTCATTGGGTATGGGGTACAGCTTTGTACACCGCTGTCCTTGCTACCGTCCTAGGAAAGGCAGCGTTGGTAACCAATATATGGACCAAATATCACGTCATTGCCATTCCCGGCAGTATGATCATCTGGATGGCTTTCATCGCTGTCTATGCTACCGTAGCACCTATGCTTGGCTTTTCCACCGAATACGAAGGAGTTGTACCAAGATTGTTCACAAGCCCCGTGTTCTGGTTGCAGGGACTGGTTCTACCAGTGCTTTGCTTATCCAGAGACTTTGCATGGAAATAGTAAGTCATGCTTTCGGCACATCGATCGTCACTACTAACACATTACAGCGCCAAACGAATGTATTATCCACAATCATATCACCACATCCAAGAGATCCAGAAATACAACATCCAAGATTACAGACCCAGGTATGCATTCCTTCCAGTAATTTGGGACCTCTTGTTGACGAAAATTTAGGATGGAGCAATTCCAAAAAGCGATCCGCAAAGTCAGACAAGTGCAACGTATGCGCAAGCAACGTGGCTACGCCTTCTCTCAAGCCGACGAATCACAAACTCGCGTTTTGCAAGCGTACGATACCACACGCGAGCGTGGTCGATACGGAGAGATGGCAAGTTCTAGGCCGGAAGGACGATAGTGACGAAAGCAAGAGATATGTGCCGGGAATGTATGAAACTTTGGGTAATTCTACTGTACTTTTTTGTGTTTCTCGCGGTGGTCTCTGGTTCTGGGCCAACAAATTTTGACCAATACATGGCAAGGGTGGATCGGGTGATCCTTGAAGTCCGATTTGGTCTGTGCTCAACAGGCGCGTTTGGGCACTGGGCTGACTAAATGAAATGATCTTTGGCAGTGGAATGTGGATGATTGGGTCGCGGGAGTCGTGGCTGGTAGTAAATCCTATGAGGTCCTGATCCCTCTTAACTTTCCCTCTCATTCAAGACCGAACCTTGACGCTAAATTTGCTCCGAAACCGGGATTATTTGGTACACTCAGCGGTCTCTCGTCGTGAATGCATAGCAACTCGGTGATGGAAGCTGCTTCGTTATCAAGCCTAGGTTTGAGGTTGAGTTCACCTCGGTGTCTTAGAATTCGCAAGTACTGGAAAGAGTTGCACTAGTTTCGTCAACAACCAATCAAGGCCATTGCCTGTTCTACTGCCCTTTCATAATCTCACTCGTTACTTCTCTTAAAGTTTCTCCTTCTGCCATGCTTGTCCTTTTTTTTCATATTATCATAACAATGTAAATGTCAACCACTTTCTTGAAAATTCTCTGACGAAAGTTTGCAATTCATTCCTTCAACTTCTAGCATTTACAAACAAGCATATCAGTGAGTCGATTTGCGCTTCCAGAACTTTTGCTCAGCTAGAACCATACATTCCATGCACTCTAGCACCTTTCCCTCATAGCTTTTTGACCCGTACTACAACCTTCCCTCTCGATCTCCCAGTTTTGAGCCTCTCAAATGCCTTTGGAACGTCGTCAAACTCGAATGTAGAGTCCAAAACTGCTCGCAGCTTCCCTTCTTGGACCCATCTTGCAAGCTGCTCAAAGCAAGCAGTGTTCCCTTTTGCCATGACGACAATATATTTTCCTTTCCCGCCTCCCAAGAAGCCAGGAATCAGCAAGTTTCCAACCAACTGCCTCATAGCGGCCAAGCTCATCCCCAACCCGACCTGCAAGAACTTCCCATTCGGCTCGAGAAAGCTAGGCGATGCTCTATACAAGTTGGCCGGGGTACCGATATTGTCGAGAATAAGGTCGAACGCGTGCCCTTTGCTTCGCAATTGCTTGATGATATCTTCAGACTTATAGTCGAGGACCTCATCAGCCCCTAGACTTTTGCAGAGTTCGATGTTGGCGGTGGAACAAGATGTCGTTACATAACATCCAAGCGCCTTCGCAATCTGAATTGACAGTACGCCTGTGCCTCCCGATCCACCGTTGATGAACACTCTGCAGTTCTTCTTGACGTGTGGCTGCAAGGCTTGGTATGTTGTCATTCCAACAACAGCGATGGACGCCATGCTTTCTGCATCTGCCCCTTCTGGTACCAATGCGATGGTATCTTTCGAGACTGCGACAAATTCGGCGATAGATCCGCCACCGAAAACTCCATCGCAAGCCCCAAATACAACATCGCCGACGCGAAACGAATCGACGTTCTTCCCGACCTCAGCGATGCGACCACATACATCCATTCCAACCGTGACAGGTGCTCGAAACATCAGCTTTTTGGCGAGGCCAAGTTCCAGTATCTTGTGTTCGATGGGGTTCAAGGCCGCGCTGTATGTCTCCACCAAAACTTGAGTATCGGTGATCGTTGGTTTAGGAATTCCTTGTGTAGCTAGAAATAATCTCTCCTCGACAGGTCCTGGTCCTGGACGGCATTGCCAAGCTTTCATCGTGGTCATCATGAGTAAATGTGAACAGTTGAGTCGAAAGTCTGATGCAGAGAACGGGGTGGTTCGTAGCAAAGAGATGGTCTTGGTGCGGTATCACTGAGTATATATATCACAGGATTGCTTGATATCTCCGACCTGAAAGTTCTAGGTGTTTAGCCCATAAATAATCTTAACCCCTATCAACAACATAGTGTTGGCATGTGGTAACTATTCTGGCAGCTGAGGGCAGACGACAAAAATCCCCTTCTTGACTAATCCAGCTGAATGAAATGTATTTTCCGAAACTTTAAATGTATATATCACAACAAAATAGGTCGCGGGTCGGCACTTCGGCTTTTCTGCGAAGAAGCGAGCTGCTTTAACAACGGCTTTTGGAAAAATAGCTTTAGCGAAATTCGTACTTCGAAGCATGGGATTGGCCAGCGGACCCACAGCAAACGCAATACGAGAAATTTGAGAACGTGCGGTAGCTTTGGCTGTCTTGGGTGCTTGATAATTCAGGAAAAGATAAACTCCGAGTGGCTTCACCATGAGTTGAGTGAAAATCATGGAGTCTGCTTGTGGTTCTGAAGGAAAGATGCCGTCGAGCAATTGCTCCATGACCAGACAAAGTAGCCCACCTCAAAAATGCCGCTGTAAATCTACCAGTCGAATATTAAAAGACATTGTTTGAATACATAGCATCGAACCAAGCGGTTGCCCGTGTGTATCCTAAATAGTTCGGGAGGCTCGATTGTAAAGGCACGAAGCATCACTTGTCAGCATCCCTAGATTAATGTTACCAAATAAGATCACAGCTGTAGAGTCCTCACTTATACTTATCACGGATCTCAGCCATTCTTCTAATAAGCACGTTTCTTTTTTTTTAACCAAAATTTTGGGCGTTGAATGTAACCAGAAAAGGATCTTTCTCGGAAATCCACCAATCATGGACTGCTGGGTACCATCATTACTTCTTTCGTAAACAACAACATACTGGTTCTTTACAGCGAATGGGTAGCGCATTATTTGTTCGGATCAGGTGTGGTTCAAGACTATGATAATGCCTTTTGCTTTCTTCCTCAAATTGAGTTATCGATGTCTCGTGGCCGATCTGCCGGGAAACGAAAGAGACGGATTGCTATCCTTCTGCTTGCCGACTTGGTACCTATTTACTTCGATTCACCCACACATAATTTGGATCACTCAAACATTCATCGCCTGAGAACTGGAAGTTGCGAGAACAGTTGACTTCCTCGAAGACATGCATGCGCTCAAATGAAGGTTGTATAAACGGATGTCAGGTGATGTGGATTTTTCGATCGTCATCAAAGCCAAAGAGGACACGCGAGTCAAACGCCAACTCCTGCTTTGGCTTCGGCTACTGTCTTCTGAATGATGAGAGTTTGACGTCCACTTTCCCTCCAGCTGCTCACGGATTGGCCAGGAGAAACGTAGAAATTGCTCGGAGTGCCAATTGAAGATGGAATCTGGGGATATCATAGGACCCCGCAGCGCTCCCCAATTACAGTCGACTCATCTATTTTAAGCATCTCATGCGTAGCTCTGTTTGGTCAGAAGTCTTCCAAGAAATCTTGTGCGTCTTAGTATGGACGACATTATCGAAACTGGTGCATTTTCAGATGCCAGTGCGCCCACCACAACTCTTAGTTAGAATTCGACAACACAAAGTCGAAATGGTGCAAGAGTGCAAACACTACATCTAACGTACTTGCCGTTTCCTTTTTGACAACTTTGATCGTCAATACGGCTCTACTCATCCAGCCTTCTTCAATTTTGCAGAGCATTGTGGTTTGTGACGAGCGTCACGTGCAGCGCCTTGACATTGATTGTTTCAACAACAATGTCTGCGACGGCGCTATTGTCAGGAACATCTGTCTCACCGCTAGCGAGAAACTTTGCAGCATTTTAATTCGTCGAGGAAAGCTTGCGAGAAACAATCTGCGGCACAATCCGCTACAGGCAAGAACGCGATGTCAGAGCCTCCCTGGCCTTCCAGGAAACATTCGAGGGATGGCCCCAGATTTACCATGAATACCAAGAACTACAAAACCCTCAAGAGATCTCATAAAGTCTTGCAACACGAGTGAAGCTACGGCCAAGCATTGGCGAAGTCCATGAGCATTCAGACTCTGGTTTTGTAGCATACTTTCTCCACTGTCTGTCAGATTAAGCCTCTTTTCTAGCCTTGGCTGTCACGTCCCTGGCCCCAGAACTCTGGTCTTGTACCAGATCAGCATGCTGCTTGTTTCTGGTCAAGAAGCCCAAGTCGATTTGATGATTCACTCGGGTACACAATCCTTTTTTAGACCACGTTGTCAGGAACTACTAGACAGACTGCATGAAGTGGCGATGATCTCTTGGGCATCCCGCTGCAGCCACATAAAGGTAGATTGACTCCCCAAATTCTCTGTTTCTCTTCTAGCGGGGCTCAATATAATTTTCGTATACTCAATCTTTTCGAAAGCTAGCCTTTCCTTTTCAATTCTCATTTCCAATTTGTTCCATTCATTCTAAGTCGTATTTACGATCACATCAAATCCAAAATCATGAAGTACCCATCACCATACATCGGCCTCTTCGCGGCCACGGCCGTCTTCTCCCTTCCTCTCAACATTAATATGGGAGCATATTCTCCAGCTCTGGTAGTGGGTGATGGAGCTATTGGATTTGAAGGCCAGAACGGTGCAAACCAAGTCGCGAACTTGATGAACACACTTCAAGGTGCAACAGCCAATGGTCCCGCTCCAGCTGCAGGCGGAGCTCCAACTGGAATCACTCAACCTGCCGCACCCGCTGAGCAACCGGCACCTGCTGCACCAGCCGCCGAGAGCATTGCTACCGGCCAACTTCCTCAGGGCATGGGCAAAATTGTCAACGCTCGCGCGGACGAGTTCGAAGGATTAACTCCTGAGGAGCAAGAGGCTCTCGAGGATGCGCAAGAAGAGGCTGCTATCACCGATAACACCAAACGTGATGAGTTTGAGGGTCTCACGGCTGAGGAGGAGGAGGCACTTGAGGAAGCGCAAGAGGAAGCGGCCATCACTGATAACACCAAGCGAGACGAGTTCGAAGGCCTCACTGCCGAAGAAGAAGAAGCTCTCGAGGAAGCGGAGGAAGAAGCAGCTATTACCGACAACACCAGGCGTGATGAGTTTTCTGAGTTGACTGCTGAAGAGCAAGAAGCTTTGGAAGAGGCTCAGGAAGAAGCCGCCATTACCGATAACACCAAGCGAGCTCTCACAGCCGAAGAGGAGGAGGAACTGGACGAGGAAATCGATATTGAGGATAACGCAAAGCGCGCTCTCACTGCTGAAGAAGAGGCAGAGCTTGATGAAGAGATCGATATCGAGGACAACGCATAGGGAGGTGTGTCTTTTCCGTCTCAAATCCTGTATAGAACGAGGCTGACGAAGCGACCAAAGAAGGAGAGCTGGCTGGCTTCAAAAACTGCTTTGACGTATACGATTGGTGCTATGAGGATGTCGGGTGCGACTTGGTCAAGTGTCGGTATCACGCAGAGACCTGGCCGTGCTCGGGCGGCAGCTCCTGTTGCGCCTAGTGACGGGACTCGTCCAGCTTAGGAAGTTCTCTTTGGGGTACTCTTTCTGTGCGTTATGTTGTATACACTGCATTAATTAGATCTTCACAGTCGTGGCTTATTTGAGTATCATTTGCCAGTTTCTTTGCTTAGTAGATCATTGGATGACATTAGAGACAAATGCAACCATTTCCGCCTTCGCCCAAAGCCAACCATTTAGTATTGATTTTGAGAGCCGGTCTTCACTTTCTTTGTATGAACCAGGTAGCTGGTAGTCAATTTTGGAGATCATAGGGAGCGATTGCCATACACAAAACAACTAGTGTAGTCCAAGAGAGTCAAGAGTTTCCAACCATTTGTCCCCAAGACATACTACCCTTCAACGATAGCTTGTTTGACCTAGACGATAAATCTGGACGAGAGAAATCACGACTTTAGCTTGCCGGCTTGATGACGAGACTGTGATCCGTAACCTTTCGTATGGTCGCGTTTCCGAAATCTTACGGTAGACAAAGTTCTTGAAAGCCCAAGGGAGCAAACTTCGACGAAGGAAGCTGTTTTTTAGGCGCCGTGGACACAGAATGGCGCTTTCATGTATTTTCTGGCATTAATGAGTACTATAATTCCGCATTTGATTCATCTTGGGTTAACATTGCCTTCTTGTCTTATTTTGTATGTTTACCTCTGCCTGTCGGTCTCGCTTGAATTCGACAAAGTTGGCTTCACCCCTGTGAACACTAACTTTCGTACATGCTAGGATCATCAAATGCCAATGTTCTCAATAGCAACGCCATCAAACTTTGCCCAAATTTTGGCGATGCCATTAAGTTTTGTCTCCTGCTAATAGTAAATCCTACTTCTCCACGAAGTGCCGCCAAGGGGGTGCCAAGACTCATCTCAGACTGCTCCTGTTGAGGATTGAAAGATTTCCAAACTCGCCATGCTTCTCTGAGCTGTGTTGAAAACTCTACCAAGTATTAACAGATGTGGTTGATCGGAGACACCACTACTGGAGCTTGCCAAGCTCTTCGATGTTCTTTCCAAGCCCTGCCTCTGGGGTATTTTTGGCATTCGCCGTCTCACTTCCCCATGCCCCACGTTCTCTGAAACAAACCTAGTACTTCTACCCACATACCAGAGAGGACCAAGCGAAATTTGGACTAATCACAAAGCTGCTTGCATTGCTTATTTGTCTATTCCACAAATCACATCCTCGTCGAGGCAAGATAGACTTCAGTCAGAGCCAGAATGCAACCTCATCTGATCCTATTGGATCACAAAGAATTAGCCCAAGCACGCTGTTAGCTTTCATGGTAGCATCCATATTTCTTTTTTGGAGCTGCACTTTGTGAGACTTTCTTTCATCAATTAGTGTTTTCCAAATTGACTTCTGAGAATCATTGGTTCTTGAGCTCACTACCAGTGACGTAATATTTAATACTCTTCTTCTTGATTAATTGGCTATTTCAAGTCATAGTTAGAGCTCTCCTAATGATTAATACCACATCATTCCGTACGATAACATAGGCCTCTTCACAACAACAGCTCAGCATACCTCCAAGGCAGCATCCGCTTATTCTCTTGAGAATGCAGAACCTAAGCCTCGTTTCAGTTGCCGTGGTCTGCTTGAGCATCCTCGTTCTCTTGATACACCACACTCATGCACAAACTGTTAACGGCCTACCCACATGTGCAGTACGTTTTGTACCATTCGTCACCAGTACCTCTTCCAGTTAGTGACTGAAATGCTGACCAGAATATCAGAAAGAATGCGCTCTTGAATTTATTGCAAGCTCGGACTGTCCTTTGAACAATCAAACTTGCATTTGCAATTACCTGTTGTTTTACGACGCCTGTGTTGGAAAGGGTTGCAATGCCACAGATTTAGCCAGTAGGTTCACTGACTGCCAGGCGAAATGTCGCTGATTCATTCAAGCGGCGAATGAGCCACCTGTTCCATATTACATTCCAGAGGCAACAATTTCCATTGATATCTTACCCAGCTGCTCATTGTCGACCCCGAATTTTCCTAGACCTACAGCACCCGCAACCGTGGCAAGCACATCGGCGAGAGAAAATCCTCCCTCCACCACTATAACAGCGCCGACAAAAACCGAATCTGCGACGTTCTCTTCGCAAATATCCGATGGCGAAAGTCCATCAATAACTACCATCGCAAAGAGCTCCTCAACAGTATTGATGGTGTCGACGTCAAGAGAGAGAGGTCCTGGAGAGCAGACGAACACCTCACTGAGGCAAAGCCAAACAGCCGAAATTGGCAGTACAAGCACAAGCGAGCTAACACAAGCAACATCTACCGGGGGTGCGCAGATGATAAAAGCTGTGGATCTAGAAATTGCGGTTGCCGGGCTAGTGGGCTTTGCTATAGTTGTTTTGTAACCGCACTTGTCGGCATTCATCGAGGTTATACAGAACGATACGAGTAGAGCACATGTTCCGAGAGTGATACATACTGGAATAGCTTCTTCGAAACTATTCTGTGACTCTGTACTGTAAACTCACTGGCGGGAGTTTCTGAGATTGTGCCTTTTCTGCTATTCTAGTGGATGAATGAAAGCATGACTTCAAACGAGATCTTTTGGACTTGAACTTGTAATGTGAATCTGGATACTTTAGGCGGTATTGCTAGTTCCGAGGACTTTACCGGCTCAGATTTATATGATTCGAGTAAAAGCCCACTGGGTAAAGAACACGACGTTTATATCAAACAACTGGCCATTAACTTCGTTTTTTGGGAATCAAGTTGAAACACTATAGTACAGACGAGCCCCGTAGCCTCCGGTTTGGCAACGATGATATCGAAGGGCGAAATAGACCAATACTTTGTATTTTGACAGCTAGGATATCAAAGCACGATGACGGCGACGGAACATATTTTTACCAGACACGATAAAAAAAATGGAGAAGCAGGAATGATCTATCAGAGCAAAGGATTCCAAAGTACGGCTAAAGCGGGAACATTCTCGCACTGTATCCAAGATGCTAAAGTGCTTCTAAAGCAGGTACATTGCAAATTGAGATAGAGAATACAAAAGCCCTACTAAGGCTGGTACGTCCTAGTCTTAAACACTCAACAACAAAGCACAACTGATGGAGGTGCATTCTGATCCAACCTCAAGACGCAAGAAAGAAAGCAACAAAGCACTCCGAAGACGATCAGATCCCCGACCAACCAGACTCCAATTGCTTGAAGAACAAGCCAAGAGCTCCAGAGCAGCGGTCGCTTCAACATTATCAAGCGCGTCGTAAATCCGTGCAATCATCCATAAGAGATCCCTCTACTCGGTGTGAAATCTCATTACGGGCTCAATACAGCAGTACGAAGTCCGATTCGATGATGCTCGCTCGCCCGATCGCTCGCCCAGCTTGTATGGTTCAGCATCGAGTATCGAATCAGAATCAAGATTAGAGCTAGAATGGAGGTGAAGGGGGGTAGCAAGGCTGCCGGGAATAAATTGGCACGATTCCCAAGCCTTGCACAAAGCATCGCGGATGATCTTCAATTACAATATATAACCCCTCAAATCTGCCTTCCGTCAATCCCACTTCTCCCAACTTCTTCATACGCTCATCTGCACCCTTTATCACTACCGCTTACCATCAAACATAATCTGCACTCGCATTCTATCTCCCTGACCCACCCAACGATCACCACACCATCGCCACTTACAGATAAAGACCCCAGAAATGGCGGGAAAGAAAGTCAAATGCTCAGACTGCAAAGGCAAGAAGAAGTTCACACAAACGTGCGGCGACTGCGACGGTAGCGGCAAGGACGACGCCGGCGACAAATGCGACGGCTGTAGTGGCAAGGGCACGTATAAGGAGGACTGTGGCTCTTGCGATGGGAATGGGTATGTCTTTGAGTATGATAGTGATGATAGCGATTAGGATTTAAGGGGGCATGGTACCAGGGTAAAGTGGTGAGGAGATGGTTTGGCGCGGGCTGGGTAGTTGGTACGATCGGAGACTGTCTGGATGCTTTGCTGCGATGCTTATCAAGAATTGATTGAGGCTTGCTATTGGAACCACGAGGCTGTGGATTAATGGATATTGGTAGAATGGCATCTGTAAGTGCCAGGCCTGGTGTAGGTAAGCCGTGGTACCCGCTCTTTTGATAGGAGGGCATAACTCAGATGTGGACACACAAATTATGACTCTGCTCTAAGTTGCTACTTCTCTCTTAGTATCATGCAATATTGCGTTGGTAACAGGATTGGGTGACATGGACGCCTCCCGAAGTTTCGACGAGCAATGTGATGAGCAGGCCCCATGTACTTGTCGATGACCCCTTCTCTTGGTAGTTGTTATTCAATTGAGATTTAATTAAACAACTTGCATAGCTTCAATGGATTTTTTGCCCATACGCGAAATTGCGGTCGGAGCGGCAGAAAATTACAGGATTTGTTCATACAATTTCTCTACACTCTACAGTACATATCTCCCCATAAAATGCTCCTGACTTGCTATTATTATCGCTGACTCACTTTAATTACTTCACAACTTCTTTCAAAGACTCGTTGAGGAGCTGAGAAGTTTTCGGGGAACGCAGTCATATTTATTTACTTGTATTCTCGCTTGGGAAAGGGGCTCGTACAGTGTTGCTCTGCTAAGCGAGGCCCTGGGACATTTGCAAAAGTAGAGCTTGGATATGTGATTCAACATTGTCATTTAGAAAGTTCTCCAATCCAATCAATCATTCATAATATTAGGATGGCCACAACATGGAAAACTCGTTTTTCCATGGCTTCCAAAAGAAAACCATCGCCATTAACATACGCGCCTTCGTTTACATCGTGTATCGATAATCAGGATGAAAATCTCCATCAGCACCATCAGCAATCGCCTTCTCCCTCTCCTCCTCCGTCATCCCATTCCTCTTCCTGTTCTCCCTCCCCAACCACAACGCGAGACTAATGTGCCCGACAGCAGCCAAGACAACACTCCCGAGCGAGAAGCTCAACCCAAGCATGTATTTCCCATTATGCGACGTCTTGAAAATCTGACCAACGACGAGTCCAGCACAATTCCCGATCGACTGATTCATTCCGATTGCCGTTGCTCTCTTGTAGTATCCCGCATGGCTGTTCAATAACCATGTCGCATTGAGTCCGAGAATGCAGTAAATGCCTGGCGCGATGAGAAAGGTTGAGAAGTAAAGTGCGCCTCTGATGTGAACTGGTATGCCGATTTGGAGAGCGTAACCGATGGCTGTGATGAGACCAGCGGGAAGCATGAATGCGACCCGGATTTTGTACCGATCCGACATGAATGAAACGAACACATATGCCGAGGCTGCCCAGAAGAAGACTGGGATGGTAAGAAGTTGGGTGGTGACTGTTCCGTACCCGAACCCTTTGATGATGAGAGGCAGGAAGGTCGAGAGACCGAACGAGCAGATATCGCCCCAAAATTGACTCCAGCAGCTGATGTAAAGCTTTGGATCTGTCAATGCCTTCTTGACTTCTTTCCATTGGAACTCGGGATGTCCGTTGTAGCGTCGATTGACTTCGGCGCGAATTCGCATCAATTTCTTATCCTCCTCGTTCAGAAATCGAGCAGATTCAAAATCGTCTGGGAGAACGAAATAGACGAGTATAGCAACCGCGACAGTTGCGACTCCTTCGATGATGAACAGCCATCTCCAACCTTCAAGCCCACTGATGCCATCCATCTTCAAGAGAGCGAATGCGAACAATCCACCGAAAGCGCCAGAAAGGGCTGCTGAAACAAGAAGGTAGGAGACTCGCAGTGCTTGCTCTTCTCTGGTGTAGAAGGTGCTCAAATAAAGTGCCAGACAAGGAAACATCCCTGACTCGAAAACACCGAGTAAGAGACGGGAAGCGTAGAGTTGGGCTGCGTTGTGCATGAATCCAGTGCCGATGATTGTTACGGCCCAGCAGAACATAAGAGCTGGAATCATCCTCTCTACTTTGGTATTAGCATGAGTCAAAGACATGGAAGCAGAAATGCTCACGAGGACGGACTCTCTTCATCAGCAGAGAGCATGGTACTTCGAAAGTGACATAAGTCACGTAAAATAAGGTAACGGCATCTATTCACGACATCAGCAAGCGTTTGAGAAAAAAAGCTGGCCTAGGTTGCATACTTCCAAGTTCGCCGGGTGTCATTCCCAGATCTTTAGTCATCCCAGCACTTGCAGCATTTCCAATGTTCGATCGATCCAAGTAGGCAGCGAGAAAGATGATAGTGAACACAGGGGCGAGACATAGATCGAGCTTTAGAAGCACCTTTTTCTGGTGTGCTGGATTGATGTAAAGCTCGGCAGAATCGTCAAAGGTGTTTTCATCTTGTGGCACAGAGACCGTGCTGCCTTTCTCAGGGAGGCTTTCTGGATCGTTGTTCATAGTGGCTGAGAATATTGGAAGAAGTATAAACAAATCGCAAAATGTTTTCGGTATTTAGCGGGTGTGAGAACACATCACGACCTTTTGGTCAGGACTCTTTATATAAAATGTACATGGCGACGGATTTCATTGCCCGATAAACTGTAGATAAGACCCTATACTTGAAGTCTTGGTATCGTACGCAAATTTTGGATCACAACCACGAATGGACTGTCTGGCAGGGATTGCAGACCAACTGCCCCCCTTTTTCTCGCTTCGGGTAATGATGCGCCTGTCGGGAAATTCGAAGGTGGGATGATAAGCAACAGAATTTGCCGACGACGTGCATAAACACCAACGCATGTCGATGGCCGTCTACAATTCCCGATCATGTTCGGGGAAAAGCCCACGGGATATAATACTTGCGGCCGATGAGTGATGGCGATCACGAGGATTGACTGGCCTCGATGACCAACAGATAGCAGCGTCAGTTATAAGTACAAGACTTTCGCATCCTGGGACATTCGAAGAAGATTCGGGATATTCGAAAGGGAAATTACGGTTTTCAACTTAACATGGGCTCAACAGAAATTGAGAATTTTCCGGTGAGGAGACGACTTTTCCAATCTCACGATGATTAGAGGGATACTGACTATAATACAGATATGGGAGAGATTTGTTCGTTTCACAGCTGAAGATGGGCAAATATGCTGCGGCGAACCAGTCGAGCCAGATCTCGATATCGGTTTAGCATTCGCAGCCAAACAACCTATCCAACTCAAAATTCTCGACACAAGCTCTGCATTAGACATCACTGCGTCCCTTACAGGAGAAGTCAAGACTGCTACTTCAGTATGTAAGATCGCACCATTCATGAGAGGCCATTATTGAGGAGAAACCAGATCCTCACACCCTTGACCCCCCAAGAAGTCGGCACAATCCGCTGCGTAGGCCTAAACTACACCGACCACGCCACGGAAATGAACCTCACCCTCCCCTCCTACCCAGAAATCTTCCTAAAGCCAGACACCTGCGTCCACTCACCCATCCTGCCCCTCATCCTCCCCAAACACACAACCTCAGAATGCGACCCCGAAGTCGAACTCGCCGTCGTCATCGGCAAGACGTGTAAAGACGTCTCACCTGCTGAGGCGATGCAGTATGTGCTGGGGTATATGACGGCGAATGACGTTACGGCGAGGAAGATTCAGGGACGGGGGAGCCAGTGGGGGTATTCGAAGGGCTTTGATGGGTTCTGTCCGATGGGGCCGTGTCTGGTTTCGAGGAGGAGGGTGCGGGATCCGAGGGTGCTGAGGTTGAGGACTACGTTGGATGGGAGGGTGATGCAGGATGGAGCAGTAGAGAATCTCATTTTTAGTGTTGCGGAATGTGTTTCTCATATCTCGCAGGTGAGTTTGGGATACCTGACAGTTGTGGATTGGGAGTACGGGGTAGGAACTGACGAAGCTAGGGAACGACGTTGAGGCCTGGAACGGTTATCCTCACTGGAACGCCGGCTGGGATTGGGCATAGCTATAACCCTCCTGTTTATTTGAAGGAAGGCTCAGATTTGAAGATCTGGATCAGTCATGGTTTGGGGACGCTGGTGAATGAGATCCAGCAAGGGGTCTGATTCTATCAATTGGAACAGAACACAGAGAAGGAACCCTTCTACAGTTAGCACAGTGTAAGGGAGGAAGTCTAACTTAATCAAGTTTCCGTAGTTCTTTGGAACCACATAAATATACTTCAGAACATTCATGGGTGTAGCCTTGAATCGACGATTGTCTGTTGATATATCCAGCGGTCTTTGGCGTCATGATGCACCTGCGCTCGAGGAAGGAGTCCCCAAGTCTGGAATCTCGCATTGAATCACCCCGTACCTGGACGGGTAGACATGGCTAGCCAGGTACCCAATGTGATTCAAGAGTCCTCATCGCCTCAGAAGCTCGTGGCACCTTGATAGGTCGCAGCATGACCTTGCTAGCTAGAGGTGACTAGAAGCCGAGATTTTCTGAACCTCGCTCGCTCGCTCGTGAAATCAGACAGGAATTGAGAAGCACTTCATATCGTGTGCTACGAGTAGCTAGTCTAGACAAACACAGCAAGACGAAACAAGCAGCCAGCCAGCCAGCCTCGCGCGGGACGTGAAATCGCACAACCAGCCTCCCTGACTTTGGGAGTAATTCAGCTGAGCGAATGGCATCGGCAAACGATGCTTCTCAGCTTATGCAGAAGAGTCGTAGGCAGGCAGATATGGGATAAATCAATGTGAGGAAAATGGCAGGTCGTATTTTTTAAATCATGAAATGCAGAGACGAGGCATAGCTAGACCCCACACAGTGTTCAGCCTCTCACTCCCCCTCCACTTTGGCTTCGAGGAGGCAGGTCTGATCCTTATGCGTATTTGCACCTGATAAGAGCGCTCAATAGCAGGATCGTGATACCTAGCCTGCCCCAGGCTTCAGTGGAGAATTTATGTGGCTGTCTGGTTTTGGAAGAATTTGCATAGAGGCCCGACGAACGTGGTGGTGTAACGGTTGGGTAGAGATGCATGGAGACTGAGATTTGACTCGCAGCACAACGATACTCCCCTGAATGGTATATCATTGAACGAAGCAATGGGAAGAGAAGGATCTGAAAGTCAAAGAGGGGCGTTGCAGCTGCGACGCTGAGATGCATGGAGGAGCCAGGCCGACTACTAGGCAGAGACAAAGCCCAACAAGACAGACAAGAAAAACGGGACTTTTTGCCATTCTTGTCACCGATCTCCACTCTACATAATTCTCCTCACTTCATATGCCTAATTCAAATGATCCAAACGGATGGCTTTCCCTTCTCTCCATGAAACATCCAAATCTGAATACAAGAGACACAAAAATCGAAAGCAGCCTAGACTTCCGGCACTTGCCAGAACCACGCCATAATAGCCCATCATATGCCGAGAACTACACATAGTGAAACTTCTGTGGTTCGATGAAGTAAAAAGTTGACAAAGAAACAGCGCATTCCAAAAGAGAATTGACGAATAAAATAGAGATGAGTCGACAAAAGCGTCGCTAGAAGACAGAACGTGAAACGGCCCTCAGCAGCCGCATGTTCTCCACTTTCTACCACTGCCGGAATCGAAAATCACATGTTTTTACATGTGCCCACAAGACATGTGGCAATGAAGTCATATTTTCTAGAAGACATCTAGAACTTCTCGATTGAGACTTGAGGTGGATTTGAAAATCCATAATTCTTGCGCGTTGAACGCGTCAAAGTGAAAAGGTTCGCGTTCTGTCTTGACTCGTGGGGCATGCCGCTGACGTTGATCATAGCCCTCTGTACTGACATGAGCTTGAAATCGAATTGGCTGAGATAAGAACAAGATATTTTGAAGAAGAAGAACGGCAGCCGCTATCAATTGGATGAGTATGAAACTGGTATGCTGTATGGGATGAGACGGATGAGAGGAAGGATGGATGGATGGACTTGGGATGAATTGAAGTGGGATGAAACAGAGATAGATAACAGAACGGAGGGAAAGCCGATGGTATCCGCCTTTCCGATCACTTTCCTCATATCTGTCTTGCATAGTATATTCGCTGGGCTACCTATATCATAGTAGATATATGTTTGAGCTGGGAGGGCCTAGAATGAAATGAAGCGCGAGCGGAAATCGGAATTGGGAAGTGTGGTGCTTTCATCCTATCTCTTGGATAATTTTGTGAAAGAAAGAATGGAAGAAAGGAAAGTATGTTTCACCACTGTTCCGACTCTTTGATTTCGTGCAGTAGTGAGTAGGTACGTAGGTGGTATGGGTTGATGATTGAATTGGAGTGGATTTGAGAGGAAGGGACAAGAGAGGCACGGATCGGCTGAATCGCAGGATCTCCCCCCAACATACTCTCACACACACACATCTTTCATACTCTCCGCTGTACCCCTCACAGGTCCGGTACCCCCACGGGTACCTACCTCGTCCGTCCGTACCGCAGAGACCGAGAGCTTATTTCCCCTCTTTCGGTATCGAGGGGGTGGGATATTGAACTCAGTTCTTATGTTGGGACCGTATGCGAACTTACTTTGGATATATGCAAGTTCAAGCCCACGGAGCAGAGCTTTCGACAGCTTCCTCCAATAGCCAGCTATCCATCCATCAAGGTCACCGCATCTCTGTTCGTGGTGACGACTCTGACGAGATCCGGGGTTGACCCCCATCTCTGATACTGCAGGAGCGTATCTCAGATACCATGGTAAAGTTGGTATTTATAGAGGCAATTAATATCTCGAGCCGGTGGCAAGCGTCAGTAAGCAGGAGGGTAAAGGGCAGGGTGGTTCGGCTTTCCTCTTTTGCGAATTTGTGCCTGCAGGAAAAGGGTCGTGGGGGTGGAGAGGGGTAAGCTTGATGCTGAAGCCACCAGGTTGCAAACAGCGATGGTATGGGAGGGGGAGAAGGTGATGTGATTTGAGGTGTTTTGCATGGGGGATGGAACAGCTGAGGAACGATGGGTCTGTGGAGTGGAGTAGGAGTAGATCAGTTGGTCTGGTTTGTGAAGCTGTGAGGGCTTTTCTTCGTGTCTGTTGCGGGTAGGCATTGAAATGGTGATTGGGGGAGAGAAAGGGCGCGTGGGATTGACGACTGGCTGGCCTGCTGGCTTCCTGGCTGGCTGACTCGCCAGAGGGCTGTTGATGTCTTGACTCTGAGCTCTTGATTGACGAGAGGTAGAGATGAAGGTGGAGGGGAACAGACAGCTGAGGCATAAACGAGACATGTTGGGGGTTTGGTCTGGACAGTCTGGATCACGGACGATGCTGCATGCTGAGACTTGAGTTGTGGGTATATGTGGATGTGAAGTGAAGGGATAAAGAGGAGCGTGAACCTTGTTGGTTGTACAGCTCGAGATGGAGCACGGCATCGAGGAAAAGGCGGAGAACGATGACATGCAATTGTTAGGAGAAGACGCAAGACGATGCGCAACCTGCGCAACCTGCACAACCTTGCCTCCCTAGTAGGTCAAGTGAAGCACGAAATACACCCGGCTGGTGAGGTGAGGTGAGTGATGAGTCGTACCTGATTATGATGCAATCTTAGCCATGTTCCATTGCAATGATATATGTATCTGCATGACCCCGTCCCCTGATACTAATACGATATACTTCTTGAATCGATCACTCCCCTCGGCTAGGCCAGCCTTCAGCAGATGACTTGCTGAGTGAGATCAACAATCACTTTATCAACATCAACCAGCGCAAGTCTTTAAATTGAACATCATTCCTCTTCTCGGTCCTTTTAAATCTCTTACTTGTTAGTCTTTGCCGTCGCCACAATCAATCTTCTTCGCTGCAAGGGAAAGAAAAAAAAAACTAGAGCAGCAAGACAAGCACGCCATCTCGGACACCTTAGCGGTCAGACAGAACTAGAAGCTCTTACTCAACTCAACTCAGACGCCTTACCTACCAAGGTGATCTCACGATAGCCTTTCAAGGCTCACACGTTCTCGTTCTTACTCATCTCCACTTCAAATCAATTCCACTTTTCGGTCCAGACGGATATACTCCTCCTTGCCTTTCTTTCCAGACAGATAACATCGTCGTACAATTCCCACCTGATTCTCGGATCGCGTCAATCACAATCGACCAAGTCAAACCTGCCTTTGTCCTTCTCTCCCTCTGGCCTATCTCGTCCTGTCCTACACTACACGACACGACACGACAGGACACTACACTGCGCCAGCAAAAGCCGCCCGCCAGTGTTCGGTAAACAAGTCTCCATCTTCGCCAGGGTCAAGATAACACCATCGACATTGCCCAGGATCCAGAGGACCCCTCACATCCAACCAGCCCGTCACATCCTCACCAAAATCAACAATCTCACGATAATTTGGAAATTATCTCTCCGTTGTCGGCCTCTTCCCTGATATCTCATCTCATATCGCTTCCGAGGACGAACATTCTCATCAAGAACATTGTGCATTCATCTCATCTCGGTGGTGGTTGTATACTTTAATTGAGCCAGGGTCGTCGCCGTTATCGCTCTCAAAAAAGACCGAGGCGCGGGACTGCTACATCGAGTCATCCTGCCCTTATCTCACTCGGTCACCACCATCCACCTGCAGCTGCCAATCCTCCTTCATAACATTACATCAACTCCAAATCACTGGCCTTGATTCTTGTCACTTATCACATCACTCTCCGCCAACTATCACAAGACCTTCCACCGAAAACAAACACGACACCCCGCGTTTCTGTTTGTCCTCACTTAGACATATATACATACAGCCGTCAATCGACTTCCCCTCCACACCAATTCCTCCCAATTGCTAGCTGTTCACAAACACTGAGGGGTAAACAAGTACCTCTCTGTAAACCGCCAAACTGGCACAATCACGCCCCCCACCCGTGCGCACCTATAGTGTAGCTACCTCACCACCACCAGTTTCGCCTCGCACGCATTCTGAGAAGAAGCATCATTCGCGCCGCAAATCTGGAAAAGACTACGTAGTCAGCGAGAAGAAATCCACGCGTCCAGCGCCAGTATCGCGACGAACGACTCCCCAGCATATCACGAAGGTTGCGCCTGGATGGAACAGCCGGAGCAGTCATCGAGATAGAGACGACGATGTACATGGGGGACGAGATAGCGGGGAAAGCTTTCCCCAGTTCTGGTAGGTTCTTTTTGGATCCTACTTTGCTTTTTGCCAGGCCGTGTTTCTGTCTTTTTGGGGGGCCGGCCACAGGTTGCGGAGGATCAGGAACGAGTGATGAACCCCCCTTGTGTGGGGTGCATATTGGCAGATGCAACTGAACTGGCAGCTGACGAACCATGTAGCATGACCTGCGAAAAGCAATTCTTACCTGCCAACAATACTTTCTTGTATTGTTCCGAGGCGTAAGTCCCCATCTTTCCCCCACCATTTCAAATCCAAGTATTTGGCGCACCACTCTTCCCAATTGGGAGACTCGTAACCCTTACTTCCGGTCTCCAAAAAGCAGAAAGCTGACTGCATGTCAATTCAGATGTCGAGTCCATGATCAAGCCCCCTCCCAACCTGTACGAAGCAATTCCTACTCTTCCTCCCCACCGCTCACTCCATACACCCGCCAATTCTCCTCCTACCCCTCCACAACCACATATGAAGACGGACCAGATATCATTCCTCGCTTCTCACCCACGCAATCCCGCCCTCGCTCCTACTTCAACTCCGATCCGTACCCCCAAACACAATCAAGCTATCAGCCCTCAACGGAATACTCTACCTTCCCTCAGCAAACACAATACACGGCCTCCAGCTCGTCGACAGCCCTCGAATCCCTCCGCGAGCTCGCCACAGCCCTTCCAAAAACAAGCAGCAAGAGCCGGCGAAATCGCGACCCTGAGTCCCCACCAAAAAGCACAGCAAGTTCAATAACGCGCACCGGATCCGGAGTTTGGGACTACATACCGTTCACATCGGGCAGCAAGACTGCAACTCCAACCCCAAATGCTACGCCAGGCAACTCGTACACGAATACCCATGGGGGCGGCTATGCGGTGAGCCAGAGCTATGGTGGTGCCGGCAGGAGTAAGGAGGATCTGTACGCGTATGGAAACGGTGCGGGTTATGGATATGGAAAAAGTCATGGGACAGGCGGGTTTGGGAATACCGGGGGTATGGGCATGGACAGACCATTGCCGCCGAGGACGGCAGGGCATAGGCCCAAGAGTGTTGATCTTGTGACGCCGTTCTCTACGGGGCAGTGATGTTGGTCCGAATTGGGCTGATCAGAGGAGAGAAACGGACGACAACGACGAGCGAGACCGATCAGACGAGTTTGTCACGGCATGAGATGAGATCGGACGAAAGCAGGGGGAAAAGTACACAGAAATGAGAGACGAAATGGGTGGTCATTTGCATTTACATACTTTTTGCCTTCATCTTCGGGTTTGAACTTATGTTTGGGGCAGCATATTGCATTGTGCGCGCGTTCTACATTTACATTTACGATCACAAATTCTCTCGATCGCAGTCTATTTCTATTTTCTTTTCGGGCACATAGAAGGATGGACGGTATTCATGGATGACATGGCGTATGGACTCTTATTGAGTGGTACTCGGGCATGGATGGAAGCATATGGATCACAGAACAGGGCGTTTCTGGATCCTGGGTCTGATTTCGGATAGCTGGATGGACATACGCCCCTCACCACTCGGCACAACGTGTTGAATTGAAAAGCAATTAAGTGTTTGCACATGATTGGGATTTGAGACCAGGAAGAAAGCAGGTAGTCAAACACTATGAAATGAAATCAAACGATCTAAACATTTACACAAACCTCTATCTATTTTCCTCATATCTCTCCCAAGTCTCCAAGACAGCATATTGGGCTTAACCAATTTCTGACTCTTAAATCGATCAAACCTCCAGAGCACAGCCGGGTGTATGTGAATGCAGCATTGTGTTCTTCCCTTCAGCCTTCGAACATGCAATGTCAATATCAAAAGTAGGGTGAAAATGTATACGTCTTTCGGCAAGTTCTAGTCGCGTTTCTTCCTCTTGTCATCTTTATAGCTCCTAAGGTCGGTGGCGAGACTGGACAGGATTGAAAAGAAAGAAAGAAGGAAAGAATCAACCCCTCCAACTTAGAAAAAAAGTACCCCGCTAAAAGCCGCTGTTTTGCCGACAGAGATGAATCTACCCCACTACATCCATACCTCCATCCTCTCTGCTTCACCTGTCCCTCTTTCCTCCACACATCCGTCCGTCCATCCTTCCAAACTATCATATCAAACCGTCGAGGAGATGTCGAAAGCGATATTAACGGCTTGGCCGCGCTCTGCCATGCAGAGCTTTACGACGAGTGATGGGGTTGGGTTGAGGTATTTTGATTCGGGGGTTGGTGAGGCTGAGGAGGGGAGTGAGGAGGGAAAGGGGAAGCCTTGGTTGGTCATGGTGAGTGGGTTTTGTTCATATTCGGGGTTGATCTTGGATTTGCGTTTGAAATGTTTTTTTGATTTTGAGTTTGATTTGTGTCTGTTTTTGGTCATTGAGTTTGATTTTGATTTTGCTTTGTTGTTCTTCTAGGTTGATTCTAGTTTTGATTTGGAGTCCTGGTTGAGTTCTCAGTTGAGGCGGTGATAAGAGATTTTCAGGATTGTGGATCTCTGGTTTGTGTCTGTTTCTAGAGATTCAAGTGACTGGCGTTCTTAAGAGTTTGAGTCTCTATGGAAAGAATCCTCGGGAGTACTCCAAAAAGCTGCTTGGAGCTATTGTGTGGTGAAGAGGAACATGAAGTCAATTGCTTTCTGTGAGCAATACCTGAGATTTCTTGTCCCGTATCTCGTTTTGTATCGCCTTCTAGATCCTCTTCCTTTATGACCTGTTTCGTTCCTAAGACCCTGCAATATAGATGTAATGCAGCAAGTGCTGAGTTGTCTACCTGTTGGGGTCTCAATATCGTTGTTTCTCAGTAAACTTGTCATTTTCAAGATGTTCTTCTCGATGCCTGCTCCACTCCTACACCCGTTGTTGTACTCACCCAAAAGACATATTCTTGCATCAAGCTCTCGTCAAAATCTCTTTTCCCTGTCTTCTTTGCCTTCCTTTCCACATGCCACACAACTTCTATGCCTGGAAATTAGCTGTCTAACTGACGCCTCTCCCAGATCCACGGCTTCACAGGCAGCTCCCTCGTCTTCCAACGCAACATCCCCTCCCTCACTCCCTACTACCGCGTCATCGCCCCCGACCTCCGCGGGCACGGCTCAAGCGACAAACCCACACACGGTTTCCACGTCAGCCGACTCGCCGCCGACCTCCAAGAACTAATCGAACTCTTAACATTCACAGAAGAAGAGATGAAATCGCGGCCCAAACAGGAATGGCATGCTATCGGCGGCTCACTCGGCTGTTCTATCCTCTGGTGCTACGCCTCCCTCTTCACCACGTCTCCTTTCAAGCACATGATATTTGTCGACCAGTCACCACTGCAGAATCGCGCTGAGGATTGGGATCTCACGCATTGTAATCGTGGGATGAACTCCCTCTCTGCTCTCCTATCCCTCCAGCAAACTCTCGCCACGGACCCAGAAACAGCACATCGCGGGACTATAGAAGCATGTCTAGCATACCGCGCTTTCCCTCTAGAGAACGATTTCCGCACTGAGGAACAGAGGGCGAAAGTCATGAGGGAAGATGAGGTTTTCTTCCTGGGGGAGGCGATGAAGGGTAGGCAGGAGTGGTTTGGGAAGTTGATGGGTGATCATACGGCGCTGGATTGGAGGGGGAGTATCGCTGCTACGTTTGGGCCGGGGAGTAAGAGTTTGAGCAAAACGAAGGTGCTTGTAGTGGCTAGTGAGAGGAGTGGATGTTTTCCCGCGGAGGGACCGCTGTTTGTGGTTGCGTTGGTTAATGGTGATTCCGGTGAGACAGATGGCAAGGGAAGGGAAGGAGAGAGGAGAGCGAAGGGTGTTAGTGTGGGTTGGGGTGGGCATTGGTGTTATTGGGAGGATCCGGAGAGGTTTAATAGGCTCTGTTTGGATTTTTTGGGGGATAGGGAGATGGATGGGAGTTTAGGACGGTGGGTTTGAGGATTTGAGTTGTAGGATTGGCTAGCCGTCAACTAAATCGTATTACCCTCGAAAGGATTCTGGCTTTCGGAACAAGTGTGTAGATGGAGATACTATCGTTACGATGAGTGCTTGCCGGGCTCGAATGTTGTGGACCGTGGCGACCACAGCAGCGAATAGAATACCCGAAGGGAAAATAGAAACGATTCCCTATTTCTGCTCAGACCGCATTGATATTCTGTTTGATAGGCACAATATCTGACAAGTGAGAGAGTTCGTCGGCGAGAAAATGAGTTCAGCAGTAGCAATAAGCCGGTAAAATGAATTTCGGGAAGTGATCATCATGAAGATAAGCCGCAAGCGAGCATGTAAACAAATGACAACAAATGAGCGCTTGCTCAACCTCTTAATCCTCCTCTCTTCACTCTTCTCTACGTAGTCCGGCCATGCTATAATATAGAACACACTGTGTCAGGTTTCATTGCCCTCTTTATTACTCTGCTCCCTTCTTCATCAGCGATGTGAGGAACGTGGAAGTCCAAGCCGCTTTGATGGGATGCCGTTATGGATATTCATCCGTGTTTGGTTCCCTGAGTTGGTTGATTAAAGTTGAAGACGCTCAAACAATTTCACATGGCAGGAAAAATTTATCAAGAAGGAATCTATCAATTGATTATCCGACCTCTCTATTGGGCGCCTTCGCTGTACTGTACTAGCTATGGGTATCTCTCTATACACTCCATATCCCAAATGGAAAAAAGGAACCAAAGAATGAATGAAAGCTCTATGTTACAGCCAAGGAAACTAATTCCAGAGCCCTCTATTTGGCATCATACCAAGGGAACGTCTCATCGTACAGCTCTTTGGAAATAGTCGATTCAGTTGAATCCACCATTCCTACCACCCCCACGACCCCCGCCCCGTCCTCCCCGTCCTCCATTCCCAGCAGACCGTCCCTCTCCTCCGCCCGACGCACCACCCCGTCCACCATTCCCACCTCTGGGAACCCTCGGCGGATCAGGCACAACATTGAGACCCTTGACACCCTTCAATCCCATCTTACTCAACGTGCTCTTAGCCACTCCAGGAGTCTCAGGCGCACCCAACCCATCCCTCGCAAACTTATTCGCTTCCTGAACAAGCTGCACATTATCCCACTGCAAGCCCTTCAAATGATTCTTATAATACCCCATCCACGCCTGGTACGTCCTCGAGTGATTATCTCTCTTCTCGGCAATAGCCAGGACTTCTGCCTTAGCAGACAAATCCGCAGGGGCTTCCTCGAACGTGATCTCCTTCAACGTCCACTTCGAGAAGAACGTCTCGGCTTGCGTTACGATGAATGTCCCTCTTCCTTCAGCACCAGCACGAGCTGTACGGCCGAGACGATGGACATACGATTCCTTGTCTGATGGGATACCGACTTGCAGGACGTTCGTCACGAGCGGGAAGTCCATACCGCGAGCTACAACGTCCGTAGCGACCAAGATGCCAGTCTTCGCTTCGCGAAAAGCGTTCGTTACGCTGGTGCGTTTGCTTTGGCTTACGCGCGAGTGTAGAATGCTGACTTTAGGCATACCGGGAAGGTTCTCTAGAATCTCGCCGTAGAAATCGACGAGTGCAGCTGTGGGAGCGAAGACGATGGCTTTGAATGTCGAGGCGCCATTCATCTTTATCTCTGAGCGGAGGGACCCCACGAGCGCGGCTGCGACGTCCGAGAAAGTCGGCACGACAATGAGGTGTTGTGGGACGCGCTCGTGGGTATTGAGCTCGCCTTCTGGGATTGTCGAGATGAATTTGTAGTCTTTGGAGAGGATGAGCTGTGCTACTTTCTGAACGTGGGGTGCGATTGTGGCCGAGAAGAGCATGCCTTGGCGGTTGGTCTTTTCTTTGTCCGGGAGGCACTTGACGATGTCTTTGAGGGAGTTGAGGAAGCCCATGTCTAACAGACGGTCGGCTTCGTCCAGGACGAGGGTGTCGAGGTTGCGGAAGGCGTCGACGATTCGGCTGTCGCCAAGATGGTCGTATAGTCTTCCTGGGGTGGCGATCAGGATGTCGCAACCGCCTAGGATGCTCTTCTCTTCGCTGGTCTTGTTTGTTCCGCCGATGGCGAAGCTAACTTTGTATTGTGGGAGGCGTTGGAGGAGAGCAGTGGCTTCTTTTGCTATTTGCATTGCCAGTTCTCGAGTTGGGGATATGACGAGTAGGGAGATGCCGGAGCCGACGCGGTGGTTCTTGTTGATCATTGTTTGGATGGCAGGCAGGAGGAATGCAATCGTCTTTCCAGTACCGGTCTTTGCTTGTGCCAGGCAATCGATTCTCTTTGCCAGGAGGTCGTGGAGAGTAGCTGCTTGCACAGGCATCATGTGGTCAAACTTGAGGTCCTCCGTGATGGTCTTAATCAGGATAGGATGGAGCAGGGATTCATTCGCAAGGTCTGCAAATCGAGGAGTATCGAGAGGGATAGGCGCTGTGAGAGGAGGAGTTGAGACTCGCATTGGGGGCGCTGGAGGGGCTGAGGTCGTCGCAGCTGCATTGCTTGCATTTCGAGGTGTCGCATTTGTTCCCATGGCTTTCTTGCCTCTGTAGGGATGCCGTCTGGCAGGGTTCTTTTTGGACTCCATCGTGATTGCGATGAGGTTTCGAAGAAGTGGACTGCGTTTGAATGCAGAAAGGGAAAACATGTAGACGGGAGGCGGCTTTGCTCGAAAGACGTGACCCCTTTGTCGTCACTGGATTCTTTGAAAACTCAACTACTTTTTTGGACGCTAGTCGGCCGATAAGGACCCGATAAGGCATGTGAATCAACACTAAAAAGGAAGTACTTGGACAACATTGTGAATTGGTTGACTTTGCCATTCAGCGAAAATAAATTATACACAGAAAGCATATTATTGTTTCCAAGACCTGAATTAAACATTGGCACTCAAGACGGAATCTTCTCTACGGCTAACGTCATATAAACTGTGAAAACATTTGGCTGTGATTTGACGAGTCAGGGGCTGATCCTCACCGAGATCTGAAATCAATAAACCCAAATGGAAGCATATTTATTCTGAAAAGAGGTCATCTTCGAGAGTCAATTGTTCTTTTATTTTTCATGTGACTATGCATGCTGATGCGCATATATCAAGGTAAGTTTTGGAGATCCAAGTCAACCTATTGTTGCACAGAGCGGTATAGATCAAGCCAACTATCCGAGGTGGATGGAATTTCGAGAACCACAGTTCGAAGGTAAATCTTGGTATTGAAAACGATAGAGATGTACTTGGCTTTGTCGTGGAGAGTAACTATCTTGAGAAGAATCAAAGATACTTACTAGGACATCACAGCCTAGGATATTGATAAGTGGTTTGTATTATCCATAGTCTCAAGAACTTCTAACCCAAGGTCCTTCAAAATTATCGACAGAGTGCAGTACGAGAAATGTCATTTATTAAGAACGTGCAGGTCATTACGACATCGTTTTAGATTCTCCTGAGATCCGCTGAGACGGAAGACTCATAGAATCTGGACCCAAGTACCGGGTTCTGAAAGAATGAAAACGTACATCTCGATGCGAGGAGGCAACGGACTTGGATAGATCGACAAGTACTCGGGGTGTAAATTCTTCAGTGGGAACATCAATAGTTCGGCTTGCTTCTGGCTCTCTCCCTTATCTAACAGACCTAGGGAAATGTATTTCGAAGCCAAGCGTGCAAAACAAAAGATCGTAGTGCATTCCGTGAGAAGTAGGGAGAAAAGGGAAGTGAGAGACACCTCTGGATCCAATGCCAGGAGACTGGTGCGAGGAGCTGCTGAAGACTATTAGAAGATCTGAATCGAAGCCCGAGTACCAGGACTTTGTATCAAGGGGCCGCAGGTAGACTACGGTGGTGCATCACCTCATCCAGTAAGTAAGCTTGCTCTGGAGACAAATTCAGACGATATCGTATGGTAGTAGACCGGTGCGCTGCACAGACAAATAAGCTTCTTTTTCGATCTTTCCCACCAGAGTTCGGCATCCGGCTTCATCATCATAGTCCTAAAGCCCACCACCTCATAGCTTATTAGTTCCAAGAACCATAGGAAACAGTATGCCCGAATCGGGCATGTCAGGGAGCCTGCGCCTCTAACAGGAAGTGTAAGCACGGGAAGCTATTCGGAAAAGGAGACTTGTGGCTGGCCGTAATGGCCGTTATGGCGTTATGCGCTTGGCCGACCGAGCTAATTCTAAGGCCCGGAAGGAGAACTGTTGCGTGTCGATCCGCGGCCATGGGCTTGCGCTTGCTCGCCGAACCTGCCGAGCCCAGGCTGCTGGATGTGCTAAGCGGGCACAGCCTGTTGCCTGTCCTCTTTGAGAGGTCGAAAGTCGAAGGGGAGTTGTTGTACCATAGAATGCAATGTCTGATATGTCAAGCGATGGAATTATCGGTATTGATATTGCATGTTTGGTGATAGAGACATGTCTGGACTCAATTGAATAGTTGAGCTGGGCTGTGCATTCATCGGAAGCGAAGGGAGGTCGATGGCAGTTGGTGGCCCTAAACCTTCTAAAATTCTGTCCCGCCTTCAGAAAGCTCCAGTGGAGTCCGAAGCCTGTAAGTGGCGTTGATGGCGGGAGCGATACATCTCCCAGGCGGGCACGATACGAATTTCCAGGCTCTTTCAGCCTACCGCGCTGTGCTGGACGGCACCCGCTGAATAGGGCTGAGCTGAACCGGAAATGAGACATGACGAGCAACCAACTAGTTAATCAGATTGTGCTATTTGACCGCATGTCTTATTTTGACGTCTTGACATGTCAGAATCGTAACACCTTTTGCTTCGACAGTATCATTTTTTCTCATCTGTTGGCTTTGCTTTTTGTTTCCAGTGTCTTCCCAAGTGCCCAGCTATTGCGTCCTCAACCCCAAGCATGCCATCAGTCTAAGCATTCTCGGATCTGCTAGGCTGGTGAAATCAATAAATGCTCAGAGTGTTTTTCTTCCGAACACAGAAGGTGTGAATGCAGAGATACAACACGAGTGCTGGGCAGAAGATGGGATAGATTTAGTGTTGACTGTGAGTTGCCGTGAGTGGACGAGATCGAGGGATCGAGGGGAGACAGGAGAATTGATAGGTTGCAGAAAGGGGGAGGTAAGGTAAGAGCACGCCGTCGATTTGCCCGTCGGTCCCGCCATGGTCGCGTACAGGACCTGACTAGAAGAAGTATGTTTTGGTGCGGTCCGTAGTGGTGAGAACTCTCCGATGGTGTGGTGTTTATTTTCTCGCTCTGCAGATTCTTGTCGTCTCTTTACGTGAATGTGCAAGGTTGTGGAAAATCACTTATGATAAGTGTTGTTTGTCGAAGCTGCTCCTGTTCCTGTTCGATTATAGTCTGCTCTCTGATACGAGAATGGATACACTTGGTATCGACAGAGGAGATTTGATATGAAGTCATGGCATCATGGCACGTTGGCATCCCTATCATGGCTCGAGCTCTGAGCCCATGCCCTCTCTCCGTACAGTACATACAATCACTCAATCACCGAGTCCGAGTCTGAGCCTCCTTCCTTGGCAGCAAGATTAGGGTGACGAGTCCACTGATTTGAACATCTGAACTATCCTCCATGCAGCCGGAATTATGTTCCTGTCCCTGTCCGCTCAGACTATTATTTCCCATTGTCTTATCCCTGTACATGCTCAAGATAGCCAGCAGGGAGCGTCAGTCGTACCAGTCTTCCAGGGCGTGGCTGATTCTTTGGCCTCTGAATGGCCTTCCATAGTTTGGTTCCTGGATTTGTGATAGTTCTCGGGCAAGGGCCAGGGCACAGTGGTCACCAGCGCGATCCGGCGTGTCGGCAAGGGGCGTTTTGGCGGGGAAGACCAGTCGCCAACGCCTGTCCAACTCCTGACTGGCCATAATCTTAATGACATGCCCCTTTAGGAAGTGTAGACGAGCAAGCCAAGGGGTCGCTCTAAATTGCGACGGGAGAATTGCATGCATCTCGCGCTCTTCTACATGCAAGGCTAGACCTCATAAGTCATGGACAGGCCCTCTCTCTTCGAGAAATCCAAGGTTGAGTTTATTTTGTGGGTAGACGTCTTCCGATCTCCCGCTTCCTCTATCCTGTTCTCGTCCTCTGTCCATCTTCCTTCTTCAACCACCAGCGCCTCAATCGTTTGTGGGTCATGAACTGGAGATGAAGTGTACATAAGAATGGAGAGCACGCCCCGACCCTCTTCATCTTCAGCCTCAGCAAGGGATTGACTACCTAATCGTGCTCCTCTGTAGCCTTACGTTCGCTTTTGCTTCGATCCACTCTTACTGTTGCTTCTCTGTACGTGGAGAGAACAGGTCAAGATGTCGGGCATAATGTCTACCACCACTCTCGCTTTTACCTTCTTACTCTCATTTTTGGTCAGCCATGTCAACTCCTTGGCCTCCACCGATACCATCACCTGGGGTGGAGATAATTCCAGGACTGGATATCAAATGTAAGTGATATGTTTGCATAGCAAGACTGGGCATACGTTCTGACCGTACAGTAATCATAATATGGACCCTTCGATTGTTGCAAGCTCTCAATTTGGTCAACTCTTCAAAACTGTTCTACCAGGTGCTTACGGCGGCGTACCCGAGCAATTGTTTTCTCAACCTCTGGTCTACACTCCCTCGGATGGCATTCAGTATGTCTACGTTGCTACGACTCAGAACAACTTGTATAAAGTAAATGCGAAGACGGGCGCCATCGTCCTGTCGAGGAATTTGCACATCCCGTTCTTGACGGCAGATCTGGATGGATGTGTTGACATCAACCCCCACGTTGGTGTAACAGCCACTGGAGTCATCGACCCAGCCACAGATACTCTCTATCTCACTTCAAAAACCTATCTCGATCAGACGCAAGTCAATGTTGCCCAAGGACGACCAGCTGGACGTTACTACTTCCATGCCATCGATGTCAACGATCTTTCTGAGCGCGCCGGCTTTCCCAAGGACCTGGAGGGAACTGTTGCCCGAAACAACCCAATCCGAAGTTTTGGTGGAGGTATTCACCACCAACGTCCCGCCCTGCTTCACTCTGGACAGTACATCTACGCTGGATTCGCATCTCACTGTGTTCAATACAATTTCACTGGATGGATCATGGGATGGGACAAGACGACTGGTGCAGTTGTCGAAAGATATGCTACTGAAGGCGCTGGTGTCGATTCACAGACCAAGGGAGGCGGAGTTTGGATGTCTGGCGGTGGTCTTGCCTCGGATGATGCTGGATCTATGTTCTTCGCTACTGGAAACGGTTATGCCTCTCAACTCAGCACCATCCCTGTGAACGGTCGAAACCCACCTACATCTCTCGAGGAGGCTGCTGTTCACATGACCATCAACGAAGATGGGAGTCTGAGCATTGTGGACTTTTTCATGCCCTGGGAGAAGACGCAATTGGATGGTGCGGACAAAGATCTCGGCACGAGTCCTCTCGAGCTCCTACCCAGCGAGTTCTCCTGCGGCGATGTCAAACGCATTGGTGTTGTCACTGGCAAGAGTGGAAAGACTTACTGGCTGAACCTAGATGATTTGGGAGGGTATCAGAATGGAGCAAACAAGTTGGATGATGTTATTCAAGTTTATCAGAATGAGAATTCGGTTTATGCTGGAGCAGGTGTCTATCCTCTGGAAGGTGGATACATCTATATCAGCGGTAAGTAGCCCCTGAGTTTGTGGGGAAGTTTGCTAATTTAAACAGTCATCGGTTATCCTACGCACGTCTTCAAATTCTCATGCAGTGCTGGTGTCCCATCTTTCGCCAAGGTAGCAGACACTCCCAGCGCCAACGCCGGTATCCTCGGTGTTGGACACGGAACCACAACCTCTCTCAATGGCCAAGCTGGCACAGGTCTCCTTTGGACCAGTGACGTTCGAGGACAGAGTCTTCGCATCTACAAGGCTGTCCCTGAGAATGGGGCGTTGACTCAGATCAATGGCTTCAATGTTGACAGTGTCACCAAGTTCACTCGTCCAGTGTTCGGAGATGGACGTGTTTACATTGGAACCACTAAAGGTTTTCTCTACGGCTTCGGCTCCCCAGTCAACTTGCCGATTAATTGTACTTTGCCCGTTGACTTTGGCACTGCCAACCTCAACACTCCCACCGCTTCGAAAACGATCACATGCAAAGCCAATGTTGCTGTCACCATTTCGAATGTCAGTTATGTTGGCGATTCTAACTTTGTTGTCAGTGGTCTGCCAACAGTCCCATCTACCTACGCGGCAGGTGCTACCTTCACTATGACCGCTGTCTTTAATCCTCAATCTGTCGGAATTTTGTCTTCGGATATTCTCATCGCTACGTCAAATGGTGTCGCCGGTTACAGTACAAGCACCCCAATCACCATGCGTGGTACCGGCCAGAGCGTCGATGCCTTGCTTCGCATCAGCCCTGTCACTCTCGCCTTCGAAGGTGTTATCGCTGGAGGACAAGCTGGTGGTGTCAACCAATCTGCCATCTTTACCAATTTGGGAAATGCACCATTGTCAATCTCTGATATCCAATATTCGATTGTTGGTGAAACAGGTCCTTTTGTTCCTCCCAACGGTACAGCCGCTAATCCGAAAGCCGGACCCTTCACATTCTATGGTCTGCCATCGACTATTCCAGGTAACTCTGGCGTGACTGTGAATATCAACTTCGACAGTTCGGTCACTGGCAACTATGGAGCGTACTTGAAGGTTGTCTCCAATGGAGGAACCAAGTTGTTTGATGTCGTCGGTACTGCTGGCTCCGCGCCCAAGGCCCTGATCGAGTTCCAGACAATAGATGGACTTGGATGGGTTGCATTTGACCCAGCTAAGAATTTCACATTCGGCAATGTGACCGAAAATCAGACCCGCTCGCTCAAGATGCGTGTCACCAACAACGGCACAAAGGATAGCACCAAGCTATACTTGACTGTTTCCAAGCCTCCCTTCGGTGTCCCTGGTATCATTGGCGCAAACAATCAGGTTGACCTCGCTGAAGGCACAAGTCTCGCTCCCGGCGAAAGCGCCACCGCAACCCTTTATTGCTCGGTTCCCAAGACCCAATGGAATCAGGATCCTTACTACGGAGCCGCGCATTGGACTATAAATCTCGACGACCCTACCTTTGGCAAGCATGACATTGGATTCGATTGCACAGCTGTCACCGAGCAGGCGCCTCCTCTCTTGTCCAATGGTGTCGGTCTTTACAAATACACTGGCTGCTTCAAAGAGAACAACCCTGGTCGTCAACTCAAGAATCAACTGACTGCTTCGGATACAATGACCAATGCCATCTGTATCGCTGCTTGTAACACAGCAGGTGTCGTTTTCTGCGGCACTCAATACAACAGAGAGTGCTGGGGTGGACCAACTATCCCAACCCTCGAGGTCGATGAAGGTAACTGCAACTACCCCTGCAAAGGAGACATCAACCAGATCTGTGGTGGTAATGGAGTTGGTGCCGGGTCAGGTGGAAGCTACATCTCGCTGTTCGCCGATTCCAGCCGGTTCGATGGAAACACCACTACTCCTGGATCAACCACAACTCCTTCCACTCCTGCCCCAACTGGAGGACCATTCGTCAACCCAGGTGTAGGCGGATACTCAAGCATTGGATGTTACACTGAATCAACAACTGGACGTGCTCTACCAAATGGAAAGACAATCACAAGCAAGACTGTCGGCCTTTGTGTTGCCGCTTGCTCGGCTAGCAACTATGTCTACGCTGGTTTGGAATACGGTGGTGAGTGTTGGTGTGGTAATTCCTTCACCGCTGGCTCTGTTCCCACCGCCATCACCGATTGTAACATGGTTTGCGGCGGAAACAGCACCGAATACTGTGGTGCGGGTAGTCGATTGAACGTCTACCAGAAGAACTCGGGATCATCTTCATCTTCGTCTTCGAGTCGCCCTGTCACGGTATCTTCCTCAAGCTCGGCAAGCACATCCTCCGGTATCTCAAGTTCAAGCCCAGTTGCAACATCAGGAAGCATCTCTACGAGCATCACAAGACCATCCTCTCTCTCGAGCTCAGCGACCAGTACATCATCGGCCGCAACTTCTTCATCTGTCTCTAGTTCCGTAAGCGTCATCACCAGCCTGCCACCCGTCTCAACAACAACTTCCACTTCGCCAGTGCCCACGACATCCAAAGCTCCCTCAGGTCCATCAATCGTCCCTTCAGTCGGTCTGTACAACTACGCAGGTTGCTACACCGAGGGCACGAACGTGCGAGCCCTGTCTGGTGCTTTGTACGCCAATGATTCTTTGACGATTCAGATGTGTGCCCAAGCATGCTCGGCCTACACCTACTTCGGGGCTGAGTATGGTCGCGAATGTACGTATCTTCTGCCCACTTTGCATTCTCCCTTTAATTTTCGTGCTGACAATTGGCAGGTTGGTGTGGAAATTCCTTCGGTGCAGGCTCAACGCTCGTCTCCGACAAAGACTGCACGAAGGTATGCGGTGGCGATAGCACGCAATACTGCGGAAATGGAAACCGCTTGAACGTCTACATCAAGAACGGCACTGCTGTAGGAACAGCACTGACCAGTTCTTCAAGCTCGTCCAGCTCAAGCGCTGTCCAGAGCACTTCCTCTACAGCCCGCTCATCAACATCCAGCGCTGCATCCGTCTCAACTCCTGCACCGAGTTCCAGCTCCAGTGTCGCCCCATCATCTTCATCCGCCACCTCAAGCATAGCTTCCACCTACACCGGCCCTCCCGTAACCTCCCAAGGCAACGTAAACTTCACCTACTACTCATGCGCCTCGGAACCCTCAGCTGGACGTCTCCTCCCCAGCCAAGTCGAGAACAACGCCACAGCAATGACCATTTCAAAGTGTCTCTCCAAGTGCTGGAACTACAAATATGCCGGCGTGGAATACGGCCAGGAGTGCTGGTGCGGCAATAGCCTGAATACGGTGGGCAATGCTGGCGCGACGCCGAGTGCGAATCTGACGGATAGTAAGTGTAACTTCAAGTGTCCTGGGAACTCGAGTGAGTTCTGTGGGGCTGGAGGGGCGATGAATTTGTATTGGTTTGACTTGGAGAAGGCGGTCAGAAATGCGGGAGGTACGTGAGGTGGGCTGGAGGATCTGAATTGTATATACGACACGCATGCATCACGCGGTGTTATTTCTTTTTGAAGCTCTGGATTCATCATTGGGCGATGGCTGAATTTACATCTTCACGTACATATATTACTGCTATCATGACTTGGATAGCTGCCTTCATTCTCTAGGCGAATATGGAATAGAGTGGCTTGCATGTTCAAGGTTTGATTCGGTCGGTTTAGGTATAGAGAAAATATATCTTTAGTAATGATTACCTCCTGCGTCTTCAGGATTAGTGATAATAAGGAGCGTCTCGCGTACGGTATATTCGAGACCTATGACATCCATCCCGTATGTTTAGTCTGTTTAATAATCGTTCTAACCGTCAGTATTGTATTATGTTGTTTTATTTCGTCTGGATTTGTTTCCAATTATCGCTACTGTTTACTGATGATTGCTCAGAGGCACGAGGCTGGGATTAGCGAGGGGTGAACGCCAAGACAATTTCTTGGAGGGAAAGAAGGTTCCCCGCGGCCCTTCGGTTTGGGGAGTAGACATTTCAACTCCAAATCATGCTCCAACACCCCGAACTCTAGCATGAAGCTTCGTCTGTTCTCCTCCTTCCAATGCTCGAAATCTGGCTGGTGCGGGCTCGCAGGTTACTACAGGTAGATGCTTCTTCGACTTGGGGTTGGAGCTCCCAGCTGCTCCTAGCTCCACCTGTTTGCAGACGCAGATCTTCCTGACGAACAGCTTGAATATCGACATGCCTCTCGAACGGCCTCGACATTACTACACATAAATCGATCCGCCTAAACGCAGATACAGTCGAATATCCAAATACGCATTGGAATCTGCCACAGATTGGATTTTCTACTTTTAACATCCAGCGATTCTCCAACATCCCGAACGAGGGTATACAGCGCGTTCCCTTCTCCCTTTCCACGCGGACTCGTATGTCATGGGACGCCACAAATGCGACTTTCTCTCACCTGTTCTGCAGCATCGACTTAATAGGCGACTGTGCAACTTGCGGACGGTATTCGGTTTTCGGTGGAGGCTGCGCGTGTGGCTCTCTAGAATCCACAGAGTATCCCATTGCACTCCAAAGCATCCCTACGCGTCAAGCAACAACAATCGGAATACCTCTTCGAAGTCGAATGTCAATAATCGCTGCCTAAATTCCCACAGACGATAAAGGATGTCCAATGCACTGCGCAGAATTACAAGAGCGTCGTCATGTTTGTGAAGGAAGAAATCATATAATTGCCAGACATGGCCAACATCGCACAAATCCACCCCATAAGCATCGTGGACAATTGAGGCGCGGTGAACACAACCCGAGGATCTACAATGCATAAACCATATGGCGGCGACTGATTGGCGACACAAAATGGGGGTCACGAATGCTTGGAAAGCAAAAGCAACACAAATTCGTCACCCAGCCGCCAAGCTTCAGGAATTCGCGGCATCATTCTTGGGAGGTTCAAATTCAGATTTGATCATCAACTTGGGTGATTGTCACTGGAGAAGAGTGTTCTGCACTCCCAGACCGACTGAAGATCAGAATTCCGTGTTGATGAAAGTTCGCCAGATTGAGAACGACGATCTCAAAGCCAAGCGAATTTGGTCAGACATTTGGAATATACGACCTCTTGGAAATGTCTCTAGGAGCCAAGCCTCGCCCAAAGTAGGTTTTAACTGACGCATTTCACACCTCAAGCCTTAATTTATATTTTTGTCTCGCGTGTAATCTTTATTTGTTCTCGAGAAGCATTCTCGGCTTGCAGGCTAGACAGTTCTAGCTTCATTTCACTCCGTTTCGATATTTGGCACCAATACCTTCTTCAGTACTTAGTGCAATGACGGCCCAGGGTTATTGCCATATCAACCTCACGCACACTCAATCCTCTTCAATTTCAACGACATGTTCTCTGTTCTCCTCACATCCTCCCTCGAATCCAGGTCCTCAGCCTCTCGACCCCTCATCACCACGCCAGCTATGGAGTCAGTCAAGAAATGCAAACGATGCCTTGCAAAAGCAGCCAAAGACGTGAAGGAGAAAGTGTGCTCTTTGCGCGGCAAATCAGATCCAGGCGCAAGAGCAGTTTACCACTCTGACTTTATTGACTCGAACGAACGTCACATATCGTTTAGCGACGAGTCCTACCAAGATAGCGCTCGAGGCCGTTGCCGCACACACTCTTCTTCCCAAGAAATCAAGCAGCACGATTGTCGACTCCCATCACGCTCTAGCTCCTTACCAGTCTCAGTCTCAACCAACAGCGAATACTCGCCCCCTCCAAGCCACCGCTTCCCTATTCCCGATCCGAACATCGCCCTCCCAGCACCTCAAACCACATTCATTCGCCGTTGCACCAGTACCTGCCATCTTTCACCCTCAAACACCTCTTCAAGATCCTGCATGATCAAAGCAAGTTGCATCCCACAAGTCGAATGGGCGCGAGCCGACTGCCGCGACTGGATCGCTGCGTGCTTTCGCGAGGTCTTCGGCTTGTCTGCTTCATGCGCGCTTAAGAAAGCTACTAAGCAGATGGAGGCTGGTGATAGGATATATTATACTCAGCTTTGGGTTTGGGAGGAGCGCTGGCCGTATTCGGGAAGGGAAATGTATTACCGGTTGCAGGAGTGTAGGAATAAGGGGCTGGTGAAGGGGGTGAAGCCGGAAAGGGGACATAGGGAGTTTATACCGGTCGAATATAGGTGTGGATTTGTCGAGGAGCCGAAGGAGTCAATGGTTGGAGTGTCTAGCTGAGCTGGGAAACAGGTTATGATGTATTCTGTTGAGGAAAACAACACGGCTACTTTGCCGACTGCGCGTCCTTGCAGCAGACAAAACTTTCGTAACTTTGTGAACATAATCTGTTTGGAGCAATAGCCTCCCGATCACTTCTTAGCTCTCTTTCAGGTAGACATTAACCACCCAAAGCCTGTGACCAGATTCAATTGACACAGCATATCAATTCCCAATAACTGCGACTTTCTCGAGCCATCAGCCCATCATTCAACGAAGACTCCACTCATTCATCCCGAAGCAGCAGGTGGGGGTGGGTCTCTCCGAAAGGCACTTGGCTTGAAAATGCAGGCATCGTCTTTAGCCGCCGGCGGAATACAGTACAGATAAAGCATAATCTTCACACCTCATTCTTTCGATATCAAAACATCCATCCAAATCTGCTAGGATTCTCTCGCATATTCACAGTGCCTGTGGCACGTCCCGGCGCCGCACTCTCCCGTACGTTTCCCGAATAGTGAGCAGTCCCACGCCAACTCGACCCGGACTGTAAGCCATGGCGTCTTCAGATGAGACAGGGGCTGTCCCGCTCCCTGCACCAGCACCAGCAACGACCTCGACGTCGACGTCGGCAACAGAAGCACAAATTGTAGAGGGAGGAGAGGATACGGGTGCGGAGGAATTCAGTGCGTATCCGAGCGATCTCGAGGCTGGTACTGATACGTCGGATGTGAGTGGCTTTGTCTTCCTTCGAGGACATTAGCTGATTAAGGTGTAGTCAAATACGGATCGTGATGATGATTCTGCATTGGGGGCATCTGTTGTGTAAGTCTTTTTTGGGAGAAGCTGATTGATGTCAGGTGTTGAGTATGCTGATTCTTGTTACACAGGAACTCGACCGTGTCGATTAGATCAAGCATTTATGAGTACATGGAAGAAAATGGACGTACCTATCATGCTTACAACTCTGGCAGTACGAGCCTAATATCGCTCAAACGTGATGCATGCTAACAATAGCAGAGTACATGCTGCCAAACGACGAGAGAGAACAAGATAGACTTGATCTCCAGCATCATTCTTTCAGGATCATGTTGAACGGAAAGCTTTTTCTGGCACCTCTCAAAAGCCCAGGTCGAGTCCTCGATCTAGCCACGGGAACAGGTATATGGGCCATTGAATTTGCTCAAGAGCACACTGAGTCGATCGTTATCGGTACAGATCTCAGCCCCATCCAGCCTCTCTAGTATGTCATACAAGTACAGTCGTCCCTAATCGACACCTTTCTGAATACTTTACAGTGTCCCGCCAAACTGCAAATTTGAAGTCGACGACGCAGAGAACGACTGGAACTTCTCCGAACCATTCGACTTCATCCACGCTCGAGCAATCGTCACATGTTTTAAAGACAATCGAGCGATGGTCCAGAAGATCTTTGATAACCTCAAGCCAGGCGGATATTTTGAGTTTCAAGATCCGTGCTTTCCCATGCTGAGCGATGATAAGACTTTAGATGGGACGGCGCTGCATGAGTATATTCTCTACCCCAAACTTGCCCTCCTTCTCCTCCCTTTCCTCGTCATGATACCACACGGCCGAACTCGTTCTGATGAGGCAAAACAGATGGAACAACCTCATGGTCGAATCCATGTCCCGGATCGGGCGCAACCTCAAAGACAGCCAAAACTGGGGTCAGTACATGAAAGATGTCGGCTTCATTGATGTCACCGAAACCCGAGTCTACGTTCCCGTCAACCCTTGGGCAAAAGGCAAGAAGAACAAACTGCTCGGCGCCATCTCATACCAGAATCTGAGTGAGGGTATTGCCTCACTTAGTACGGCGGCTTTTACGAGGATTCTGGGGTGGGATCAGCCGAGGTTGGAGGTCTTTTTGGCGAAGGTGAGAGAGGATCTGGGGAGTAAAGATATACATGCATATGGGGTTGTGTATTTTGTTCATGGTAGAAAGCCGGAGGAAACGAAGTCTTGATCGGTAAAGTAAGGAATGTTATCTGACAAAATGAGAGGAAATGTATCTACTAAACTACTCTCAAAAGCTCCTGCCACCGCGCCTTCAGCGGTGTGTATCCTAGGCAAGATGACTTTCTCATTCCAGTATCTCAAATCTTTAGAGAGAATGAACGCCTAAAAAGAGATGGTACGCAAGTCTACGGATTCAAGCAAGACACTTCCACCACTAGTCGTCAAAGCAAGCCCATCTGAGGATATGTCCGGGAAGATCAGATCCGAGATGACCACCTCCCCCTTCCCACCAAAGACTTCAATCGAAGACTCATCCACCAGCACACGTAGCTGAACCTTCCCATTCGCATCGGCCTGGAAGCTAGCGGTATGGACTCCGCCGGCGGCTGGATCATAGCCAATATTGCCACTGGCAGTACGATCGACCGACAACTGACCACTGGACTGGACATACCTGATGACGGTCTGCTGCGATCCCCCCTTTCGAACTGCGAGAGACAAGGTTGATCCTGCTGTGGGAACAAAAGTCATGCGAATGTCGTATGATCGGGAGCGGATATCGTTGAGCAATGTCTGTCCCGGCGCAAGGTTTTGGCTCGTGAGATTGGTGGCTGGAACGCTGGCTCCGTCGAGCTCGCTGACGGGAAGCTGGACGAAGCGTATCTTCCCGTTGACCTGCTTGAGTTGAAGCGTGCGTGGGAAGGATAGAATCCCCTTATAAGTGTTTGTTGGCGGGTTGGCTCCGTAACTGTTCATCACAGAGGCTAGAATCCGGCGGCCATCTGCGGCCTCTACATTCTCCCAGCTCAAAGCACCATCGAAGTCGCGTCCATAGTCGAGCCAGAAATTTGACGTGTCGACGGTATCGGCTGTAAAGACTGTGCCATCGAAGGACCCTGTGAGGGCAAAGACACCGTTACCGCCAGCTGGGGAACCAGTTGCTGGAGTTACGATCAGTACCCACTTCTTCTGCGTGGTGCCATCGATGGTGAGCTCGAAGAAATCGGGGACCTCCCAGCCATTGACACCGCCTGGAATCCCGGGAACGTTACCAGTTCCGAAGTCGCTCTTCCACGTCCACGCTTTGGCATCAGAAGAAGTCCAGAACGTCAGCTTGTTTTGTCCTCCATGTGCAAGGATCATGACCCATCTGCTTGTTGGAGTGTGAAAGAAAACCTTGGGATCTCGAGTCTCGAGGCCGTTGGTTATGTCGTGTGGTGACTCTTGAGCTTGGGAGATGATAGGACTGCCTGGATATTTGATCCAAGTCTCACCCTGGTCTAGGCTGTAGGCCAGTCGTTGATCCTGCACTCCGCTGGAGGGGAAGTAGCCAGTGTAGAATGCCAGGTACGGTGCATTGGCAGAAGTTCCCAGTCCCGAAAGGTTCGAAACATCGAACCAAGATGTCCCCGTAAATGCCTGGATGCCATTCGCGCTCGAGATCGCCACTGGTTTGTGATTCCAGTACACGAGATCATTGCTAGTTGCATGCCCCCAACTCAGGTTCCCCCAGAAATTCCCAGTCGGGTTGTGCTGATAGAAGAGATGCCACGTGGATCCGATTTTGATCAGTCCGTTAGGCTCATTCATCCAATTTTCAGATGGGACGAAGTGATAAGCCGGGCGGAAGTCATATGCACCCGTGGGCGTCGCACGAGAGGTTGTTGAAGACCTTGTTGTGGATACCAGAGTAGTGGCGACGGAAGAAGTGATAGAGCTTGAAAGTGACGTGACGACCGAAGTACGGCTCGAGGAAGTGGTAACAACGCTTATTGTAGTGCTCCTTGTACTGACACTGCTGCTGGTGCTGCTGGTTGACTTCGAATTGACAGTTGAACTTGACCCGGACGATGAGTCCCAGGCCGACCCAAGGACTTCTGCACTGATCGAAACTCCGTTCGTACTCCCTCCTGTCGAGAATAAGCGAGTGTCAACACCGTTATCGCGAGGAAATATTTGAGCTGATAAGGTGACCTCTCCCTCGCCACCAAATACTTCGATAGATGACCAATCAAGAAGAATACGCAGAGTGACCTTGCCGTTACTGGCTGCCCCCAGAGGTGCGTAATAAGTGTTGGAAAAAGTCCCATCGAAGCCGACGTCGCCTGATTTGGTGCGGTCGACGAATAGTCTCTTGGTGCTAAAATCGTACCCAACACGTGTCTGTTGTGTCAAATCGGAAGTAGCTCTCAAAATAATACCAAACTGTGACGAGGATGATGAGGCGACTCTGTCCGAGAAGCTCAAGGTGATATCGAGCGTCTTATTAGTCAACGGTAAGATTTGATTGCCCTCAACCACTGTGTCAAAGGTATTTGTGTATGTCGAGTTCTGCAAGCTGAGGAAGTCAGCAACAGGCTTCTGGATCAATGTCGGCCTGCCACCGATCGTCTTGAGTGAGAGTTGTCGAGGAATGGAGAATATGCTACGCCATGGAGAGGTAGGAATTGCGGCTGCATATTGCCAATTGTTCATCCATGCAATGCTGATTCGATTGGCGATTTCAAGACCATTGAATGGTGCTGCAGCATAGAAGTCTGGACCGTAGTCCATCCAACTGGTGCCATATGGTTCATTCGATGAATCAGAGAAGGTGATCTCATCAACCAGGATATGACCCCAACCACCAGTGCTCGCATCGACGATCTCAATAACAGCAGATTGCCCAATAAAGCTTGCAACATCCCAGCTTGTTGGTACGAGCTTCTCTACATCCGCTCCGGTAGCAGTGCGAACGACTTGACCCTGAATCTTCAAGTTGACACATTGCACTCCAGGAGCATTTCCTCCACCGATGAGGAAATTGATCTTCTTCTGGGATACAACGAATGACGGTGAAGTAAGTGTCCCGGTTGTGGCATCCCCATCGATGAAAGTATTGACATAATTTCCACTGTAGCCAGTGACGGTGTTTTGACCATTCAAGGTGCCTTGTGCAGGCGATTTTCCAACAAGACCTCCCGTAGCAGTCCATCCCCTCTCAGCATATGTGCCAACGCCATCAAAGTTATAGACGCCTGCCGGCGAATTCGTAACAGTAGGAGCAGAGGAACCTGTGAAGGTTATTTGATCGATGAGAATATGGCCCCAGCCTCCCGTTGACTGGTCGACAATTTCCAGGACAGCATTTTGACCAATAAATTCAGTCACATCCCAACTTTGAGGCAGAAGCTTTTCGTCATTCAAGCCTGTAGCCGTGCGCACAGGTTGGGTTTGACCTTGAATTTTCAAGTTGATACACTCTGTACCCGGTGCATTTCCCCCTCCAATAAGGAAGTTGATGTTAGGACGGGTGATCTGAAAGGTTGGTGACGTGAGTGTACCGGTTGTGGTGTCAACGTTAATGAATGTATTGACGAGTCGATTACCGGCGTATCCTGTCACTGCCTGTTGCCCACCAAGAGTTCCCTGAGCTGGTGCGGCCCCTATCAAGCCTCCAGTAGCAGTCCAGCCGAGGGATGCAAACTCCCCAGTTCCCTCAAAGTCTTGAAAAGTGATATTACCGGTGGCAGTCGGCGTTGGTGTAGGACTAGATGACGATGCGGAAGGCCTTGTTGATGTTGTTGGGAATGAAGATGGAGCTTGTGTCTCTGCAACAAAGGCTGTACCGTTGAAGTTACCCACGATATACTGGGTGCCAGAACCGACAACACCTGGAGGCCCTCCAGGATTGAGTCCAATTTGTGCTACCCACTTTGTATTCGACTCATCGCCATCAAGAGGCAGCGGGAAGATGCTCGGACATTCCCAAACACCTCCAACAGCGTTCAGTGGACCGAACTCGCTCACATAGGTCCATGTCTTGAGGTTCGAGGATGTGTAGATGAGCAACTTGTGGAGTTGAGCCAGAGAGATCACAGATATCCACTTCTGAGAGGCATCATGCCAGAACACGAAAGGGTCTCGAAAATCTTTCCACTGGTCAGAGTATGGTGCTGGAGGGGCCAAGATGACTGGATTGGCGGCATCATAAGTCGTCCATGTCATTCCTTCGTCTGAGCTGTAAGCAATGGATTGTGCTTGCGTGCCACCATTGACTGTTTTGCCGCTGGGCAGTACGCTTGTTCCGGGATACTGAGAGAAAAAGGTTGTCAGAAAAGATACATCAGAGAATGCTCTACCACACTCACATAAGAGGTATACATTGCAATGAACGGGACTTTTCCGCCACTTCCAAATCCGCTCGTATTTTGGGTGTCGACCACAGTAGAGCCAGAGAAGAACATCTCTGTGATCTCGCCTGGATAACCCCGAGCTTGAAGTGCAATAGGCTGTTGCTTCCAGTGTGTTAGGTCATTACTCGTGGCATGACCCCAGGACATGGCTCCCCAGGTATTGCCTCCCGGATTATACTGGAAGTATAGATGGTATGTTCCATTGTAGTACACCAGTCCATTGGGATCATTCATCCAGTTATTGGCTGGACTGAAGTGATATTGGGGCCGATAAAGCTCATTGTAGGTTTGAGCGATTGATGTCTGGATGAGTGTAAGGCAGAGAACAAAAGTATGAGAAAAGTTGAGCATCATCTTGACGGGAGGGGAATGAAGAGTGAAGCCAAAGAGAACGGTCTGTCACGAATGGAAAATACGTTCACTCGTGGACAGGGTCGGATGGTTTATATATTTTTTTCTGTCTCTCTTCTTTCAGTGCAGCGGAGGACCCCTATACTAGAACTGGCGCGGAGAAAATATCATATTGTCACGCAATCCAAGCGCCATTGAAGGAATAGAACCCATCAGAAGATCTTCCTCCAACTTTGAACATTGGCATGCCATCGCGGAGAGAATCAGAGATGAAGCAACAGTATACCCGTATGTTGATACCCGTATGTTACTGTTAAATCTTGAAAGAATGGCCGAAACCCCAGCTTCATTCGCACTTGGCAGTGTCAAAGACAAACGGTACAATCGGAGCAGGGATGGGAGTGTGGGGTTTCTGGGGTACAGTACGAACGAGGGGTACATATCATAATACGATTGACAGATCAGATCTGCTGGATGTTCACAGGTTATCAAAACCAAGATGCTCGTAAGGGGGGTCGTCTGATCATAATCCCTGAAATATTGACCTTCCCATGCAATAGAAGGCTTTCATACCGTGTCTGGCACCCTGGTAATCGTATACCGGCTTCATTGTTGATCCGAGCTGTCGAGTTCAAAGTCTCCTTGCCCACCCTGATATCTACTGTCTGAGCTGGTCCTTGAGTCCGTCATCCTTGTCGTCGTGTGCCTTGCACACACTGCAGGAACAGAGTCCAATTTCGATTCCACGTGGCCCGCCCAGCAGGTTTCGGTTACTACCACCCGCATTTTGACCAGAGGTACAGTCATGAGTGTTGACGATCAGATGAGCATTGTTTGTAGGATGTAAACCTTGCTGTCATGCCGGGACGTCTTAGAGACACGAGCTAATTTCGGGGCTTCGCTTAAGCTACATTATGCTTCAGCCAATACAATACACCCGGCTTCCGCAAGGTTGAAAAATAGGAGACTTTCCTACTGGCCCACGAAACGCCTGCAAAGCTGCTAGGATGTCTTAGATTCGAAGAGGATCCATATGATAAGGTGGCTGGTGATTAGTGCTGAGGTGGGGTAGAACGCCTGTGCTGAAAAAAAGTGGACGGGAACGCGGAGAGGATAGTTCTCTCCGCTTGCTCCTTGCCATCAAACGAGAAAGTTGGGGGAGCCTCTGCGTGCTTCCGTGTCAGTCAACCTGCTAACAACATTACACCAGTCATTACTTAAAAGCTTTTGCTTCCTCCCCCAGTTTTGCCTTTACAGTTGATGAAATTCCTTCTTTTTTGGCCTATTTGGACCAGACTTCCAGAAATTTATGTCGAAGCCATGTCAGTCCCCGTTTTCCCCGTCCGTTTACTAATCAATTATTGGTGAACAAATACGGCCTACTCACACGACCGAGGAGAAAGGCAGGGGCAGGGGGAGCGTGTCACGTACTTCAAGGTCCAAGTGTAAGGCCAATCAGGTCCTGGTTTGGGCAGCAATTCGATTTGAGGGAATTAAGACGGTCCACAACCAATTTGGCACGGCATCGAGATGCCGTCCTTTCAAAGCTTCTAGAAGACTTCTATAATACGCCATAAATATCTAGAGAGACTAGGACGGGTAACGAAGCCGTGTTTTATTGGGTCCTGAAGCATACCGCATGCATGAGACAAAAGCAGAAGTAAGTCCGGCCAGTTGAGTATCAACCATTGGAAAGTCAGCCACATACAAGCCACGGCAACACAACTTGGACATGCATGCGTTGGAGCATGTCCTGCAAGACGGAGGCATAGTCGATAAGTGCATGATACTATTGCAAGGGGAACATCGAAACTACACGCTTCCGTCATACCACGCGGTGCCCACGTGGTTGCAATTCCCTCGTCATGCACGATCATGGATATGATCACACCTCCCTAACTTACCTGCAGGTCTTACCCCTCACTAGAATCTTCTCGAAGAAATGAATTGCAGTATAGATAGATGCAGATCTTTCTTTGCCCAGACTCTTTTCTACAGTAGCGTGGTTTGAAGTAGAGCGGAAGGGCCGATTGAGAAAGACAGAGGCGCGAAGTGTATCTATGTGGAAGTATCACATCCCAAGCCACTCATGCAGGTATGTAGTGGTATAGTTAATTTCACTTGAATGTATCTTGCGTGAGAGAGAATAGCTTGCGCTGGTTAATTTCTAAAGTGAATATCTAATCTAATTCTTAAATGGACCATGAACTTGGTGACCCATGAACCTGGTCACCATCTGTGATGCCCTCATCCCAATCGATCTCACAAATAGCGGGAGACTCGTTGCTAGGCGACAAAGTCCTTGGCACGCGTACTCCCAAACACTCATCTGCCCTGTTCGCCAACAACAACAAATACTTAGAGTGACCCCGTATATCCATCTCCAATATACGCACCAAATCCATCAAGTAGTCCTTTGGTCCAACCTCAATTGTAGAAGTGTGTAGAATGTGTGGGTGAACCAGCAATACATCTGCAAGGCTGCACCCTATGTCAAAAATCTTCCCCAGAATCCCAATACCGTTCGCCTGAAAAGCCTCGAGTGGCAAAAGTCGTGCCACGAGAGCGACATCTCGTGCGATGTCAACTGGGTAGTGAAAGGACATGCTGTCGGTGATCGGATTGCTGGAAAGCATGCCATTTTTAAGACAGAGTTGCCAGACGATCATCTTCAACCACTGCCTCGTAATTAGGAGGTCCGCCTGTTGAATTTCTGGTCTTTCTCTGACATTTGGAATGGCGTCTTTGAGAAATTCTTGGAGCTTGATCAAAGGTTGAGATGAGATGGGATTATGATTATCTCGCTCTGCAGAGTTCCACAATGACATGAAATCGTCTCCGAAATGGCGGAAGAGGCAAATAGAGTCAAGAAACCCGTATATTATGGTAGCTTCCGGTCCACTTTCAACCACCGGGAGATTGATAGGGCGTCGCAGGGTTAGAGGAAGATGGCGTTGTAAAGCGTAGGCCTGCTCCGTGATGAATAGGAGCCAGAAGGTTCGACGACTGTACCTCTCATAGCTTGGATCACTCATCGTAGAGTACGAAGCTTCCTCATGAAGCCGCAGAAGCTGTAGCATTGTGATGGATTCTCTGAGATGAATCCAGGCAGCATTGTCTTTCCCCAATCGCGACAAGCAAGAGAACAGGAAGAAAGAGGATTGCACCGAAGAGAGTGAGGGGTTTTCGACCTGGTCATAGCATTCCCTCGCTCGATATGTTTCCTTGATGAGGAAATCAACGGCTGACATCGAGTCGAATCGCTGGAAGCTATCCAAAGGACCATCCTTATCTGAGGTAATCGGAATTTCGATTTGCATCATAACGACGGCGCATAACGCAGTGATCAGACCGTACTGAGTGGGTGAACCGTGAAGATGATGCAAAGACGCATAGGTTGCCTCTCGATCCAAAATTGGCATGACTGGATATTTGTCGGCGAAGAAAGCATCCAGACAATTTTGTATTGTCTCTAGGGAAAGTAAAGGGGACGGCTGAAAAGTGGCTGTAGAGAGCGCTGGGGATATTGCATTGTGATTTTTGGGACTGTTGCTCGGTTCGGTTTGCATAGAGATAGGGTCATCGCGAACTATCTCTCTTTTTCGGGGGCCTTTCTTCTTGGGAGTCTGGTAAACGCAAGGTAGATTGACCCTTTGACAGTTCGGACACGGATTGCAATTGTTGCATCGTATCTTGCGCGAACGACAGTACTCGCACGCCTGTCTGACCTTATCCAAAGCTTTGCGTGATTTCTGCTCTTCCATAGACATGCTGACTTGCGTTTGGACGACTTTGGGACTTTGAGACCAGACCGTAGGTCTGAGAAAGGGTAGTATAAAGGTCTTTTTGAGATAGAACGTGATCCAATTTACCTCTCGTAAACTGAACGAAGGGATTCAGATATTTTAAGTGGCCGTCAACCATAGGTATTGGCATGGAGCAGAACCGCAGAGCCAAACTCATGATCGCGCTAATGCAGAACAGCTTCAGTGGGACAAGGTCAATGCCGGATAACTCCGAATTTTCTGTGATGACATGGTAATTAGAGACCTGGTCACGCAACAAAGTGGTGTTGATGCTCGTTGCTCACCCCGATTCGAATATCTCTCGAACACGATAAAAGGTAAAAGCGGCTGGTTGGTCGATTGACTATACCATGCCCATGCCACATGGTCAGACCAAAGGTTTGGTGCATTGACTACTGTATCGGCATCCCGCTCCCTCCCCTCGAAGTCGGACATGATTTGCTTGTACAGTAGTGTGGAGACCTTAGTGCCATGTGGATATGGCACTGCTGCAGCCAAGGTGCAGACGGGTAGGATGGAAGCGCTAGAATTCCTTCTAGAATACTGCCATATACGGCAAGGTCTCTTGTAGTATATTTGGGGGGAAAAGGCGTGACGATGAGGATAGCGACCTTCCAAGATGACATGGTATGCATATTTGCCAACTGCCCACAAGTACGATTAGAACCGAAGAACGGCCTAGTAACTTTTCCGTCCTTGCTCTTCCTCAATCCGGGATGAGGTAAGTTAGTGCTCTTCACATGCTGCGAGGAAGTTGATCATGGCTACATGCGAAGCCCACTGTGACTTCAGAGATGAACTTTTGCATCAGGGATTTTCTCATACTGCGCTACCCTTTTAAAGTGCTCTTTTATAGGTAGGGTGAAAACTCGAGTGTGACGCTCTCCGAGTCGTAATTGACGAAGATCATGATGCAAGACGGCCGGCCATTGTGAGGTGTTATTTATCAACAAGTATTTGGATTGTCTGACGTTGCTTTTCGCCACCCATTGGATATTTAGTATACATGTGTACAGTACAAGATGTCCCAATAAGATGTAACAGAATAGCTGAACATCACTTTTAGCGACACTTCAACGGTATGGTCACTGAAGACTTTCTGGCCGAATGATGGTTCACGTTTATCTCTCTTGTCACGGCAATTCCGGCTCCAAGTTCAAGCAGATCAGACTCCTCAGAGGTACCCCCCGAGATACTCGTTTCATTCGGCGATGATCCGCGGAAAATCGAAGGACGCTCCCTATGTTCGGCTGTGGGTTTTGTGGTGGCCCAACTTTGCACCCGTTGGACTTGAGTCCGAGAAATGTTTCGCGCCGAGAGCTTGTCTAAAGCTGTCTTGAAGTCGTCGAGGATCACCGAGTCCGTCAATAGCTTGAAAACAAAGGCCAGCTTCCAGAATGGGTTGATTCCGATGGGAAGGCTGGAGCTGAAGCGGTCGGTTACTGCACATATGTCGATGATAGTGAAGACGATGGACAGGATCATGGCAATGATCATAACAGCAAAGCGTGGTGAATAGCGCATTAGTTCGAATAAGCCGAAATTGTAGCGGGTCCGTATGTTGTAGAGAAGGCAACAGGTACTGTAGACCCACCACGGGTCACTGTAAAATAATGCTTGTTTAGCGGCACCATTCTTATTGGGAGTAATAATGGTGCGAAGCTGAAAGAAGTGACATACCGAAAGACAGCTTCAAAGACTCTGGTCTTCAAGTAAACATCGTTGATGTTGTTGAAGTAGGTAAAGTCCGCATATATCTCCACAACCCAGTACGGCTGGGCCAGGATTATCGTTGCGATGAAAACAAAGCTTGTTTTGCGACCGATGAAGGGTCGAACCTTGATCCACGCGATCACATTGTGTAGGTTCCATGATATGATGAGGAAAATTGCTGTCACTGACAGGTACCAGCCATAGACTGGAGCCTCGTTGAAGATGAATGTACCATGGAAAGAGCCGAAGACAAGCTAGATAAGTCAGCTTGTCTTTCTGTAATACTGTTGGCGAGAACAGATTGTGGATCCATACTGACCTCGAGAAGAATGAGTTTGTGAAGAAGGACTCCGCGTCTATAGTTTGAAACTGTGATGCAAAGCATGATCAAGATCGACCCGACCATAAAGCCCTGGGCCCATGCCTCGACAATGAGGGTTTTTGGGTCGGTTGGCTTGACGACTTCGGCCATTCGGCCTATGAGGGTATGACCAGAGCTGATAATTGGGGCCATGATGTTTGCTGTTCCCATAAAAAACTTGTACCCATGTACTGGCCAGGAAGGTCAAAACTTCGGAAGTGTGACTTAGATAGAGGAGTCCAACTCTTGACCAGACGTCTCGGGGATACTCCACATATAAGAGCTGCAACAACTGGGGATAAATGGGCCGCACCCAGAATATTGACGGCCCATAGACTGAGAACTAAAAAGCTACCCTAGAAATTTTCCAGAACATCTGACTAAAAAGCTTGTTTGTGCAATGATGGGATGACCCAACCATCCACATCAACGCCGTGGCAAGGCTTCTCGAGGCGTAAACATTAGTTTGTTGATAGTGTAGCTGAGTTAACTCCCCCTTTGAGACATTTCTCCATTCACAACACCACTTCTTTCCCATGGGGAAGAGAGAAGACTCCAGGCTACCCCGCAACAAGGTGCATGAAGTACTTGGTAAGGATAATCGGCCCTACTAGACGCCTCAAGCTGCAATTTGAATGCAGGAGAAGTGCCAGCAACAGGAGACTTGCAACATTTTGTGATTTAATTGGTGGGTTGGCGAAAGTGATGGGGCGCGTTTGCCATGCAGCATGAGGTGTGGTGTGCCGTGTTAGAGTAGTAGGTTCGGAAGCGTCGGAGCGACAACAGCGAGCCGTCCTGCCTCAAAGCTGTAAAGGTTGGATCGCCTCGTCAAGGGTCAAGGATCCTGCTGAAGTCAGCCCAGGTCTGCTTCGACCAAGAGCTGCCTACTCGAATTCTTCGTGGACCTGAACTTGAACCTGTCTGGGTGGTGTTAGCCAAACAAGCGTCTCCTCTAAAACAATTGTGGACGGCTTTGGTCCGAAGAAAGGGAGCTGACCCGAGGCCTTCTAGCCCAAAAATGCTTGGCATACAGGTATTTCACAGGAGCCGTGTCAATAGCCTCTATCATAGTCGAAACTATATTCAATTGACTGGTCAGGTCAGGACTACTTGCATTCCCCAATCCTTCAACACATCTTCCCATCGGTGATCACTCTGCCCCATATCCTGCCTTCTCCAAACCTCATACACGACTTTTTCCGCTTTCATAACACTGCCAACATTATAGCACCTCACGGTCTTCAGATAAAGATCTATCTTCTGCCTAGCAGAGATGTCATATGCCTCACAGCCGACAATAAATCCTGGCCAGGGAAATGGCGCATGGCATATTTTCATACTTTGCTTCAGCTGCTCGTGAGCTAGAAGATGATCTGCTGCATTCGTGACATAGTGCTGAAGGACGCGAGGATTCGTGTTGCGGATCTGGCGTTGGAAGTGTACGATCAAAGCTTGATATGTCGCATTGACGATGTGGGCTGCAACTTCCTGAGCCGCAGCATCTGGTGAGTTCGACTGATCAGGTCCAAAGTGTGCTGTGAGACTCAAATTTTCAGGTGCTTTCCATCTGAATATTCGATCTTCGATTATCTTGCACTTCCTGGCGAATTCTGGTGTTGTCGATTCTGCCGATTCCAGTTGTTTGCAGAGTGACGAAGTTTGAGAAATCAAAGACAAGAGTGTAGTCGGCAGCTGGTAGATAGAAACAAAAAGAGGATCCTCTTCCATATCTTCAGCTTCTTCCCCCTCGATCCATGCTAATCTTGAACTGGCTGACTGTGCCATATCGTTGGAAAGCTCTTGATTCTGAATGGTTTGAGTATGGGTTGTTTCCCTGGTGGCGTCTTGACTGTCCGCCTTGGCTTTACTTCCTCTCAGAGATGTGCTCTCGTGTATTATTCTGAGATATGAGAAGATGTGATGCAGTTTGGAAATCTTAAGAGACTTCACTGGCTTCGGTAGTCCGAAAGTCCGGATAAGGGATTCGCTCTCGGCAAGGTAGGCCTGGGAATCTTGCATGTCTCCACTGAACACCTATTCGGTCGTTAGAGAAGCCACCAGGACTTCGATTGTGACTTACACCAATCGTGACCATACTCAATAGACTCATCAATACCTCCTTATACTTCCCTCTCACCGCTTTTGGCAAACTCTTGTCAAGTGACGACCGCAGGTACTTCTGGGCAGTCCTCTTATGGGCAGCACCTTTCAGCTTCCAGTGATGTGTACTCTCATCCGATTCTTGATTGGCAAAGCCCAAGTGGAAAGCACTAACTGATAGCAAGGCATAGAAAAGAGCCATCTTGGCTAAACTCTTGCCTTCCCCGTGTACAAGAAGCTCTGCTAAAGCACTCATTGCACATGGGAGATGGATTGTCTTCCACGGTGGTTTCTTGATTGGAGACATGGACATTACTTCGATCATTTGAGAGGAATAGTAGTCCAGAAGAAGTCGAGCTTCAGGTGGTATCTTGGACATGTTTTCTGTGTTTGGCATTTGCATTATCGACGGTGTATCGATGTGGAATTGAAGCAAGTCTGTCTGGTTCGTTCCCTGATTGGAGCTGTGTTCTGTCATGAGTTAGCCTTGTATATGTCAGATAACTGGATCGATTACCAATTCCAGTGTCGAAGCCCTGGCCCTGGGCTGGTGTGCTCGGTCCGTATTGACCAACAACCAGAACATTTGCCGTATCATTGACGAAGCTCTGCAAAGGAGAGCTGATCGCAAGATCCCAAGTTGCAGGTATATCTCCATTAATAGATCCCTTCTCTGAATTGAATCTGGAAAATGTAACGAGAGCAGAATTTAGTGGGTCCCAAGCCTGAACATCATCGAGCTCACCCCAAGCGAATTGGGAAAGTGAAAAGTTCAAGTCGGGAGTTGAGATTTTTCCCATTTGCTCAACAGCTTGTATATCTTGTACATTTTGCGCCTCTGGGAGAGGATCCGGTGAGGCATCTGATGAGGGCTTTGAAGCAATTGGGAGGACACCGAAAGGACCAATCCGGGCGAAATCATTTGCATCCGCAACTTTATCTTGCAGTTCTCGTAGAACACGATCTAAGTCAAGGAACGATGCATTGATACAGCATTCATCTCTCATCTGAACGGCCATCGCCACACGTTCTTCATCTGATCGTGTGTCAGTTTTCTTCCCCTAGACCTTGGGCACTGAAGGGCTTAGACCTGAGAATAGCACCCGACGACTGCTCTGACTTTCCTCGACCTCTTCTAGTAATTCCGGATCAGATACTCGCCGTCCTTTCTCCAGGATCTTAGGTGAAACCCATGTGTATTTCCTTGAGTACCCCTCACAAGGGACCTTGAGCCGGGTGCAATTGTCGCATGCTGGCTGTCCCAGATCGCATTTTACGTGCCTCTCTCTGCAAGTGAGGCATCCCGTGAAAGCATGTGTCCGGGGACGAGGCGGAGGAGCGACCGTAGCACGCTGAGCGCGAGTCTGTCGCGTCTTGGATTTTTTCGCTGGCATTGAAACGAGATGCTGAGTAATCCAATCTATAACCTCGGATACTGGACGATCTCGAGCTCAAGCAACAAAACAAGAAAGAGGCAGGCGACGACGACGGCAGTAACTGCTTCTTGAGGTGTAAGATCGATCAAGGACAGTGCAAGAGCCGCTTCTAGGAATCGACTTGTCTCGACTTGGGGAGATAAGAAACTCCACTCCTGCGGAATCCAATCACAGGAGGATGATTTCCCAGCAACTCTAATTCATCGTCTCACCACTTGGCCATTCTGGAGAGGCTGGGAAAGGAATTGAAGTGGATCTCAGATAAGACTTGATTCAAGTTGGTGGGTTCTGGGGTCCAGTTCCTCCCACGAAGTTGTGGACTCGCTAGTCTCAAGAGTGGGATGAATAGAAGGTGGGAGCACTCGAGTGGCGGGGGATCTTGAGCTCCGCAAAAGTCAATAGTGATTTGTACCAACCAAAGTTTTGAAATTTCGGTCGTCAATTTGGGTAGACGTTCCTTTCTTTCACGTTCGCATTTATCTGATTCTTCTTCTTTCTATTGCAACTCGCGCAGACGAGCATTTGTTGATTTCGAGCATTTCATAACTCCGCCATGGCTACCCTCAAGAGCTCCAACAGGCAGAGTAGAAGTTTTACCACGAAACGTGCTTTCATTCAAGCCATGTTATGGGTCGGCTATGATATCAGTTGAAGCATGCTCCTTGATGCAGAAGGACATGCCGACCTCGAAAGTGGCCCCTGAAAGCGGATCAAGCCCTGAGGCACTGTGCCTTAGAACTCTATCTTTATCTCTCTGCGGTCGAAGATAACAAAATAGCCCCGATCACCAAGTAGTCGGATTGTACTTAACCCAGCAAGTGTCATCGCAATATTGCCGCTTCTCGTGTCTATATGTTTCAATTCCCAGTGATTCTCCAGAAGTATTGAGGGTAGAAACTTGACGCATTTTATCATGGAGAAGTCACAAGAGAAGGGTGTCTTCCCACAATCCATCTCTCCTTCCCCTAGCGAACATGTGGGTGATACATACGAGGTCGTCACTGATGTCGAAACACATGGTGAGATGAAGAGAGTTCTCTCCAAACGAATGATCCATGTAAGAGATGACTCCTGCAATTGACAGATTAAGTTAATGCTAACTTTTTACGGGTTATTTCTCTGGGTTCCCAAATAGGAAGTGGCCTCTTCATTGCAACCGGAAAAGCTCTCAGAGACGGTAAGTTTGGATACATGCTTCCACTTCCCCCACTAATGATTATCAGGTGGACCTGGAAGTTTGGTACTTGGATACGGCATGGTTATGACTTTGGTTTGGGCGTCGCTTCAAACCCTCTCCGAGATGACAATCGCTTTTCCTGTTTCCGGAAACTTCATCGACTACGCCGATCGCTTTGTTGGTAAGATCATTCGCCGAGATCAATCAAACAAGATCACATACTTACTCGCAACATAGACCCTGCTTTGGCATTTGGAGCTGGTTTCGCGGAATGGCTTGGTATGTTACTTTCTTGCCTTACCATGAGATACAACCGCCTAACTTCAAGGAGGCTGGACCGCTGTCGTCGCATCTGAAGCAACGTTCTTCTCCGTCATCATCAACTACTGGGCCGTAGGAAAAGTTCATGAAGCCGTCTGGTGTACGTATTCCCCTCCACCCAGATATCCCTCATGCTAAGCGAAGCCCAGACACCATTTTCCTCCTGTTCTGTGGTGGTCTCTTCCTCCTCTCGACTAAATGGTTTGGATGGTTCGAATACGCGGCTTCGCTCCTCAAGATTATCGCCTTGATCATTTTTATCATCGTTGCATTTGCTATGGTCCTTGGTGCCGGACCTACAGGTGAGAAGCACACAGGCGAGACATGGAGAGATTATCCGGTTTTCATCAACGGATTTCGAGGGTTCGGCAACAGCGCTCTATTTGGAATCTGGGCTATGGGGTAAGCTACATTGGCTTGTTACGGCCTGCTAGATGATGCTGACTCGATGAACAGTGATCAAGTCTTCACGGGAATCATGGCAGGCGAGGCTAAGTCTCCACGCTACTCAATGGCACACGCCACGAAGCTCGTCCCCATCCGGGTCTTCTCTACATTCATGCTCTCCATTGCCTTCATCAGCATTTTGATCCCTCAAGATGACCCGAGACTTTTCGGAGGATCAGGTGTTGCCGCATCTCCCTTCGTCATCGCCTTGAACGATGCTGGGATCAAAGGACTGCCTGATTTCCTGAACGTGGTGATGATGATCGGTATTGCTTCCATTGCGGTGGAGTCGATCTATATCTCGTCAAGAATCATGAGATCAATGGCTCTGCAGGGACTGGTCCCGAAATTTGTCGCAAATGTTGACAAACAAGGAAGACCACGGTATGTTTGTACCAAGTAATAATCCTGTTGCAGAGCTGACAATGTGGAAGATGGGCACTGGCTTTCACCATCCTGGTCGCTGTGGTCCTCACGTACATCAATCTGACAGCCGGTGGAATCGAAGTCTTCACCTGGCTCGTATCAATCACCTCTTCTTCCTTTTTCTTGGTCTGGTTCGTGCTTTGTATCACGTCTTTCCGCTTCAGAGCGGCACTTAAAGCACAGAATGATCCGCTCTGGACCGAAGCATATGCCTACCAAACCTGGTTCTGGCCAATACCAGTCGTCTGGTTGTTCGCTGGCAGCACCGTCCTCTTGATCTCCTGCTTCTATGTTGGCCTCTACCCAATTGTGAGTTACCCCACCTAGATTCTTTCTGAGCAGCACATCTGATTTCTTCAAGGGTGTCAAGAAAGCCTCAGTGTACTACTTCTTCCAGTACATGATTGGGGTTGTGACTGTTGTTTCGTTCACGATCGGATATAAGTTCCTCTACCGGACCAAGATGCGGGATCCCAAGACTGCTGATTTGCAGACTGGTCGTCGAACCTTGAAGGGCGAGGAACTGGAAATGCTCAACGAATACTACAAACGATCAGCCTTGCGACGATTCTATACATACATCCAATTGTGGTAGATGATTCGAAGCTGATATGTAGAAGATTGTATTGAGAGGTCTTATATGGCGCAAGCAGTAGATTGTATGTGCTATTGAGATAGGTTTTCTGAGCTTGAACTTTGGTACACAATATTTATCATGGACACTTTCGTTATTTTGCACAATCAGAACTGTACTCTCGTGTTCAGAACGATATAATCTGTCGACCATTTGTAGCTCTTGTTATTCGTATCACCTCTCCTTAATGGGCGGTTCAGAACGGTTAGGTGGACCTTCGTGCTGATCCCCATTTCCTTCGCTTAGCATGATTTGCAGATCATGTCGGTTGCAAGTGTCAACAAACCGTTGGTCACATACTCTATGAGATCACAGCAATCCAGCTTCAAATGTTCGCTTCATAATAATCATAGTACTCGTTTTGGCGGTACCAGCACCAACCCCTTCTCCTCCATAATCCTCCACTGCAGGGCCTTGCAAATCTCATAAATGACTTTCAGCGTCGGGGCAGGAACACCTATTTTCTCCGCTTCCCTTAACGGCTCGCCAACGAGATATTCATACTCCATATAATTTCCCTATTCACACACTCACACATCAGCGCTCGATACCCCGTCCTAGACAGCTAGCTTGCGGTCAAGCGAAGCAAACAAAATCGAGCGGGGAAAAGAACAAACCTTCTCATAATCGCACTGCATACTCGGCTTCAAATAGAGATCCATTGGATCACAGTGTATCATCGCATCCATGACTTCCTCCGGCAAATCGTGCCCCAATTTCCTAGCCGTTTGGACAATTTCCCTCATGGCTGGCCTCACCAACCCCTCAATTGCACTCCCACCGCCAGCTAACCTAATTCTCGCATCATCCAGTCCCAATATCGCACAAAGCGGATTCAAGACCGCATTAAACACCAGCTTCCTCCATCTTGCGAACGCTACGTCTTCGCTGAGATGCACCGTGCTTTTCCCAGCTGCATTATATATCTCGATAAACTTCTTGGCTTCGCTTAGTTCGCGCGAAGGGTCGTTGATGTTTGGATTGTTGAAAGCGCCGAGGTAGAGGGTGTCGTGTTCTTCATGGAGGATCTCACCGAGTCGGCCTTCGTGCGCGTCGATCATGGAGACGCCGCTGAGGACTATGTTGGTGGGGAAGGAGGCGAACATGGGCTTTTCGATATTGAGCCCGTTTTGGACGATGACTATGATGGTGTGACCCAGAGTCACAGCGGGTGCAATTAGAGAGGTGAGAGAGGGTGGTATATCGGGGAGATTCTTGGTTGTTGTGACAATATAATCGAATGGTGGGAGGGATTCTTTGATCACGTCTGGTACGGAGTTGACCACTGCAAGCAATAGATTTAGTATAATGCTGCCCAAAATCCTCAGAACTTTCAAAGAAGGCTCGAGCTTCTCTTTCACTTACCTCTCGTCGGCCTCCATCCATGAAGCTTCCCATGATCCACACTTTCAATGACATATCCCTCGTCCTGCACGACTTTGAAATTTGACCTCAACACAGCTGTCACGGATCCGAGACCGCCAGTCTCAATATTTAAAGCAGCAATGGTTCCTACTGCTCCCCCTCCCAGAAGCAATACATTGGCTTTTTTGGTTTCTGTCGCTGACATGGTGATGCTGTCTTGTCTTCGGCAGGGAGTGTACACAGTGTTAAAGAAATCGATCAAAGGAGGCTTTGAACGCGGAACCAGATTTTGAAATTGTAGCCAACGAGAGGAGGGAGAATAAATCGTCAATAAAAGTATGTAACTTTCAAAGGGGAAAAAAAAGAAGATTCAAACCCAAGCTTACCCCTCCAAAGCTACAGCTTTTCCCCTCCTACCCGACACCGGACTTGTGATGGAGCTGCAAGTAGCTTTGGTCCTCAATTGCACTCAATCGATACTAACATAAAGCAAACTCTACTCCCTCTCGCTCCGTGGACAACATAGCGGTACAAAATCCATCCCACTTTCCCCTCCTCAACTTCTTATCAGCCATCGTGTTCCCCTTCCATTTTGAGAACAATGCATACCAAGACATTAGTCAAGACTTTACTCCGGAAGAGGATAGCTGCACATGCAGCTCTCGGGTCCTTGTCCTTGGAAGTTGCCGTTATCGTGCATATGAGCGAAAGTGGGGGAGCTCTTATCGCGAGATGGCGTCGAGGTGTGTTGAGTTATTGGAACTTGCGAACTTGCGAACTGAGTGAATCGAGGACAATGAGATGTTCGAGAGGACAAGAGTGACCAGTCTCATTATGCTAGCCGTCAAGAAGAAAATGTCTGGACAGTGTCTACCATAGATTCGAATCATATGATTGTCGCCCCCTACTCCGTCTTCTCAAGCATCTTCCGTATCCCTAATCGAGATCAACATCAACATTCGGCGCCTCCGGATCGAAATTGTCATCGAGAAGAAATGAGGGATCTCTCATATCAACCATTCCACAGTTTGGAGAACTAATCTTCCACCCCAATCTAGCCTGTAGCTCCTTACTCCAACCCTTGACGACCTCGGCCGGATACTCAAGAAACATAGCAAACTCCGTTCGTAACGTCCCCTTGCACATGAACAATGCATAAATCAACCTGTTTTCGTCTTTGCTATTGTTCGTGCTTCCGCCATGAAAAGTGCTGGCTAGCATGAATGCAGCTTCCCCGACGTCCATTTCAGCGTAGACGATATCATCGGAGTTTGGGTCAGCTCCACGGTCATCTCCCCAAAGATGAGAACCAGGCACCAGACGAGTGGCACCATTCTCGATGGTTGTTTTAATGCCAGGCACGAATACGCCGAAGCCATTATCTCTTCCTTTGGTCCAGCCAGTAGCTGTGGCGTCCGTATGCCAAGTATGGTACATTTTGTCATCACGGTGTAAGCGCTGGCCTGCAGCGTTTGGTCTTACATCAATGCCCAGGGCAGCGCTGAGGATTGGATGTGAAGTATAATAATGGCACTTCTGGTCATACCACGTTGGGTATGTTTCTGCTAAGAAGTATTCTCCCAAAGCCTAAAAAATGGTGAGAAATGCAGATCATCGAAGGATGACAACCTACCTGGTAAAGAGGGTGCATGAAGAACTTTTCACGGCACGTCGGGCTGGCTTGGATGAGTCGATTGCATCGTCGTGTTTCTGGAGGAAATAGCTTCCCCTGTGCTCGATGTTAGATGTGATTTTGCATACATTAAGGTTGTTCAACTCGCCTGCCATGGTTTGTCTGCATCCAGATATGGCTTGACTTCAGCGTTTGCTTGGGTAACCTCTTCAGGAGAAACATAGTTTGTGCAAATACAGCCACCGTCCTTTTTAATGGCCTCGATGAAGTCTTCAATTGGAGCATCAACATTGATGCGGCGTAGGGTTGGCTTAGTGATGGAACCCATACTGACCATATGGTTGAAACAATAAGAGCCTTAATTGATGAAAACCGAATTTTGGCAGAGAGAAGACGCAAAGCAGTTAGGAGAAATGAAGATATATTGCAGCTCCCGGCCATTGTAGATTAAGATAATAGATCCGATTGAACAGCCATGCATCGGCTAACAGCGGACTGGTTAGTCGTCCCTCGATCGGGAAGACTTTCCTCAGGCTATCAGCTAACCAACGCGGGCGAGAGCAAGACTTGACCTTCTTTACCCCACCTTCGAGATGAAAGTGGTGCGGAGTAAGTTCACGAACGCCCACACTAGCGAGCGACATCATCGACAGTTGCTCAAGGTAACATCATATCGACTGGTAAAGCATATTCGGAAACGAAATCCATCGTGACATCAAAACAATCGAAAATGCCATCTGCGATTTCAAGATCAGAGAAGGTCGCAGCAGCGCTTGGAGAAGCCCGTACTGCATATGCGAAAGTAAACCTAAAGAGTCAAGAAATTCACAAGGCATCATCTTTGTCGCTCCCAGGAGGTATGCGTCTCATCCGTCAGAAGAATTACACATTTGACAAAACCGAAAGGAACAACTCGGAACGTCATCCACTTCCAACCATTTCCATTGATCCTAGAATCAGGAAATGGCTCATATTTGACGGATGTCGATGGACACAGCTATCTTGATCTCTGTGGGGAGTACAGTGCTGGCATGTTTGGGCACTCTCATCCAGCGATTACAAAAGCCATGCATGCTGCAATTGAGAGTGGCTTCGCCTTGGGTGGAGTAAACAAATTCGAGGGACGTCTCGCCCAGCTTTTTTGCTCTCGCTTCGCCAGTATCGACAAGATCCGTTTCTCCAACTCGGGAACAGAAGCAAATCTTACAGCCTTAGCACTTGTGAAGGCATATACCAAAAGGAACACGATCATAGTGTTCAGAGGAGGTTATCACGGCGGTTTAGCGACTTTCGGAAAGGATGGTAAAGTGAGTGGGAACTCGATGAACGCACCCCACAACTTTGTGATCGCTCCTTACAACGACATCGATGCTCTCGAAGAGCTGGTGGAAGAGCACAAACACGATTTGGCCTGCATATTTCTCGAGCTGATGCAAGGCTCGTCAGGCTGTCTACCTGCAGATGTCGATTTCATCAAGGCAACTCGAGCAAAAGCGACAGAAGTAGGGGCTGTGCTGATGTTTGACGAGGTGATGACAAGCCGAATGTCAACTGGTGGTCTCCAGAAGCTTCTGGGAGTCTGTCCCGATATGACAACATTAGGCAAGTATTTTGGCGGCGGTGGTCAAAACTTTGGGGCTTTTGGTGGGAAAGATGAGATCATGAGCATCATCGAGCCTGGACATCCTGGTGGGGCATACCACAGTGGAACATACAACAATAATGTTACCACTATGGCAGCGGGAATAGCTGTGCTGGAACAGGTCTGGAGTGAGAAGGCGGCCACTGACTTATATGCCATGGGAGAGTGGCTGCAACAGGAAATCGAACAGGTGTCCAAAGAGACTGGCTCTATTTTGCGAGTAACAGGAGTTGGAAGTCTGATGACTCTGCATTTCAGCACCAAAGAAGTTCGTTCGGCTGCCGACGTACAGGAAAGTCTGACGGATCTGAAGGAGCTTTTCTTTTTCGACATGCTGAAGAAAGGTTTCTTCTTAGCGCAGCGAGGGATGATAAGCCTCATGACCGTGACTACAAAGGCCGATTTAGAAGCTTTCGTAGAGGCAGTGCGGCAATTCCTGGTTGAGAGGAGGGACCTTGTCTGTTAAATCTTCAACTCCCGTACCCTGCAAGGTTTGTTTTGAGATAGCTTATGTGTAGTACAGGAAAGACAGCCTTTAAAGTCGTATATGGTCCATGTGCAATTGCCCGTGTTGAGGTTGTGTCCGACTTGTTCAGTCAGATTGTACTGTTGCATCAAGTGACCCACTACCGACGGTTGTCCAACAAAGTGGCAGTGACCAGTTGATGTGACTTTCATCTCTTTCATTCCGCATGGTCATCGATCACAACCACAACCACAACCACAACCTCGACCCGACCCCGACCTCGACCACACCCGACTGAAGATGTTTGTGTCGATGTAAATATCCAAGGCCATGGCATTGTCAACCAACCAACGCAAAATTGCAGGAGGTGCCATCATTGTAGCCTTGCTTGTCGTGAACTTTTTTTCGATCATTTCGCTGATCTCGTTGATATATCCCCACTCTACAGCAGCATCGTTGACACGTCTAGTCGAAGCCTTCTATTCTCGAATCCCGTCCCTTCCACCGGCGGTCCCGGAACTAGTCTCACGTATACTCTTCAGCCTCGCAGTCGTGGTTTTCATGACGATTTGTGGGCCACATCAGCGGGGGAATATCGGATTCGGTATCGTCACAGCTGCTGCGGTTGCTCGGTGCACATTGCCTGTCGTTCGGGATTGTACCTCGATATGGAGGGATGAGAAGAAGGATCCCATGTGTGCTGCAGAATGCTGGACGCAGAGTGTACTCTTGCTGCTGGTTTGTGCCACGGGGACAATGACCTGGACTGGCATAGAGTGGGATGGCGGGCTGCTGGCAAAATTCTCCAATTGGGCCCAGCAGGCGGTTTTGAGGCTCATAGGCGAAGGACGATTGCAATGGGAGAAGGCCACGGGCAGTCATCCTCGTGGTGGTACGAAAGATCTTGGTGTTGTGGGGACGGAATTGAGCCAATTCTTGACAAGCGGCTAATAGTTTAATGCGGCCCCACGCAGGGTTGGGTTCAGGGGATCAGCGCTATAAAATTAGCGACCTTTTCCCCTGAAGGAAACCACAATCGATTATCGGAAACAGTTCCAACCTCTTCCGAAGACCACTAGTAGCATCGATATGCATGTATTGACCAGCTAAGCGGCTCAAAGCTATTATTGTAATAATAGAGAGCCTTAGGATTCGACATTGGATAGTACGAAGCCGTAGAAGGCGAATGTGGACAGCCAATGGAGCATCAACACAAAATCCTCTAGATTCCTAAGTCAGCCATAACTTGCCAATGACAGATTTCAGTCCAAAACTCACCTAAACCTGGCTTTCTCAACAGTAAGTCATGCCTCTGCCCCGGTACCCAGCAATGACAAACGGGCGAGAAGTCAATACCAGCCAGGACTTCAACAATATTTCAAGTATCGGCCGCAAAGAACAGGAGAAGAAGACGAGTTTGCACCAAAAGAACGCAAGAAGACTCTCAGCAGCACCATGAAATATCGCGGTTCATCGTCACTTGCTGGACTACGCTTACAGCGATCCGGGGTTGACTCAGTCGAGGGAGGAGCTTCAGGACCACAAAAATTAGGACTTCTTCATCAGCTGGCGGTGGTGAAGACCACGAACTCCCCACAGTCGAGTACTGTTCCATAGCAGTGCAGGTTGTAGAAGTGATTCTGGATCGCTGGTAATTGCTGCTGAGAGGGGCAGATAGTGTGGAAAGAAGGGGGCAGAAAGAATTCAGGCGATGTTGACATGTTGTGGGAGGTGTGGTGAAAACGAGAGGAGAAGCGATTGAGGGAATAGAAGGAAGATATGGGAAGACGACTAGTGGCAGTGGGAAATTAAAGCAACGTTTGGGAAGGTCTAAGGTGTCAGGATAGGCAGGCACGTTATGTAGCATCTGGATATGAGGAAGGTACGAGGAAAGATGAACAACTCGGGACGAGGATCAACAGGATCATCAAAACCATTGAGATAATGCAAGCAAAAGCCTCGACCGGGGAGACAGTCTTCTTAGATTAGTAATTCTCTGCACTTCATGGGCCTTACTGAAGGTCTGAAAAAGTGTCATCCGTCTCTATTGCGCCTTCCCAGACTTGTAAACAAAACACTCGCTTCGCATCTTCTCTTCGTGCCAAGCAAGATATCAGGTACCTTCCGTACTTGCAGATTTGGAAAGACCACGAGATCCTCCCTACTTCGTGTCGTCGGCAATGCCTTGCTACTCACCACTGATCTCCCTTGTGGCTCTGATCTGCCCGACGAATCCCCAACCCGTCCAGGATGAAAGTAAAGTCTAAGCATGGCTCCTACAATGCGATATCCATCCTTCGATTGGCTTCCGGCAGCTGCTCACCAGTACACAGTATTCTCCTTCATAATAGTATGACCCGGAAATCCTCGCACGCCCTGTAAACACTTGACAATCGCAGTCCGTTTCTCAGCATCAACATTCAAACTGATCACAGCGGCCATACAGTCCTCCGGACATATTCCTCGTCTGCCAGGCCTACTTCCTCGATTTCCGTGATCCATTCCAGAACCTTCATGACCATCGCAACATCCCACATACCCTCTCTCCTGGGCAATTGCGAATAAATGCCAATAATTTCTTTCCTCAAACCCCGGTGCCGGAAGTTCATTGCCACAACCTGAAGCGGTCATAACGATATGGATGTCCATTGAAAAATATTCATCAAATAAGCCCGCATTCATCATACACAGTCGCACCAGCTCGTTGAGCTCCCTTGTATAACAGCGATAGTAATCAGCTTTATTCGCAGGCCCAGAAGCTGCCCACATGTGGCTGGCCAAGTAGTATCGATAGAGCATCATCACGTTGTTCAGCATTTCTTGGCTTGAATGCAAACCTTGCGCTCTACGCATGAACGGCTCAAATACCAACGCCCACTGGCGGAACTGAGACATCACGCTTCGTAGCTCAGCATGTTGGTCTTCGCCCGCCAGAGGTCTAAAGGTGACCATTGGCGCGTACGAGAGATTTCCGCCTAAGGACAAGAGTGGTTCTGTGTTTGATCGCGCGCTTCGCAAATGAATGGCTCGCAAAAGTATTGCAAATATCGTGCGCCAAGCATGTCCAATTTCCTTAAACTCTCTTGGGATTGCACCAACTGCAGCTTTGCAATTCTGCATTCTTTCGAGGTGTAGAGTGATGCTTCGTCTGTCACCGCCCCATGAGGTAGCCTGTATTTCCAAAATCGAGAACATTTCCACTGTATCATCATCAATTGGGGGAGGCATGAGCGTATTTGGCTTTGAACTTAGAAGTCGTCGTTGCTTCGAATAATTCTCCATTGCCTCAACAGCTGAATAGACTTGAGCAGCAGCTCCATCACTATTCCCATGATATGCTTCGAAACACACGAACAATAGACTTGTGATCAGACTGCTTCTAATACTGATGTTCTTCTCCGCAATTGCCGTCTTCATACAAGCAATAGCTTTGCCATACTCGCGATATGTGAATTCTAGACGGTTTGCTTCAAGGGCCTCAGGGCCTGCAGCCGGGGTGGGATCTCGGGACTGCGGCTTCACCAAACCTGCCTCGAAACCTCTCTTTCTGAAGTCCAAGGCCCCGATCGCAATGACAGCATGTCGCACACATGGCTCTTTTTCGCTAGCCTGAAGAACGTGACGGCTCCAGACCACAGACTCGCGATGTCCAGTCAACTGCTTGACATTCTTGATACAGAAGCGCTGAAAGTAGCTCAACTCCTGATCGCTAGTGAAGAGTCTGGATACCATTGTCGGTGTTTTGTAAAGTGGGTCTACGTTGGGCAAAAGAGGTCGCACGACACGACGAATTGGTGCAATAGTAATGGCAGCTGGCTTGTAGCCTTCGCATGTTGTGCCGTATTTCCCGCATCTTTTGCAGGCTGGACGCAGTTCGTCACACTTGACTCTTCTATTGGAAAAGTTAGGGGTGGCTTAGATAGGACAAATGGAATTGGCGCCATCAGCATTTGGACTGGGAGTGCCAGAAGCGGTTCCTATTTCTCACCTTCTCCTAGACAGTGAAATATGATTAGCTCTTGAGCGACATTCCGATGAGGTGATTACATACTTGCAAGTGAGACATCCAGAAGTCACCTTTGGTCCATATCTTCTCGTCCTTTTCTGACTAGCGACTTGCTCATCCCCAGTCATTTTGACGGTGCACGACAACAACGAAACCAAATGTGAGGCAAAGGAGGAGAGTGATGTCAAAGAACTGACAGTTGAACACGAATGTCGCTTGAGGAGAGGGCTGCATGCGGCGCTGATTCTCTAGCTGACGTTGCGAATGCAAGTTACATACTGAGGGCAAGGCAAGGCTCTTCTCCGACCTTGGTAGTCGTGATTGGCCACGTCGTCAGCAGCCGATTTTGGCTGGGAGATGCCTCGAGCTGCTAAGCTTTTTCGGGTGCATACTCCGTTGTTACTTCAGGTTTCTCTGAGATCGACAGGCAACCTTCTTCAATGATGTGAAGGATGATGCCCAGCTATGTTGGCTGAAATGTTCAGCTAGGCGCGAATTTATATATTGTCGTTTCGCGATTCCAGCGCGGATTCCCAACAGTCACAGTGGATGCGATAATCGCAACCTTCCACCCCCTATTGATCCCCCAGTCCAGTTCCCTTTGATGACACACCAGAGGCACTCAAATCCGAAGAACTGTTAAGGAGCAGCAAAAGAATTGCTCTCTCCAAGATCGTGGAACTTGCTAGATTGCAGGCATACTAAGTCTCGTGAGTCTTGATGGTATCGATCGCTGTTCGAACGACATACGATTCGTAAGGAAATTAGCGATCAATAGCAGAGACAAAGAGAAGCAGAGAAGGTTTCGTTCGTTGGAGAATTTTAGATTGGTGGGTTAACGGAAGTTTACTGTATGTGCCGTACTGTAGTGATGTTGGGGACAACGGCTCTGCCGGAGGATCAAATAACCGTTATCACTTGGTCAATTTTACGCTTGCTGTGCTCTTCCATCATTCTATTTCACCTCCAAGATCCAGCCCATTCATCGCGATCTCATCCCACGCCTTTCTGTCATCGGTTTTGTAGTAATTATTGATTGCTACAGTACATTTTCAGGCTCTTTCAACAATCTCCAGCGGCTTGGAGAGAATTAGGCAACGGCCACATGATTCAGTTGACCATAATCGAGCCAAGGAGCTTGAGGCCTATATGTTTCAATGTTTTTGATGTTTGTTTGTCTATTTTTTTAATTGATTCATGCTTGAGAGCTTATCGCATCTGTTGGAGGCATCTGCATACCCAAGGGCGAAAGAAGGCGCCAATGCGTGCCAAGAGAAGAGCGAAGCGAATAGAAAATATTCGCGCTATGACTTGCTCGAAGCAGTCTGAGATGTTTCGTCTCCTGCAGACTGCATCATCCGCAGCCTTGGAGGCGCAATTTCACGTTGGGTGGCTGAGCTCCAAAACCAATGAGACAGTTCCCTCACCCGCCCTCTGGGAATCTCCAGAAGTATAAAGAACACCACGTCTGTTTCGTCGCGCGTAGTCCACAGTATTCGGAGTGTTTGAAATTCTGTTGTGTATAATTGATTGATAGATTTGGCTTGCTCACCGTATCTTGGATCTACCATATTTGCTCAATCGCAGTGCAAAATGGCATCACGGCAATGGGATGCATACAAGAGCTTGTGCATCACCACACGAGACAGTGACTCCACTACGTGTCTAGGGACCAACAGATACGGTAAAAGATGCCGATGGGACATCGATCATGACTCATTCCAACAAATTCGTGCTGTACTAGACAGGATGGAACGACGACCACCAAATGAGGCTCTCCTATCACTGGATCAACTTGCCAGACTCTGTCTCTCCTGCGAATTCCACCCAGGTCAACGCGGGGAAGTCATCTCTGGGTGGAGAACTGTGATCAGCGAGGCTCAACGGGAATACGAGGAAGGTGTCGCGCTGAAGACCAGAATTGCAGAGTTGGAGGCAAGATCTGGGTCTGCATCACAACAGGTTGTCCAGGAACTGCATGACGAGGTCGCGAGACTTAAATACCAGATCACGAAGGAGCAGAATGCACACACTTCGACGAGAATTGAACTCATGCAAAGAACTATCCAGTCAAGTGACCTTCAAATGAGCCTGCATGAAGAGTCATGCAAAGTCAGCAATGCTATGTCAGAACGTGAGGGGCTCCTCCAGCAGATGGCCTTGTTGGAATCAGATTTGACACAATGGAAAGCGAAATACTCCCAAGCAGAAGAAACTCTGCAGGCAAAATCGAGCACCCTTACCGACTTCGAGAGGATCGCCGCCGATGCTGACTATCACCGCAGGATCTCTGAAGAGCGCTCTCAGCAAGTCACCGATCTTGAGTCCGCATTAGAGGAAGAGAAGCTGGAAATCGCCCGAATGTCACGGGAACTTGCGAAAGAATCCACAGCTCGAAATGAACTGCAGGAAGCATACGCCATCCTCCACCAAGAATTTCAAGAGACCATGCAACAAAGGGACCATCTCACATTTGAGCTCACTATGGAACGAGACAGATACTCAAAACTCCTTCGAGAATCGAACCAGACCCGCCAGGATCTTGCCACGATCGAGTCAGATCTGGAAGAAGCTCAAGCAAACCTGGAGGCTTCACAGGCTGATAACGACCGGCATCGAACTTCAGCATCTGAACACGAGAAGCAAAGCTTTGCATCAATCACTGAACTTTCCCAGCAACTCAATGAGACTCGAGAACGCCTGTCATCGAACCAGCAAGATCTGTCTAAGAAAGACGCAGCACTCAACAAAATCACAAAAATGTGGCAGGATTTACGCAAGGACGTGGAGGACAACGGAGCCACATTTGCAGCAGCACGAGACGGAGACGCCGCGACCATCACCCATCTTCGTCAAGACCTCAGATCAGCCGAGGACCAGCTTTCTGTCGTCAATCGAGTCCTTGAAGAATCCCAAAGAGAGATCAGCGAGCTTCAGAGCTCAGCCCAAAGGGCTGCACAGCGAGATTCTGCTGTGATTGATGGCCTGACTGGCAGGCTTGAGCTTTACAGAAACCACCCATTCAGGGCCTTCTTCATGACACTGGCGGAGGCATTTGGCAGGCAACCAATGGCATTTCTTGAAGGTTTGAGGGTTGCTAGGTTTAACAAGGTGGTCCGGAGCGCATCGAGCGGAGTTGAACCTGTTGACAAATAAGGACGGAACTTGACGTGGTGGTATGAACTGACGGTGGGATGGTGGGGAGGTCCTGGGATGGAAGGCCCCATGTTATATGGTAGCTCGACACCCAATAAGTCAATCAATCTGTCCTTGATTGACCACGCATCCCGGGCTCGAAGAATGGTATTGTTTTCATATGCCTACGCACGCTCGCCTCAGATTTCACATTGTCCAATGATCGCAAGCCTTGTGCCCTACCTTGTTCAGACTGCCACACCTTTTTTGGAAGTCAAATGGAATGCTGCCACGACGAAGCTATGTTACATTCTAACATTCGAGATGAAAGGAGCTATTGGTCATGAGCAATAGATCAGCTATGATTTGATCTACCTGCAAGGCGTGCAGCCGCTGATTCGTCAGACGGGGGGGGGGGGGGGGGGGGGGGGGGGGACGGCTTGCCCTGTTCAGCCTTGCAGCGGAGGCAGAATGTCCGCCTACACCCGACTACATAGAGAATTCCAGGATGCAGGAAATGATTTATGTCCCTCTCCCGTCCGTCTAGCAGCTTCACCATCAGTCAAAAACCACATCTTTGCACACCATCCACCCAACTTCAGTCTCGCCAGCTGGAGCTTCTCAACCCCAAATAGTCAAGCGTATAGCCCAAGCTTTGCGAACATCAACGACATTCTCTTCACGAATCCGATCATCTCTTTACAATGGAGGTGACGATCTTACCCATGGTCGATGCGTGAGTCTACAATGCCAATATGACATATCTTTTAGCCAGGTGCTGATCCTTGTCAGTTGTTACGAAGAAACGTCAACATTCACGGACTGGCTCGGCCGGTCCCATGAGGTCAAACACAAGGTGGATTGTGGCATGCCATGGTGCTCCACTTCGTCTGCTAAGAAGTAGAGAGAACTTCTGAAGATCAAGATGGTGAGGGTACCAGACAATCAATGAATATGTTTCGTAGTCCTAGAGGGAGTAGGAGGAGTCAGAATCAGATCATGCTAGGGTTGGCATTTCATAGCAATGAATAACATATATTCTCCAAGCTATGAGAACAGTAGGCAAGACCTCATCATATATTCTTGACTACACGCAATTATCCTTTGTATTCTGCCGATGTTGAACTTCTCTAGTATTTTCTGTGCGCCTTTGTTTCTCGCGTTGGCGCTGGGAGACTGCAAACAACGGTTTCTTTGGAGGCCTTGAACATGGACCCTGGAACTGGGATGGTTACACGAACCGCCGATGACAACGACAGGCCGCAGTACTGGCCGGTACTGCAGCTTTAGTTCTAAAGATAACTACTATTCTTTCGACAAGGGTAGAAACCCTGCGAAGGAATTGCAGTTATCCCGCAAGTTCGAGAACTTGCCGGTCAGGGCATTGAGAATGCCCAGCCAACTTTGCTATGTTAATTTTGGGAAAAAATTGCATCGCTGAGCTGGAAGTAAGAACAAAGCTACAACATTGGTATTGCCATCCATATCTACTTCCCTGTATCCTGATTTGATCGGATATGTAGCTTGCCAATGCAAAGGGGCTCGCCAATTTTGGCCTGGTTGGCCATTTGACGGTCCTGGCCGTCACATGGCCAGTATCATCCAGAAACACCAACAGTCTAAGGCTTAGACAGCACAGCCATAGGAATTTCAGACAGGCGCTTGTGATAGAGTCAACTCATCGATCGATACTTTGCATTGTGCCTCCCCACTCAAAAAATAGACGTGGCTTGCAAGCTATCCATCGTTCTGTATCGACTTTCCATCACTCAGCACCATCTCCCACCTTCATCAAAGATAATCATCGTGATTACCCAAGATGTCGCCTCGCCTCTGGAATGCGTACTATGCTCTAGGTATTACAAGCCGTGACAGCGATGGGATGACCTGCGTTGGAATCACCAAGAAGAGTCGTCACTGTGATGCCGAAATCGAGAAGGATTGCTACAACATAATCCGCACAATTCTCGACAAAATAGAAGCTTCCCCGCCAGACGCATCTCGCTGGCCGAAATCTTTGAAGAAGCTATCGGTTCATGCTCTCTGCTCACGGCATCAAAGCCAAGCTAGCGACTTGGTTGATGAGTGGACGGGATGTATCCAAGAGGCTGCAACAACATACGATATTACATCCGCAACAAAGCAGCTGCAGGGAGAACTAGACGAGAAAACATACAAGATGAAGGAACTGCAGAGGACCGTGAAGAAGCTTGAAAGTCGAGGGATTGCAGAATTACACGCGGAAATCGAAGATTTGCAGTCGCAGCGTGCCGCTGACAAGGAAGAGCACACACGCGTGGCTGACGAATTACTTCGGCTTGTCGATAAATCAGTGGACTCGAGGAAGCAGGGACGGAAGCTAAAGCAGATTACTCAAGATCGCGATGATCTACGCGACCTGGTGACAAAGCTGAGAAGAAAACTCGATCTATTTGGGTACATGACCGATGGATCAGATGAGTCTTGCAACAGCGACACAGACTATTCTTCCTCTTCAACAAGACCGGATAATGGAAATAGCCAATCGAATCCGTACAAACACGGCGATGCTGAAGCCGAGTACGAGTTGAGAGATGGCCAGTTGAGGACTCAACAACTAGCAAACAGAGTGGATATTTTGGAGGAAGAACTATTGCATGAACGAGCCATATCGTCCGGCCGCTTATCGAGCTTCAAACGCAGACTGCAGGTCAAAGAGGCTGAATGCGTTCGTCTAACTCAAGAGAACACATCCCTTCGACAAAATTGCAATGTTATGTCCCGTAGCCTGGAAATTGCCATGGACGAGAAGGCTCGAGGGAGACTCAGACTGGCGCAACTCGAGTCCACAATAGAAGAAAATCAGCAGAGCTTGGCCTCAACAGAACTCCAGTATGTGACTGCAAGCCAGGAGCTAAATGCAGTCCAACTAGAGCTCGCAGGAACCGCGGAGTTGCTCGCAGCAACCAGAGCAGATTTAGAGACATCTCACAGCAGACAAGCAAGCGGCCAGGGATCTATCAACTCTTTGAAGGCTCAATTGAAAGACACCAATGAAGCACTCTCTAGCGTCCGAACCACCTTTCGTCATTCTCAGATGTCTAGGCAAGCATTCATAGAGGAGGCGAGCAAGTTGACGCTCGAGCTCGACACTGAACGAAAAGCCTCTGCGGACCTACGTCAGGAACTCGAGAGAAGCTCCCAGCATACTTTGGAAGCAAATTCAGAACTCAGAGAATGTCAACTGGAACTGGAGGCGCTTTCGAGCAAGACCGCTACAGTAAGCGAAGAGCTTGCTGCAGAGCAGAAATTCACTCGATCAGTTCGCTTAGAATTGGAAACCAGATTGCAAGATCTTTCCACCACCAACAGTCAACTGGGGAATGCTAGAAGAGAAATTGAGTCTACCTCTACCGAGTTGACCGGTTTGAAAATGGAGCTAGACTTGGAAAAACATAAGAGTGATCAGCTACGCGAAGAGTTGTGTTCAAGCCAGCAAGACCTCGCTGTGGCATCAAACGCTCTTGGGAACACTCGGCGAGATCTTGGCGGTGTGAGAACCTCTTTGAGAGAAACTCAATCCAGCCTTGACACTTGCCGACAAGAAATTGTGCATTTGCATCAATCCATTCTTAGCAAGGTAGAGGAAAACTCCGTTTTGACAGTCCAGCTACATCAAAAGCAGACTGACCTGCACGTTGCCCAGCAAGATCTCTCATCCACCAAGAGTACCCTTCTTTTGCTTCAAACCAGCCTGGAAGAATCTCACGAGCTGAACGAAATGTTGCGGACCACCGCCTCAGAGATGGAGAAAGAGCATGCTACGATGATTGCAAATTTGACAGAGCAAACAGGTGGCACAGAAAATCATCCATTAAGAAGTTTGATCATGAGCTTGATGGAGTTGATACAGAAGTGGAGAGATGCTGTTGCCCGGTACTTCCGAAATTCTAGGTCTGTGAGGACGTTGGGTGCTAGCGATGATCTTGAAGCTGCTTTGATGATCCGAAAGGGTCTATGAGGAAGACGAGAGCCTCATAAATTCGCAGTTCGAGGAGAATGTTGAGATCTTCCAGCCTTTTGCAATCGAGACCATTGAGCTGAAGGTCCGTCTCAAAAGTCTCAACGGTAGTCGTAAGCTAGAGCGTCAGCGAGAGCTAGGGAAGGAGTACACTGTTGCTGTCATTGCCGTCTTGAAACGATGAATGGATTAAATGAAGACTTGTCTGTTCAACGAGTTCCTGGTCAGCCTGGGCATGTCGATCAAGCGATGGAAAGGCGCGGTGACTGAAAGGCTTGATAGGCTGAGTTCTTGGGTGTCGCATTTTTCCTGAATAACTGGCATATTGCCGGACTGTATCTGACGTATAAACGCCATAATATTTGATTAGAAGCGTTTTTGTATTACAGTACTTGGGTCCTGAGCGAATTTTGATTTAAATAGATTCTTATTTTTGATCTCGGGAGCCCACACGGTCATCGTCCCATTGTCTTTCTCTGTACCGAGCCTTCGAAAAATTCCCCGTCCAATATTTTAGAGAAGTAAGAGATTGGATCAAGCATGGTACTCAATTCAATGGTCTGTTCTTCTCGGCTGAGCACACAATCCAGTAGGAATAGTCAATGTAATTGTCTCCTTCTAAATTTGTTTTTGTCTACTATTCATTACATGTAACTGATCATTAGCAGCATCACATCCATCAGATCATCAAGAGCTCAGCCCACTCTCTGATCGTCCCTTGAGTTCTGGATTGCGATGCTGTCAGTTTGACCAAGTGTGAACCTCTATCTCTCGCTTAGCAACGACAATAACAAGCGAACAGCCCCTTATTTTGCCGAATCCGCTCTGCGCTTTACAATAGGAACGCCACGGACAATACTTTGCTTGGATTTTAAAACGGAGACTAGCAATTCTACAAGACCTATGTCTCTCTCTCCTTCCTCCTGCAGCTCAACTCAGCTTCAAAAACTTTCCATCATCCAATTCTTCTACCACCATCATCAAGAGCATCACAGATCGCTTAGACAGAAGTCATGTCTCCAGCCATCATTCTACTCACTCCAAAAGGAGGTTTCTACCAAACTCTTGACAATTCTTCCGAGGTCGGATCCCTCCTCCTCGAATCTATTTCCGGAACCCATACTTTCCAAGACTACTCCGCCGAGGAACTCCGCCACAATGAGTACGGCAAAGGCCGGACTCCCACCTGAGACGTCCAGGCTTGCGACCCTTTCCCTGGCGATCCTATGGATTGGCAGTACGACAGCAATTGGGGGGATGACGACTCGCAAAGAGTTGTTGTAAGTCATGCACTCCTCCCATTACACTGAAATTGGAATCTAATAAACTCCAGATTGTCCGCCACTGGCTCTCTCCAGCGTATACGGAGAAGGCTCGGAAAGAGACTGGCGGAGAACCAAGTACCAACTGGAGACAGGAGGAAACACAACAGCCATGGGGCTACTACTGGAATTGGGACAACTACAAGTTGGTTCCTGACTCGGTACCAAGTCCTCCCACCCTCCCTTTCCACCCTTCCCTCCCTCCCGCACCGAAGCCAACTCCTCCGAAGACTTCGGACTGTTCAATGGGTGACCTAGAGCAAGCCCAGAAAGGGCTCGAGCAATGGAAGAAGCAGAAGCAGCCCGTCTCGGCGGAGGTTCAAGCTGCCCCAGACCAGAAGAAGAAGGAATTGCGGGAGAAGAAGGAGAAGCGAGACGCAATCATGGCTGCTCAGATCGCGCAGGACGAGAAGGAGCAGGGCAAGCTGCCAGATCTACCAGATGATGACGATGACGCTTTATGTAAGTTTGACAAGGGTTCCTTTTCTTTGCTCGGTTCGACGTGCTTCTATCTTCCCCATAACTTTTTATTTCGGCCCTTTGAAAATCCGTTTCATCATCCATGGAACGGGAAGAGTTGGCTTCAAGGGATCAAGCAAGGTCTCAGATTTTCCAACCTCCAAGTTGTCTGAAGTGTGGAAGCACATCATGGTGCCTAGTGAACCCAGCAATGTCTAGAACATGTAACCAAGAAAATCTGAGTGCTTAGGGTGGCCATTCATCCCTTTATTGCAATAAATGCATGTTCCAGAAGTTCCAGAACCTGAAGTTCATTGTTGTCTTCAGACCACTCACTTATCCCCCTGTCATCAAAGTCTTCCTTGTTGGCATCTTCGCTGGCACTGCGAAGGTGTTTCTCGTGATGTCCACACACCCCACACGAACATCTTCCTTTCCCACCTTTCCTCTCAGGCGCAAAAAAAAACCCCCCAACAGAACAATATTTTCAGTCTTGAGCCAAGCTTACATGGACGAGTGTGAGCAGCAAATTCTTCACGAACACAAGCAAGCCGACATAAGTCACGCCAACATCATGGCGACAAAACCGCCGTCTCTCCCGTCTTCGCCATCACCTTCAACTTCCGCAAACACCTCCGCACCTCCATCCACAACTCCGCAATTTGAATCGCGAACCCCAATGATTGCTCTCCAGTCGTAAGTCTCCCTCAATATCCACTCAGGAATTCTCAGTTGGTCACCCCAATTGCTTCGACGCGCTTGGCGTCATGTTTGGCCCCCAATGTCAACAAAACCCCGCCGTAAACACAACACCGCTAACGCGTCCCCAGGTCTCTCCTCTCAGGCAAATTCTCCGACTTGATCATTGTCCACGGTACTCGGAAATGGCAAGCTCACAAGGTCGTTGTCTGCTCTCAATCCCCCGTGCTTGAATCCATGATCGATGAGCTGAAGGTGAGCCCCGTCTCCTCCGCACCTTCCGCTCACACGTACTGACAAGTATTAGGACTCCAACACACTTGACCTCTCAAACTACGACCACGAAGCCATAGTCCTCATGATGGAATACCTTTACACCTCCACATACTCCACAACCCTCACCGACATCGCGCCATCCTTCTCCCTCCCGCAGCACATCTCCGTCTTCAACCTCGCCTGCTCTCTTTCAATCACTGGCCTCAAATCCCAAGCTCTTCAAAAATACTGCTACACCCTCAAGAACCTCATCTCGAACCTCTCCGTCTACTTCGCCTCGGTTCGCACCATCTACGAGCTTCCCAACAATCCTGCACACCCCGAACTCCGTCTCGCCGTCATCGAAACAGCTGTCTTTGAGATGCAAAATCTGTTGATGGAGGGCAGTGAACAGAGAAAAGACTTCTTAGCATTGACGAGTGAGGTGCCGCAGTTCCAGGCGGATATCTATGCGTATTTCTTGTTCAATGGGCCAGCGGCGGAGGCGCAGGTTGTGACTGTTCCCCAGGCGCTCTGTGAGGAGTGTGGTGCTAGAGAGGAGGGCGATGGGTATGACGTTACGACTGAGTGTAAGGGATGCGGCGAGGAGAGGACTCTGGAGTTTCTTTAAAATTGCATATCCTGCTTGCATTGGTTTACGGAATGCTGGTGCTCTTTCGGTAGATCTTTCCTTGACTCTACTCTGCCTTTTGTTTGCTTAATTCGCTTTTTTTGATACGGCTGTTAGAGTACGATACCGAGCATAGCATGAGGCGTTCAATACTTAGATTCTGACCAGTCATTAATTTTGGGTGGCTCGCTAAGCTGAGCATGACTTCATTGTCACATCTGAATGAAACTCCACTTTCTGCTTCCGCGATGACTTGAGCACATCTCTGCGTAAATACAGCGAAATGTATTGTCCGGCCTCTGTTGTCCTCTTCTCCCAGCGTAAGGTTCTGGTGACTAAGGCTCGAAAAGGATGCTGGTTGTGCAACGTACTAAGATTGCCCAATCATTCTTGCTCCGTGTTCCGCAAACATTCGCTCGGGAGAATGTGATACGCACAACAATTTGGCCTGCCACTTGTCACACCCGTATTCGGGAGAGGGCATGAAGTCCCAACAACGGGGCACAAGAAGTGCTTTTTGTACTTCGAGGTATTTCCCATACCGTCCTTGCCCTGACAACACCTGAAGAGCGCCAAAGCCCAATCTACTTTTCACAAACACACAATTCCCCTGCGACCAGGCCCATACTAGGAAAACAATTTGTCATTTGATCCACTGGGCTCAGACAATGCCTAGAGCGCCATACACTTGCCAAAGAGCAAATTGCACCAACCGCCGATTCCGCTCTCATTTCTACTGCGGGAACCGTGAGTTGAGCCAAGTGGTTTCCCTTCCCCCAAAGCTAATGCCCTCTCCGTCCATCTAAAAACATACTCCAAACAACCATAATTGTTGAGCTTGAAGTTGGTCGATCGTGGTTGATGTCAAACTTCCACAGATGTATGTTAGCTCCAAACGCGAGCAGGACCATGCAAAGAGGGCATCGCGTCTGATGGATCTCGGAGATGTGCACGGCGTGAGCGGCTTTCTCTTTTCCCCAATCCTTCTGTCTCACCTGTTTGAGGCAGTTAGAAAGCACAGTATGGATACCATAGGGTTCAAAATTACTGATGGGAACCTTTCCAGATGAATGTTCCGTCGCTGGATGCACTATGAAAAGACATAGTTACGATAGTGGGAAGATTTATGATAAGTGTATCACGCGTGAGTCGTACTTTTGCATATTGATGAAGGCTTCATCTGAGCATGGCTTTGTCACGATGCATGACTATGTCTCCACCATACACCCATGGCTCATGAGCTTACGCAAGGACATTTTGGAATCTCATTTGCATGCCTTTGCTGCTGACAAGCCTCTCCCTCCTGAAACAGAATTCGTCGTAGAATTCGGTTTTCCAGCCACGTTGACGATAGACTTGAAGGAGGACAAGTATGCGACTCAGAAGGGGGGAGTTACAATAATGACGATTCCAATTCATTAAATGGAAATGAGGAGATTGCGAAGAGGAAGAAGATAAGGATACATTCTTACAATATTCTTTGGCTTTCGTTTCTTGCTTTCGTTGAATCAAATTCGGGGGCCTTGAAAGGGCCATTGTGTCAGAACTCCTCAGCTAAACATGAGGGCTTTTTCATCATCTCAAAGTCCGTTATTAGTTTTCCTAAAAGTAAGTAGATCTCTGCACGGAGGGAAAAAAAACCATCGCAGTCATAACATCTCATTGTAATTTTACGCCCTCCCTTATTTTGATATGGTACAGTACGGATGGTACACATTTTCTCAGAACTGCGGATACAGCTGCTGCGAGTAATCAAAGCCGCCCATCTGATCCAATCCCGTAGTCGGATATTCTGCGATGGTCAGTACAAGTCAAACTGATGAAACTTAAAGGAAGGGGACCAGGAAACCGGACTCACCCCAAAATATCGAGTCGAAAAGATCCATCGGTGACATATGCATCGTCTGATCTACGGCCTGCGCGTCTGACATACCGATCGGTACCATCTGTTGTGAATAATCCAACCTGCGATTCGTTAGCTGCCTGGAAATCTCTACCGAATGAAGACTTGACATACGGAGGCATCATCCCATTCTGCATAGAAGCCATCGCAATAGCCGCGTTCTGCTGCTCAAACTGCGACGGATCTTGATCCTGGATCTGTAATCCCTGCTTTCTCTCGTTCGCCGCATCTTGCTGCTTGAATTGCGACCCTTGGACTACCCAGCCGTGGTCATAAATATTCTGCAGCGCGACCAACGCCCTCGACAGCGGCCCACTCAACTCAATATCCCGATCTGTCTTGGGGACATCAGGCGAAGTCTGCTCTTTCGCTGCTGTGACTGAGAGGGCGGATATTAGGTTCCCTTGCAAATGCCGGACTTCGGGATCTGTTTTTGTTTCGCCGAGAATGCCGAGCAGGACGGCGGAGGAGAGACCGTGATATGTGAATGCCCAGGAGCGCGTCGGGATTACGCTTAATGAGTGCATCTTGAGGTACATGCGCACCGTCTCTGTCAAGTTCGCTTTGCACTTATCTGCGAGAATAGCCTTTTGCGTGGCGTCCATCCCGGGATTTTCTCCCCTGCGGAGAGCCGGACGACAAAATACCGATACCACGAACGAGGTATGGAGTCTGACGGCGAAGTGTTGCAGGCGATCTTGCAGTGTTTTGCAGTGGTCTGTAGAGCGGAGACGAGGTACTACTTGCTGCCGAATGTTTTCAACTTCAGCGGAGCTGGCCATGATTTGTTCGAAGGTTGGAGAGGAATTAGAGTCGTTCTTGACGGATTGGAGGATGTTGAAGCAGAGCGTGTACATGGCTTCCGTGTAGGAGAAGCCTTCTGTTAGTGCGGTTGGACTGAGGGGTGATTGGCAGCGGGTCATGATGGCGATGGGTGAACGGTCGAAGGAGAGGGAAAGAAGACTATCTTGCCAGAGGATGGTCCACCTTCAGAACGTTAGAGATGTTAGATAAATCCCAGGGAACTGCCTACCAGAGTTTCCGCCTTGGAAGATCGCTACCAGCAGGTATAGGAGCATGCTGTGCACCCTCATTAGGCGCGCGATGTAGTCCGAGTGCTTGTGCAAGCCGGCACGTGAGACCCATCAATGCCCATGACGCCTCAGCCTTCATGTCATTCGAAAGCACAAACCCCAGAATAATGAGTGCTTGGAGTGATTCCAGCGAAGGTCGAATCAAGTAATTCGAAAGCCGTAAACAATGGAACGAACAATGAACTAAGACATTAGCACTTGACGAAATGCTGGTCCATTGGAATACCTACCAAAATTTTGTGATATGGCAACACGTTTGTGATATGAGTGTTCCGAATAATTAGTGGCGACGGCAAGGACAGCGAAGAGCATCCCCAGCCATGCTGATGAGACACCTTTACCACCATTCGCGGGGTGTTTGGAAGATGCGCTTCGATCTTCGAGGTAGACGCAGAGCTTGGATTCAAAATCTTCGATATCAACTAGTAAACCCCAGAACGGCTGGACAATTTGTTTGTATATCTGAAAAGTCCTGTATACTATGAGTCACGATGACCACCATGCAGCAAATGGAGAGAAAGAACAATACTTACTTGAGTACATCTCTATCGGAAGGTAAAGCGGCGGCGATATCGAGACGGATTTTGTCCATGTGCTCTCGTGACATGAAAGGGTACGACGCCGACGATATTTGCAGCCCTAATATGGGCATAATATCCTTCCGTATAACATCCTGCTCACCGTCTGCTAGTGACTCCCCAGCTTGGGCTTCTTCACTAAGAAAGGCGGCGATACTGTTTTGGCCCAGATATCGGGATTCATTAGGATCATCCTCATCTGTGTGAGTTAGCCTCGATGGTACCGGGATGACTCGGGATTATAGCCTGATGCATGAAATAGTCTTTGAACGGCTCAAATACACAGGGAAGCAAGCAAGGAATGTAGATGTGTGATCAGAGGAGGCGTGAATCTAGACTGTTGACTCCAGCTCCTCCGGAAGGATACCGAGCCAAGACGCACTCCAATGAAACACCAGAGGCTCTCAACAACAGTATTGCCTAAATAGACGGACAGTGCTAGTGTAATCTGGGAGGTGGAAGTCTCATTTAGGACACCGAATGCACCTAGAGCATTCGTACCACTGGTTTGTTGGACAGCAGATAAGTTGGAGATGAAGACGGATGATGAAAGTCACCTGCTGAAGTGACAACATTCAACAGTCGACTATCTCTGGAGCGGCGATTTCAGAAGTCCGGAGCGTCCAAATTACAAACTTATTGAACTCCCAATACTCTATACAGATATCAAGTCATAGAGTTGGCGAAAAAGGTAGCTTACCAGTTGTCCTGGGCCACCTATCTTCCTCTTTCTTCAAAGATCCCTCGCTCCCCGGCGACCGAGCTCTTTTGACCCCCGCAACAGATCCCGGTGACCCCTTCGAAGCATTTTGCTTTGGGTTGTACGAGCAAAGGTTTGCGTGATCTCTCTTCACACAATTCTCGCATGGCTGCTTGTTGTCACACTTCACCTTGCGCTGGCGGCACGGCCAGCACGCCGTCCCATATCGGACCTTGCGGTGGGAGTGGATGATTCGGTTGGCTTCATCTGGGGTCAAATCGAGTGGTGGGTCCTGGACGGCCTCACTCATCGTGCAGGAGGAGGGAGAGTAACTCAGTCCGAGGCGTTCAAATGGAGGTGTCAATGAGGTTGAGCCTTCGGAGAAGTGTCGGTGGTGTCGGGGTTGATGAGGCTGGTTTTCCTCAATTACACGGACGAGCTCGAGAATGGGCATTATTTAGGAGCTAGAGGCGCTGCACGTGATGTATTTCGAGCGGGGCAGAGGCTGGAATGGGGCTGGATTGATAAGATGTCGGTATTTGTGTGGGCGTCCCATCAATCAATGGGTCTCGAGATCAGAGAATCATCGGGATTTCAATAAACATGCTTCACAAAAGACGAGAGCAAGGCAGAGGCAGATGCAGAGAGGTTAGGTAGGGTAGTAGGGTCTGACCTCCTGCGCCTTCGTATATAACCGTCCACCGTTGTCAGCCTAACTGCAGCCAGTCCCATCGCTCTCACTGGCCAAATGCCAATTGCCAATTGAGGGGTACGCGGTTTGGTGTCACGTTCCTGGCTCAGCTTAGATGTTTCCTGTCGAGGTTTATTTCGGGTTCAAGGATCCATGCTTCCGGACTTCCAGAATGCTCCGTGTTTCTGCTTCAAACTTTTCTGGAATGCTTTTTACCCCGCAAAACTGCTGGCGTTTTCCGGGGTAGATCTAATTATACTTTCTAGTCCGAAGTTAGGTCCGGATGAGCCCGGGATTTGGTTGTCTACTTTGAATCAAATCAACGGTATTTGCCTTAGTAGCCCGAGTGTTAATGCCCCTTTTCCAAAATATACTTTTGCCCTCGTCTCAGCGGCGAGTCATTCAAGTCAATTCTTGTTCCAGACCACGTGATGTTACTGGGATTGCATGCATTGCTGTTTCACCTATATCAGGAAACCCATCAGCTCTTCAACCCGTATCCGAAGCCATATTCAGGAGATTGCTGTATTATTGGTGACTTTCAAGTACGCAGGTTCATACAATACATCCTCGCTTAATTTGGCTGCTGCTGAAACGTCCAAGTTGCTGTTTGGCTCTTGAAGGATTATTTGCAATCCCGGCTATAACAAAACCCCGAAATATATCGATGACTAAATCAGCTTGAATAAGTTAGAGAAGCTCTGCACCGCAGTCGAGACAATTGTCTCTCACGAACTGTTCCAAGCTGTTTGCTTACGAGCACGTGACGTTCTCCTGTTCAGCTACATGGGAGTTGTTTTCCTCAACTTCCGGAAACAAGTCATTCGCGAGCTGTCTGAGAACGAGTAACACGAGAGTAAATCTCTAAATAGATGGGTATTGTTCTCCTTCCTGAGATTGGGTGAGGCATGCCCCAATCACCAACTTCTTACTACATTAGCAGCATCCAGTCAAGGAAAGCCGCTTTTCCAGTACTGTAGATCGTGAGCAACATGGACACTTGCCAAGATACCGAGTACTGTGGTCCAAAACTCGCTGAATGTCTCAATTTCATACCTAGATACTTAAGAACCGGCTCTTTTCCGATCCCATCCGTCAAAGCATCACCATATTCAACAACGCTAATCCGTTCTCCTCGTATCCTTCCTCTTTCGCATCACCGTCTCGCAATTATACCGTTCCTCAATCGCCGACCGCCAGTTTGCATATCGGAATGGCACCACCTTCCTCGTCGTCGCGAACGAATAAGGACAAAGACGAGGACAAGAAATCCAAGTGCAAATCCTCGTCTTCAAAGCCTTCCCTGATATCTTCTATGTTCTCATCACGCAAGCACGAATCTTCAGACGAAGAAGAAAAGAAGAAATTCTCATCCTCATCCTCCAAGTCCAAAAATCACAGCTCCAAGTCTTCCAAATGCAAGACATCAAAACCCTCCACCTCGCCATCTTCCAAGCTCCGCGACGAGCCTAAGAAGTCCAGCAGCAAAACATCAAGATCTTCTTCTGTCCTGCCATCAGCCAACTTCCGCGACGAATTAAAGTTTCTCGAATCGAAGTTTTTCAGAGACGAATCCGTTACGCCAGCCGATCTACCAGAAACTCTTGGCGAAGTCAAGAGCAGACACGGCACAATGCCATCCTCGGTCGACCTTTTTCAGTCGGTAAGCAGACACAGCAAGCCGTCAAAGCAGTACACGCCCACGAAGACCTCGAAACTCGTCACTGAAACTAAATCCGAGAGCGAATCAGAAGAAGAAGAATCCATCAAAATCGTATCCAAAGCCCCCTCCCATATCAAAAGGGTCCTTACTTCCCCCACCGACCTCAAAACGGCCACCCGCCAACTCAAACTCTCCACCCTTCCACCCTCCGAGCGAGCCGCCTCAGAAATATGGGCCCAGTCCATGATTGAAAAAGTCGGCAACTGTCCTCAAAACAGAATCTGGCAACGCCTCGACCTCCCCACGAGCAAAGGCTACCAATGTGCCGGCGGCGCGCACTTCATCAGCGACGAGCTGATCGCAGAAGGGAAATGCGGCATCATGCGAACGCAATCAAAAGATCCGTTGAAGTTGTTGGGGCCGTTCTATCCTGACCCGAATAATCCGAGGAAGTTCGACTTTTATGATTTGGAGAAGAAGCCGAGTTATGTTGTGCCGGATGGCTGGTTGACGGATCCGAATGATCCTGAGGACAAGGACTTTTGGGTGAGAGAGGATGGGAGTGTGTTTAGGACTAAGAGCACGCTTGATCCGAGTACACTTTGGTATGCGATTAAATATCACGAAGAGCCTTAGGTGTTGTTGAGGACATGTCCAGAGGGAGAGCATGGCTGTTCTGGGTGGGGTATTGACGAAGAGCATTTGGCTGCGAAATGTGCGTAGCTTTCTATTATCGGTTCAAGTATCAAGCACCAAGTCGACCGTCAATGTGCTCCTATATTTGAAGGGACAATTAATGTTGGACAGTGTCCTAACGATCATGGCATGCGCTGTGTTTATCATCTCCTAAGCATTGAAGCCGAGCAGAAATGGGGCGGGTAGTGACTTGGGACCAAAAGCTACATCATCTCATCCATGTTCTGCTGCGAAATTAGCTGCCGGGAGTCGTGTCAAAATACCGTGGACTTAGACTTCATATATAGCACAAGATCTGGCATTTTCACTAGACAGTTTCTTTGAAAGCCCTATCATTACCTAAACTCACCATGCTAGCCCACATCCCTCTTCCTGTTATCCTCTCAGACATCCACAAAAGCTAGCTAAAGATACGGGGATAGTCCAACGACAGCAACCAGACTTGTCCCGACGAAGCGAACATCCAAATTCTATACTCTCACACTTTTTCAAGGGACTTGCTCGATTCCTCTGCTCGCTTACCTTTCATTCCATACTCAGTCTCGAGTTCAGTCCTCAACTTAATTTCCTTCTCAATGAAGACCAGCAAGAAGGAAAACGCAGATATCGCAATCGCCACCTGCCACACCACTTTCAGGCTTCCCACGTACACACCGATGATTTCCTCGCGAACAGCCGGCTCAAACGAGTTGATGAAGTCTCGCGTGCCGTGAGCATATGCTTGACCATTCGAAAATAGGGCCCGAACAGCCGGGTCGCTGATCGCTTTTGCAGATTTGTTGAATTGATTGTTGAAGATGACTGCTGGGATAGTCACGCCCCAAACCGCACCAAAGCTTCGGGTGAATGCGAAAGTTGCTGTAGATGACGCTGCAAGCTCTTCTGGCAGGCCCGCTTGAATCGCGGGAAGCGCACTGCTCACCAGGAGCCCTTGGCCGGCTGCGATGATTGATTGATAGATAACCCACTCTGCAGTGCTAGACTTCGAATCCAGGAGTGTGTTCAGTCCAAAACCAAGTGTCATGAGGGCGAATCCCACGTGGTGAATGGGCCTGTATCTGCCGAATTTCGAGACCAGAACGCCACCGAAAGCAGCGAATGGGAGGACGACGAGAAATGTGGCCAAAATCTGGACGCCTGATCGGTAGGGTGAAGAAAGTAGGACAGCTTGAAAATAGACGGGAAAGAAATAGATGACCCAAATTGCCGTAATGGTTTGGAGGAAGACCAGAATATATGCTGTGACGGTGGTGCGATTCGAGAACAAACTAGGAGGCACAGTCGGCTCGAGGCAGAACTTGGATGATTCATAGAACTGAAAGGCTATTAGGCCGGCAAGCCCAACTGTAAGAGGAACGATGATGCGCCATGATGACCATGGTGCTTTTGTTCCGGCGTCGGTGAGAGCGATGAGGATGGCAATCAGCGCGGGGATCAGAACTGCATTTCCTGGCCAGTCGATGCGTTTCATTTTCTGTAGGAATGTAGACTCTTTTGTGTATTGGACTTGAAGAAAGGCGAATAGTAGGAGCAGTGAGCCACCTCCGATTGGTAAATTCATGTAAAAGATCCATCTCCCTGTAAAGAGTGGGAAGTTAGCAATTCTCATTTGCACAAACTTTGGGGGAAATTAGAAGGAGAAAGAGTCCAAATGTATGTCGCTTCATGACTTACAAGTAGTATTTTCAACTATAATCCCGCCCAGAAACGGTCCAACAGATGCCCCAACTGTGAATGTGGAGAGAACGATGCCGAGAAACTTGCCTCGCTCGCGCAAGGGGACGAGATCGCAGATGATCAGCTCAATGAGGACGTTAACCCCGCCACCACCAATGCCTTGTATGGTTCGACCTGCAATCAGCATGGCACTACTTGAAGCACCTCCGCAGATGCCACTACCGAAGACAAACACTGCCACGCTTGATATCATAAGCCATCGTCTGCCGAAAATATCGGCGACTTGTCCGAAGAGAGGTTGAAAGATCATGCTGTAACATAGCCCGTTAGTTTGAGCCTCGAAGGCGAGCAAAGACTTCTTCTTACCTTGTCAGGAAATACGAATTGACCAGCCAAGCATAGTCTTCGCCTATGGTCAAGCGTTCAGAGATTGTTGGCAACGCCGTGGATATCACCGTCGCTTCTATTGCTGAGAGCAATCCAGTGATAGAGAGCGACGCGAAGACCCTACATAGAAGTATGAGTTAAAATCTGACTCCAAAGATCTTGGAGACGCGTGCTCCACCAATGGCATTGAGCGAGAGGCAAGATTTGTCCCTTCAATACTTACATCCAAAATCTCCAATTTCGAGCAATTGGCACTGAACCGACGGGTTCTGGACCTTCAGTGCCACTTAACCCTGAGAGGCTTCCAGCAATAGCATCGGCATCGTCTTTGATATCTGTTGGAGCCATAGCGGACATAACTTCGACAAGAATGGAAGAAATTTCACAGGCCGCTGAAAAGTTGCAAGGAAATCCGATCTATTGCAATAGAGAGTGCACAATGGAATACCTGCTCTATGTAAAGGAAAGAAAATGGAAAATTATGAGCCTAAGTAGATGCTCGAGCCATAAACACCGCATTCAGCCAGTGGCCCTTGCTGCTGAACGCCGAGGAAGCAAAACATGGCCTAGATGAGGCTGATATGGTCACGTGAGGTAAGAACACTTGCTCTGCTGCTATTGTCGCGTAAAAATCGCACGAGTCTACTTGCAGTATTTAGCAGTTTTTAGTTGGTTGCTTCTGCCTGCCAGGGATGGGAGAGCTTCATGCTCTGTGCTGGAGCATCGACGTTGTCAATGAAGGTGCAGCGAAATAAGGAGAACCGTGAAGACCGACATGCTGACAAGCGAACGCCGAGTCATAGCGAGAGATATAAAATCAGCTGATTTCAGGCTAAATGCGCACCCTGCCATCTCTCAATATGACAAAGTTCAATAGAGCAACTCTGAGTTTCATTTCTCCCACAAGCGAACAGCGAGTCACGTTTTGCTGCGCCGTTGAAACGTCGACTCAACCCTCGAGGCGCGTCGTCGTCAAGCAGCCGCCTGGTAAGGGATTTGCTTACATAGCGTTCCTCATTCCTTTGCTTCTCTTAGCAAATCAACTATCAAGCAAATTATAGCTCATGAATTCCAGTCTGTTGATGAATGGTTTCGTGAAAACAAAGTGCAGCTGCCAGGCGAGGAATTTCTTACAGCCATCTCGTCTTCACGAGCTTGCCCCGACATTGGACAGTTCAGGCCCTTCATGCGACTATTGGTAACTTCTATCGACGTATCATAATTCAACTAACATGGCCGATGAAGTTCGGCTTCGCGCGGCGTGTGATCGATGCCACTCGCAGAAGATCAAATGTCCAAGGAATGAAGGCTCGGAAACATGTGACCGCTGCATGAAAGCCCGAACACCGTGTATCTTCAGTCCCTTCCGGCAGAAGAAACCCCCTGAAGAAGACGCCGATGAGGAGGTGCATACAGTTGTCATGACCCCACATCCTCTAGGCCGTACGCCGGATGTGCAGTTCGATGTGGTTGGGCTTGGGGGCCAGAAGAGAAAGCGTTTGGATCAGGATAACAGTTCATCGAGTAAGTGTCTACCATTGACTGATCTCTGAGACGTCCGAACTGAAAGTTGCAGGTACTGCACCTCCCATTGATGCAGAAGACACCCCGGTTCAGATTGTCAACCTTGATAATGACCCTCTCGGTCTTGACTGGATGCCGAACTCGTTTCCTGACTCGGAAGGCTTTACAGCCGACAATCCTTTCAACAACTTCAACTTCGGCAATGCAATTCAGTACCCTCCCCTTGATTTCAACATCCTGGATCCTGAAAATACGGACGTCGTTGCAGATACGAACGAAGTGCAATACCGAAGAAATGTCAACCCCGATCGTGCTCTCCAAGGCACCAGTAATCTTCTACTTGGACCGAACTTTGGTCAGCCAAAGCCCAATGCCAACCCACGCGGCAACTTGCAGTATACCTGGCCGTATGGGGTAAGGGAACCAGAACCTGACTCAGCCAAAACCTTCGTGCGGAAACTCTCACAATTGAACGTCGATCTCTCGGATCATAAGGCCACGCTGCCACCACTCTCAGTACATGACGACTTGCCACCCGAACTTGACGTCGCTTGTCCCCAGAGTACCGAATACGTCCTCGAAGATACGTTCAGACTCACGCAAAGCTTGATTGAGATCTACCCCAGCTTCCTGCACCTATTCATTAACCCGACGCCGTCATCCAAATCAACAACACCGGATTCTGATTTTCTTAGTACCGGCATGTTTGAAAATGATGGAGAAGGCTCTTCCTCAAGCACAGCAACATCCAACATATCATCATGTGCCAAACAACCTTTGGACCATGCTTCCATTTTGCTTCTGATATCTTGCCATCTGCGAGTAATAGATATCTACGACACGCTATTCAAGCATATGGATGCCTGCATCAGCCAGAGAGGGATGGCCAAGAATGCCAGACAGGCTGCCTTATCAGCACCGACACTTTCAATCGGGAATTACATACCTCCCCCATCTTCAGCAGTGCCGATGCAGATGCTCCTCCTCGTTCAGTTTGCCTCTCAGCTCTACAACTATGCAATTGACTTGGCGTCCGAGATCCCGTGTCCGCAGGACGTTTTAAATTCTGGAGGGCAGACTGATTCAGCATTGGTATTGACCAAGGCTGCTGCTGAGAATATCAAGGATCGCGCGGGCGATATGTCACAAAGGCTCAGCGATCTCCGGACGGAAATGTTAAGCTCGGGACTCCTTGCTTGAATGGTTTGACACCTAGAGATGGCTTTGTTCAAGTCACCATGCTTAGTTACTGAGCTGAGTGATAGGAGATTTGATGTTGATACCAGAGCGTGTCTGATGAAAATACACAGAGAATGGGCATCTCCCTGAGGAATCATTCGCATGCAGAAATTATGTAAGCACCCTTCATACGTATTTGTTCAATTCTGATCTATGGCTCCTCAGCAAGCAACACAGAGCAAGATTGACTGCCCAGTCAATGCGAACTGAGTAGTAGCCCCGGACTCGAAAAGGCGGAGTAGTAAATCTGTCATTTGTGTGAATACACCGATGTCCTACGTATTGGTCTTAAACGTCACTGCTTTTCTGTCCAGCTCATGTGTTTTAGATGGGGAAGGATGGTGAGTTACCTTCCATGGAGAGTCCTCAACATCATCCTCGAGTTCGTGCTAATTCGCAATTCTTCCTTAGCAGTCTAGTCTGCGTTAAAAACTGTATGCATAGATGGGAGTATAAAGCAAACAAGACACGGCATATATGTTCAAAAAAAGACCATGCCTCCAAATCAAAATTCTCTCCACAGTAGGCAGGTAAAGAATATCCGGTATTTCAGACCACCAGACCACCTGGCTTCCTCCTCTCCCTCCAACCATCGCGCCACGGTGCACTCGCTAACCTCGCCAAACACTTCCAAATACCAAACTAACCCTGAACGACATACTGCTTCTCCTTCTTGAATTGCGAGACAGTGGAGTTTGTCAAGTTGAGCGTATCCATAATGATTTGCGGCGGGGTAAGTCCAACCCATTGGCCAACAGAAATATCAGAGAAATGATCTGCCTGGAGGACTTCGATGAAGACAACGTCGTCTTTGCCAATGTTCTCAACGTAGTGGGTCATATCTTTTGGAATGTATCCACAGTCGCCTGCATGGTAGTTGAATGTGCGTGCATTGCCTTCGGCGGCCTGGGTGGGAAGTTAGCTATCGTTCGTTGTTGCAACTGTATGGGAAGAAACGTACGTAGATTCCGATTCTTGCGTCTCCTGAGATGAAGAAACTGGATCGTGTCAGTTCAGATTTCCAATATCTAGATGGTGCTACAGTAATTGCTAGAAGATCTCGGGTGGCCGGAGGAACAGAACTTGGAAACTTACTTCCACTCATCGGATGTTCTGATTCACAGGTCAGCATAAGTCAAGCAAATCATTCAAAGCTAGGCCAGTACTTACGTATGCCAGTGAATCTCTCTAATTGCTCCAGGTTTGACCGTAACAACAGCAGCCGAGAACATACTCGCAATGGGGAAGCTCTTAGGATCGATAATCTTCACACTCCCACCTGTTGTCGTAACGGTTGGGTCCGCTTTCGAGAGATGGAAACTGTACGATTGCTCGACGGGCAGGACGCCAGCGGAACCCACTATATTTTGTTGTGCGATGTCCTTTGGAGCCGGAGTTCCGGGAAAGATGAATAGCTCGCCACTTGGGATGTTGTCCCAAGCTGATAGGGGAAGACCTCCGAAGTTTTTGGACAGGACGGATTTCTAAGAATGTTAGAGATCAGGAGTTTTAGGACTGGGTTCGGCAAGGGATGCTCACGGGATTGCGGGCAAACACCTCGGTAGCGAGGAAAGTGCTGTCTTCAGAAAAACTTCCATCGTCGAAGACAAGCAAGAATTCCACACCGCCGTCCAAAGCTTGCAAAGAGTGAGGGACGCCACTTTTTAACTTCTTAGTAAGATTCAGTTGTTGGTAAAAATGACAGACTTACGCCGGAAAGAACCAGACATCACCAGCACTCAAATCATCCACAAAGGTCTGTCCATCCTCGGTCACAGCCTGAATTCTCACACTCCCATTCAGAACATACGACCACTCGGCAGCAGTGTGCCAATGCAACTCACGATAACCACCCGCTTCCAACCGCATGTCGACACCCGCCATCTCAGTAGCGACAGGGATATTATCGACGTTCTGCTGCCTCGACCAACCCGCCCGACCAAGTCCCATCTTGGTATGACTGAGTCCAAGCGGCCATTCGGCATTAGGCACGCTCCCGTGATCAGTCCCTGGAGGAGCGAGTTTGTCAGGGTTGAGGACATCGTATTCCGTTGTTCTTGGACCTGGGTCAAGTCCGCCTTTGTTGCCTCGGATTGGTTGTGGGTTCTCGACACCATTGAAGTCGAGGAAGGCTCCGATGGTGGCATCCTGAGTCTGGGCTGGAAGTAACGAGAATTGGATGTTGTCGGTGTCCTGGAATTGGACGCCGTTGGCGGGATTGTAGCCCAGAAGAGATGTTGCAGAGGGTGCAGCTGAGGTCCCAGTTGGAGCACCTGATACTGTTTGCTGGAAAGCGGCGAGGGCTAGAAGAAGGCTAGCGCCTCTGGCTCCGAAGCGAGATGGCATGGTGAATTGATGGCGTTTGTTATTCTCTGTGCGTGAGGCTAGCGAGTGCAAGAGGAGAGATGGAGGGCAGAAGCTCCAGAGAGAAGAAGGACTGGTGGGTGAAAAGAGAAGCGTTTTCTAGGAGGACTCTCGAGCCTTTATAAAAACAAGAATGATGACTTCATCTTCCCCTCTCCTGAGATTGATATGCACTTTGGATATCTTAAGTCGCTGTCATTAAAGATCGTCGATTTTACCTAGGAGAGGTAATGTTCACCAGCACTCATGCCACCGCTCAGCTAGAATCGATTACCTACGCCCAGGCAGAAAGGAGCATCTCGGCATCTTGGACCTTGAATAAGCTTTGCAAGAAAGCTGTTGTCATGTTAGGGTATGCTTGTTCCAATGGCATCATCTGACGAGTTAGGCCCTTGCATAGTACTCCGTCATTTCTTTCTCCATCAAGGTTTTGTTCGGACTGGGAGTTGGAGGTAGTTGGCACAAGATTCTCGTGATTCGCATAGACTTGACTCGTTTCCAGAGCATCCATCCTATCAAATGGCATCTGAGGCTGCGCCCAATCACTCAATTGTGCACGGTTGGAGTATAATGAAAAGGGGAGTCGATATACAGGGACAACGTTCTGGCATGTTGACACCGGCAGGAACTGGCGAGTGGATCACCAGTATGGTGTCTTTGGATCAAATTGAATTCCAAGATCATAATACAGAACAATAATACTTTACCAAAGAAACACTCCGAGCAACTCCGAGAAAGATCCTGTCCCAAGTCCCCAATCCCAACTTCTTTGTCGAGCAGAAAGGGGGACTTGGACCGCAGATCAGCTAAGCGATGCGAGGCGGGCAGGCGGGGTTGTGTTGTGATGTTTCATGAAGCGGATCTCCCGCAGCCAAATGCTTATTTTAAGAAGCTTTACGGAGCAAAAGACACCCCATAGAAAGCAAGATCCTACAGTAGGGTGCAAAAAGTGTTGACACCCCCCCTTGTAAGCGGCCGCGTGCTCCGGGCTTCAAGAGGTGCGCAGATCATATCCTGGCTGCCTAGCAATCACGTACGTCTCAGGACGCTAGATGAATTTACAAGGGGGGGTGTCAACACTTTTTGCACCCTACTGTAGCAATGTTTCTGTCAGACACCGGATGATAGATGCCGGATATACGTTATCTATTTCCTTGCGGTCTGTTCGCGGTGCTTCCGCTCATGCATTCATCGCCATCCTTTGATGACGATGCTCTCATAGTATTGCACGGCATACTCCCGAGCGTCCGTAGCTTCGGCTGAGGGGGGTGAGCTATATCGGGCCTGTTTCGTTTCACTAAATGGTACACCAATTGAAAGATGTGGATCATTAGACTGCCGCTCATTGCCCCCTTCAGATGAGGATTTCCTAGTTCTTCGGCTGCATCATAGATCTTAATGACATCATCCGTCCAAGATGATGTTGACACTGGGAAACATTTGCTGTTTCTAGATAACAATACATGTCAGTTGCGTTGTAGTAACGCATCGTCTTGGCTGGAGTCAAGCTGCTACCGCCTTTGCATGGAGTATTCTTTTGTGGCATCCATTAAGCTAAATTCTAAAACTGCACATCATCCTTAATCAAGAAATTTAGACCTCTGGTCATTCCAAGAACATGATTAAAGTACAAGGATGGGGTGTTTACTGCACATCAAAGCTTGTCATGGCCCACTTATACCCCTCCGCAGCCTTGGATGGTGGCCAACCATTGCCAAAACCCTGCTGCTTGTTTCATGATTCCCGACGGGATTCGTTCTCCTTCCTGGCCACTTCGGCAAAGTTTCTGAATGACACGGATCTGCTCTTCAAAAAGCACAACCCCTTGGAGCACAGGTCTCGTGAGCGCCAATCCAAAGTGCAACAAGGAAGAGCTCTGAAGCGAGTCTACCCTTGATGCACATGTCTCTGAAGTGTACCCTTTCGGAATCCTGCTTGGTGATACACCCAATCCCACGTATTCAAATCATAGGGTCTGATTACCTGTGGCATCACCATGTCCATTGAGGCTGCGTGCCTGTCCCGGCAAAACACAGGCAGAACCCAAAAGATGAGTTGACAGCTAGGTACCTCGCTTGCATGACGAGATATCGCATCAGTCTTCAGCAGTCCGGTAAAAAAGCCGGGCCGCTAGCTAATACTCCTGGCGATCACCGAAAACAGCAGAGCTCCAATTCCATCCCCGTCCATTGGTCAAACACATCCCCATATCCACATTTTCAACGGCGATAAGAATGGAGTAGCTAGGGGTACGGAAGCTTAGCGTTACTGGCTCCACTGCATAAAGCTTGTATTAGGTTCGGCATATGGAAAGCTCGGATCGAAGTTCCACAATTCCGGAGGGGTATCGGTGAGGCCGTTTGTAGATGAAAAGTGGTTATCCCACGTTTCCTAGATACACATGGGTTGTTAGTAAGTCTTCGAAGCTGTGTAGCTATTTTTGGCCGGATGGACCGGAAAATGTGATGTCACGTACCCAGTCAAGTGCATCTATCGCCATTGCTTGATTGCTGTCGTATGTCTGTAAATTGCTTTCAGCTGAAGATTGACCGTATCCTGTCGTCCAAGATGGCGAGACATCTCCGAAAGTTGATGGATCTTCGCTGTTTGATGGATCGTCGTGCCCGGGATCTACAGGGCTTGGGTTAGTGTTGTCACTTTCTCAGCCACCATAGCGAGAACTCACTCAATTGCATCATACCCAGATGTGCACCAACAGCTGGGGGGACTGTACTGCCCTGCACCGCACTTACACTCCTTCCTGTTACCGGCTGCTTCGCCCTTACTTTCTCCAACATAGCTTTCAATGCCTTCGCAGCCTTCAACGCCTCTTTCGAAATGGCACTCCTCTCCTCCCAAATCTTATACGATCCTTGCAAAGCATCTACCATTTCCTCTTGCGTCCATTTGATCTGTATACCAGTGTTTGCAAGACCTTGATTGGGCAGATTGTCACCAATGCTGTTTCCAATGTAGAGGCATATTAGCATTGCTGCAAGGAGGAAGTCGTGTGACAGAAGTGAGGATGCTTTCCATCTGTGGCCATGAAGTGGGTGTCCGACATCTGTTTCGCGGTCCATGAGAATCTGGGATTGCAAGATTCGCATGGAGGCTTCGACGCATGTTTTCATGGAGTATGGATATGGATATGATGCTGTTGTTTTCGAAGTCACGAAGAACTTACGATGGAGGACACAGCGCGCTTTCTGGAACGTGAGATCCACAGAGAATTTCCGGAATCTGGTTGTTGGTGACCCAATGAACAGATCGTCAACAGATGTGATCCTGATAGGATCTTCTGCCTGCAGGTAAGTTTCGTGAAGTTTCTTATCGAGCACCATGACTTCTGAGTAGGAGATTGGGAATGTGGAGTTGGCTTGATCAACAATCTGGCCGAAGACCGCAGTGATCCTATGCTTGGAGTTTGAATATCCGATTGACGTAAATTCGCTGTATGGCCTTTCTGGAGGGAGAACCTTGGTGTTCTCGTCGAAGTCGGTATCAAGTATGTTCCTTGGCGATCTGGTGTCGTACGATCCTTCCCGAATCATTCTGGGAAGTCCCACTTGGAGAGACGAGATGAGATCCATGTGCACAATGGAGACCCAAATCCGACGCTGCATCTCGCTCTTGAATACAGAGATCTTGGAGTAATGCGACCCATCTCGATGATACCCCAACCTCATCGCTGCTCGAACCATGAGGCCAAAGATCATCCAGGATCCGAATTGGGCATCCGCGGTGCGAAAGTGTTCGGACACATAATACAGAAAGAGTGTTTCTACTGTCCATGGACCAGGCTCGGTATAATTGTCAAGTACCAAGCACTGTACAGTCTTCTCCCTGAAGACTCTTATGGTGTCTGCTGGATCTCGGAGAGCAGTCTCTGTTGAGTTGAAGGGGGTGCCTTGGCCCGACATGACTTGAAACCCAGTTGCTAGGCACATGATAGAGAAAAGTAATCCGATCCACTACAGGGTACAAGTTAGTGACCGTGTGGCACATCTGTAGATCTAGGGACGGCCTCATCACCATAATTGGAGTCTCGTCAGGCTTGGCCCAAAATGTTTCGTACTGGATCCATGTTAGCCCTTTATCAGCCAACGAAAAAGGGAGGAAATACTTCTTTTCTGAAGGTCGGAACGTGGATCAACGCTATAACGATCAAATTGCGTTAGATTCTTTGCTTTGGACAGAGCTCGAACGCATGAACATACTGGACCCCATATCAGGAGTTTCAAAGAAGCTATTCGTAATCGCATCAGCGACCGACCGTGGAGGTATCGCTGCCAGGATCTCGGCTCTCGTAGCCGGTCGAACAGAGCCGACCAGTAAGTCAGGCCTGATTGGTACATCAAGTGAGATCTTCTCTTTTGAAGGAGCACCAGAAGCTCCCAGTTGGTCTTTCAGGCACGCGATCTGACTTGTTTAGCTGTTGCATGCATACGGGCCAGGGCTGACACAAGACTGACATTATCGAGAATCGCTGCCCAATGATCACTTCCCACATAATTTGCCTGATCATCTTCCATGCTGATTCGTCCAAACGACTCGGCCGTATCGGAGAAGCTCGTCCCAGAAAGAGTAACCTGCTCGCCATCTTCGGACTCTTCAGAAGTAGGAACGCCATGGTCTGGAGAGGTCTCGGGTGTCACCAGGTCATTTCTTGGGGTAGCGGTTACGGCTCTGTTCTTGCTGGTCTTATTCATCAATGTGATGACCATCTCCTCAAGATGCCGGATTTGATTCTGAACATCTCGAGACGCGGTTCCCCCACTATTGGCTTTGGAGACTTGTGATGGCTTCTCTCGAGCTGAAGCATGCACGTACGCGCATGTTGTGGCTTGGTTTCTCTTCACGCAGTTCTCACAAGGTAAGTTTCTGTCGCACTTAAGCCTAGGGGTTGATCAGTAAGAATGCTGTAAAGCAAGTCTAGAACCTTGTCTGTACTAATAATCAACAGTCTGGCTGCTCCCAAAAACATGTCTGGAAGCAGTCGGGTTGATCGCAATGCAACTTATGAGACATGTTGAATTCGTCAAGCCACCACTAGTACAAGGTCCACTTGTTCTACATATGGGCTAGATGGGAAACTCACTTCCGATGTCTGCAAAATGTGCAGGATAATTGTGGCTTGAATCTCTGTCTACTCGTTTTCGAGCCTTTGAAATGTTCCTGTTCATTCTGATTGGTGACAGACGGAGATTCTATCGTGTCCGGCATGGTTTTGAATGTCTCAAGTACAGAACTTGCAGGAGAGCGACAATTTGCGGACGAGGATGGAGGTATGTCCGCTGGGAAATGTAATTAGAGTGCGGTTCTGGGGACGGAGGATGTCAAAAGGAAGGATGATGATGGGAGGTGAGGAGCGGACATAAGACCACCCTCCGCTGGCCTTGGCCATGTCAGCCAATCAGATCCCGCCAACAAGTGAGCTCGGCAGGGGTTCGGCTTACTCACAGAGTGACCCTCCGCTGAACATCCGTGATATACAGTCATCAATACTTCAATTGAATCTGAGCAGCTACATTTCTTGGTGACCAGTTACAGCCAATGATATACGCGCTAGATGACTGATCGTGCATGTCTATCTTAGGACCCGTCTGAGAAATGACTTTTATCCGCCGAGCACATATTTTCTGACCACAGAGATCAATTTCACTTAACAAAGAGAGATAGAGATCTGACCAAGATTTGAGAAAACAACTTGCTACTTCTAGCCAACTGACAGAAGCTGAGGAATCAACCACTGCATATCCGTTCAATAAGACTTTCAGTCTGAACCTCCAACGGTCCGAAACGGTCTGCTTCAGGTGACCGATCCTGACGGCGAATCATCCATGCCCCCCTCTCTCGCAAAAGTGAGAGAAAAAATTTCGTTGGAGGACTGTCTGATCGAACAATTGTACCTAGAGCGCTGGTTGAATCTTCTGCAAGTTAATCGACAGTGCCATATGCCACTTTAGCTACGCCAAATGCCCCTTCCGAGTTCCCATACCCGGTTTCCGGATCAAATTCCCCCAAAGTCATCCCCGACAACTGATTACTCCAGGCCCGACCCAATCCGTCTAAAAAAAAAATCGTGAAACGTAAGACCATCGCCAAAACACCCGTCCGGGGTATAGCAAGTAACCTTACAAGATAACCGTGAAAGGCGTTAATCGTAAAAAAAACCATTGAGTAAATGGGAAGCGAAAATCGTGGCAAATCCGGAAGTGATGTATCGACTCTAATAGATTGAGCTGGAGATTTTTGAGAGCCTGATGGTGGTACAAGTAACCGTCTAATGTGTAAAGAGGTATGATACAGGGTGACGGTAGGGAGCAGAGCCGTAGCCAGCCGCCGATGTTTGTGTGAGGAGGTTCTGTCCTTTTGTAGCAACGGTTCTGGGATCAGTGGCTCGGACTGACCAAGTGCTCTGTCTACCACATACAGATATGGCTAGCTGTGGATCAGCGAGGATTCGTGATGGGATCGTGGTCCCATCCATTGTTCTGCAAAAATGACTCCACCCCTTCTGCGAGGTCATATTTATCTGCTGATGCACCTGGAGCACTCCATTCGCTTGGGGTTGTGAATGGATTCGGTTCCGCCCAGGGGAACATGTCGACCGGATTCCCCTGACCGGTAATATCAGTGGCCTGGCGGTAAGTAAACTGCATGGTACTGGAAGTGCCGCTATCAGGCGTTGCAAATTTTGGACTCGCGGAAATCTCGACGGAGGATCTCTTTCGACTGTCATCTGCGGTGCCCTTCAGCCCAGTCATCAGTGGCACTGTTCCAGTCCAATGAGGCTGTGGATCGTTTGGACTATCTGCTGCACTGGAGCTGTCGCTACGAATTGGAATGATTCCCATGTGAGAAGTGCAGTCCATGACGGAACTACCTAGTCGAATCGTAAATTGAGATCCACTCGCACCAACACTGGACGAGGGTACAGCTGTACTAGCATAATGGTTGAGATTGTCGACTGTCATGGGTACTCCATTACGGTCTGCTAGGAGTCCATTGATTGGTATGTTGGGTATATGGTTTGCATCACCAGCATGTTTGGAGGGTTTCAGTCCAATTGCTTCTATGTCCAGCTCAAGTTGTGTAGAGAAGTGCTTTGTTATGGAATGCTTGAGCCCAATTGCCGACATTGCGGCCTGAAGGAATTCAATGTTCACAACGTTTTGAGGGTTTGGCCTGGTGGACGACTTCTGATCTTTCAGAAATACGCCTGCTGCGACGTAGAGGCAAAAGCCCACCCAGGAATTCATCTGCTCTGATATTAGTAATCTTTTGTGCATCGGGTGCATGGCGACTCTTACCTGGGATGCGTCCACATGGCATATCAGGCGCATTATATTTGTAATCTCTTCAGCTGCCATGAGACATCGAGCTTCACTTTGGCGTACTATATTGCCGGCGACATTGTGCTTGTTCGCAGTCACTATGGCAGCTTGATGCAAGCATATTGACGAAGCATGTATGTTCATATGCAGAAATACAACATTCATGTTCCGAAGCCCAGTAGGCAGTCTCAAGTTATCTGGCAAGAACATAAAGGTATTCGACAGGACGTTGTCCATTTTTCGATGTCGTTTCCAGAATTCACCATTTGCAGGATCTTCGGGATTCTCATTCGGGCCAGTGCGATGTAGATGCTCAAAATTGTGGCCGTACAACGTAGCAGACAAGATGACACCACCCAGAGGCGAAATATTGCTGGCGCCCTCGGGAGTGAGTGCCTCTGCGAGGGATGGAGTTTGTTCCGCGACGCCCAATTCAAAAGCTTCCTCGGATGCAGGGAGATTCGTCCTGATCTAAGCAATTGTAAGCATCTTCACAATCAGAAGGTACGTTTTACAAACCTCGGATTCACTGATCAACATTGGCCAGCCAGTGCCAGAACTTGCCCACCTGTCACCGTAAAATGCTGCCCAAAAAGTACGGCGTCGTTCCTCAAGTTCAATCCAATCCCTGGGAGGGGGCAAAATCTGCTTGACTTCCGACCCTTCGGCATCGAGTCGATACAAGCCGAGCATTTGTGCCAGGCGTACTGCTCGTCCCGTACTCATCCATGACCGGGAGAAGTAGGTCTTCTTCGCCTCGAAAAAAGCAATCAAGGCCCAAGTCTGCGCATGGTATATTGTCACAAATGCTTCGCCGTGTCCCTAAAAATTTAGCAGCTGTCGCAAAATGTCTGGTGCAACGCATACTCACTTTCATCTCGGCAGCTTGAATATAGTGTCTTGCACGTTGATACATGAGGTCCTCCAGACACATATACTTGTCGGACAGAGAGCAGGCCATCGCCCACATAGCATAACGGAGACATACAGGTGGCCTAGCTTGTGGTGCTCTGTCTAAGGATGCGTAATATCGATACTTGTGCATCAATGGCATTGTGGGGTGAAACAGGTCGAAGTATATTTGATGCCTAGGAATTTTAGTATGTCACTTTACGGATGCTTAAGGGGTGTTTACATTTCATCAATCATACCCTGAGGCGGCAATGGCTCGTCTAGTCCGAGCTGCAAGAGTTCTTGGGAGGAATAGTTATTTGCTGCAGATGGCTCCGTATCCGGGATACCAAATCCAGTTGATGGCATCTCAAATCCAGGATCCAAGAGGGTAGGATCATCAAGATCAATGTTCATGTCCATTTCCAAATCCATCCCAAGCGTATTCCAATCTGCTTCGACGGATGTAGGAGCTTGTGTCGTCGCTGGAATTTGTGTAGTTACTGCCGCTGCCGCCGCTGCAGCTGCTTTTGTTTCTGCCACCAGTCGAGTTTCGACCTCCGCTACGTACTGTCAGAAATTGTATAGAGATACAATGTATCAGTCGCCTACCAAGTCTTGCTTCTAATTCCTTCATGTTGCGCCGCTTCGATCCCAAATTCCTCCGTCGTTCAGGGTATTCGCAATCATGGCGCAATCTCGAACAGGTTCCGCAGGCTGGCTTGATACGATCGCATTTCAACTTCCTCTTCCGACATGATGTGCACGATATCGTCTTCTCGGGGCCCTTCCCGTCGCCTGTCGTTGCATGTTCTGTTGATTGAAGGGCTTCTTCGGGGCTTGATCCAGAGCCGCACCCGGCTTGACCGGCCTCTGAGTTAGCGGACATGAGAATTGTTTATCGTAGTATTGGAGGGGTCCGAATGGCATGGGTGGGTAGATTTGCACATGAAGCTCAAGTCGCGACATGCGATGTTGACAACATGCATAGCATCATAGGCATCAAGGCCGTGTCTTCTGTCAAGGATCCCTGTCTGAGCCTGATATCTTCACTTGGAGTTTTCTCGATCGCCGTAGTTTCAAGGTTTGGCCGTGCTGACTTCCCAGCAGCCAGCCTCGTTCAGCCTTGCGGGGCTGCTGAGCTTCGCCAAGATATCAGGACGCAGACTGCAGCAGACTCCTCAAACTTCTTCCCTACAATTTCAATATCAACAGACAATAACGGTCAGACTATGGTGTTTTCAGGCATTCATATGCACCTATGCCAACCATACCATCACTTTGCGTGGTATGAATCTCGACCTCGGTAGGCATTTTTGTGCCGCTTCAATGTGTTATTCAGTGATCGATGTGCCTTCCCGCACGTCTGTCCAAGGTTGTTACGAGTCACCCAAACGGCTGCCAATGTTGTATCGACGAGAGCTTCCCACACGGCGCATTGCTCTGTCAGGAGACTGAGATACTGTAAGTGGGTTCCCTCTTGGTGTTGTCAATTATCGGTGAATATCTGACGGTGAGAGTCTGATGATCATAGTCGAGTTGCGGTCACTCGTCTTCTGGTGGCCTCCAGCGTCCATGGCTGCATTGAAAGAAGAAGAAATCGGTACGTCTCGAGGTCTTTAAAAAGATATGGAACAGATCTACTCTTCTTCCAGATACGCGATTTCGGATAGATCACAATGTTGCAAGTTGCCGAGACAGGGTCAGGTCTGGCCTATCAATGAGTTTCTCTATCATCATGTTATCCCTTTGAGATTCCTTGCTTTCACGAGTGTGCCACGTATGGGTATGCAGACCATCGATTGTACCTGACTTGGATACATATCACTGCATCCGATTCCTGTTGTCGAAATAGTTTTATCTTGTAAACAGGAATGAAGCAGACACCCGAGAGTTCGGATGCCTGCACTGCCATTTCACCTATTTCTTTGTGTTTGGAATGCATTAAAAGCATGAAACCCGCCCAAAAAGCCATGCCGCGCTACTTTCCACGATACATGCGAGTCTCGACATCGTTCAGGTAACTTCACAGCTTGTCATGCCGTCCTGCTGTGGTGATATCTCGCCCAACAGCCTTGAAGATGAGTGTGCAGGGCATTCTTGTCGTGATTGTTCAGGCAGTGAGGAGACAGATGAAGTGCGAGATTGGTATGGATCTAGCACACGAACTCTTGAAGACGACCACGACCAGAGGGGCGTTTCTCTTGCGACTTGCGCAGACAAACCACAGTCTAAGCACGGAGATAGTTGCTGCTATGATGTTTCGAGGAGAATAACGATCTCTCCTTCACCAAAAGCTAAGCAATGCTCTGATAATGTGTGTTGTGTTCGGAAGCTGGCCTGCCATCCACCAGAGGAATCCGATTCGACAGACTCCCACTCGGCCGATGTTGAGCTTGGGCAGGAATCAACCTCAACCATCATCCAGATCGACAATCATTTGCCCTGTCACGTCGAGAGGATCGTCATCAACGTGCAAGGGATGACATGTACAGGTTGCGAAGCGAATTTGCGGAAAGTCTTGGATTCCATGGAGGCCGTCTCAAACGTCAAAACCAGTCTGCTCCTCGCACTGGCTGAATTCAGTTTGGAGTCTTCAAAGTCTCTAAACGGCACCAACATTACGGAGACCATTGAACAGATGACGGGCTTCTCATGTACGAGAATTATCGACTCCCGCGAAGAATTGGACCTGATATTGCCGGTTGGAGTCTCAAGATTAGAGGGACCCTGGCCTCCAGGGATGACAAGTATTAGATATATAGGCCGGGAAAAGACTCGTATCTCCTACCTGCCCAAGGTTGTGGGTGCTAGGACTCTTCTTAAAGACCCATTCTTTCGGTCCGCGCAATTCGCTCCAGGGCCAACATCTGGAGCGGTGGCCTCTGGCCGTTCAGAATCCTACAACTGTTTCCTTCTCACGGTCGTGGCCACTGTCCTGACGATACCTGTTCTTGTACTGTCATATGCTAACTTACCAGGAAAGGAGATCGTATATGGCGGGATCTCGCTTGTCCTGGCAACTATGGTTCAACTTGTCGCACATGGCTTCTACATCAAGGCATACAAAACACTACGGTATTCGGGCATGATCGAAATGGATATGTTGGTTGTCCTGAGTACAACTGCGGCATATGTGTACTCTGTTGTCGCATTTTGCTTCGTCGTAGCTGGGCATCCTCTTGCTCATGGCGAATTTTTCGAGACAAGTACCCTTCTCGTCACCCTGATATTGGCGGGAAGGACCACGGCAGCATATTCCCGCCAAAAAGCCGTTGAGTCAATATCAATCCAGTCGCTGCAGGTGCAAACCGCCATTGTCGTTGATTCGAAGGACCCTGAGTTGGAGGAGACCATCGATTGCCGACTACTTCAATACGGCGACAGATTCAAAGTCCTTCCGGATAGCAGAATCGTTACCGATGGAGTGATTCTGGAGGGCGAGACAGAGGTAGACGAGTCTTTGATCACAGGTGAATCAACGCTTCGCCCGAAGAAGTCTGGAATGCCACTCATTGCTGGCTCGATCAATCACTCTGGGAAGTTGTTAGTTGAGCTCGCTCGCTTACCGTCCGAGAATACTATCCAGGCTATTGGATCTATGGTGGACGAGGCGAAGTCATCCAAGGTAAAAATCCAAGACATAGCCGATCGAGTCGCAAGCTACTTCACACCCGTGATCATCGGGATCACAGCCTTGGTCTTTGTTGTCTGGGTGACAGCTGGAAAGTTTGTCAGAGGGGACAGCACCTCAACAGCTTGCATCAACGCGATGACTTATGCCATCTCCACACTAACCGTCTCTTGTCCCTGCGCAATTGGTTTAGCTGTGCCCATGGTAACCGTCATCGCCGCGGGCGTTGGGGCCAGGTACGGACTGATATTTAAGGCAGTCGGGAGCATGGAGATTGGACGAAAGATCACACATGTCATATTCGACAAGACGGGCACCTTGACGCAAGGAATTCCCTCGGTGATCGATCATATATACCTGAACAACTCTGAGCAGCTCCCGTCGATTATTATGGCTTTGACAAGTAACAGCAACCATCCAGTGTCTAGTGGCGTGCACCAGTTTCTACAATCACAAGCATTCGAGCCTTTACAGCTAGAGCATGTAGCGTCAAATTCTGGGAAAGGGGTCGAAGCAACATACAATGGCAATAGAATCAGAGGAGGAAGTCCCCAATGGCTCGGAGTTGAGGACTCGCCGGCTGTACAAACACTTCTACGGCGCAACCTTACAATTTTCTGTGTCGAAATTAACGGCAACCTCGCAGCCGTATTCGGCCTGCAAGACCAACTCCGACCCGATGCCCTCGAGACGATCCAAGAGCTCAAGGGCCGCAACATCGCAGTCTCGCTCCTCAGCGGCGACAACGAAAAAGTGGTCAACACCATCGGCGCCCAAGTCGGCATCCCACTAGCAAACATACGCTCCTGCTGCAGCCCTGTTCTAAAAGCAGCCTACGTAAAAGAGCAACTGTCCACCCCTAACAGCACCGTCCTCTTCTGCGGCGACGGCACCAACGACGCCGTCGCCCTCGCCCAAGCCAGCATCGGCCTTCACATCAACGGAGGCACAGATGTAGCTCAGAGTGCCGCAGACGCTGTACTCATGAACTCGTCGCTCAAACGCATCATCACGCTTATCGATCTGTCGAATGCTTTCTATCACCGGGTAGTCTTTAACTTTGTCTGGAGCGCTGTCTACAATTTGTTTGCGATTCTGCTTGCTGCAGGTGCGGTCCCTAGGGCGAGGATACCTCCGGCTTATGCGGGACTTGGGGAGTTGGTTAGTGTGCTGCCGGTTGTGGCTATTGCGATGCAGCTGAGATGGAAGAAATTTTGATTTGGGAATATCGAGAATGGTGGGACTCATGGCTTTTCTCGGGTTCTTTTTCAGCTGAGGCCTATTTCATAGACTTTGAGATTTTGCTTAGAGTCTGCATTTTCATCCGTCTTTCTTAATCTAGCATTATGACTTGGGTGGAATTTCTCGAATGCATTTAATGAAACATGCTCTTAGTCTTGTTTTCGTGGTGTTCTTCGCAGCATGCAAGGACATGGCCGGCCGTTCAATATTGACTTCCCTCGCTTATCAGATGAAAATTGTACAACTCCATGCTCCAAACCCCATTCCTTCATAGCCATCCGGAACTTCATTGGATAAGAACAACCATCTCTGTAAGGCCGTTCCGCAGACATTGAGAGGACCCCCGGTCCTCCTTTACCAGAGTATATTTGTGCCACCAACGCCAAACGAGAATGGCCTCTAGCCTTCCTTCATCCTCATAACTTCGCCAATGTCCAAACGCCGTACACTGTTGACTCAGGAACTCAAAATCCCAAACTCCAAATTCAGACCCTCACGAATCAGCAAAGAAAAGCCCACTCCGAACACCCCCACAAATCCGCCAAGCTCTCAGAAGAATCATTTCCTCACAGTAACCCTCACGGTCTCTGTCTCCCGATAGCTTCCTCTTCCACTACTTCGTCTACTCCCTCTACTCCCCCGCACGCGTACGACTTCTTCTTCGCGGTAGTTGCGCATATTGAGCCAAACACTACAGTCGAGACAGCCGTAGCCAACTAGGACTCCGTGGACGCCGCTGTGGAACAGTCAATATCAACTCTCTTCCACTAACAAGCTCTAGAAGTCAAGCGCTTCTCCTCAACCTCTCATCCCGTGTCTGGGATACCACAGAATATCCGATTTCAGGCTCGCTTGAGAAACGTGTGACGGTAATGTGAAATCTTGAAGTTTGGACTTTTCAGAAGAAGAGAATGAAAATACATACATCAGCACACCTTGCAACCACCTCTCGGCAACCACCAAATCATCCGTCCTCCCTCCATCCCCATCCCCGCCATAATCCACCACAGCAAGATTAATCACACCCCCGACCAGCAATCCCATCGCAATCAGATCCAGCGACATCAACGCCCCCGGCGGGATCCGTCCGCGTAGCAGCAAACACGTCCAATCGAATAAGTTGAGGAGTAAGGACCAGATCACGGCTACGTACGTGATAGGCGGCGTGTCGCCTGTGCGAGTGGTGACAATGATGGCTACGGCGAGGAGGGCGATTGCGAGGCCTAGACCGATGGTGCGGAGGACGAGGTGGATTCGTCGGAGGGTTTCGGGGTAGAGTTGGCGGGTGTGGGTGGTTGAGTAAGAGTGGGAGTGGGAGTGGGAGTGAGAGTGAGAGTGGGTGTGTGCCATGATGAGGTACTTTCGCTGTACAAAGTACAATAGTGTATACAGTCATAAATTGCTTTGTGTACGATTGATTGAGTAGAACAGAATGGATTGGTTCCTCTGTTGGATGGTGATAGATAGATACAATTCCGCGGTACTGCGTAGAGCCGGTGATGTACAGTAATGTACAAAGTCCCGTCGGTTGCCTACAGGTTGAGGTCGAATGACTTGATATGAGACTGCTCGGATTGCATCAAGTGGGAATGGAATAAGACCAAATGATGAATTGTGAGGTCAGTTGTGGGTATTTTGTAGCATTCGGAGATATGAGCGAGAAAGGAGGGAAGGAAAGGGTAAGTGATGACGAGGCTCAAAGTTAGTCTGCTTGATGAAAGGTAGTCTGGTCGGACGAATGTTTCCGTTGTGTTTCCGTGCTGTGCGCAAGGCTGGAGTCCGAGTGATAGATGGATTTTTAGATAGATAGATGGGAAGATAGCGGGGTAATAAGCCAAGAGAGAAGATACAATAGATAGGCAGGCAGGCAGGTTGGTAAATAATCGTGATCTGACAGGACAAACAGTAAGAAAGCCGCACTTCCCGTAACTTATTGGTGGTCTTACTGTATTATACATACAGTTCATCATAACACCCAGCTTATCCATCCTTCTCAGCCCTCCCCTCCCCGATAGCTCTCCAGATTAGGGTGACACCCCGCGGAATGGTCGGGACACACTTGCTTTGGGCAGATCTGAGGGTGGGATGCACGGAGAAGGTCCAGAAGGTGTGCCACTAAGCTGACCTAGCTGTACCTCCGTAGAATACTTGCATACGGGATGTTGTTGAGTGCTCCAATCAGCGTTGCGGGAAGTCATGCAAGGTCCAAGGATTAGCTCTTCGTCAAGATCAGAGAGCCTGGTTCTCTTTGGGGGCGTCAGTCTCCTGTCTGAGCCCTACGCATGAGAGCTCCAGCACTAGGGTAGTTAAGTACCAGGACAGCTCAAAGGATTACGTGCATCGGTTGAGCGTCGAGGTGGGCGTTAATTGCGCGATTGGTGGCGATCGGGAGGCCTCATGTAGCCTGAGCTGCCCCAGGAAATAAAGCCCCGGTCGTTGGTGATCTGTAATCAATTATTGCTGCATATCAGGCTGTATTTGTAGAACAACGCAAAACAGAAGGGCGAGTTGGTCTGGCTGTGTTCGTCTGTGTACGAATCCCTGTGTAACGTCCGAGGATCATCCCGTACTTGGCGGGGTAGATTGACGAGTAACGGAAGAGCATTGCTACACGACGACGTCGCCGTGCGGGATAAAAACTGCTGTGCCTCGATCGCAGTTCAGCCAATAAGTTATGGGCGGTTCGGGAGAAGGCGCCGATGACTGGTGGAGGGGTTGATGATAACAGAATTTGACGTGCAGGCAAGCCCCTTGCTTCAAATGCTTGAGGACTGCATCAAGGCAACACCAGACCATCAGACCACCTGAACCTTATTCCTCTTATCGTTTGGTGGAAGGGGATTATGGTAAATTTCTATTTACTATAACCTGTGTTGGTTTTTTGAATAAGAACATTCGTAATCTGCAGGTGGGTGTGTTAGTGGCGTTGATGAAAAAGATGGAGAGGTCCCGACGCTGGGGAAACGATTCAGGGACAGGGACCAGGCGTCCCTAGCATATGGCCTTAAGATTAACGAGAACCCCGCTGAAGAAAATGAGGGGCAGTTCAAATCACATGAATTTGTATGTGCTTGGACCTGATCCAGTTGGCGTCAATTCTGAAAAGATTACTCTGTCACATCCTAAAATCCACGAAGTCTTGAGGCGAATGCCTCCAGAATGGAGAAGTTTTAAATGACATAGTCTGGATGTACCGCACGAGAGTACGTTCTCGATTTAGTGTTGTTTTGGTTTAAGCGAGGGAAGGACGGGATTCTTCGACTTCAAGTCACAAGATACCCTAGGCAGGATAGCAGATACTCATCATAAGACTATAGTATTCAAGCTCTAGCAGGCTATGGATCTTTCTCAACGAGGATGTCATGAAAAACTTATACCCTACCAGCACGCCTCCACGATTGCCTCCGCTTGGCGCAGTGGCATCACTTCACAGTATCTTCGTAGCATTGCATGTTCTGGGTGATGATACCTGCGATTTTGCATGTCAAGTATTGGCAGTAGCATAAATAACGATTTAAACGGGTCCTGAGGGTTCGGAATGGTAACTTTACAGAGAGGTTAAGCAGGAGAAGCTATGCGAGCCATCGCCAGCATGCTCACTAACATCCGAAACCAAATCTCCACGGAACCATGCTTAGTTCTTTCGATACTGGTCGTTCGACAACTCCACTACTTTCCAATTCTTATTCAACCAAGAGAATATGAAGCAACGCTCAGGAATGTGCCCCTGTTGTCGTTGCAAATGCCATGCAGGGGTACTTCGATTCCTAAAGTCACCATACCCCGCGATGCAGAATGTCAAAGAAATCATGGCGAGTCCTTGTTTTTCAGAGCTGATGAGAGATGCATGCTGCTTTGCTGCTTCTAGATCGACGTCTGCTGGAATGCTGTTGCCACCAAGCTCATGTAGGAGCGATCGCATCTTCAGTTTGAGGTATTGCATATTTCGAAATTTCGCGAGGATTCGTAGGAAATCCTCAACCTAATACCGTTTCCTTAATCGGACAGCAATACATTGTTGAATTGATGACTTCATCTCACCTCGCATGTAGTTCGATCCAGATCTAGGGACAAATGCTTCAACCTTAGACATGCATCCAGCAGCCCTGCTACACCACTTACACTCAAAGTTGGACACACGACCTTCTCGTCACCGAACCCCCTGAAGTCGTGTATTTTCAGAGTTGTCAGACCAGTATGCCGATAGACTGACTCAATTTGCATTAATGGCAACTCCCACTGAATATCAAGTTCTTCCAAGAGATCGCCAGAAATCAACTTGTTTAGCTGAAGTGAACAGCTTTCACCCCATCGCACATCATGCTCGCCTGTCACGACAAGTTTTCGTAGTCCTTTCAGACTGTCAACGGGTATCGAGTTGGAGAAGCTTTTGGCACAGTCGATACCGGAAACTACCAAAACCCGAAGTTGTGAGAAGTCCCACACCCTCTTAACCTCTTCAGTGGTGAAATCCCAGGCAGAATCTCGAATCACCAACTCTCTGATGGGCGGTACCTTTGTCTTGGCCCACAGACCATCTCCACGAATTGAATCAAGATGAAGTATTTTCAGCTTTTGTGACCTTGTAATCACTTCCCCAAGTGGTTCGAAATCTCTTTTCCTGTTTTTCCGCGCCCGCGTTGAAATGTAAACGATATTCTCTGTGGGTAAGGTGTATGTGTACATATTATACCGGAGCTTGCTGGGCCAAGGATAATTTACGAGACGTCGATCTGCCCGAGGCCAGATATTCTGCAGCAGTTGCGGGATTCGAGATGTTTCTGGGCTTTGGTAGCCGTCGGGCCCACCCCACACCCCCCAACTGCATGAAATCTCAGTCCCACTCAGAACGTCGAAGCATGAAATGTCAACCTACTCGATGACAGAGATATTTCGACAGCTTGACACCAATGGTAGTACCATCTCCCAATTGAGTTCCTCCATGATCGAAATATGCCTTGTGTGGTAGCGCATCTTATCCCAAAATCGTTCCAGAGATGGGCTCATTGGGGTAGTGAGGTGCTTAGGTTTCAAATGAATGGTTCTGTACTCGAATGCCACCGTGAATTGGTACAATCGTCGGCAAGTGATGCCCAACTCTTTGAGACTTTTTGGGCATATCAAGTAAAGCTTTAAAGCATTAGTAAATGACGGCGATATGAGTTTCCGCGTGCATCCACTTACTAATTCGCAGATCAAAGCAAGAACATCGGACTCCAAACTTTGGAGTGAATATCGTCCCATCGGTATATTTGTGAGACCAAAAGAATGTTTATGACTTCTTTCGGGCATGTTGGAAGAAGAAATCTCAATCATTGTATATGCTTGAGCTTCTAGAGATCTGTACGGGGGATAATAGAAATGGTGGGACGCGAAAGGAAATCTAGGATAGTGATTACTACAGCAATAAAGAACAAGGGCAGAAGGAACACAAGTGGCTTAAAGCTGAAGCATGACTGGACATGACAATTAAGGAATTACAAACAAGTGCCCTGCAGCTGCTAATTATATATATCAGCTGTTGGTTTCACTCGATACTAGGCGTACATTGATCCCTCCCACTGGCTGATCGTTTTTCGGTGCGGACCGCGGTATCACACAGGGCAAAGGCCCTGCATTTCCGGGTGATTACACCCGCATTGTAGCGCTATCCAAACTGAAACCGCCTGCACGTTGGTGCAGCCCTCTAAATTTAGGGATGGCTCACACAGCACACTGGAGTATTAGCACACTGGGGTATTTTGCCTGAGGACAGTAGGAAACCTTCACATCACTGTTAAATGAGGGCTACGATGCGACCCAAAAGACTGAGGACGCCAGGAATGGAAGTTCTTGGGTCATTTTCCATAGATATAACCTGGGTCTAGAAACAAGATGCGAAGCCGCCTCTGACCTAAACTACCCCCACCCCCTCAGTACTTACGGCTGCAATGATCCATATCTACAAGTTCCATCAGACCAATCGTATTGATTAAGCAAGCATCCAACAGCAAATAAAACATAGCTGTCCGCATTTGTTACTGCTTTCTCACTCGTACTGAGCAGAGCAGCATTTGCAAATCCATAAGCTACTTTGTCTGCAGCATTCCCATGATCGACAACTCCTTCGCCCCCAAAAACTGAGTAAGAGTAGATTAGCCCTACAGCTTCAATGACATGACCTTCAACTCACCAGAATGTCCAATCAGGTGTGTATACTCATGCATAAAGCTCCAACTGATTGAATCGAAGATGTCAATAGACTGAGGCGGATTTTGCACTGGATTTGCCATTGCAATGGGCATCCGCACTGGATGATCGGGTTTCCAAACGTCTGGGCAGAAGGTGATGGCATTTCGGAGGAGATCTGTGATTGCATCAGTGGGCTCTGGATCAGAGCCCACTGGTCCGCACATACCTAATTTTAAATCGAACTGTCCTCCCCAGGGAATTCGAGAAAAGTAATTGCTCTCTTTGTCATAAAACTTTTCTATTTGACGATATGCTTAGCAAGATTTGGAAGTTTTGTGGTTTGATCTTGAATGAACTTACGGCCCTCTGGAAACTTGATCGCCGTCTGTAAGCCTCTGCCATCTCTTTCATACTCTTCCGGAACAAGCCAGGTCGAATCACAATACAATCGAGTTTTCTGTATCTTTTCTAGGCCGTGCCAAGTAAAACCTCCCATAGCATGTTTGGCGATGAAAACCATCACGCCTGTCAAGAAGCAGAAATATTAGCAAGCATCGATAGTGACGCACAGCTAGCAGCTTCAAGAAACTTACCTCTGATATGCTGGAGTTTCCAGAACTCTTCGGGACCTCGAGCAGAGACAGGATCCTCGCCGCCTTCGTAGCTGCCACCCCCGTCCGGGTCGGAAATGTAGTAGCTGGGATGAACACCGAAGACATTAAACATGAGATCTCCCACATCTGTGTTAGGAGTCACCCCAAGAATCTCTTCCAACACATAGTCGTACACCAGACGAGCAAGATGAATGACCTCATTGAATGCATCTTGGAGCTTACGCTTTTGATCTTCTGTGCAGCCACCTTCACGGATCTCATCGGTTGGAAATCTACAGGCGTCGAAGAACCTGGCTTGGGTCCAATCTGGTACTGGTAAGACAGGAGGCGTCGGCGGGTTGACGTACGGGTTGTAGGGTTGAGGGCCCCCAAATGGAGCCACAGCCATAGCCAGGGATACATATACGAGTGAAATAATGGTTTCTTTGAGAAGCATGTTAAAACTTTAGCTTACTGTCGCTAGAAGTATGGCGAACATGATCAAGTGAGAGTTAGACTTATATGTATCTTCTTAAAATTCCGAGCGCTCGGTGAAATGAACCTCCTGAATCAACCTTCTCAGCGGCTTGAATCTATTCGAATCCCATATTGGATAGTATCCCATTCTACTCAACTTTGGTACGTAATAATACGAACAGGTAAACAACCCAGTAAATCCGTGATCGATGGTCTCCAACTGCATAGCCGCTGTTGCAACATGTAGTCCGATCGGAAAGCATTTCTATCTTGATATAGATATTTATGTCCACAGGAACAAGAAGATATTTCATGATGTTTCAATGTACCCTGCACAGTCCTCAGTGATCCGGGGCTAACATACGTGGTGCGTAAAGCTTCGGCCGTTTTCATTGTTGGTCGCGTTGGTAGCCGAAAAAAGCATTCCAACGTTGGTGTTGCCAGATTTCCCAATTGCCAACAGGGCTCAGCGGGAACGCTTTGCACTGCCTTCCGGACTCTTTTCTACAGCTTGAAACTAATTTTGAAGGAGCATAACAATCGAAGGAGCACGGCGTTTGTTGTGCATGCCACCTGGGAGACCGCTGGTATTCCTTCTATTATGGACTCTGACTTCAGAAGTTGGTCTCGGTAGCCTGGTCAAGCGAAGCGAACTTCAATGCGGGGTCACACAGTATACCAAATCGGGTTGTTTCAGCTGTTTATATCACTGAACAAGTTCTTCAACCAATGTTATTGTTCGAATACTCTTTTGGGATTTTTCTTGCGTCATTTTGCTGTTCGCTCGTATCATTTGTTAATGGATGATCACTTGAACGATGTTGCTCTAGAATAACAAAAACTAACTTGATCTGGAACGAATCAATTTCGAGCACTCTTTCAGAATCCTGAAAATAACTTATGAGCACCCAGGTATAGCATCTGCACAGCGAGTTCAAATCATATAGTTTCGAGTTTGTTTGATGAATTCTACCATACGTCCGTTTTGCCCTTTCCCGCTCAGACAACTGATACCCTCAAACCATTCGACTTTCATCATAATGTATTTCTCTTGGCCATTAATCATCAGTATTGTAGTATCGCTCTCGTAAATCTGCTTTGCCGCATGGTTCGCAGGACCAGATACCCCGCCTTGGGCACCTCGCAAAGCTCTCAAAGCACCGCCGTCCCACGTCTCATCGAGGAAGCTGGCCCGGTCTTACAAGTCAATTTTCTTATCGAAACGAACAGTTGATTAGGCACGGGTGTTCGCATACCACCAGTAAATACTGGAGGACTTCCAATTCTGCTATCTTCGACGCCTTCTTCCCTGTCAGCCGAATCATCGTCGCTCGACATCAACACGCAAGTAAAGCAATCATCGACTCTTTCTCTCATTCCAACATCAGACTCGACTCTTTCATCAAGCCTCCTACCCACTTCTGTCTCCGAAACTACTACTACATTTGATGTCACCCTCCCAGCTACAGTGCCCAGCAGTATCAACGTTCCAGAACCAAGCACCAGTCCTGTTACACCTTTCCCTAACCCTTCGTAGTCTGCAAATGTCGATCCTATCACCTCGGTAGTGACAGTGGACGGGCAGGCATTGGCGTATTCGGCAATATATATTCCCACAGCAGCTTCTGTGACAGCAGTTCAAACTGCAACTGAGACAGACTCATCAGGTATCTTTGGCATCGTCATGTTTCCTGGAACAGAAGGTCGATCTTGGAAGTTTCCATGCCTGATAAGTTGTGACAAAGGCTTCTCAACGTCGTCACTTGGGCCTCCACTTCATCTTCGAGTTCCGAACGCAACACACAAACCGCATCTTCCTGCAGCATAATTTGTCAGACATCAGTCAGCGGGGTAAGATCCTGTCTGCTCTACGACATGCACGACACACTGCGGTTGTTCGGTTACCAATACATATACAATAACAACAATGAGTTGTAGCAACTCTCCTCCGTGCCTTACAGCTTGTTCAACTACATTGGAAGGGCCTCCTGTAGCATGCTCAACATACTGCATAGACTGCGCATCAGCTCCATCGAGTACTAGCATGCCTCCAGCTACAGGGACCGCTAGTCCTGACTCAGAGGCTACTTTCTGGACCATTACTATCGTTACGAACGTGTTTATTGACCCATTGTATACATTTGACAGTCCCCTTGCTTATGCAGCTATGCAATCCATCCACAATGAGCAAAAGACCCTCCGACCCTGGCCTCAGGACACGAACATCTGGAACCTCCGTTGCGAGTGTTTCCTCAACAGCGAGCTCCGTTATACAGTCTAGTGCTGCTTCAACTTCGCAGTTGGGCTCAGCAGAACCAGAGACAGGCATCCTAAGTTCCTCGTCGACTGCCGCTCCCGCTGCGACAAGTAAACAACCCTCGCTTAATTCCCCGCCCCCTATTTCTACCCCGCCGACTTCCAAGGCTTCTGTCCCACCATCTTCAACGACAAAAATGTCAACGATAACAAGTGCTTCAGAACCACCACACGATACAGCCGCGACGTACCTTGATTGTTCACCTATAGGTTGCGTGGGTATCGCCCGGGACGACGCAATCGAGTCCATCAAATCCTTCTGCAAGCACCTGGCAACAATTAATTCCGCCACACCAACTGCCGTACTTTCCTTCAATTTTGAAGGCTCAAAGGTCCGACCAACGCCAGCCGCTGGGCCATTTACTGAGCTGTTGGTTATCGCCATTGAGCTTGATACAGATCCTCGATGCGCTGAGGCGGAACGTCGTGTTTCCCCACCACGAGGGTACGACAAAAGCGTTGTCAGCGGCCCTGACGGGAAGTGCGTGAAGATGTTAGAGTCCACCTTGGATAAGTAAGTGTAAGTTTTGCTCAGTCAATCTTGCCTTTTCACGACTTATGTCTGATTTTCGTGCACATAGGCAATACAGATACAGTTCTCAATATGCTAGGCGGTACAGTCACTACGGATTGTTTTGCTTGGTCTATCTTTATCGGGAATGCACATGGCAACTGTTAGATCATGATCTCAGCACTTTCAAACTTAGCTTTTCTCTCCTCGTGCTGAAACCCCTCTTTAACACACCAATTTAGCCTGCCCAGTCATCAATCTGACAAGCGTCAATGCTTTCATTGCCTCAAGTGCGGCAAACACTTCTTTGGGCTCTGCCGTCTGATCTCGGAAGCGAAGCGCTGACGAAGGAGCATTCCGAGCTATTAGCGCACAGATGCTCGCATAGTTAGTGGCTCGCCACAGGCACTTCTAGGCAGTGCTAGTCAAGGAGATAGCTGGTCAACTGTACTGTGGCTCTGCCTTCTCTAAAATCGTTGCACATTCACCATCACTATGGGAACCTTTCATGTCGGCCCAGCTGAATTTCATTGATTGAATGTAGAAGAAATATTTTTGGGGGAAATATCATGCTGTACGGGAACGGGCAACTTGACAATATATCCAACATTCCGAGACGCGAGATGTACTCATCCAGAACGTAATGACAGGAAAGAAAAAACCAGCTTATCGTCTGGTAAGGCCTTTGAAAGTCTATTTAACGGAACATTTATCTCCCACATCTATGGCTAAAACCGACCACGAGATGCAGTTCGCGATCTGTTTGCCACCTTTTTTTGCCATGGTGGTATCTGTATCGCCTGTCATGAACAGTAAAGTCAGCTTGGTTGAGACCGACAAGAATGTGAAATCGATCCTACTCACAATGATCCAAGGCCGCTTGCATCATATCCATGCACAACTGATTCGGTCCCACAACTCTGGGCTCATAATCAATTGGATCCATAGATGGCTTTTGAATAATTGGCAGATTCACATATTCAACAGCTGTACAGCGGTCATCCTTGTGATCTAGTTCGATCGCCAGGTGTAAATCGGCCAGTCTCGGCTGAACAGGCTTCGATATTGATGTCGGTAGGATTACCACGTCCGTGCTGACGCTGACGGTCTTGGAGTTGATTGTTACTTCTGTAGAACAGAACTTCTTGACTTCCTTCAAAGCTAGGTCTCTGTCTACACCTTCGCAACCTGAAGAATTGCATTCGCCTCGAGTGACGGTAATTGGAAGTTGCTCTGGGGCAGGAGGCTCCCCAGTGGGTGCTGGAGTAGGTGTGGGTTCTTGGAGCACAGGTTGCAAGCTTGAGGTTAATATGGAAGATGGCGATGAGACTTGCAGAGAAGTGCTGAGACTTGCTTCGGCAGAACTGCGGGATGAAGCAGGAAGTACGCTCGTGATAAGGGTGCTTGACAACTTGGTATGATACATGGCAGAAATTTCCTTGTCCATAGAAGACATTTGACTGTATTCCAGGGCCGTATCGATCACGAACTCCGGGTTAACGAATCCATAATCGGTTGCAATGGTGATTGTAAGTAGAGTGACATATGAGTATGAGGACCCGGTAGTTGCCCATCCACTTTCTACCGGATCTGTCACGATTTCGGTAGATGTGGCGGCACAATCTGGACAGTACGTTTCCGATGTCATGCTTCCACCGATCGTTGTCACGACCAGGGTTTGACAAGGTAGGGAGCTACATGGCAAAGTAGTTGTAGAGGCGACATCTGAGATGGAACATCCAGTTTTTGTGACGCAGGTCTCGAAGCAAGTAGACGACCCACTTTGACTAGCTGGCGGGCATGTCTGGACACAAGATGATGCTGTTTGGGTACTGCATTGAGACGAGGACGACGATGTTGAGCTCGGCTCGGACTTCGTAGATTCGGATTGGCTTTGTGACTTCTGCTCGTCTTCGTTCTCGTTGTCATTGTCGTTCTTGTTGTCTTCGTTACCCGAGTCATTACCATTCGACCCTCCACCACCCCCATTCGAGCCTCCCCCTCCTCCCCCTCCTCCCCCTCCTCCCCCTGAACTTCCCCCTCCTCCTGAGCTTCCACCACCTCCTCCCCCATCACCACCGCCACCGCCGCCCCCTCCTCCTATACCGCCAAGGGCACCAAACCCAGGTGGAGCTCCAGGCAAAGAGAAACCTCCACCACAACTGATCAAGCAAGGGAACTTCCAACCACGACCACCCTTTCCAGGAAAGGTAATGACACCGAAAACAGCTCCTGCTGCATCTGTTTCTTGCGAGGTTGTTACCACCGTAACTGATGTTTGGGAAGAGACGAACGTCGCTGAGTAACTGTACACTGTGCCGTCTTTGGTGATGATCGTGGTGATTGGTGTTTCGCTTATCTGTGGAACTGGCGTAGCATTTGATGAGATTGGGGTGACCGGTCCCGAAACGATAGGGGTGTTTTGGAGAGTTGCGCGGGGAGTTGCGGATGAGGATGAGGTGTCTGCAGAGTCTGTAATTGGCGATTTTGTCAGAGAAGTCGGGAGTACGTTTGGAGACGAAGTACTGCTGGTGAGTTTGTTGATGCCGTGTAGTGGCGAAGAAGTGGAAGTCGATTGCTCAAAGCCAGCAAATGACGAGCTGATGGTCGTGGATGATGGCTGCGAGAAGACCGGTGAGGGAAGCTGTAAGCCACCACTGACAGAAGACGATTCATCAAGCCTAGTTCCGATTGCCCGACGGCTGATAGATTGCAAACTCAGAGCTGAGCGATATGACCAGGTCAATTTTTGAGGTTCAGGGTCAAGGGGAGATGATTCAGGCTCCAAAGATATGACCGATGTAGCGCTGACTCCTGAGATCGAAATCCTAAGCTGAATGGTGACAATGCCTAGAAAGACGGCTAATATGAAGAGGAGATGCACAAATCGTGACTGCATTTTGGTTGGAATGCGAGGAACGAAGTGGTTTGCTAGTTGTACTGAAGAATTTCAAGTGGAGTTGAGAAGATGCACAAGACTTGGAGGAATTGAGCAGGGCCAGACTTGAACAGAAGCCGCTGATGGTGACTTGTCCCTCAGGCAGAATGGCCTTCCAGACCTTATCAGACTTGACCTTCTGATTTTCCGAGAGTAGCACAATCTAGAAATGGTGCTTTATGGCCCATCTCAGGATCATGGGATGGCCATGGGGACAGTGACGAACCGAAGAGTAACGAATGTGGCGGACAGCACTTTCCGATCCCGAAACCGAACATGACGACCTGTTTCATCTATTATTCTCACAGAGGTGAGATTTCTATTTATGCTCACTCGATTGCATCATCGCACCAGAGAATGATCGAGTAGCAACATCGATTACCACACCACACCGCGAGTAAAAGCACCAATGTTGGTCCTGCGGACCATACATCAGCTTCAAAGACCCGGCATGTTGGCACGGAAGGGAACTCAACTCTCGAAATAGTATGACCATAGTAAAAACTTGACATGTGTCCTCAGCACCTCTTATCTTATACTAAATGAGGCTTTTGGCGATCGATCGAAGGATCTTACTGCGCGTTGGCGGCGTGGAAAGAGGCTGTTCACAAATAAAGTCGCTGAGCGAAATGCGTGACAACCATTCGCCTATTTGAAAATCAACAAAATCGAAATAGAATCAGGGTACCAGAAGTCGTGTTTCATGTAAATAAACTCAGAGGTGAATGTGTGAAATAAATAGTTGCCGCGTGACCGTGGACGACAACAAATTCTGGATGAAAGGATGCGACGTGGGGGAGAGAAGACTTGACAATCTGTCAAGATGGAAAGGCAACGCGGCGCTCAACTCCAACATTGTTGGGAAAATACACTCAAAATAAATCTCATCAATGATGAAACGCGGACAGAAGAGCTCTGTGATACCATGATGCCTTGATTTTCGGCAAGGAAGGATTCTCGCAGCAGACAAACGATTTTGTTTGGAACGATCAGCGCAGCCTTTCAAGGATTCCTTGAACCAACATACCAGAGATTCAAAAGCATGATACAGCAGACATGCTCGAAGAAGTTCGATATATAGAATGATCTTGCAGGAGTGTTGGATCCTCTGATTGTACTGGCTGCTCATCCAACACAGCCCAACAACTCGGTCGGTGTGAACAGTGTCTGCTCACTAAAAGGCGGACTTCGAATCAGCCCCATCGGCAATAAGTCCCAGCAGAGATTACGAACATAAAGCGCACAGTAAAGATTCAAGGCAATTGACAATTCAAAAAAGCAGTCACTCGACTTCAACATGCATCCTCTTACTCCTTGCCTTTTTTTCATCAAGATCACACTCCTGATCTTGATCCTAGCATCAATCGCTCAAGCACAAACAAACGCACCTCAGCCACCGCAATCTGGTCCACCGCGTCCAATCGACACCGCATTTGATGTCCAGCCTGAGTCCATCGCAGGTGGATGCACCCCGAAGCAACAGAACGATCTGTCTACAGCCTTTGATGAGATGATCGAGATGAAGAACCTCATCTCAATTGCAACAGGCCATATGTCCGATGGCCAGGAGTCGCCTGCTACAGGCTGGATGTTCAATTATCTATTTGCCATCCCATCGAGTCAAGAAAATCAAGACTATGGCGAGGATCGCGACAGTACTCATGTTGACTACCTCTTGAGCATTTGGAGTAAGTTCCAAACAGGAAACAATGTGGAATTCACCTGATATTGACCCGCAGCACTTATGGACTTGATCGGCCGACATAGCTCGGGAGAATTCTTGCTCTATGACGGGCGTGGCCAAGCAACCAAAACGAGAATATATTGCAGCAGTGACTGGATCATGCGCACCAGTCATGCGATAGACGCTAGAACCGACGAGGTCATTCGACCGCGAAGGGCATTGAACGGCGGAGGCGAGTTGTTTGTGACCACTCCTTTTCGGTCTGTGTGCTGATAAGCCAAGAACACTGGTATGACAAGGTAACGAAGATAGCCGCCCTCAAACAGACAGTTCCGCCTCTTTTAGAACCGCGAGACACGATTTGCGGAGCAAACAACAACGCCGTCACACACCTTCACTTCAACACCATCACTTTCTGCCCTCGTATGTGGACTGGGCCGGAAGGCGAAATGAAAATCACATTGGCCAGCTCGGATCCGCCAGAAGTAGGTGTGCTCCTCGATAAGTATCAATCGTTCTCCGAGACATTTCTCCACGAGTATGCGCATCTCGTAGGAAGAATGGGTGAGTCTTCCTTTCCTATGACTGACTTGGCGAAGCTGACAACAATAGATCTTCAGGAGAACCTAATGGTGAATGTGGAGTCTGCTGACCGAGGACGTGAGGTTTATGGATTTTATGCTTGCAACAGCCTCGCAGAGAATGGAGGAGCGCAACTTGCCATGAAGAATGCAGACTCTTATGCAGTTTTGGGAGTTGCGCTGTTTTTCAGTGGCTACGATTGGAGAGATGGCACCTGTCAGACTGCCGAGTACTGGGAGGCTTGGAGAGCGCAAGAGGAGAACCCTGCTTGAGAAGCAGAATGCCAATACGTGTTAGCTCCGGTTGGGTTGATGTGAGATTGAACCACTGAAAGATAGGTACTAGTTACATATCGAGTGTTTGACGGATGTACAAGGTGTTATCTTGCTGGCTACTCAGGTTATACATCGAATCAACCTTGTTCTACCAGTCCGAGATGATCTTGCGTTCGTTGATACGACTAATGCGTCCGTTTGGAATATCAGACACCGCGTATTTGAATGATCCACTTGAATCCCAGGTAAACTGTAGGAGTAATTGTGGATACCGGACAGGGTCTTGGCGGTCATTCTCAGATATCTCAGCCCACGGCGAAGCACCTCCTCTAAAAGGACTCCAGCCCCTTGTGATCATTCCTAGGCTGTGCAAGGGTAGTCCTTGCTTTCGGTCACATAAGTACCGCATGATCTCGTAGGCAGAGCTGCGGATCACGTCTGTAGTATCTGAAAGTGGAGTACCCAAAAGGCATTTGGAATACAAGGTCAAGTTTCTGAGGTTTCTGAGTCCAGAGAGGATATCCAAAGACCGGCAGCTGCCGTTCTGTTATTCAATGATTAGCTGTAACATTGAGCGAAATTACACAAGGACTCACTACAACACCATCAAAGTCAACGGATAGTGCTAGGCTAACGAGGCGCGCACAAGCTGCATGAAGGATTTGTAGGTCGAACATTGAGGTCGTGACTGGATCTATACCATCGGCTTCAAAGCCACTCACATCCAGCAACGATAAATTTCTCAGGCTTTTCCCATGACGTACAATGGAAGTAATGGGGAGATGAGAGAGACAACATGTGACCTCAAGCTCTCGAAGTTGTTGATGAGGAATGCGCTCGATGATCCGGCGAAGCACCACAGTGCACTCTTCATGATATTCGGCGTCCGAGTCTTCACCATGACTGAGATTGGCCCATTGAAAGTTAACATTAAGACGAGTCAATCTAGTCAGACCGTATGCTTCTGCCAATGGTGCAAGAGAGTGGAGCGTTTCCAGTTGCACGTGGAAAGCTTCGAGACGAGAAAAGTCCCAAACCAAAAGGGATTCCTCAGGCGAATAATCCCAAATCAGGGGCGCTAGGACAAGTTTCCGAACCGCAGGTAGTTTACCCACATGAGGCACGAAAGGATGCCGTAGCATTCCGATTCGGAGAGATTCTAGGTTTTTGGATGCGACTAGAAGAGCTTGCACAGGCTCGGTGATCGACGGGATATTCATGTTATCAACAAGTATGTCTATGATGTTCAAAGCCGGAAAGTATTCCCCTGGATAAGCAGCTCGATGATTCAATGGACAGTCGATTCTGGCGACATTGAGGCGGACATGGGGCCAGTAGTCATGGATGGCTTGACTGAGAGTCCTCGGAAAGCCGTCACTGGAGTTGTCATACAAGACTGACCAGCTATTACAATATCAGTTATTGGGCTCTAGACGGCTTCTTGAATTTCACCCACGTCATGGACTTCAGTCGACTGCAGCCAGACAATAAATGGACGACGATATCCCAGTCAAATGTGGTCTTTATGTTGACATGCTGCGTGTGGTTGTGCACTTTTTCCCAAGCGGCATTGACACCGTCGGTATTTGGGTCGAGTAATTTATGGCTGAGTGTGATTGATCGATACCGGACGGGAGTTGCGAAGCAATTGAAGCTGCGAGACACAAGTCTCAAGCTCTGAAGGAATTCGGACGAGCATTCAGAAAGCTAAGAAAAGTGTCAATTGCTAGTTGCTGTACGATCGATTTAATTGGCACTCACGTTCTCAAAGACGAGTAGCAAGATATCCGGGCCTAGCATTTCGGAAAATTTCTCGTTGCGACCAGATAGAATTGAAACATTTGCCATATCGTACTGTCTGTTTGGGTTGACCGGAAGTCGTGTACAAATGACTGCCGTGCTGGATGCGCTCGCTGAAGGGTGGTACTGGGCTGCTGATAATGTGCCCTGTTAGTAGCTACCTAGTGCATGTGGACAGATGTATGCACTTTATCAGGCTTGAGAATACAATGCCTGGCAGGTAGCCCGCGCTGATTGGAGGCTTCGCTTCCCTCGTTGGTGATTGAGGTGCGTTAGTCTGAATCTAAATATGGACATGGAGCACAAGGGCGGGGGAAGCGGTGCAGGTCAGGCTCATCTCCCACGCCCAACAGTTTCTTCGAACAAAATCTGTCCTTCACCATCCCAAGAGAAATTGAGCAGTCGACGAGGCTGATAGATTTCAGCCATATCTATCTGCACCTTCGATAGTTGTATGCGCCTGTGTGGGGTATTCATCATCGTGAACTCCCCGATATTGATAGACACTGATGACAGTGGAAGGCCGGTCTTGTGTTTCTGCAGTTGGTCGGCGAAAAATTGGCCAAAACCCAAAACCTGATCATTCGCTCCAGAAAAGTACGACTTTGGAGGCTTTTGCATGTATATAGTAACGATTCTGACATTTCTGAAGCGGCTGAGTATATCCACAAAGGTTGAAATTTTCTGCGACGATCAGCGAGGCTATGGAAAGCGACATGTATATATATTCACTTACTTTAGCGGAGTCAATGTTCAATCCGATAGCCAATTCTGTCAAGGAAGGGCACGTGGACTGAAGAAAAGTCAAGTCTTCCACTGTCGTTGTCGGAGTGATTGATCCATCGACCTCAAACCCGGAGACGTCCAAGAGTTTGATAATACGAAGCGAGCGGCCGTGTCTCGTGAGTGCCGTGATGGAAAATGTAGATAAATGACATTTGACGTCCAGTTCCTGGAATTGATTCTCCGGAGCTTGTTCGAGGATCGAGTTCAAGAAAGAAGTCCTGGTCGTGTGATATTGAGTATACTCAACTATGCTGTCCGCTCCAACCCATCTGTATTCCGTTCTCAAGTGACGCAGATGAAGAAAGTCTTCTGGTAACATCGACTGCGACAAGAGGCCGAACAAATGCCAACGAATATCGATCTCCTCTAGCCGAGAAAAGTCCCACAAAAGACGAACATTATCTGACCTATATGGCCATGATTGGATATCTGTGAAGAACGTTTTGACTTATGCGTACGGATCAGCAAGTCTATCCAACAGAGCATGAAATCAATCTGAGCAACTTACCTGCGGGTAGGCGTCCGGCCGTAGGCTCAAACGGCGATTTCAAATCATACAATCGAAGTTCTTTCAGATTCACACAGGATGTGAGAAATTGGTGCAGAGGTCCGTTTGATTGGTCAAAGACTCGGTTGTGTAAAGTCAAACTAATCATGTTTGACGCAGGAAAGGTCTTCAGGAAACTGCCACTCTGTCGCATGCCTGGATAGTCGAGGAACTCATTGAAAATGTGCACTTTCGGCCACTTGTCACGTACTAGCCTTTGCATCGCATCTGGAAAGTAACATTGAAGTATCTCTCGACCACACGCCCAGCTAGATGCTGTGTTAGATCGGCATGTAATATACTCGAAGATTGTAGCGACATAATCTGTCAGATGTCATGGTTGGAGGGAACTTACGTTATGGTGTCGAGCTGTGCACAACCAAAAAGCAGTGAAGCTACATCGTCCCAGTCTAATAGATGTCGGAGCTCAACATGCCGCATATGAGCATGTACATTCCGCACGGTGTCTTCGCGCTTGCTACGACCAGATACAGCCGAGAGTTTCTTGACACTAAGCACGATTCGTCGATAAGAGAGTGGCGCGATGATCTGATCGACACGACGAGACAAGAGCCTCAAATTTGGCAGAATCTCTGGCTTAGCGATACAGATCTTGACAGCCGTTAGAAGTGTTACGCTGGAAGCAGAGAATCTGCACCTACGTGCTCAAATATCATGATCAAGATCTCTGGTCCGAGGCATTCCAGGAGCAGTGGGGCTCTGTTGCTGACAACGTGATCGCCCGGAGAAGGGACTTTCACAGCGTCATTGCTGCTGAGTTCCATGATTCTGTTGTGAACATTCAAAGCACGTCGAGATGGCTCTGATTTGTTACACAATGAAAGGGTTTCTTGCGGCCGGACTTGGATGTCGATTCTCGCGGGTCACATCCAGCGGGGCTGCGTAAAAGTACAGCCAAGACATTCTTTGTCAGCAACTTTTCCATTTTCAGGGGAATTCCTGAACTTCCAACTTGACCTGCCTTGCAAAGTTCGCGATTCAATATGTAAAGTATAGCCGCTTTCCGTCAGATATGACCATCCTCAAATATAGTGTCGAGAATTTGGAGATATGTCTTTAGGAGGCAAGCAGTGACATATACTGCCCACTTTCTCTCATTTCTATTCTGGTGTTTATTTTAACGCTTTGTTTTCTTCTGCCCCAATGCAATGTTTTCCTAATGTTACATCTTTCAAGACACTATAGTTTCTGTGCATTTGTCTATACAAGATTTGAGGTTACATTCTCATGGTCTACATGATGAATATCGAGTTTCGCTGACCATCTCATGGGTTTCTCAAGCGAGCCTGCTCCTCCTGACAAGGTCAACATTGTTCCTTCCTTAACCCAGATCAAGAGGAAGTATCCAGATTCTGTCGCAGTCTTCTCTGATTTCCCCATTCATCATCGACATCATCAACTTTGACCATCACCAATTCATACGTCCCATCATCATTGTGCTGGACTTCTTTCTTGCTTCAACTTCATCTGTATTGTTAAGCATACATCATACGTCTGTCCCGATTTCCATCACTCAGCATTATGAAGTGCTTCGTTCAGCTCATCCCGCTCTTTTTGGCACTGTCCAACGCAAACATTCTCCATCCTCGCAAGACAGCCTCGTGCCAAGATGTTTGTGGTAAGCAATTCGCCGGCAAGACGATGACTCCAGACAATCAGTCGTTCTGTCGGACTGCAACAGCTATCTGGCGACAACAGTTGCTGGTCCTGTCACCACGTATGGCCGTGACCTTCACAGATCATGATCTGTACTGATGCTTCCAGGATTACGGCTACTGTTCCTCTCGCCGTCTTCGCTAACGTGACGATTAATGAATCCACACGATTTACCATCACACCTCTTCAAAACGCCACCCAAAGACACCCGCCTATCCCTAAATATATTAACGACTTTGAATGCCAGTCTTCTAGTGGTGCCAGCCTTAGTGCGGATCAATACACATCATTGTGCCACTGTGCTGGTGCGAAGGCCACGCAAACTAAACTGCCAGCTTCTGTATGTGACCAAGCGCCTGGTCTTGGCTTCGGGCCTTGCTAACTATATATCTAGACCGTAACTGTTGCCGTACATGTCCCAACCCAGGTCTCATCCTTCAAGATCCGTGTCGTTTTCGAAAATGGTACCTACAACTACCTCAATCCTCAACCATACAACGTCGTCGGCGGAGAATGGGTCGGAGGTGTCGTCCCAGCTTACGCCAATTCCACCAAAGTCAAGGCGAGCTTTGCGCTTCACAATGGCACGCTCATGTACAAGAGCATGAAGTTAATTGAATACGAGCGAGTTCTTCCTTCTATTGGTGACGGCACGCCACAACTGATCTGGTTCGTCACTCCCAAGGAAGAACGCATGCAGAATTCCCGACCTTTTGAGCTTGCTCAGAAGTATTTGAACAATGAGATAGTCCATTCCCTTGTTCCTCAGGGGGGTGGAGCGGGTATTGAGTACTCGGAGTTCTTCATCTGTGAAAGTTGTGGCAATCAACTCTTCATTTCCACGTCTGCCTGGAAGGATGGATACATCAAGAGGATTGCTACCGACAAGTGGGATAGATATGGCTGGGTTGAGTTGCATGCCGAGCCTGAGTTCTAAACAAACTTGCTTGTTGGCTTGTTGTATTAGTGATTGAGGAGTTCTAGGGATACAAAGGGACATGACGCTGTGGAAAGATGCGCTCTCTAGAGCGAAGTCATGAGCCGTATATTCAAATTATTGACTTTCAATGAGAAATTTATCTTTCTCATATGCAGTTGGCACTTGTGCAACCTCTACGAGTGTACGATGCCCATTTACAAGATTTTTTTTGATTTTTTTGCTTTTGGAACCAAGGCTCTCCATGTTCTTACCTACGGTGGTAATTCGGATGATCACAATCTTGCTCGAATAACGAATCGAAGTCAACATAAACGCAGAGGGGTAGAGGGGATAAGAGGAATGTTGCCTGCAGGGGCTCCACAACTTGACTGCCCGCCCGAGTCAGGGGTCTTGCATGCTGCCCCACTTGAGCTGTTCTGTGACGCGGGAGCTCCATCAACCTCCAGCTTCACTCTCTGCCTGGGAATAACATTGATAATCGTTTGAACGGGCGCTCTCTCTCTCTCTCCTTACTTGCATTATCTCTACAGCTTCTTCACGATAGAAGCTAACACCTTTCATTTTGGCAAAAGAATGGAAAGGGCAATACATCGCTCTCTGTACCAGCTGGTGTCAACAACACAAGCCGACCTCATCAAAAGCCTCTACGGTCAACACAACACAACGACATCATGCCCTCCCTCCAAACCCTCACACGATATGCAGCCAACGCCTTAAACCTCGCACAAATCCCTCTCCTCTCCGACACACCTCTCCAATCCTCCCAACCATCACAATCTCCCCTCTCCCTGCCGAGTGCACAATCGACATTCGATCACACATGTCCGGTCGATAGCCCAGTTTCCTGCCATAATAGCACGAGCTTCCCGGACTCGTGCTGTTTTATATATCCTGGTGGACAGCTACTGCAGACGCAGTTTTGGGATACGACGCCCAGTGTTGGACCGGGGGATAGTTGGACGTTGCATGGGCTTTGGTGAGTTTGGAGGTCATCTGTTTCTGGTTTCGGTTCTAGTGCGTGCTTTTGGGATCGTAAATTGTACGAGGTGTCTGTAGATGGATGGGAATGGTTTGCAGAAGAGAGTGCATATTAGTGGGATAGCTAAATGCTAACTCTTAAACCCAATACAGGCCCGACCTTTGCGACGGTTCCTACCCAACCTTCTGCACAGCGGCGCCAATGTACCACAACATCACCGCAATCCTCTCCTCCTCCAACGCATCACTTCCCCCGTCATCCCCTCCCTCAACACCAGCAACAACAACAACAACATCATCCACCCTCCTAGACTTCATGCAAACCTACTGGCTCCCCAACCGCGGCACCGCCGACTCCTTCTGGGAGCACGAATGGAACAAACACGGCACCTGCATCAACACCCTCTCGCCCACCTGCTACCCCTCTTCCTCCTACACCTCCGGCCACGAAGCCGTCGACTTCTTCACGCGCGCCGTCTCCCTCTTCCGCACCCTCGACACCTATTCCGCTCTCGCTTCCGCGGGAATCGTCCCCTCTACCAGAACCACGTACAGGAGAGAGCAGATTGAGAACGCGTTGAGGAAGGTTACGGGGAGAGAGGTGCTGATCAGGTGTAGGGGGAATAGACTGAATGAGGTGTGGTATAGTTTTAATGTTAGGGGGAGTCTGCAGGAGGGAGAGTTTGTGCCTAGTGAGCCGGTGGGGAAGGTGGGGAGGGGTGGGTGTCCTCCGGTTGGGGTGAGGTATTTGCCGAAATATTTGTAGGGATGGGTATTGAGATGTGAGGGAGGGAGGGGCGGGAGGGGCGTGAACGACTGCTGGCTATTCATGGAGCGAGAGGTTGGAGGATGAGAAGGATCGGAGATTTGCTGATTGGGGGACCCTTTCTACGTCTGGGGTTGGTTAACGATCTGGGATTGTACTGTACAATTGGATACATTGGATGGCGCTGCTTGGATAGAGTTTCACTTTAAGATGGACAGGAAGGCGTCAATACTTACTTTGGTTGGGGCAATCGCACCCGAATTCCTGTACACCTGCATTCCCGAATTCTTAGACCTAGAATATGGATAGTTTTTTTTTCGATCTGGGAACTAACCGCGCCTCAGTACTTTCTCTCCTTCCTTCCTTCCTTCCTTCCCTCTTTGTTTCACCACTCTCCCCAGTCTTGATTTTGTCTTCGCTTTTTGTGCCAGCCGCTGGGGGCCGGTAAGTAAACAAGTAGTTTAAGCGAGCGAAGACTTACTTACATCTTATATTGTAAACAAACCTCGATTCTTACCTCAATTTGTCTACCTACCGTTGGCATCCACTGGAAAGGCGAGATACATCATACGGTCAGATACATCACAATAGTGTGGTTCTTTGTTCAATGTTTGAATGAAGATTTAGCCAAGCGAGTAAGCAATGTTAAGAGTTTTTGGATTCCATTTCCGATTCCAGATTCCAGAGACAGATACAATACATTTTACCCCTTTCGAAGAAAACGATTCGAAAGCATTCCGCCGTCTGTTGCACCACGAGTAGTATAAATCCACCTACGCAGCAACAAACTCCCCATCGGTAATACACCCATGACTGGCATCACTCACGACCCTCGCATACTTCGCCAACGTGCCTTTTGTATACTTCGCCGGCTTGGGAACAAACTCCTTCCTCCGCTTAACCAACTCCTCCTCACCCACCATCAGATCCAACACCCTCGTCTCGGCATCAATAACAACTTCATCACCGTCCCTCACCAATCCAATCGGTCCACCTTCTTGAGCCTCAGGCACGATATGTCCGATCAGGAAACCGTGCGATCCACCGCTGAAGCGGCCGTCAGTGATGAGCGCTACGTCTTTGCCGAGTCCGGCACCCATGATGGCTGAAGATGGCTTGAGCATCTCAGGCATGCCGGGTCCGCCTTTAGGTCCTTCGTAGCGGATTACAACGACTGTTTTCTCGCCCTTCTTGATCTCGCCTCTCTCGAGAGCAGCAATGAAGTCGTCTTCGTCATCATAGCACTTTGCCTTACCGACGAAGCGAAGTCCTTCCTTGCCGGTGATCTTACCAACTGAGCCACCTGGAGCGAGGGATCCACGGAGAATTTGGATATGGCCTGTTTCCTTGATGGGGGCTGAGAAGGGACGGATGATGTCTTGGTCGGAGGGGAAGTCAGGTGCGGATTCGAGGTTCTTGGCCAGGGTTTGGCCGGTGACAGTCATTCCTGAGCCGTCGATGACGCCTTCCTTGAGGAGGAATTTGAGGAGGGATGGGGTCCCGCCGATGTTGAAGAGGTCATTCATGACGTATTTTCCGGAGGGCTTGAGGTCTGCTAGGAAGGGTGTGCGGTCAGATACAGCTTGGAAGTCGTCGATTGTGAGTTTGACCCCGACACTGTCTGCGATGGCGATGAGATGGAGAACGGCGTTGGTGGAACCACCGGTGATATTGACAACGATCATGGCGTTCTCGAAGGCTTTACGTGTCATAATGTCGCGGGGTCGGATATCTTCTTGAAGAAGGACTTTTATGGCACCTCCTGCGGCGAGACACTCGAGGTATTTGGCTTGCGATTGGGCGGGGTTGGACGACGAGCCGGGGAGGGTCATGCCCATTACCTCGATAGCTGTGGCCATTGTGTTGGCTGTGTACATGCCTCCGCATGCTCCTTCGCCTGGGCAAGCGTGGTGGATAATATCGTCTCTGACCTCCTCCGTGATCTCGCCCGTGATGAATTGACCATAGGCTTGGAAAGCAGATACAATATCGATAGGAGCGTTATTTTGTGTAGCAGAGCAACCTGGCTTGATCGAACCACCGTACACCATCAGAGAGGGACGATTGACTCTGCCCATAGCCATCATAACACCAGGCATATTCTTGTCGCATCCAGGAATGGAGATATTGGCATCATACCATTGACCGCCCATCACCGTCTCGATACTATCCGCGATCAAATCTCTCGATTGGAGAGAATACCGCATGCCCTTCGTTCCCATAGATATACCGTCCGAGACACCAACGGTGTTGAATTGGTATCCCACCAAGCCCGCCCTCTCCACGCCCTCCTTCACACGATGGTTGAGATCCAAGAGATGCATATTACATGGGTTTCCTGTATACCACACCGACGAGATTCCTACTTGGGCCTTATTCCGCCTCTCGTCTGTCAGACCGGTGGCGTACAGCATAGCTTGTGAAGCACCCTGGGACTTGGGTTGTGTGATGGCGGCGGAGACCTTGTTGAGTTTGGGTTCGTCATTTCGAAGAGAGCTTGTGGTAGAGATTGAACGTCTGCAGAGTATCAGAATTGCTCACACATATCAAGGGACGACTCACATGTATTGTGAAGTTCTTCTCGAGGTGAGAAGTGAGGCATTTGCCCTGGTTCTAAGCTGTGGGAGCAACATGATGTTGATGTTGATATATCCCAAGCAACGAAGGAATGAGAAACGATTGTGAAGCAATTAAGCCCAGCTGAATATTACAGCAGCTGTGATGCGATCCAATGCCTTTAACCTCTTGTGCCAACCTCAGACTCCGAGTGTGTTGTGCTCGCAATAAAGCTTTGGAGAAGGAGAAGCACGGCCAGGATATGATTCATACCTCTCTCCCGGCATCCAGTCTCGAAACTTTTTGATTTGGCGATATCGCTCGCTCGCTTCGCATCGGCGGTCGGCACTGCACTGAACTTTATCCCTTCCAGCTTTCCCCACTCGATTCTATGAATTGACCAGTCAGAAGTCCGTCTTTACTCACCCACAGCCTCGTCCCTGTTGGTCCACTCCACCCACTCGACTCCGCTCATGCCTGCCTGCCTGTTTTGCTGCTCTCCGCATTCGTTTCTCCTTGGCCGTGGTTCTAATCCCCTTTGAGCGAATGGGGAAGCGACGACACATGTGAAGAACGAGGCTACCCCTTCTCTTGTATGTATCCACTTCAACTAGCGACGCACCTCGGCATGTCATGTCAAGGCTGAGCAGAGACGAGCAAGATAAATAAGTACCGACCGACAACGTCTGTCTCTCCCAATTGTTGACTCTTCATACAACCGATTATACTGTACCTCCCTCCATACTACTTCTTGCATACCCGATTCGGCATTGATTGGCATGCATAGCCTTGGATGCTGACCCCGCATTGACACCTCTGATACTTAACGAACCATTTCTATCCAGTACCTTACGTTTCACACGAGTACCCTTCCTAACTATTTATCCAAGTACTCCTGCGGTTGTTTTCCAATTGATCCCTTCTACGATAAACATCCATCAACACAACAATGGCGGCTCCAGCAGAAGTCACCCTGAAGGACCTCACTGGTCAATGGGTCATGGTACGACCTCCCCCAGCTCTTCTATCACAAATCTGCCACCTACACCCAATCAAACTCCCCGTTCCCTACCCAAGCTAATTAATCCACCCCAGAACAAAACCCTCTCCGACGACACCGACGCCGTCCTCGCCCTCCAAGGCATCGGCTGGTGGACCCGCAAAGCCATCTCCCTCGCCACCGTCACCCTGCACACCAAACAATACGTCGAGGACAACATCACCCACATCGACATCGAGCAGACCGCCACGGGCGGCGTCAAAGGCACGACTGAGCTCCGCGCCCTCAACTGGGTTGAGCACACACACACGGACCACGTCTTCGGCACAGTCAAAGGCAAGGCGCGCTGGAGCTCGTTCCAGGAGGTCGACGATGACTTCCTGAAGGATGGGTGGCTCGAGGGCGAAGAGGAGGTTGCCGGTCCGGATGGGGAGAAGCATATTGAGAGTTGGGCGGTCAATGAGGAGAAGGGGTGGACGGCGAAGCAGATCTGGGGCTTTGCGATTGTGGATGGGAAGAGGTATTATGTGAGGAGGGTGGTGGTCAGTAAGGGGAGTGAGGTGCTGAAGGTTAGACTGGTGTATAACTGGCAAGGGAAGAAGTAGATTTGGGGCCAGTACAGACAGTGGTCTTGGATGCTTCGATAGACTGCCTAGATAGAGGCTTGCTTGTTGCGTAAGATTGGATACCCGCTAAGGTACCGACTTTGATGGAGATTCTCATTAGAAGAAATGAATGCATGCCTTTCCTTTTCCTACATCCAGATTACCTCCGTTCTTACACCTCCGAGCTGTGAGTAGATTGTTCTCCCAGCTGTCCAATCCACTTGATTGAATTCCATCTAGCCGCTGCCCCTGCCCACCACTTTCCTCTCATTCTCATTCTCATTCTCATTCTCAAATCGGTATTTCCATGTGAACAGTACCAAGTAAGTACTGACAAGGGCATCGGATTTTCACATGTTAGAATCACTCAGATTATCCGTCAGTTGCTCACGGAAATACACTGGTCCAAGCGCCACACTGAAGGTCCCTGAAGCAACATTCTAAGCGAGGTGTAATCCTGGCAGCAGTCAGACGGATAATTCACCAGCTATGGTTAGCCTGGTATTTGACTAGAATTTGAGGGTAAGCGAGCAAGAAAATGGGCATGGGGTATGATAGAGATCTTGCGATCTTGCCGCCTATGATTAAAGTCGATCTACGCTAATATATTCCTGTAGTCCAGATTTCACTCATTTCACCACCCTCTAGTCTGCGTCTACATCCACGCCCTCATCTCCCATCTCCCATCTCTCTTGCACCCGAACTACCTAATACCCATCAACCATGCAATATCCACGCAATTCCAATGAAAATTAAATTTCAGGATAGTGTCATTTTCAACGCCCAAAAACACCATTTATTTCCAGGTCGCTCACCCCGCGTTGAGGATGCAGTCATGGACCTGTGGTGGGCGCTCCAGTGAAGCTGGCTTGTCAAAATCCCGATCTCTTTCTTGGGGCTTGGGGGTGAGTTCGGTAGATGGGTGTTTCGAAGTTTGATTTGAGCAGCGAGGTTCTTTAGTTAATTTGTTCTCTTGTGACCTACATCCTCGGCTTGGAGATTGCCCATTCAATGTCGCCACCAGGAACTTCCTTCAGGCGCGTTTTGAAATGCCATGCTTTAAATCTTGTCAAGAATATTGACTCCGCTTGTGAATACTCGGGAACTCGCCGCAGAGCTGTCGAAAATAGTAGGGCGATGTTGGGTCTGTGACATTCGGCTTGCCTTCGGGTTCGGCAGCGCGGGTGGCCGTTTCATGAACGCGGGGATAGGCGAGCTCGCTTGTTTTGTTTACTTGCTTTCCTCCCGTGAAAAGATGTCTCGGCTCCTTCACGAGTATGAAGTCACTGCGACCAAATTGGCTATTTTGCGGTTGCTACACACAAATATCGTTTGCAAAATCATCAGTTCCCGTTTATATCTAGTCCTCGTACTGCAGTCTGGGCGAAAAGCACTATTTTGTTTCCATCCTCCATCTTCTTCTCCATCTCCAAACACTCCAACACACCTCCTCTCCTCACTCTCACGCTCACACTCTCAAACTCACATTCACATATCCCCCACTCCACCTGTCAATCAATCCGAAGCCCTTCATGATGAAGTCAACTCATGTATGGATGTCCTCCTCAACTTTGGAGGCTTCATGTACATCGGTATCATCATGCCATTCTCCGATTTCCACCAGCCAGATACCACAGGTCTCACAATTCCACGTCTCATCGGACTCGGCTTCTTGGTCCTTATCTTCCGCCGGATTCCAGCAATCTTGATAACTTATAAATATATGCCATCCTGCGTGAAGAGCTGGAAAGAGGCATTGTTCATGGGCTACTTCGGACCAATTGGCAAGTCACATGCGACTTGTAAATTAAATCGACTAACAATCCGTAGGCATTGGTGCAGTCTTTTACATTGAACACACCAAGCACCTTTTCCCCGAGAAAGGGCAGGCAAGTGATGCCGAGGTCAACAACATGACAGCAGTCATGGTTCCAGGTATGAAATTTGGCTCTTACGCATCAAACCCCGCTGATTTCTATAAGTTGTCTATTGGCTCGTCCTTTTCTCCATCGTCGTTCACGGCCTCTCTATTCCTGCGCTCAATCTTATCTACAAGTGGCGTGGTGTTCCAGCTATCGAAGAAGACGATCCAACGGAGATTCTCATGCCGTCGAATAACGCAGCACTGCCTAAGAACTCGAAAGCCAACCCCAACAGAAAGTCCATTCTAGTTCACAACCGCTTCGCCGCAGCAATAAGACCCGAGATCAGCGCGCCAACCGAGTTGTCCCGTTGGAACTCGGCCGGTGACAGACAAGTTTTTAGAAAGAGAGACAGCATGGACTCAATCGATTTGAAGCAGTTGCGCCCAATTCAATGAAATAGGTTGAATGATTGGGGAGGGGGCGTTGCGAGGGATGTAGAGCTGGAAGGGGGCTGGGGGTTTTGTTGCTTCAAGAGTAAAACTAGATTTGGACTTGAATCTACCACAAAGCTTTCCTTCAGTTTTGTCAAATGTACTTTAAGTCTTCATCCTTGAGTGTCTCGAGTGTCTCGTCCTTTTCTTTCACCGGCGATGATGTTCACGGTAAAATCTTCCCATTGCCCAAACCCATGCTGAGTAAGTTGTACTTGGGCTCTTCAGTGACTGAAGCGATGCGGTCGTCTGAGTGCTGCGGAAGCTGGCCTTCTCAAGAATTGAGCTTGCTTTGAGGCTGCATAAATTGATTCAAAAAACATCTACTTGCACCACTGGTTTCATGATTGCACTTTTAAAGCCCTGATAGTAGTTGGCAGTGACTTGCCGAGCTATCTTCGAGACTCGCTAAGGGTGGTTGTGCAACTACCTCTCTCAGTCTCTAAATGCTGATTAGATCTTAACTACGAGGTAGATAAGTCACAGCACGCGCCTGTGGGCATGTGCTAGAAGTGGGCCATGCATGGTCAAGCTGAGAGTTGGTGGAGGCATGCAGTGGACCTCCTTCGCCCAGCATCGTCGGATCCTATCGGATCTATCAGCCTTGGTATCGTTCCTATGTTCAACTTCACTCTCGCTCATTAGTCGAAGTCGACCTTCTATTTCTTGCTGTCTATGGTTCTTGGTATAAAATATTTCCTTTGCTTGATTTCACAGCAACATCGACATTGAAGGGTTTCATTCTCAGGAAATACCTCGATGACCGTCATGGCAACATATTGCGGTCATGTTCGCACAAGACAAGATGCCAACTTGTTGTTTGAGGCTTGTCAACTGGATGATTTGCCAAAGATTCAGCGCCGTCTATCACGCAAGGAGCGAAAGGTCATGATATCGCCTGGAGCGGTATTCGTTTGGGATGAGGTGGAAACTGGGATCCAGAGGTGGACAAATGGAAGACTGTGGGGCTCCGTTACGCTCTCAGAGGAATTCATCGTCCGTCGTGAGATGGAAAGGAAGGCAAAGATTCCGAGCATCATCCACCAGAGCATCGATATACCCATAGACATGGACGGATGCACCTAGTCGAAATGGGAGTGACGGAGATGTCCAAATGGAAGATTGAACAACAGATGACTACCACTACAAGAAGAACGGATTCATTAGGAGGTCAATGACGATCACTTCGGATGGGCGCGAACTTCATTTGGTGACTTATGACGACCCGGGTTGTGGATTTAGCCCTGAGCTACCGACCCCGACAACAGATTCCCTTCTCAAGCATCAAGTTGAGGAGAAAATTGCCCTCCATTCTGCCACTTTCAGATATAGTCCTGAAAATCTTCATGGAGGGCTAGTTCTGCATCCACAGCCAGTTTTCGAGACACATTCAAGCGAAGCATTATCACCAAACCAACAGGTCCAGGCCCCAAGCGATACAAGTCTCCCGTGGGAAGTCCCTTCAAGTCAAAGACATCCTTGGAACCACACAATGACGAATCTTTACATACTACTTGCAGCTCTCTCCCATAGCCCGCCGCCAGACATACCAGCGCACGAGTCGCAACACCTGCAGGATTCTGTTATCTGTCCGCGGAGCGCGTCCTCAGGTTTACGTCAATTTGCAAGTCCGACGGCACATGTGCACCCTTTTCAGAGGGTTCAACCACCGCCATCACCACCAAGGTCTCCATTGCTACTTCAAACTTCCCCACCAGCTATTATTCATGATCAAGCAGCCCTGGTGAACGTCACTCATGGCAATTCTTGTAACTACAGCCCGCCGAGCAATTGCATCGAAGTATCGTCTATAACAGACATTCCTAGCATGTCATACGTCCCGTCCATGAACTTTCCGCCTTGCTCGTCTCTCCTGATGCCATATGTTGTATCAGAAACAACAGGCACGCATCAGACAAATCTATCAAGTCAAGAGGTAGGCTTCAGGACAGTGGCGTATGGAGGCACACGTTGGGAAGAGCGAAAGACGAAGGACTTTTCGCGTCGCACTTTGAAGGTTCACAGAGACGACGTGAAGGTTGTGCGTTCTTTGGACAAGAGGTTTTTTGTTGATTGACAATCAATTCCGACATCCGCCGTTGGGCAGCGGAGGTCGATGAAAACAGTGATTATTGTACACTATACTTTAGGCCTGAACGAGTCATTAGAGATCAACTGCTTGAGTCCGTACCGTGTACTTTATGATATTCACAGCGCATCTGATTCTCCCTCCTGATCTCGCGGCTAAGTGAAAACGTGAAGAATCTTGGCGAAAACTTGCCAATTATGTTCGCTGGGCGTTCATCAAACCTTTTTATATGAGAACAATTCATGCTTACGAGGAAGCAAAACTAATCTGCAACATATCACCCTCGTGGTTTCAACCCTCAATACTATTGTATCGAAGGGTAGGGTGCGACTTATAGCCAAGTCTCTTGTACTTAAGCGACTCCGACAGCTTCCGGTGCCAACACCACACCAAGTAAATCCCAAGAAGTCCAAGCTCCCCACCGAATCCGCGATTACGTCGGATCATGCTCATGGTGCTTTGAGAAGCAGTCACATAGAAAGCATGCAAAGAACCGCCAAGGTATTTCCAAGCCGATCAGGCGTTTTGTTGCGTGTTTGCTGCTGGAAGCATGTGGGCACTTTACTTGGGAGGTGGCGTAGATGATGCACTCTTACGACATGTCAGCCTTGATCTGGTGGTTTCCCATCAACTGTACATATACAAACATTCCAGAAAACATACAGTTCAACACAAGTGTCACTTCTTCCAAAATTCCGACTAAAGTGTCAAAATGGGGATTGAATAACAGCAACACTTATCCTCCTGGCCTCATTTGTTGTCTAAATATTTGGTGTCATCTCAAACTTGAGAACTATGTATCTTCTCCATCTAGGGACACTGAGCCTTAGAGATGAAAGTAGCATGGCCAGTCGCGATGTCTCTTCGGGATCAACAAGAAACCCACTTGCGATGGTCTTTGTCGGCTGTATCCTAGGATTCGCATTTCTCGCTTTCGTGATGTACGTACACATTGTCATAAATTTCGTATTGCCTACCATCTAAGCTATCAAAATTGCATGACAAAAGGTTGACAGATAGTTCAGTTGCACTTGCAATCGTTATTACAGGCGACACAGAAATACCTGCTGCCAAATAAACCGTCCAGATGCGAAGGGGAGTAATAGCAATATTCAGAGATACTCGGACTGGAAAAGAGCACACTCGAGGTCCTCGAGTTGCGATGAAGATCATTTGGAGCAGGGCAATATTCCATCTGAGTGGGACGTCACAGTCTGGTGAGTCCAGTCGCGGTCGATATCAACGAATGGCGAAGCTAATTGTTCACTAGCGCGATATGCTTGGAGTTTGTGAGAGATCGTGATCCGATCTATGAGCTGAAATGCTCGCATATTTTTCATTTTGGGTGCGCTAAAGCGTGGTATGACTGTCAGATTGGAAGGACTTGTCCAATTTGCAGGGACGGGACGGACGGCGTTGGTGGGGCTCCCAGAGGGTGAGAAGAACCTTCAGGGTCCTGATGTGCCTTGTTGGTAAGAAACATAATTTTTGAAAGTGTTCTACCAGGCCATACCGATACCTTGATAATGCATATTGTGGGGGTCATGGCAAAATATGCTGGACAATTGTCGGATAAGAGCAGAACCACAACAAGGACAGTAACTTCCATCCTTGCGTGCCGGAAAACCCCCTATGCCGGAAAATTTGACCGGTATATTGACTTTAAGTATTATTAAATCCATAAATAATGTAATACCTTTGATAAATTTTAGTAGGTTTTATTCCCCAGCTACTCTTAAATATCTTAAAATCCCTTCGACTAAAAAAATTATATTTTTATTATTGTCTTTTATTTGATTTATAAAGGAATTCTTTTTATATTATAATGAATTTCTTATACTAAAGCTGTATTATTAAGCCTACACTATTTTTAAAACTCATTAACGGGTTTTAGTTTAGTTCTTTGCCTTTCTCATAATACGGGAGATCATCTCGATAGCCTTGTTGCGGTTGTGGCGTACAGATTTATGCAAGATCACTCCGCGTTTCGGTACTGTAACGTCAGAATCCAAGCAAAGGTCGAAGTGCACAGAGGTCAAGGTAGAATCAATGTCAGTGTCAAAATATCAAGTTGATTTCTATCTGTCGGGATTTCCTTCGACTGATATAAGGCTTTTGTCAGCTTTCCTATACTTGCTGATAACAACGTCTTTTCATAGATGTTGGAGTCTTATGCGACGATCCTGCGGTTCCAGTCTTGTTTGACGATCCTGCTTGAATCGTCACAGGTACCTCGGATTGAAGCGATTGACCATCTTATTGCGGAACAGCCCTGCATGCACGCACTGTGGAGAGTCACGTGATGTTTACCAGCTGCTAATTGATATTGGCAGAAGCGCCTCACTCAATGCCTACACACTCACGTTAAGTGACTGTACTAATGAATCAAATACCAATCGTCAGCCTGTTATGAATATTTATGTTACAGGACACTCTGAAATCTATCAAGTATACCCTCCTGCAGGACTCTGAGTTGACAATTTAACATATTCTTACTCAGCCTTCCATACATCTAAGGCAGTGTAGCATGAAATAAAATGTGCATGATTCAGTCCTAGGACACATTTCCGAACTCGTACACATTCTTCTAGAAGTATTACAGCTTCAGCTTCTTTACCGTTTCCCTTCCATGTTACCGCCAGGTTGGCTATGCTTGTCAGCGTGTGTGGGAACATGGCTTGGCACCTGGCCCAGTCATATCCGGTGGGGAATTCATTAAAAAGGATCTTACAGTAATGTCATCTCCATCGTTCTATATCTCCTTTTGCTTTTAGCCACGTCTTCATTGCAAGCTGCACGAGTGTGTGCATTTTAAATGCTGACTGGATCTCAGAGACAGGGATAAAAGCATAATTTCTTAACACAAGCAAATCTTCTTCAAAGTCGTTACCACGCCCATCACTCTTCGCCTCTCGGTCGCGTCGAAGTTGTTCAGCTTCATTGTCTAAGAGACTTGTCTTCTCCCGATCGCTTTTCCCAAACTTGTCTGGGTACTGCGATACTGAAAACCTCGGCGCTCGTTGGGAAATATAAGCCGCTGCTTGGACGAGAGCAAGCGGCATGTATTCCAGCACTGCTGCTGGCTCACCGATGTTACTCTGTCTACCGTCAGTATCGCTACCCTCTCGTATCCCGAGTTTCTTTTCAAGCAGTGCTACTGCGTCAACATTGTCCATAGACTCTATTGCAATCAGGCTGCTGTCTTCCACAAGCTGCGATGCCACCACCTTATTCCTTGTGGTGATAAGAATCGTCCCATGCTGGCATTGCGGAAGGTAGGAGACAAGCGGTCGTAATTTTCCGCTGTCTGCGGAGCTTAGGTGAATCCAATATCAGTGATGATGGTAGGCAAGAAGTCTGGGAGAGAGCCAAAGGCAGTCTGCAATCTAGTTAGTAATTCCAATTGAAACCTCGTATCGCAACCTACATTAAGATAGAAGATGATAGTAGCTTGCAAGTAGTTCTTGTAGTCATAAAAGGCTGCAAAAACCTGCTGAAAATTGAGCTTCCCCTGCTTCTTATGACCTCCGCCTTTCAAGGCGCGAGCACCGACGATAGAAATTTGCCTCTCGTTTAGGGCGGTCCATTGCCCAGGCCTTTGGGGAGATAGAAATAGGCAAGGAAGTCAATCAGAATAGTTGGGGTCCCCTCTATAGTAGTGATTAGCAATTATCATTGAGGTTCTAATAGATATCGTACCAACAAGGAAAACTAGTTGCCATCTATCAACCCCAGCCTCGGCTTGGACGATGCCATAGGCCAAAGCGCAATGCTAGCCCAATGATAGTGGCTGTATGTAAAGGCACAAGGAACCATTGATCGTTTCTACAAGTCAAACAAGTCTTTTATTGCAAGTGTCATCCCTTTACCTCTCCATGATATCAAGTAACCATGTGATAGTGGCAAACTGTTCAAATACCTAAGTACAATGCAACGGCAACTGACACGATATTTAGTTTCGATGCCAAAACGACCCCTGACACCAAGGCCGAAACAAGACAGATAGAAGAAATTCCTTAAACATCCGTGAAAGCAATAATCCGATTGAAATGAAAATTAATTAATTCGAAACTATGAACTTTCATATACAACTTTCTTTTAGATACCTGCCGAGCGAGCCTCGCAGGTTTCAGAAATCTTCGCTTTTCTCGTGGAGAGTGAAGAGTGTGACACTGGTGATCATAGTTGTCGCCGGTGTGATGAAAGGAATTGGAAAACCGCCATGATCTGGATCCAGGCGGTGCATAATGATGTTCTTATGATGGTTCGTCTCGTCACCGTTCAAAGTTCGAATAGTGTAAAGGTTGCCTTCGGTGTCGAAATCCTTTTCCGTGACCGCTAAGATACCAGTGTAGGTTGTCTCTGGATCCAGGCTTGTAAAAGTGAGCTGGAAGCCATAGCCTGCGACAAGATATGTGCCGTCAGGCTGGCGAATGACCATGCCAGCACCCGACGCCTGCTTCCCTAAGATGGGTGGCCGGTCTACGGTGACTCGATACTGACCAATATCCTTGATCCATGTCCTTTTAGTGGTGGTTTCTTTGACATTATCGTAGAAAAATCCGAATAAATCATCAGGTCTGTTCGCTTGCGCATCCAAGATGTGCTTGCTCAGCTTAGACAGCAGGCCAAAATGAAGTGGGATTGTGCAATTTTCAAGCGGCTGGGAGTCTATACCGAAAGGCGAGCAGCCGATGGAAAGCTGATTCGCTAAGGCAGTCCAGATGCGGCGAACGCCATAATCGTCTCGTCGCTGCTCTGGGATGAAGAGGGGCAAACCACGCCATGCGAAGCACTCCGTAATCTTCTCATAGTCTTGCAAATAGATGTCTGGTGCGTAGAAAGCAATCTCTGGCGCATTAAAGATGTAGACGTCCATGTTGTGGCCCACTGGTCCCCCGGAAGGAAACGCGCCAGGTCGATTCCCGGTGGGAATCCCCTCTGGGATCTGGGAAAAATCGTCCCAGCTGGGATCTTCCGAGCACAAGGCAACGTTGATGTACACGGGCAGTTGATATTCTCGGCGTCCAGCAAGCGCAATGTTTTGGACAAATCCAGAGAATGCGTCTGCCATGAAGATATCCTCTGCCCACTCCCCTTCGCCAAAAGCCTCGCTCCAAGTCAACGAACCAGTCGCTTGCCGGGGGAAGTTCGGAAACTTGACCCGAAACGTCGGATGTAAGTCGGTCCAAGAACTTCGAAGATGCTGCAAAAGTTCCTGTCGAACAGGTCCCTTGAAGAGCTCGTTCGACGTGCGGGAACGGTCTCTTGTATCTCCCATGATGCCTATCTCGTTCTCGATTTGAACCATGATTACAGTCTGGTGTTCCTCATCAATCTCCTTCAAATGCCTCATCAGCGCGGCAAAAGCTGTCGCGTCGGCCTTACGTCCTGCCTCACAGGTCGGTTGGACAGCATCAATGGTCTGCAGGCCACCATCGGCGCCCTTGATATGAATGCGGGGAAAGCGCTTAACGTCCTGTCGAACCCAACTTGGTGCGTAGCCACTGAGGGCGTTCTTGTACATGCCGAACCACAGAAGGACCAAGTGAATTCCATGACAGCGTGCATCATTGATCACTTGGTCCAACTCTCGGAAATTGAACTGTCCTTCGATAGGCTCCATAAGAGCCCAGGAAACCCCACCAAGCAGGGTGTTGATGTGCCTTGCCTTCGTGTCCGCCCAGATCGTCGACATGTACTCGATATTCGTCCAAGTCGAATTGTGAAGCTCGCCTGCCAGCATCAGAAATGGCTCCCCCCTGACGATGAGCTGCTGAGAGCGCTCCGTTCGACGGAGGTGAGGAGAAGGCAACCCCATTGTGTTGAGTCGTGTCCCGGTATATCAGAAAAGAATGTACGTTGACGGGAAGGATTGGTGCGCAGGCTGGCACAACAGTTTTAAGTATTGATCTCTCTGCCCTCGGTTGCAGGCCACATAAGAACCAGATGCTCCAAACGCTCGTAGGTCGGCGAAACGGTCTATGATCTACCGATGCTCGTATCTCGGGGACAGCGCCCCGAAACATGTCGTTGTATCGGGGAGGATAAAAATGTGCGGCTACAGCGGGGGTCGGGGGGGGGGGGGGGGGGGGGGGGGGGGGGGCGGCCTGGGGCTGTGGCTGTGGCTGGGCCTGAAAACAGCGGGGAAGAACCGACACTTCCTGATGTTGGTGGTCCACGCGCAGGGTGAGCTTAGGTTATAGCTTATCTTAGTCCTATTTTATACGCGACTTATATCTATACTTAAGTTAGTAAAGAGATATACGTAGGTTTTTCCGGCACACAGGGACGTACGTTGTTTGAGGTTTTCTGGTAAGACATCCGATAAGACATGCGACGAGGTCAGGAACAGAGTCTTTGGTGAAGCATCTGTTGTACCGAAGTAGAGGATTCTCTTCATCTTGTACCACTTGCGAGGGAATATACTTGGGCAGTGCAAACCCCATATTTGGAGAAGGAACGGAGGGCCAAACATGTGGCAATTACTAAATCTATTATAACACGCCGTTTAAACGACTCTGAATGGATACTGAGACGCCATAGACTTCTTAAAAACACATTCGATTTGTCAGTTAAGCTTCGAAGGTGCGACGCACCCCCAAGCAGCACCCCGATCCCTTTCATCCTCTCAACCTTACTTAACCATGAGCAGCAAATGTACTCTTTGACCTCAACCATCCACCATACCTCCACAAGTAGAACATACCCACGACTCCCAAACACGACAGACCCGCCAACAAACTCACCCCTCCTCCAACCCCCAAGTTGATGAACATCGGTCGCGAGAATAGAATGCAAGCAGCGGCAAACATAGACCGGGACAGATCATTCGCTGCGAAGAGACTTGCCGCATATCGCGGGTACGACAGAGGCAGATACACAAATACGCATTGGAAAATCAGGAAATTCGCTGCGACGAGAATCGAAACACCGATGAGACTCACAATCCACTTCAACAATATTAGCGCTGTAGGATACAAAAGTTGAGGATGAGGTTCGATTCCGAAGACAAGCTACCAAGACAGGTCTTGGATACGAGATCCTACATCTTTCAGAGAAACGGGTGAGAAAAGTTACATACGTGCACAGCTTGTCTCGCCGTCCAGCCGAACATGAAATATCCTACTGGAAGAAAGACGACTCCGAGAAGGGCAGGGACGAGACGGTGTTCTGGCGCCCTCAGACCGTTCTTCTTGATGTCTGGAATCAGATATTTGAATTGATATATCAGAAAGCCGATCACACCGATGACGCACGCGACGCCGATGGTCAGAAAGCAGAGACCGACTTCGCCAATGTTGAAATGGTAAATAGGTGGGTATACCAGTTGAAAGACTTCGAAGAAAGAATAATAGATTCCGTAAGTGAGGGATGTCTGTTGAGTTGTTAGTCCCACTCCTAATTATTTTATCTGAACAGTCTCTGGGGACTTACATAGATATTTGTGAATGCAACAGCAGGATCTTTGATCATGATCTCAATTGGCTTGATGATTGCATCCAGGAATACCTCTGAGGCTTTCAACTTTGCTTGGTCAATCTCGCTCTTCGACTTGATATTGCTACGTCCTGTAAGCTTTCGAAGACGCTGCGCTCGTCGGCGGAGGATGTTGTCTGCTGAGGTCTCGGGGTACGCAAAGAGGAAGACGATGAGGATCGGGCCCGTGAGCCAGACAATTTCCCAAAGTCCCCAACGCCAACCTTTAGCTTGAACAGCGAATCTTAGAATCTTGTCAGTACTTCCACAGTTTCCGCAACATGAAATCAATCGACTTACCCCGCGATGATGGGACCGATAGCAGGACCCCAGAAACAAGCGGCCGTCCAGGCTGACAAATACACGGGTAGCTCTAGGAGAGAATACATGTCTCCAACTGAAGCTCCTCCGTTGGCTAGACATGGACTCCCGAAAAATCCTGTAAGGAATCTGAGTACCAGCAAGCCAGCATAGTTGTCCACGACGGCCGTTGGAATTGACAGAATGACGAACAGAGCAAATGTTGGCACATAGACCCAGTTCCTTCCAATGGATGCAATCTCACTCAGAGGTGCCCACAAGAGAGGACCGATTCCATATCCTACAACATAGATAGCGAGACCTAAGGCTGCTGCTGTGTCGCCGACGTGGAATTTTCTCATAACTCCACCTTCTCCCGGAACATACATGCTGGACGCGCCGTACACGGCAAGGGAGTACGCGCAGAGTTGGAGAAGTACGATAGATTTCTTGGAATATGGCCACTTCAATCAAGTCAGCAGTGCTAGCAGAAAGTGCGAACATCAGGAAGTAAGTTCCCCAGACACATCCTCATTCTGAGACGAAGAACATAAACGAGGAAATCTACATACGTTCTGTGGATTGGCAGGATCATCGGTAGCATACCAGTCGACGAGGATTGTACCATCGGCAGTTTTTGTTGGTGCGATAGCGATAGATTTTGTTCTCTCTGCTTCGATCCCTTGCTCAGCATCGAAACGTTCACGAGTGTACGGAGCGGTAGAAGTGCGAGTCAACTCTCGATGGATCGAAGAACCCTTAGTACGGGTGCGAGTTGCTTCATTGTCTGGTTCTGTTCTGATGGCCTCGAGTTGTAACGGTGTTGGATCTTGGGGTTGATCAGTCTCGTAGTCGTCGTCGAGCTCCTTGGGGTTCCTCTTTTCATTGTTTTCATTGTCGCTGTCTGAAGCTGGGGGATTCTCTGGAGCTTTTTCTTCGGAAGTTGGTGCGTTGTCTTCTTCTTTTAGAAGTGCATCCTGTTACATGTTAGCAAAAGTGCCATTGAATAGGTATAAGTATGTACCAGTGGAGCCCAGTGAAAGTTTCCCTGCTCCTCAGGGTATTTCAAGTAATGATTCTTGGTCGCGTATCTGATCAATTGGCCTACAGCCGATTCTCGAAACAGCTCCATCTTTGCTTCTAAATTCGTGAGATTTGAAACGCTTGGGAACTGGAGTTCTGTTGATTTCTCATCCTCTTTTTCTGGAGAGGAATCACAAGATATAGAAGAAAGCTCAAGAAAGTGAAAGACAGTGCGCTTATTATCAGCACTACTGCTTTGGGAGAGTCACCGATAGGCAACTGCTGGACTAAGCTACGGAAGCCACTAATTTCGTTTCATAGACAAGTTTATTAATCATTACACTAGTGCGCATTCCTGAAGAGGGAATTATGGAACTGAATTGGCTTGTCAGCAACGCTGCATATGCAATGAAGGTTGCTGCCGGCAGACCAGGGTCGAACTGACAAATCCCCCGTCACTTTACCATACTTTCAATTATATCAGAAGGCAACGGAATCTTTTGAAGTAATCCACAAGAGACTTTATTTGTTTCGCTTTCCAAAGTGTCGCATGGAGGAGATTTACCGTTGCCAAGGCTTTTTCACGATTTATAAGCTTGGCTGGTTCCGCGGAAGTTACATGTTTTGAAATTCTAATCTGGGATCAGTTTGAGTCTTACTTGTGATATCTGTCTTGTCAATCGTGCTCACGGCAAGACAGATACATCACAAGTAAGACTCAAACTGATCCCAGGGGGTTGGTTGCCTCAGCGTTGAGGAGGTTGACCAGGTAGTGACCGCTTTTTGAGTGAACTATCCATCAACTGCTCTGAACCCCGGTCCAAACAAGGGCAGATTCGCGTTCAAAAGATGACTTCAAACAAGTACATCTTGAACCCTGCAAATTCGAAGTTTGAGGTGTCAAGAATACGCAATACCCGATTTTGCTTTCAATACCCGCAGTCCATTTCCTCGGGTTAGCTTTGCCGAAACCAGGGAACAATTGCCCCTGACTTCTTACATCTGGTACCGCCGTGTAAGAAAACATTGGGTCCGTTGCAATAAGCTCGTACTATAAGATGACGCGGGTTGTTCTGGGATTGAAGGGTTAAAGCCGATAAATGGAGTCAGCATACATTATCGCCGCATACACCAAAGCTGCTCGCTTGCCATGCAGGGGTTGCTTCGCAAATCAGCATTGAGTCGGATATACGTTCGGCCTTGGTGTTTACGAGGCTGCTGAGTGGACTTTGATGTGCGATGCAATATGTGGTGGTCACTCCCGTGCTAGACTAGTTTAATCAACGAGTCATTCTTCTGAAAGCCGATCACGACATTGTTTACCCCTGGACATGCGCCTGGTCACTAAGAACCAGGAATAAGATTCGAATACCTAGAGCCAAACAGAGATTGCTCCTCAATTCTTGCGGGTCCGATTTTCCTCAACGGCCATCATGATTTGGAATAATTCTCGTATCTCGTTTCGCAACATACTCACGATTGAAATGTACTCCATAAAGACTTTTTGCGTGGTTCTATTTTTTTTTTGGGGGGGGGGGGGGGGAGGGGGATGTCAGCTTATTTGAATTTAATTAGCGTTATGGTTATGCGACTCAATGTGGTAGCAGAATGTCAAAAAATACCTCGAGTAATTCGTACTTTGATGTCAAGGAGCACTACCAGTGGTTTCATAGCAGGTCATCATGAAAGCAAACATGAAGAGTGAATTTTTTCAAATTTTGTATATACATCCAATCTTTCTAGCTGTTAATTTCATCAATTGGGTCACTCGCCAGTGTTTTCATTCTCGACGACTCTATTTCTCCTCTCCGATAAACGATCCACCCTCCTCGTGTCTCTGATTGCAGTATCCACAGCATATGACAGATCGATATGGAAGAATGACCTGTCTACTCCATGGACCGGGTTTTGACTTTTGGTCTGAATCGCACCTCTCCCACCGGTATTTGGGTTGTCGACCTCCTTGCTTGGTAATTTTGCCGTTCGCCATTGCATCTCCTCCGTTGTGGCGTTCTCTTTCTCATCAGGTCTACTCTCTTCTTCTAACTCACCTACTTCCTTCGTTCTTGCTCCCGCAAGTCTCCTATCACCCTCCGTGGCACCTGCCAACAAGCTCGCAACAGAATAAGCAGGGCAACAGTTACCTGGACTATCTCCATTCGGGGACATAGAAGGCCTGCCAAAGCCTACAACAGCGAGGGATTTCCGTGTCCATTTGTTGTGAAGACCCGCAAAATGCCATTCCACCACTGAAGGTGCGACGTAGCGATCACAGTGTTGCGAATATCGACGAGAGCTTGAATCGCTGCGATGTCTATATAATTCAGGGCTGAGCAGTCTAAGATGACTGCACGAAGGGCAGGAAGCTTGGTCCCTGTTGTGGCAGACTGGGCTGTTGGGTCCGACCAAAGACGATCCTGTAGTTGGGTCAGTAATTATGGTATTCTTGAGTTTTTCCCCGTGAAAGGAATATTTCATAGGAAGCCTATTTTGGTGGGAACAATGCCGTTTGATGTGGTGCTTCGTGTATGTGCCGTAATGTAAGACAGTATATGGTCAACATGCCTCGCAACATTGACGTAATTCAACGCCTCCTAGAGACTTGTAGAGGAAAACTCCAGGATATGGTATGGCCCTTCAAGCCTTGGATTCGAGCTGTCCTTCTTGTCCATTGGTAGGTAAACGTCCCTAACTTTACCCTGGGTTTCTGCTGATGAGCAAGCAGTCTCTGAGGCACTAGCGACAGCCTCCGATGTCTCTGTCTTCTCTTCGCAGACGACCCGCTTCACCTGAATCTGTCCCAAGAATTCTCCATGTGATTGAGCCATCCGGATAAGCAAGACCGCGAATAAGAGAGCAATGGTTGTGTAAATACTCGTCTCAAGCGAGATCAAGATTCCCATCGCAACACCAACAATCCAAATTAGTAGTTCCAGAGGAGATAATTGCCAATATCTGTAAAGATCATATGGAGATGTCATCAGGTTGATCACGGCATGGATGATCAACCCTGCTAAAACGGACGTGGGAATGTAGTAGAAGACTGCTATAGTGTAGACAAGGCAAGGATCAAGCTCATCGCGCTGAACAGACCTGCGAGGGGCGTGCGAACTCCCGCCTTGTTCAGCACTGCGGAGGCGCCGAAGGAAGCCCTACAAGCATAGCCTCCCAAAAGCGTTCCGAGAGCCTTCGATATGCCTTGAGCAAGTATTTCTTGCGAAGGGATTACTGTGTAACCGTAGCGGCGACCAAAAGATTTTGCGATGGCGATGTGTTCGATGAGCAGGATGATGACGATTGCTGGAAGCTTTGGTAACGCCAATTTGACAATATCTCGGTTCAAGCTTGGAGACCCAGTATGTTTGAAGCCCGATCCAATCTTTCCGACGAGTCTGAACTTCCAGTACTGTTTCTCATGGGGAATGGTTCGGTGAACTAGCCAGCTGATAGAAGTATAGAAGGAAATGGGGAACGTAAGGCGGAGAGAAGAGATTGTTGCCCAGAGTCTCTTCTTTGCTGGCTGACGAACCTTAAATTTTGCGCAAACCTCTCGGATTATGTAAAGAAGTAGGATTGAAGAAAGACCGATGGTGGCATCCAGTTGTGTATCGGAAAGCTTCTTGAACACTTCCACATAAACTCGAAATGGAGCCTGCCCAGTGTTGATTCCCTTGATACCAAGAGCTACAGGAAGCTGTGTCCCGACTATGGTGATGCTGGCTGACGTGAAGAAAGACGAGATAGGAATGTAAGGAATCAGTTCGATGATCCAACCGGGACGAAAAAGGCCAAGGAAGGTGAGAATAAGTCCTGATAGGGGTATCAGGCATTTGGCAACTTCTTCTGCCGAATACAGGCTGGGGTGTTTTTCCTCAATCGAAATGATTACCCCACCAATAAGAAGGGAACCGACTGCTGTGGTCTGTGTCTCAGGTCAGATGGATTCACTTTGACATTTTCTCATGCTGGTACTTACCCCGATTACGATATCTTTGGAAATACCAAACGGCCAATACAACGCAGCTCCTATGAAAGATGTATAGAGACCATACTCAGGCCCAAGCTCTGCAAGAACGGTATAAGCCATTGCCTGTGGAACAACAACAAAGCCAACAGTCAGACCTAGAAAGCTTAGCCCTGTAGCTTACGCAAACTATCCAAGAAATCAAGTGGACGCAAGCGGACCCGCAATTGCATCTCCCAACAGCCAAGTCGTGAATGGAAATAGGCTTCCAAGGTATCTTCGTGTGCCATCTCGAGTGGGTCTCATGCTCAGAAACCATTGTTTAATGGAAGGTTCTTCTTCAACGTATGAAGTGACGACAGCAGATTTCGCTTCATTCTCCAATGCAGTCCTCTCCTTCAGTTTCGAGTTGGTTTCAATACGGAGAATCTTTCTGCTAACCCCGGCAGCTGGACGACATAAACTCATCCTGATGTGTGTAGATACCCTTTTGAAACTGGAGAATTTTGGTGGCATATCTGGTGTAGTACTAGGTAGGGTATGTATCTTATCTCATTTATGGCCAGGTGGATAGCGTGATGGGACTAGTATATAGAAAGTCGATGAATGTGGCTCCACACGCGAGATCGATCAGATCGCAAGCTTCTACATGGACGTGACCACATCTTACCGCGATTCGTCCATGGATCTGGTCAACGACTTGGCGAATTCGAGCTGGTCGGGCAACCTGAGGGACGGCCATCACCAACATTCGATGCGCACTCTCCGCTACCAAGACTGGTCGCCGAAACGATCTTATTCTGGTCGGCGTTCACTCGCACTGAAGATTCACTAGTTACGAGATAGAGTTTGACGCTTGCGCGGCACAGCGGGAGAACCCTGGTGGGCTTCTCGTTAATCGAAGTGGTTTGTTTGGTGACAATGAAAGTGAAGCCTGCTAATCTCCTGCTTTTTCATGAACTCGAAGTCCATCATGAAAAGTGAAATTAACACGTCGATTGGTTTGCGCCTGTAAAGAACAGATGTTCACGATAGATTTAATACCCGTCACATTTACTGGTCTTCAATTGTACATGGCTCCGGAACTTGAGCATAATCTTGAGATGACTGGAGAAAACACTCCACGAGTAATGCTAATGGCGATCTAATTCTACAAGTATGCTTTTGGTCCATGCTTTTGATCTTTTACATTAGCTTCCAGGCCTGAAAAATTGCCACAGGGAAAAGCAAATTCCACCATGAATATATTCGATGGTCCCCCGAACAACCTCCTATGTGAGAACCCTCAAGCCGAGCTTCAATTCTCCATTCAGTTGATCCAACCCTTCGGCCCTCCCCATTTGCCTTTCACCATGTACTTGCCATACACCCAAGGAAAGAAATCCTTTTTGAGATGATAAAATGCTCTGCGGGGGTACTGCTTGATCTATGCCGAACCAGCTGTTAAATGTCTCCTTCGGCTCCCCTCCATACTTGAATTCTGCCAAGAGGACCTTTCCATACTCTGTCAGTAGCGGACAAGATGTGTATCCATCGTACACCGCGTCCGGTTCCTTCCCTTCCAGCGAAGACATCAGATTGCTGACCAAGACCGGAGCTTGAGAGGTGATAGCCGCTACAGTTTTCGAAGTTGGCAGGCTTGAAGCATCGCCAATCGACCAGACATTTTTGTACTTTTTATGCTGAGTGCTGCTGTCACTCACGTCGACGTATCCAGCTTCATTCGACAGAGGACTTTTCTTGACGAAAGTGTGTGGCCTGTTCTTTGGTGCAACGTGCAGGAAATCGAACTTTTTCTTCACTTGCTCTTTGCCGCCTGGCCGAGCAAAGGTTGCTGTGTTGCCCTCGACTTCAACTAGATCGTGCTCGAACATGCCTTCAACACCTCTCTCGATGCGCAATTCTTCAAGCTTGGCGCTGTACTTTGGTACGCCGAACATCGTGGGCAAACCGGTAGCAAAGGTGATCTTGATTGGTGAATCAGATGCATTACTCTTGTACAGGCCAGCGTTCTTCCAGTGATCCAGTGCCAGCCACATGATTTTTTGAGGCGCCCCGGCGCACTTGACTACACCAGCTGGTTGAGTGAAGATGGCCGTCCCACTTTTGAGTTTCTGAATCTGAGGGAACACTTTGTCGCAATACCGATAGTCGTAAATGGAGGAGACAGGAGATTCCGGATCGGCGATGATTTCGGGCAAGCCCTTGACAGTTTCATAATCCACCTTGATTCCGGGAACAACGACAAGTTGCTCATAATTGATCTTGTCGCCATTGCCGAGGGTAATGGAATTGTCATCTGGGGAGAAAGTTTGGACGCCATTGTTGTAGAACTTGAGTTTTGGATCGATCAAGCTGTCGAGTGGTTCCCGTAACTCTTCTTTTGTTTTAAGTCCTCCACCGACAAGTGTCCATCCAGGTTGATAATTGTGCCATGTTGCCGGATCCACAACGGCGATATCGTTTTCAGCGAACTGCCCCTTCCGTAGAAGCTGATGACTGACGGATAAGCCTGCTGAACCACCACCAACGACGACAACTTTGTGATTTCGATTGGCTGAGCTCACAGGAGATACTGTAGCCAATCCTCGAAATATAAGACCTTTTTGCGACTGAGCACCAGAGCGCACAGCCGAAGCTGCCGTCCTGGAGATCTGGCTGCGGTACATGTTGGCGGCGGCCTTGAGAAAAGAAATACGGGGTTTCTGGCTCTTAGAAGATGAATAATATCAAGGACAAAGAAAGATGAAAGATGCAACTAGCGAAACCGGAGGATGACTGTCCTTGCATGTCGTGAATGGCGAGGTGGAAAATGAGGCGAAAGATTTTTAATCCTGGTTGAAACTCAGGCGACCAATCGCAGTGGCCAAATCTAGCCAAAATAATGGGGCCATATGAGGAATTCTCAATAATATGATGCATCCCTAGATTGAAAACATACGAGTATACTTATGACATTCCGTATCTCCCCGCGTTCTCGGGCTCTATATTTCACGCAAACTTGCGCATGTCAGACCATCGACAAAGTCGATTTGAGGTTTACTGGATTTCGGGGACGTTGGTGAGAGATCCCTGCTCCTGGCCTGTCAATTCGCCCGTCAGGCATGCTGACAGGTGCTAACCTGGTTTAATTAGTAAATTCCAGGCCTGGACCTCCACAGTTTGGGGCAAGATTTACAGGCTTTGTCAGGGTTTGCATCACGGTCATCCGGGGCTTTTCGCTTATTCGGCGACCAAAACATTGAAAGCACAGTTAAGTATCCTAACAAAGTCGACGTAAGCTGAGAAGACACCATCCGTTGCTAAAGGTTTCATAGAATCCAACAAGAAGCATGAGGGAAGAGGCTCAGCGTCTGCCGAAAATGAGTACTGACGATGGCACATTGACGTCTGTATGAAGATCAAATGAAAGGTCAAAGCGAAGCTTCCTTCCCCCCTGGGCGGCCCTTTTCACGAATCCAGAGGGCGAATCATATCTGGAAATTCAAATTTGCAGAATAACAAAGGCATGCACCATAATAAATTCCATGAGACAATCTCTCCAACATTTTCCAACGTCCGCATACCTCCTGTCTTTGCGGGTGCATCCTTGTCAGCACCCAAGGAGTAACGGGTATCGAGATCTGCCGTGAACAGCTTCAAATTCAGGTCATGAACTACCGACAAGGTACACAATGATTCTGAACTAATACTAGAATACCTCGGGATCGTATCTTCACATCTGTTAGGGTGAGATTCGAAACGTCGTGCCAGAAGCAGTACATGTGTTAATAGTCGGCGACCCGTTAAGCGGTCGCCGAAGCGAAACCTCCGGCAGTGGCGGATTAGGTCCTGGATCAGGACTGCGTGCACTCGAATATATTTATACTTCCGACTCTTCGACAATATCTTCTCGTGCGCAGCCACTCTTGCACGAATCTCTGCTAGCAACATGAAAGGTTTTCAGCATCACTTCAAGCATGTTGGGCGGCGGGTCCCAAGTTTATCCATGACCTCCGGGCCTTCGCGATGCCTCTCCTCCAAAATTATGGACTCAAAAAGTTGTGTTTCTGAGCAGCAATCCAATTTCAAGGTCCCATACACCTCACATGGGTCAAGCAAAGCTTCAATTCTGCCAACCAGCAGCCAGGGTCCTCAACGGCAATTGCGTAATGGCTTGAGAACAACTGCCTTCCCAGAGGGTCAACAAAATTTGGCAAGAAGAGAGCCATACAGTACCGTTGTGTCAAAAACCGCGGAGGCGATCATTCATAATATATTTGAGAAGACTACGGGGACTTGGCAATATTTGATAGCGGACCCTTCGACGCTCTCGGCGGTCATCATCGATCCTGTTCTGGATTACGATCCCGTGACTCAAGTCATTTCCACGAGAACCGCTGATGCACTTCTCGCGACGGCTATCGGAAAGGGATATAAGGTGGATAAAATCCTAGAAACACATGCCCACGCCGATCATCTCACAGCCGCTTTCTACCTCCAGAAACAAGTCACGCGATTACAAGGTCACAGGCCGCCGACATGTATTGGGAAGCGCATCAAACAGGTACAGAGGATGTTGGGAGAGAAGTATGGTGTCGTGGCAGAAGAATATGATGGTGTCTTCGATATATTCCTCGATGACGATGAGACATTCAGCCTTGGGGACGTGGAAGTGATAGCCATGCATTTGCCAGGACATACACCAGATCATTTGGGGTACAAGATCGGAGGTAAGATCTCATCAACACATCACTTTCCAATGGGCTGACAAATAAATCCAGATAATGTGTTCTGTGGAGATTCAATCTTCCATGCGGACATTGGCAGTGCACGCTGCGATTTCCCAGGCGGGAGTGCTCACGACTTATTTCGTTCTGGCCGAAGACTCCTCGCATTACCCAGCACTGTAAAAATCTGGACCGGTCATGACTATCCTCCAAACGATCGGACTACACCCATGGCATTCATGACTGTTCAAGATCATAGAAAGCAGAACAAACATTTATCGGACAGCGTCACGGAGGAAGATTTTGTACATCTACGAAAAGAACGTGATGCGACTCTGGGAGAACCGAGATTGCTGCACCAGTCTCTACAGATCAACATTCGGGGTGGACGGCCACCGAAGCCTACAGCGCTGGGAGATTCCTTTCTTCATCTGCCGATGAAGTTGAAGGGTGTGGAACTATAAATATTTGGGCCGTTCACTGGCTGGGATTCAGAGAAGTGGGAAATTGTACCATTTGTGGACTCCCTTCGATCTGAAAGACAAGATTTCCTTAGTGAGTGATTTGCAATTTCAGGTGAAAAAGTGCCGAGACTCTCATTAGTCTCCCGTCAAAAACCTCTCCATAGTATTGTCTCGCATGATAGACATGTCAATCCTAATCGCTGGGACAGACACCCTTGCATTTGGATCTGCCCCACTTTCAAGCAGTATCCTAACGGAAGCGTCCTCCCCATTGTCCACTGCAGCAAACAGTGGGGTGTGTCCCTGATCATTCTTTGCATCAATCTCTGCTCCAGCTTCGATTAACGCAACGATGGTGCTCGTATGTCCATGAGCCGCTGCCAGATGAAGAGGAGTCTGGCCTGTATCATCTCTCGCCGCAATGTCAACTTCGGAGTCTGATAGGATGCGAACAATAGTATGATAGCCCTTCTGAGCAGCGATGTGCATCACCGTGGATCCCGGAACGGGACGTGATGGAGAATGATTCTGTTTGAAAGTCAATGAAGTGAAGCACAAAATTTCGCAAAGTGATATCCTACCACAGCACTCTCGGGTGGCGAAAGTTGGCCAGTCTCAGCTTGCATAGCACAGGATGTATTCAGCGCTATCCAATCTATGAACATCAGTCAAGGATTGGACGTCATCAACTTAAGTTGTTGACTTTTAACCAACCAAAATCTAATATTGGGGAGGAGACTCCTTCCTGGACATTGGAAGGCTTGTCAACTTCATTCCCACAGCTGAATGCGAAGTTGTCAGTTACAATCATCGAATCTCTTCTGTTTTCCAATTGTCGTTCTGCCATTTTCAGCTTCCGCTTAATATTCTCCCTGTATCTGCGTTGAGCTTCTCGATTTTGCAGTTTCCGGCGCTCCATTGGATGAAAGGTGCTCCTTCGAGGAAGCTGCGCACGTCTGCTATGATAGAGTTAAGGATCCAAAGTTCTGCAAAGCTTCGACCGAGACTCCAGAAATAGAATTCCCGTCAGTCTATCAAATGAAAAGTACTATTTCGAGTTGTCGAAAGGCTTTCTCAGAACAGCTGGTGCTGGCTGCCATCCTGCATGGCTTAAGTTGAGTTTCTGAATCTCCACCGTCGGCATTCAGTTGTACCAAAAATCGAGATCAAGACATATGTCGTACACGAAGTCTAGACCTATGGTGCGCAATGAAGAGCGGTCAAAATTATCCATTCGACATGACAGTGATTGGGCCCGAAACGAGGAAGGCACACCGATCCTGGCGGTCAACGGCGGTGGAGAGCCAGATCACCTAACAAATAGCAATTGAGGATCGGAACATGAGAATGTCCACCATCAAGGGGGAATCTTTCGGCTGCCTACAGCCGGCTCGAGTGAGAACTTAAGTGGACGTTGATTTTGTAGGTTATAAAAAAGGCGGGGTACATACGATTCAAGTTTCGCCACTTTGTGATCTCGAGTTTGGAACACTCTAGAAACCCTAGAGCATAGAACAAGCTTTGGAATTTGATGAGTTCGTACCTGCACGATTCCCTTTGACGGGTCGCACAGAAGCATGTTGTCGGTGGGGTCACTTGTTTTGACTCGGTTCCAACCTCGCTTAACCCTTTGCGGGGTACTGCCACAAATCGAAGTGAGTAGTAGTTTCCAAACCACCTCACGAATGAAAGAGTGAATCGGCTTCTCAATGATTCCCGGATCAGTAACTACTGCTCAGTCTTAGTTGTTAACTAAGATTGAAACATGCTCAGCATAATTTCATTTAACTGCACGTAATTTTCTACGGCGACGGCCCTCTTGTCTGTCACACAGCATCAGTGGCTTCATTCCGCTGTCGCACGCACCTCACCGCCATCTCGACGTGGATCGATTTTAGAGATATATCCAATTAACAAATCAGCTATACAAATTTTTCCATCAAGGACGGCCTTCACCGCATATCCATTAGGATGTTCGGGGTGACATTGATGTGGACAGGTCCCTTTTGGCGATGCGGAGTTAAATGATACAAGCCGAAGCTTTGCATATTGTACTTGCAATGGTGGGTTTTTTGGGCCAAAGGCAACATCGCAAAGTAGGCAGAGTCTTCTGTGCTTGATCTGGAACTCATATTTCATTCGAAAGACGCGAACACTAGCTACTAATCAAGAAAACGATCCCAGAAATATCCCGATCCAGCACGTAAAGCCTTTAGGAGCATGAGGATGTCCAGAGATTCCTTCCAAGACCCTGTGTTTTCTAGCAATGTCAGCTCGTCCTATCTCAGGATAATGTCCGAGCCCATGAATAAGAGGGGGTAGAGATTTATGATGGTCTCTTCCCCGTGGACGAATTTCTCACACTTACTGGGGTATCAGAGGAATTTAGATGGTCCTCTATACTGCCTAGCAGTAATTCCCAAGTGCTTGATCGGCCTGTGCGTTGTTCCTGGCAGAAGCCACGCAGTAATTGCCAATGAGTTGGTCAGCAGACATTTCACGCTTGTCATTATGACCAGCAAAGCGCTCGTTGTAGCTTCCCAGAGCCTGGTCGTCAGCCGCTTCAGATCGCTTCTCGGTGGAATCAGAGAGTCTCTGGTTTTCGCAGTAGTTTCCCAAGGCGTGGTCACTAGTCCCTTCAGAACGCTTGACAACAGAGTTGGTCTGTCGTTTTTGCTCGTAGTAGTTTCCAAGTGCCACATCTCCAACTGATTCCTCTCTCTTTTCAATTGGAGAGCTCGCGATGCGCGGACGGTAACTCCCAATGGCTGCGGCCTCATGATGCTCAGCACGCTGTCCAACACGCGAGGCGGCTCTTTGCTCGTAGTAGTTTCCCAGTGCTGTGTCTTCCATGGACTCAGCACGTTTGGCAATCACGAGGCTGGGGTCTTTTAAGCAAGTTAGAGACAATTTGATCACGTTTTTCTTCTGGGATAGTTACCAGCAACTGGAAGGGCAACAGTTGAGCCAATGATGGCTGCGAGGAGCAGTTGGTAACGCATTCTGAACGAGGTGTTGCTAAATTTCGAGTGATGAGATAGCTTGTTGATCGAGATGTTTTGGGGGTGATGAAGGGAGCAGCTGGCGATTGATATAGCAGCACCCAGCGAGACAATTCCTAGGCTTCTGGTAGAATACAGAATTCTAAAACAACCCGTTGGGTATGATTGGCGTTTGCTTTGTAAAGCTTATGCCGATTGTCATAATCATAGCATTACCGATGCGTTGTCTCTACTCATCTGCTCACTCCAGACATAATCAGGTATCACAACTTTGCGCGGTGCCACAAGAACCCACAACACTAACTAACCTAACTTTGAGGCTACTGCTCTGTCAGCTCCAAACGCTCTTCAGTATTGACTTGCATGTCCTATCACAAAGTCTCTCTGATTCTCAGACTTTCGATTTCTGTTTCTGCCGCCTTCAAACAAATGATGGTGCCTACCTACAGTGAATCAACATCCAGCCGGATATCTGATGGAGAAGACCTTGGGGACGAAGAGAAACTCCTCACCAGCTTCGCATGCTCTACGGTACGGCAATCGAAGTCGAATTCACTCAAATGTTGGTGGAGCTTGCTGTTTGGGAAACGTCAAAGTCGAGATAATCCTCCAGAAAGGAGGACATGGCAAACCGGACTGCATTCCTCTGCGTTTCATATTCCACTCATCCTTACTTACTCCCTCGTCTGGCTTCTTGTCATCCACCAGTCGCTACAATCAAAAAGGTGCATTCCCTTGGTCTACAGTATGTCAATTTCCAGTATATAATTATCGTCACAGACGCTCAGCATGATTTTCATAGCTCCAGCCCAAGATGCTATTTCGCCCGAAGCCAAGATCTTGAGTGTAAAAATCAACCAGACTTCCAGCATTTTCAACGCAGAGCCATCGCCAGAAGTGGATGATGCTTGGGCGTCACTTTTCCAATGTAGGTTGAGCATTCGATGACACTTCGAAATGCCCAGTCTTGACTGGATTTTAGATGCCAATATTCGAATCACGAAGCAAGAGGTTCAACAACTTGGAAGATCATCTGTCGCGTTGAGTGATGGGTCAGGAGACTACTTTGGGACACTTGGTGAGTACAATACAAATATGCGGGAGGTAACAAACTTTGACATTTATTTAGATGTTTATCATCAGCTCCATTGCTTGGTGAGTGTCGTCAATGCCTGCATGACTAGTTCTTAATGTCCAACTTCAAGAAATATATTCGGCAATATGTTCATCAAGACTACTACACTGTTAAAGACACGAACGTCCCTGTGAAAGACCATGTTAGTACGTGTTTCAATTCTCGCTGACCACATGGAAGATGTCTAACAGCTCCAGACCATTGCATCGAGATGCTCCGCCAAGTCATCATGTGTAAAGCCGACACAGCGCTCATGACATATGAATGGCTTCCAGATTTCCCCGGTCCATGGCCGAATTTTGGAATCCAGCACGAGTGCGTTAATTGGGAGAAGATTGATAATTGGTCGAAAGAACGGTCGATCGATATCTTTGATCCGAAATACTTGCATCATCCTAAAATTGGTAAAGCTTGTCTCTGAATCCTGGCGAACGGAGAGACGTGTAGCTGACTGTTTGTCCCAGGATTTTCGTATGCCCGTCATGATGAAACTCCAACAAATCATGGTGATTGATAGGGAACGAAATCGTTATTCACAATCAATTGAATGTCACTGAGCTTCTCGTAGATAGATATAGGTGAACTCAATGCGATGCTCTCTCAAGAGTCTTTCTTTCATCGTCACTGGCAACCTGTGTAATGGTCTCGTTTTCTGTTGTTGATATTTCTGGGTTGAGCCCTGTAAACGCGCGATTGGCAGGGCAAGTTACGAAGTTAGGACGAGGAGCCTACAAAACGAACACTGGCATCTGTATTTAGCGAGCCCACACAGCAGTGGACTCTGTAGACGGGGTATGAAAATACAACGCGAGACAGAGGAATGGAATCGTCTTGCTTCCACATCATTCAATCGAGGCAAAATCTCATCGTTACTGACCACGCCTGGAATTGATTTGATCCAGCTCAGATCGGAGGTGTCGCTCGATGACATGGAACTGGCCATCAAGTGAGACCTTGACATACGATGCTTCGGAAGAAACCAGAATGAGCATTGAGAAGCGGAGATTTGGAAATTTATTGCTATTTGTATACCTCACAGATGCACGGGTCAAGGTCGTTACTTCAGGATTGACATTTGGCTATGTCGGGACATTTTGTTGCCACAAGTACGTGTCATTCAATGGCCATGGCCATGTACACTATCTTCGCTGGTCTTCGATCTCGAATGCGTACTTGACTGACGAGACGCCAGAGACTTCTCATACAATGATGAGGGATCTCTACACTGATGCGGTACCATACCATTCGTCGTCGGTAAACCTCCCACTGAATCCGCGGTCGAGGGCTCGAGGGAGCCGTCCGCGAAGCACAAAAAGACCTGTAGGAATGTCAGCATCCTAAATTAATTCACTATAGAAGTGACGTAAAATTGAGTACACTGTACCTGTCGAAAATAATCCATACAATGCAACGTATGCCCCAAGTCAAGATGATGCCCGTGAACCACACCCCTCTTCGTGCCTCTACTATTCATCGCATCCAGCTTCGAATACTGCTCCTGGATATGATTTCTGATTATTTGCAAGCAATGCAGCTGATGGAACATTCCCACTCCGTAGACTTGTGAATCCTCCCCCAAATTCTCTAGAATGAATCCTCCATTTGGTGTCACAAGTTGATTCCACAGGCCGTCCGTTGCGGGGTCCAAGCTCTGGTAGGTGGAATTCGCTTCGAAAGGGGTTGTGACTGTGTTTTCAGAAGGACTAGAGATTGAGTGGCAGATCTCGGTTATGCTGGTGTGGATTTGTTGGCGAAAAAGGGCGAGGAGGAGGCCGGAAATCGCGCTGGTGATAAGGAGGATGAAGAGTGCTTGGTGAGTAGCATTTTTGGGCGTGTACCAGGGATTCTTTGCGAATGGCATATTCTCTGTAGCAATATCTTGACTGATTGTTGACCGTGGCAAAAGAAAACCAAGAAGATACCGAAGAACGACAAGAATCGATTTCGGGAGACGGGAATGAAAATGCAGGCTGGGCTCACTTCAATCACTTGATACATGTTCCGAAGATCGCGATCAACGCAAAGTGAGCAATCGAATAATGATGCATGATGAGAAGACTCTTGTCAGTCAATTGCATCCAATTTACCAAGACCTTACTCGCCCGAATCACAATATGCGCGAGTCTCAGCTCATCGCTTAGCAATTTTAGGAGAGCATCAACATCAACAAATACACTTCACTTCACATCAGTAATCACCCGAAGGGCACTGGCATTGCATTCAGACGATTAGCAAAACATCGAATTTATCATCGCTGATTCGCTGCTGTAGGGTGATCAGTAGGTAGTGGGGGAGATAAGCATCATGGGTCGGGCCGGGGAAGCTGTCCCAATGCGGCAGGTGACCGAATCGAGGAGGTCCTTAGCCAAGAATGGGGACTGATGCAACTACCGACTTCCCTGCACAACATAATGCTTATATTCTCATCTATCTCTCCAATTATTTTAATGCTGATACGTGTGAGCATTGCGTGATTACTAAATACTCATCTCATGTATCTCATGATCCAGATGCAGTATTAACACCTGGACAGGTTGTAACGGAGTACAGACGATGTGGGAAAAGGAACAACGAATTGTGCAACGACACATCGCGGGAATTTTGGTTGCAGAGGTGCAAATATGACCACGCGATATTCACCGATTGGTGTGGGGGAGGCATCTCATGATGGTCATGGAGAGGAAATGTTCTCAGATGTTGAGACCTCCACGGCAATCGATGAGAAATATTCACAGCCCTCGAAACCTCGAGAAAGGAAACACGTACGACCTCTTACGATTACAGTCGGTGGCTTATCCATTTTGCTCCTCATTGCACTCGTGGCCTCCACAGTATTAATGGAAAGATCGAGCAAATGGAAAAGTCCAGTCCCTGACAGTCAGTTCTATCCTATTCTGACTATTGACGTTATGTACTGACAATCCGGCTGCAGTTCCTAGGGAGAGCATACTGTTTGGAAATTATTCCGATTACAGTGCTGCGCCAACTATTGAAAACAATGTGATGTGGATGGATTTGCTGGGTCGTATGTAACATCATCCAAATCTTGACTTAATCCAGTCAATCACAATTTCTGGCGATTGCTGATGCATTCTCAAACAGCCGGGATGGGATTCGTATCCATCAAAAACCCATCTCAATACGGACTGCCGAATGGTGTCTCAAACCCTCACATGCCACCCACCGTACAAAACTACGGCGTGAGCATGTACCACCAACTCCACTGCCTGGTAAACCACCCCCTTTTCCTCCCCACCTCACCTTCCAGCTCCCTCCCTCTATCGAATCCAACACTAATCCGAGACCCCATTCACAGATGATGATCCGCACTCTCTACTGGCAAGCCCTCCGCGGCGACCGCAACCTCAAGATGGTCGAGAATGACGGCCTCGAAGAGGAAATGGGACATGTGAACCACTGTTTCGATTATATCCGTCAGGGCATCATGTGTGCGGGCGACATGTCGATTGAGGCGGCTGCAGATGAGGGGAATGGGGAAGGCCCGCATATTAGTGGGATCGGAATGAGGCATGATTGTAAGAGTTGGGTATGTATGAATCCTAGTCTGAGGCTGTGGTGCTAGGTGATGCTGATTGTGCATAGGAGGCATCGAGGACGTGGATGGATGAGAATCTGCCGGCGAGGTGAAGAACGGTCCGTGGGTGTTCCTTTAAAAGGAGAGATTGATAGGCGATAGCTCGCATCCACCCCCAAAAAGCAACAATTTGTAACGTGTAGCCGTTAGAGCATGCAAGAGGCGCTCAATAAGTTACAAATACAAACTCGCCTTCGATATGTCCAAAAATTCTTGCGAATAACAGGCATATCTTGCGTTCACTCCTACCTGATCAAACATAAATATAACAAAACTCACCACCCAAGCCACCCATTGTATCCAGCAAACTCCCCAACTTCACAGCCGGTGCTACAATACCTAAGTCGACATCATCATTCAAAGTCGTATTCCGGGATGGCGGCTCATTGAAGAGCGTAATAGTTCCAGACACAGCTTTCAAACGAGCCGACAAATTCTGCGTTTGCCATATCCACCAGACGCGATCGATCATCCCGTGATGTAGAAAGAATGCTGGGTCGTTTGGTGAGGTGAAGAAGTCCTAAGAGGGAAACATGTCAGATATTGGTGACGGGCTTTGGGAGCTGCTGTAGACTTACCCCGCCAGGATCGCCTCCGATGGTGTAATGACCGCCCGTGTGAACACCCCATTTGCCTTCTGGGAATTGACCTTGCATGACTGTTTGGAACCAGTAGATATCAGAGTGCAGAGGATCGGTGATGAGTGCGTAGGTGTAATTAGTTGCTGTCACGGCTGCTGCGTGGGGATTGATGTCTCGTCGGAGACAGCGTGGGTTGTACCCCAAGCCATCTTGTTGAGGATTTGGTGGGACGCCTGATATGGATGGGAATATGGGACCAAGGTTTACGCTCATGCTAGGATCGTTAGCGATGAACTCGTCTACGTTGCAGATTTTGGAGATCTCACTTCTTGAATGGACCAGTGGTAACACATCCACCCCCAACTCCAGGTGGAATCACATCAAACGGTGGTGGGGCTCCAGTAATGAGAACACCGGTATGATTGTAATAGAGACCGTTGCCTGACAAGCTTGTGTCGCTTCCATCGAACAACGGAGAGTTGATGGGATCGCTAGTTTCGATCAGCATTCGGAAGTCGCCTGAAAATTTGGGATTTGAAAACTGACCTGGAGTAGCGGCCCCAATTCCAGTAAGGTTGATAGCCTTTGTAGCCACACTCATCACGAAGAGCGGTCTCATATGCCCAGACAAAGTATCTATGCCAGGAGAGAAAATTGCCCTGGATGTGTCAATTGAGGTCAGTGGAGCACAGATGATGGTCGTACCGTAGCGTGGATTGTGAACGTTTGATTGATGTGTACTAGTACAAAGTCGTCATATCTAATGAATGGGAAGTTAACATAAGCAAGAGATGTATGAAGGGATAAGTTGGATTTAGGCCGATATCACTTGCCTCGACCGTGCGCCTGGTGCAACAGAGCGGGGTGCCTTTGATGGCTTAGACTGAAGACAGAGGACAGCAGAGATGTATTTTTTCTTGTCACTTGAGGATATATCACCCCTGAAGTCAATTAGTACAGTGGGAATTCGTACGAAGCTGAAAGAACTCACCATTCTTTTCGCTTGGCAGCATTCTTGACACTACACCCGCTGTGTCTTTTGGCCTGGTACTTCTCTAGATTGATGAGTCCTTTGGCAGCGAGTTTATCGACTTCGTCCGGGACCTGGAAAGACTGTGGGGTTGCAGTTGCAAGATTGAAAAAGATGAACAACGCCGTAAGGAAATGACGAAACTGCATTCTGAAAATGACAATTTAAATAGGAAATCCAGGGAGACTTGTAAGGATCCTGAGAGAAGAGGTGAAGATGAAAAGAACAAAAGGAGGAGGGCATCTATATACTTGTCTATATGCATGGTGAAATTTGCCCAGTCAATAATCAAAATAGAAATCTTACCGGGTACAGTATGCAGGTGGGTGTGGTAGGGGAATTGCTTCCGGACAGCCGCACTTCAACTCAGGCATCGGAAATGCACCTTTCGCAACTAGCGCGAATACCCTAGCATCTTCGAAGGTCGACAAGGCGTTGAACTTCACCTGGTGTCGTGGTATACAACTGTTCGATTTCGTTCATCTTGAAAAAGCAGGAAGATTGGCAGTGAGCGTGCTGTTCAGAAACTTACGAGCTCGGACTTTTCATACAAGGTAGTATATTTATGTTTGAAGTCGAGGGAGAAAATGCTGAAGTAAATGGAAGAAACTACAGAGCAGCCACACAAAGAGCTTCGAGTGGGGATGGATGGCCAGAGAGCAATGCCACCTGGTCCACCAAGAGATGAAGTATCGAGGGACAAATAGGATCTTCAGCGTCGGGTTCCAAAGCCCCTTCTAGCCACGCCGCATCAGTGCATATTTCACAGCCAAGTGTAATGTGGAAAGCATAGTAACCGGCATGAACACGCACTTCCCACGAGGCAATGTGACATTGAAAAGTTGTGCTGTACAGGAAGCTATTGAAGGGGCTTGAAATCTTCGATGTGGGACGGAGAATCTTCCCGGTCCGGACAATAGGAATAGATTGTGGCGTCCAGTCGACATATATAGATCGTGATATGATTGGAGTGATGGAACACCAGGGGGCTTTTTCATGGGATTCTGCAGTACAAGAGTGGCGGGGGAGGATGATTTTGTTCTGAAATTCTGGTAGCGAACATGAGTAATCGATGACTTGGCACTTTGACATGCAGCGGTTGACAGCGCCTAAATGTCCAACGAGATTAGAATGGAAACTTTGGATGAAATGCTACGTTGAGGGACTTAATTGAGGACCATGACCGGCTGTATGGATGGCTTGTGGTTGAGATCAGGGTGGCTCGAGCTGAAACCATAGCTATCAAAAGCTTGGGAGTCGGTGAGACCTGGGGTGAAATGCTCGAAATGGAAACATACTGGGGTTGCTGCAGGATTGAGGGCATTGTCCTTGCAGGTCGATTTGCGACGCGCGGTCACCGATTGGTGGGAAAAGAATATCCTCATCATGCCTAGCACGCAAACGAGTTATCAACATGTTTGCAAGGTGGACGGAGATGAAACCAAGAACATGTGGAAATGTATGAAGTATTGGCGGTCAGTGACTGCTGGAACTTGCTCGCCTGGATAAGTTCTCCACGAAGTCATCGAACTGGCCCATTTACGGTCACCTCTTCGTCGCAAGTAATCGGCTGAGATAATAACAATCGCAGGCATGAGCAGACGACCGCTGATTCCAGACACGTTTTCTCGGTCTGTCAGTTGATGCAGGGTGTTTCTAGATACATATACCCCCAGAAACACAATTGGGAGTCCTTCGTCAACTCAAGTAGACTCCTACGAGGACGACATGGGAAGTATCCTGAGGTGCGGTGAAGGGGCTCGTCGGTCGCCAGCAACTATTTGATCGGAAGAAATATATATGAGATGTAGGCTGATTATAGTTTCTTCAAATCTTGGAACAGTGAGTGTACATCTGCGAAATCGAACATTTACAATGAGTTGACATGATACCTCTCTTTTTTCTTCTCGTCTCGCCAAGACTCAGATATCGGGCATTCGGCTTCAGACTAAAAAAGTGGACCCTCGTCGTTGCCCCGGACCTCAGCCCCACGTGACGATTGTAAACAACATGAATTGAAGTCAACAAATCTTTCAACGCTCTCGCCGACAGTCGAATCCCAACCCACACCTCCGCAACTATTCATAACTACACGACTTGCCATTGCTTGCTACTCATACGAGCTTCTACTACTTATGTGCGCGACAATTTAGTGAGCCAGGTTGCAATTGCCACGATTCGAAATGGATTATACCGAAGAGGAGAATTCCGTACGTCGCGATACCAGCTTCCCAAACTACCTTCTTGGGTCACCCATTGATCTTATGTCTATAGTATCGCCACTCTCAACTTAAGCCACCTGGAAGTCGAATCCCCTCGCCACCGAAGATGGGTCTTGCAGAGATCTCTGAGTCGCAAAACAATGCGCGATCAAGGATGATCTCAAAGATGCCCCCTCCAACATCTCTGAAGCATAAGCTGGGCGGAACATGTCTGTGATACTTGCAGATGAAGCTGGCTAGAGAATAAAACTGACAGATATGCCAGACAACGAGCCAGAACCAAAGCGAAAGACATTGGCGGAAAGAGCAGGGGAGGTTGGGACGAGGTCCATCGCAGCTCCCACAACCAGTGCAAGGCCTGCTGTGAAAGGAACATCACTTGTTGGTGCAGGGGTAAGTGATCTGAGAACATAGCTCTCAACCAGCACATTCTACGATCACCATGGAAGACAAGAGGACCCCAAGCTATTCGAAATACACTTCCAGGCGGGAGCCGAGTGCAGATTGCTTACACATACCTCGAACCCGCTCACGATTGAAGCCACCACAAACTGTGACTTAGAACCATCATGGAAGGATACCGGGGCTAACTTGGTCGCAGAAGTCTATGCACAGTCGGAACCCCTCATTTACATCCTCCACGTCTTCACGAGCCCCATCAGCATCGTCCCGAAATCCATCGAATAGCAGTTTTTCCAGCAGCGTTGGACCGAATGGACGACCGAAGTCCTCATACGGCGGCAGGTCGCAGTTCAGCCAGTCGACAGCTACAAGAGGAACCGCTCTACCTCGACCAGCAACATCCATGGACACACATTCGTCCGATGATGATCTTCCATCACACGGAAGGCGCAAGGGTACGGAACCTTTAATTTCAATCCCTAGTTCCATACAGTCAACCGACGGATACCAAAGTCTTCGAAGCAAGAAATTGCGCGCTCCTCACTCAATGCAATCATTGAGGCCCCAACATTCCGCTGCCAACATGAGGGATATCTCCGTCAGTACTGCCTTGAGCAGGTTAGGCCTTGACGGAGAAGTCAGATCCCAGGAACAGCACGAGTATCAAGCGAGCTCCACCAGAATGAGGCCACCGCCATCCCTCCTATCTCATAAGTCTTTTATTAGTTCGGGTCTGCGGGGGCTGAGGATTGACAGCGCTGAGACTGCTCTGGTGCTCTTTGAGCCTCCTGGAGAATCATCAGCTCCAAAGTCACCCTCTCATATTCCGGTGCTTTCCAAGGCGGAGGCATCGATGGAACCGCCAGTTACCCCCCGCAGAACCCCAAAACCATCTCCCCAAAAGACTCCATTTTTGACAAAAGATTCTAACGTGCCTGGTTTTACAGCATGGGATGTCGATGTGCGTATCGAGCGTATGGAGGGCATGTTCTCGGAGATGCAGAACAAAGTTACAAATACCAGTCTAGAACGCAGTGTCCTCGAAGAAGCGATTGCTCTCTACAAGGAACGAAGTGAGTGCTCCAAATGCCGATCAACTTGACATATCACTAATATTGCTTGGTAGTCACCGAACTTGATGGCCTGAGATCGCAACTTTCTTCGTCGAACATGATTTTGCAGTCCGATTTGAACGAGATGAAATTGAAGGTCGAGACACTTCAACAGAACCTAATGTCAGCCAATGCCACTCTTGATGAGCAAATGCGAATACATCGAATCGAGTTGGACGATGCGAAAAGGGAGAGTCGGAACGAGATTGACCAGATGAAGCGGGACAACACTGACGAGATGGACCGGCTGCTTCGAAAGCACAGAGACGAATTGCGGGAGATGGAACGTCGAGCCACTGTGGAACTGGAGGACAGAATTCGGGACCTTGAGCGGCGGAACAACGCAACTCTCGAAGAAGAACGCAGTCGAAGACTTCGCGAAGTTCAAGATTTGGAATCTCGAATCGCATCCGAAAGTGTTAATCTGGACCTGGAGTTGCAAAAGAAGGACCGCGAAATTCAAAATATGAGAGGGGAGCTGGAGGATGTTAGAGGAGACCTTGATCGGGAGCAAATATTGAAGGCCAATGCCCAGAGCGAGATTGCTACCATGAGAGAGACGCTTCAAAAGACTGGAGTTGAATCGGCTTCGACCATTCACACTCTCGAGAGCACTGTCGCAAGTCTTCGCGCCCGGATACACTTCCTGGAATCTGGATCCAAGGCACAGTCTGATAGTTTCGTTGAGATGGAAAGAAGGTTGCAAGAGGCACTGGATTCTGCTGAGGAGTCGAAGCGGAAGCTGATCAAGGAAGAATCTCTTCGTCGTATACTTTTCAACCAAGTCCAGGAGCTGAAGGGTAATATCCGGGTCATGTGTAGAGTTCGGCCAGTCTTCAGCAACAACGCGGATGAAGGACCAGTAGCCAAATTGACCTATCCTGACTTGGATAAGGAATCAAAGGAGCTCGAGATTCAAGGCAAGGAAGAGAAAAGCAGTTTGGGAACGATCACCCGGAAGAATCACTCGTTCTCTTTTGACAGAGTGTTTGGGCCCGAGAGTCAGAACCAAGAGGTGTTTGAAGAAATCTCGCAACTTGTTCAGAGCGCTCTAGATGGGTATAATGTCTGTATTTTCTGTTACGGCCAAACTGGATCCGGAAAGACTCACACGATGTCATCCGCTGACGGCATGATTCCTCGGGCCACTCATCAGATATACGAGACGGCGACCAATCTTAAGGAGAAGGGATGGACGTATACAATGGAGGGAAGCTTCGTGGAGGTATATAATGAGGAGATTCACGATCTCCTCGGCAACTCGAAGGACTTTGACAAGAAGAAGCATGAAATCCGACATGACGAGCAGAGAAAGCAAACCACAATCACAGGGCTCAAGACTGTGCCACTGGATTCGGCAAACACTGTTGAGTCTATTCTCAAGCAAGCTGCCAATAACAGAAGTGTGGCTGCTACGAAGTCAAACGAGAGATCTTCTAGATCTCACTCCGTCTTCATTCTGAAGCTGGTTGGGCGAAACAGCACTACAAATGAGACCTCTGAAGGCACGCTAAACCTTGTCGACTTGGCTGGTTCCGAGAGATTGAAGCAATCCGGCGCAGAGGGAGATCGAATGAAGGAGACTCAAAATATCAACAAGAGTTTAAGTTGCCTTGGGGATGTTATCGGAGCGTTGGGCCAAGGCAAAGAAGGTGGCCACATCCCATACAGAAATTCCAAGGTAAGGGTGTCCTATCTCACTGACTGGTTGATGCTGACATGTCTAGTTAACTTACCTGCTCCAATACTCGTTGGGTGGTAACTCAAAGACGCTCATGTTCGTAATGGCTAGCCCTCTGGAGGCCCATTTGACTGAGACTCTCACGAGTCTGAAGTTCGCGACGAAGGTACGTCCATCTTCTCATCATACAAAGTATTCCTCTGACAACAGATAGGTACATAACACACATATCGGAACGGCCAAAAAGTCCACAAAGGTCCGCAGCAGCGACTGAAGATGAGCCACGGCATTGTTTGACTATTATTTTGGCGTCCGTGCATTCATTCGGGGTTTGTAATCGGCCAGATCAACGACTTGTGGATTCTGAGGGTGGGCACGGAGTATTATTAGTTTTGATGCTGGGCAGGATAATTGTCTATGTTGTATACATGGGGCGTGTTGGATTGGTCTGGTTGCTCTAGGAAGCTCGATCCTCTTGTTAGGATGAATCGAAAATGATCAAGAATTGCATTTCTTTTCATCCCTATCTTCTGACATCTAAGCCCCACTGAGTATCAAGTCTTCTCTGAAAGCGCTCCTGCCATCTTGGATACTGACAAGTTCTGCCAGTCCTCATCGAAAAACCCCCACTACACCATCTTCACAACTGCAACATCTCAATCCTCGGGACCCTCCACTCACTGTTAAACCTCATCCTAAAACTCTCAAGCCTTCCTGTGGCCCGCCTCATCTCCTCTTCTGTCGCAGCCCTACTTCCCGAATCTCCTGTCAGGCAATACCAAGTCTCGAGATTGGAAAAGATACGGACCTATATATGCTCGTCAATTCTATTCTGCACCGTATACAGTACACCAAAAAGGTGAGAGGGGAGAAGAAACACACCGATGGACCACCCCCTCTCCCACCCCACCAAGCTTCCCTCTCTGCACTCGGATAAAAAGAGTCTTTCGTCGTAGCTAGATACCTAATCCCTTCCAAAGCGCTCCTCAAACGTTCCAGATCGTCACCGCCGAATTTAAAAGATGAAGCGAATTCGGCGGACCGCTGTAGGGTGGTGTAGTTGGTTATGTGGAATATTGCTTGCGAAGGAGAGAAGTGGAGTTTTCCTTGAGAGCTGGTTGGGATGGAGGAGGGATGTTGGGTGAGGTAGATGGTGCGGGATTCGTGGGTGGTGAGGAGGAGAGCAGTTGGATGGGTGGGGAGGTTTGGATTGCCTGTTGATGTTGGGGTTGGGGTTGGCGCTGGATGGTGGATCTTGAAGGAGATGGATGGGTTAGAGATAAGCGGGATTGCGATTGAAACTGAGACTGTGTAAAGACATTTTGCTGGTGGGAGAGCGAGAGTCCAGATTTGGATCCGAACTGGAGGGCTTATGTTATTTCTGTTTTGATGTAAATCTGTTTGTGGATTGACTGACGCTCTGCTGGTAGTCTGGGAAAAGGATGGAAAGTTTGGTACGTGTCTGCTTGGTGTAAATTGGAGTAATTGGAATCCTCTCCTTCTTTCTGATCGTTTGAAATTGAGGGTGAGGAAATGCTCGTCGCTGCAAGAGCTTTTGCGAGCTTGTCCAATGCTTTCGCGGACGCATTCTGCTGTTGTCCGTTCGATAATTCTGTATTCTCTACTACTCCGCTTTTGGAATGATTTGAGGAATCCATGGTCGTTTCGGCCATGTATACTTACATTTATTTTGAGGATAGATGGGGGTTCTTATAAGCTGGAAATGTGGTTGTTTTGAGGTGTCGTAGAAATTGACCAATGATCTTGAGGTGGCTGTGAAGCACATAAGCGAGTCACCAAGTCACCAAGTCATCAAATGACTCACGAATGGGACTTATGGATGTCAAAGCCTCTCTAGAATCCTCTGTGACTAGATGAGAGATTTGGCTGATGCTTATTGGGACATTAGCTCCATGACTATTTTCAGAAACTGTGGTACTAATGGGTGAAGGTTTATTTTTCGTCTGCAAATCTGCCGAGGTTGCACTGCTATCCTATCAACAAATCATCGCTGGGATCTCTTCGCTCGATCTGCAGTCAAAGCCTCACCATTTCGGTTTCCGGGCGTAACTCAAGTATCTTCAGTAACCTTCGTAAGCGTGAGATATTAAAGGCAGCGCTTGCAGCAAATATCCACCTGACATTGCGCCTCGGCTCAGATGATCAGATATTTGTCGGAAATTGGATATCCATTTCCTTCATCTCCCGATTGAGTGTCCGCTGTTCGTGCAGCAAATTCCGTATATCATGTCTCACCCTGTGATATCTGGCTTGCCGTGTCACAACTTCCAGATACTCTTCATCTTCCTGCGAGTTCTCGTCGTCATCGGGCCCGACCACAGCGAGTGCTCTCAGCGCCGGCACACAGCAATTGTCCTCATCTGCCGGCTTTTTCAGCTTGACAGTCTGCGTATCATGAGGAAACTCCTCCTTGATCTCCTTATACTTGATGTGTGTCAGGATGAAATCGACAGCCTTAGCTCTGACCGTACCCAAAGTGACTTCTTTCAGCCTCGTCTCGACATATGGTGAGAATTCGGGTATAGGACCTGGATCGTGCGGATTCTTGATGACGATTGTGAGGTCTCCTTGTTCGCTCAGTCCGAATCCACCCATCCACGTCCAGTCGCAGAATGTTGTTGCTTTTAGCCAGCACCACCAGTCCACTGCGAAATGATTTATGTCCTTCGCACATTCCCGCCACAGTTTCTCAATTTTCTTTGTGTCTTCTTCCTCAATGTTGGGTATATCCTCTGGGATACCGACAAAGCTGCTCAGGATCCAAAAGTCAGTAGGGACGCCGTCTGCGAAGTAGAATGTATCGTGCTCTTTGCTGACATAGATGAATGTGCCATCGTCGTGGTAGGTAAGCGGTTCCGCGCAACGCCATAGATTCCAATGGCACTTGGCCTCTAATCTTGAGTCACGGCAGACGTGTAGGAGGGAGGGGACTCGGTATCGTTTCTGGGCGAGGATCCGCAGCTCCAGTGGTTTCGAGAGCAACTTTACCTCGTCCAGAGGATCTTTTGCGATTCGCTGTATGCGCGCATTATTTCGAGCCTCTTCTTTACACGTGTAGTTCCATATCTGATGCTTGATTTCGTTGGGGAGGGCTTTGAAGGAGTGGAAGGTCGTCGCTGGTTCCATGGTGAGGGATGTCCAAGGACTTGACGGACGTATTTCGAGAGCAGGTCGGTGCTTTTGGATGTCACCGTTCATGTCAATGATAAGGTTCCAGTCTCGGATATTGTGAGGAAGTAGCGATTCAGAAAATATGGCGCAAGTTCAGGTGATTTATGCTGATATTTGTTGCAAATCAACTTTGGGCTCGCGGCGCTGGAGAGGCTGGCGCTGGCCGTGGGGGATGGCTTTCGGGAGCGCTAGGTCGAGAACGGATAAGCCGCGGTTGGAGGGGTCGTGTGGGGGAGTGTAAACAAAGTATCAAGTGCCTATGATCAACAACGGTCAGATATCAGCTCACTTATCCAAAAATAGCTGGCAGACTTACTGTGTTCTTTTCTTCATCGACTATCTCGAAGTGGTTTCAGGTCATTCTCTAGGTTGAAGGGAATCTCCATGTCAATAAAATTTCCTTTTCTGCCGGGTTGGGTAGCCATCAAGCGTTGGCTCATTCATTGTCATGTACAATATCTTTGAGTCACCTGAGTTTACTGCGAACAGCCTGCAAGTCATCTTTCGAGAAGAAGCTGATCGGCATCAAGCCGTAATCTTGCTTCTTGCACTACAGTGAATTTTTCCCACTAGCCACCCACGTGTAGAGGCAGCTAATCAGGAAGAGAAACCCTAACAATACTCCTCCACTTCTTGCGATCACTCTGAGCTTTCGCAATGGCCACATCATCCGAAGAGTACATCTCTCGTCCTTCCGTATCCCTCCATGTATCCCAGTAATCCTGAAGCGCAAGTCCACAGGACTTAACATATTCGCTGTGAATATCAGGCTGTTCTTCCTCCCATCCATGGTCCGGACTTCCAAGAACCAGATGTATCAGCTCCAGATTCGGCGCATTCAGGAACATTTTCATGACGGCGGGAAATCCCATGTCGATATATGTCAGCGCATCTAAGTCGTACAAATCCGATGCATAGACGGAGACAAATCGCAGAGGTATCAACCTATCTTTCCCGAACTCAATCATCGCTCTACAGGTATCCGTACTCATAGACAGCGTATCGAGCTTAGGATTGAATCGTACGCCCTTATATGGCCTTGCCCATCGAAGTCCGACATCCTGCCAGGGGCTTTGATAATCGGCCAGAGATGCTTCAGGATTATCTTCCTCCAGTCTGTCGAATCCAAAGTGCACTTTATATAACCCATTCAGTGTATTGTATGATTCGTAGCTTGCGCCAAGGACGCTGAGGGATATCGTGTCGGGCTTTGGTTGGGGTCGTGTGGGATCGAAGCAGATTTCCCGCTCCCACAGAGCCATCTTGCGCTCCAGGGAGACATGTGGAAACTCTACGACTCTGCGAGGCAGAGATTCTTCCCATATTCGACGGCGTAGCTCTATTGGTAGTAAAGGGAACTTGGGGAACGTGTTGGTAATGGGTGTTGGTGAGGACATTGTTGGTGGTTCGTCGATTTTGATGAACTGCGGGGTGAAGCTCCAGTTCATTTTCGTGGAAACTTTTGGCGTCGCCCACTTGCGGCCGCCTCGGTTGCCTTTGTTTACATTCATACTGGTGAATTTGCCCAAGTCTGCGATTGTGCGATCAGTAGAAAGCACCGTACGTCGAAGGACCACCAGAAAGAAGAGCACGAAAGTTTTATACGTTGTATGTATGTAGTATAATCGCCTGAGAAGTCATTCGCCTGACACTCTTCCGCAGTTATTTGCTTGGCGAAACACCGGGTACGAAAACACGTCCCGATCACTTGTGCCCTTACAAATGCCTCACTCCATGTATTTGGCCTTGAGTGATGCTCTTGCCTTGAGATCCTCTTGGATACATCCTTGCCCTATCTCTGATCGATCCACCAGCTTCAAGGATACACTCTGTAGTCCACAGAACCAATACCATACATCATCAATCGAGGCTTTGGCATGACATACTCAGGAGCAAATTGAGCTGCCCATGAATCCAAGCGCGGTTGTAGAACGAGTTGTGCTAGACGTCGAAATCGTGTGTACTGGCCTCAGTTCCTGGGATCGTAGACTGGCTCTAAACATCTGTCGGCAATTCCGATCCACAACTCCCTCAAGCTCTTGAACGCCCGAAGAGAAGATAGTGGGCTGATGTTTCCTTCATCTCTCTTCGAAAGCAGCCTTTCGCTTCCCTCGAATGGATCTAGCGCTAGTCGTTCGATTTGCTCGAGCCATGTTGGCCTCCATGATTTAGAACTATAGGCTTCTTTGAGGGTGGTGTTCATGGCGAGAACTGCGTAATTTTGGATGAATATTGGAGTGTTCTTGGGGTCGAAGTAGATCAGATTCTTGCCTGAGCCAGGTAGACATCCCTACAGTCAATATTAGAATCGTTTTTACAAAATGATTAAGAGGGTAGCGTTCAGTGTACTCACCCTCATGTTCTCTAGAAACACTTCCCGCGACTCCCAACACACCTTGAGCGACCGAATATCCTTAACATCCTTTGACTGTGTCGGCATACCCCGTCTTCGTGGTGAGACCGCGAAGAAAACATATGCCTGCTTTTTGGGCATGAGCTTCCGATAATGGATGCACACAGTAATCATTTGATTCGACAACGGGAGGGCAAACTTGAATATGAGGCGTCGTAGCTCCTTCGGAAGGCGAGGAAATGGCTCGAATTTCTCCAATGGCTCAGTGCTCCAAAGGTGAAGTCCCGCCATTCGCTGGCAGAGGTCCTCGACTGCGTCTTCATGTGGGATCGGCATCTTGGGTGGTCGGTGGGTGAGCATGCGCGTGTGGATTGAGAAGTACATCTTTGTCTTGGGCAGCTCAAAATCCTCAATGGCGACGGCGGAAAAGAGACTTCGTGCATCGACGGCTTCACTTTCGGGTGACGTCGACTGCGACAATATCAACAAGTGAATTTCGACGCTAAACTGCCGACCTCGCTTCAATGCGCTACCTCCTCGACCTGATGCAGTTAAAAATCTCTTGAGCTCGAATATTGTTCAAAACCTCTTTCGAATTCCAAACCAACATTTACTCGACTTTCAAAGTAGAGCTCCCACTCAACCTTAAGCTGTCAACAAACTCCTCAAGTAAATCGTCACCATGACCAAGCGTCGAAGCATTCGGTTCAATCTCTTTAAGAGACTTACGCGCAAAGGCAGAGGTTCCAATTCTACTTCACCTTCGATCGCTCAAGCCATCTCCAGTTCCTCAGTTGTCACTGATCCTTTGTCCTCTGCCGACACGACGTCTGTCCAGGATTCCGAAGAGTCACTGGACGTTTTGGTCCTGTCTTTGTCCGAGATGGCACTCATCAAGTTCAACAAGTTCCCAAACCTTCCCCTTGAGCTTCGTCGATTGGTCTTCCTTTACAGCTTGTCCGATGAAACTCGAATTCTTCCCGTCGAACTCACCCTCAAAGAAGCAGATGAAGAGTTCGGCTTGTACTTCACCTTTGCCCTGAGTCCCATGCAACGTCCGATGCCCCACGATGCTCCAGAGGATCAACTGGACATCGCTCTCCTCTCTGCCTGCAAGGACTCTCGTCAAGTCTACCTCGAGAACAACAAGCAAATTCTTCCAGCAGGCTTCAAGAGAATCATCCGATACAATCCTGAAAATACCATCGTCCTCATCCAGAATTTCGAGGATCTTCAAAATCATCGACAATTGGCTGAAGGTATTGAGAAGAGCTGGCGCAAGCAGAAGTGGCTCAGTGAGATCAAGCGGTTAGCTGTGCCTATTCGGGCTTTCTTGGTGGAGGTGGAGACTGTGGAGCCGATCTGGGGAGATGAAGGCCATGGTGGAATAATGCGTGTCTTTGAGAATTTGGAAAGCTGGATTGGGGTGATCTTTCCTGGTGACTTGTTGGAAGGACGAGAGGATGCTCAGAGAGGACATGTCAAAGTCATGGTAGATGTTGTTCGGAGAGAGCTGGAGAGTTATCGTAAGACTAGCAACCCTGACTACAAGGTGCCAACTGTGGAGGTCTTTGAGGTTGTTGTCAGCGAGAACATCAAATTCTAGAGGGGAGCTGATTAGGCATGGGGACGCTGGTTTCTGTTGTTAGCTGATTTTACACTGCACTCGAGGCCCAATGAAACTCACGGCATGAGTTAGGCAATATCTATTCTTCTTGCGAGTCAATACATTCAGATATTGGAGGGTGTTATCTATTGAATTCCTTATCGCAAGTGAAGGCTACTTATGAGCAGAATAGAGAAGCCTTTCAGAAGGACACTACAACACACCAGGATGACCTCTGCCTAGTTGCTAGGTCTTGTTTAACGCCCTCTTGGCCGAACTGGTGGGCTGAGGACTATCAGAAGTGTTCAGCGGAGTGAGTCAGTCGCTCTGTGAGCTCTTTAAGCGAGAACCTGTCAAGAGTGTCCACAGCAGCGTACACCTTCAAAGCGCTCAACAGAACTCCCTGATCTTTACAAAGGAATCCAAATTTAGTTTGGAGAAATTCAATTTTGCCTGATTCGACACCTTAAGCATGACGTCAGGATCTGTTTGCGTACGAATACGCTTGTAATATTCTTTGTCCGCATATGTACTAACCAAGAATCCTAATTTTTCAAGTTCACAATCCTAACGAGAATAAAATATGATGTATCAGCAATTCTTCCATCGGCTGTTTCCGAAGCAGGATGAATCGTCGTCGTTTTAACTTCATCCTTTTGGGATGGATGATCACCACAACTGTGACAGGAAGGAATGACTTCAACCCCGCGTTCCCTACGACTTTCTCTTTCAATGAAATGACGCCATTCTTTTGGTTGGATTCAAGAGACTCGGATCTCATCTCGATATTTGTTATGGGAGACACGCACCAATTTGAGCGATTACAGCTTCCATGTTTGTGTCATTACCTCCTCAGCAAGGATTTCCTATTGTATTCATGCTAACAGAATCAAAGTGGATCCCCAGTCATGCCTTAGAAGAAGTGTAGTGGACACAGTCACGACTTGCACAGCGTGGGAAAATAATGGAACTGCGACTTTTGGGGGTAATTATGCTGCAATACTCGAGGCCGGCAGGCTATACCATATGGTCATCAACTATGAAGTGCAAGATGAAGGCTCCAAAGGCTCATCTCAGTCAGAAGTTTTCCGAATGATCAATCCGCTACCTTCAACGGGCACTAGGTCGTCAAGTAGCACTTCGAGTGTCATCCAGTCGTCAGCAATCTCTTCATCTCAGTCTCAGTCTCAGTCGCAGTCCAGTACTCCTAGCACAAGCCAAATTACCAACCCAGGCTCAAGCTCGACAACGACAACTTTGACCTCAACTTCAACTTCAGCTTCCACTTCGACTTCCGTCGCATCAACAACTGGGTCACCGTATCCAACTTCCTCATCTACACCCCAAAATGGTCTCACCCCGGGCGCAAAAGGAGGCATAACGGTCGGAGTACTGGCACTGATCATCCTAATCTTCTTCGCCGCTTTGTTCTTTCATCGAAAACGTCAGGCCAAAAAGAAAGCACAGGCTGATCAACAGAGAGACCAGGAAGTCAACAGGAGCACTGCTGTCAATCTTGAGGATATAGATATCACGCTTGGAAGTCCAGTGACATATGATAGAGTCTATGAAGGACGTCGAGGCTGGCATCAAAGGTCTTTACCGCCAATTTTTCTACCGGGAAGGACGACGAACAGGGCTCAAAGTCAACGTGAATTACATGGCAGCCCTTTTTGAAGAGCGTTTGAGGGTTTGGGGAGTCTTAAGATAGCTCAAAGTTTTGAATCCAAGCGATTTTCGGAGTTAAGGTGTTGGAATGGGATTGTTTAGAAGGACGGTTAGCGGAACAAGCAATTACGAAAGCTATTTTCATTTCAGAAAATCTGAATGGATTTGACTTATTCGCATTCTAAGTAATATCTTGGTGAGAAAACCAGCCTCGCTCGCAAGTACAGAACTGTTGTTATCTTTAATGACTGTGGTGGCTTTGCCGCTGTCGATTAATGCTTGAAATAGCCCCTCGAAAATCTCTGAGCTGGAGTCCGGAAAGCGCCTGGTTTCTTGAATACATGGTGCAGGAGCTTTCGAAGCTCTGAGCTTTCCAAATGATCTTTTGGACACTCCTTTTCTTACTGACGCCTTCTGAGCTTGATCTCCCATGAAAGAGGACGCTACTAAAAAGAATCTTAGACTTTCCATTCGACCATGACATTCTCAAAACGCCGTGACTTCCAAGCCTCGGACCTTCCAGAACCACCACCATGACTTAAATGTCAAATTCACATGCTTTTCCCAGTTACTAGACCGATCGGAAGTCTCTGATCAAGTCCCAAGTCCGACTAAAATTTTCCTCCATTTCATGACCTACCTGCCCGTCTACCATCAACCTCGTCTTCTCCGTAAAGTATTTGTCATTCATCCCTCACCTGCCACTCCCTTGGGCAAGTTTTTAGACAAGAAACCAAGATTCTCGTTCGTCGTACTCGTCAAACCTTCCTTGCCGACCACTTACACCAGAGTTCTCATCCAACAACAAAGCTGAAAGGAAGTATTCATCCAGCCAAGAGGAGCGGAGGTCCTCTGATCTCCGCCCCGCCACCCGCCAACGACTTGGCCACACGATCCCGCTCGCTCGCTTGATTTAGAGTTTGCAAACGAGCGGGATGTTCTGGAGTTAAGAAGCGCTGATACGGCATCCTCGGAGACCGAAAGGGCTATTGATGTCGATCGGGATCATCTGCAAAGTCGGAATTTCGGCACGGTTGGGCACGGGAAGGAAGTTTGTTGTGCGTAATATGCATAAAACGGGATCGGAAAGTTGTTCGCATTCCAATTGTTTAAGCCATGCAGGGACCACATGTGGGGGCTTTGTGGCTGAGCACGATGATCATTTGGAATTTGATGTCGTTGTGACTCCATGATGACTGGTAAGGTCTTTGAGAATGGAAGATCTGGTGGGTTTGTGGCTGTCAGTACAAGTGCGTTCGTGATGTGTTGGAGAAGCCGAGGTACGCAAGTGAGACAGAACCTTGATGATCTCGGATCTCCATAAGTTTTGAGGGAGAACTGTGGATATGTTTCTATGATTTGCGACAGGGGTTAGGAGGTTAATTGTGTTTGTTTCAAAGCTTATTTTCATGTTGCTCTGATGAGCCATTTCTCATGAAGCAATCAATGCGTCCACCACATCTCAATCCTGTGAAAATGGTCGCCGCAATGTACTTCAATTAGCCGTTCTGACGGAACCTCGTACATGAAATCGATTTCGGAGGATTTCCTCGTTCTCTGAGCTTCGTTTGACATGTCTGTAAGGCTGATGGAGCATGCACAAGATACATACCTGCGGAGATGACAAGCACAAATCCAGGGTCCACGAACAACGTCACGAACTACTGTAAACCAGACCGAGAAAGTCGAGCTTGCGACTTACAAGCCACAAGTGTGTGCGACTCGGCTTTCGCTAGTTCTTCACGACGTCAACTGCCTCCTTAGCTTTCCTCGGCGCAAAAACCGAGGTAGTTGCTTATTCCGTCTCTGACACTGACGATCCGAAGTCCATGCTTTCTTTTTTTCGCAAGCTTGTTCATTTTAGGAAACAACATCGAGATGCGACGTGCAAGGGTAGAAAGGAAGAAGAACATGCAAGTGTCGCAAGTGCCGAGATGACAGACAGGGAACCGGGTAGGGGCAGGTAAGACCCTAGATCCGCGCTGTGAGTAGCGCTGGTCTGTTCAGGACAAGGAAATACGACAGTTGGCAATAGTGCGTGCGTTTTCCCTCCGAGGTTGACCTCCTTGCTAGTTAGCTGTCAGAGGCATGTGCGCCTAGCACAACAAGATTACCGCACCGTTTCTTTTCAAAAATTTACGTATTGAATGATGCAGCTCCTGGCATACATTATCTGAAACACAATCTTTAGTTATTTTGAGCCTCTTCAGATACGAAGTTACGGAAGATCAGCATGTAGTTTTTGGATTGATACTGTCTGTATATGGACGTTACCAACACTAAGCTTAGCTCAAGCTTCACTGAGAAACGTTTCCCCAGTTCTAGAATAAATATCGCTCATGTCTCTGATGCGATGTGGACGGACCCGCTGGATGCGAGAGAGGCCCCGTCGGCAACCGGATGGCATCTAGGATCCTCAAGTTAGGGCACGCAGGCTGCAACGTACATTTCTCGTTCATCGTCTTGGAAAATCTCGGAACGATGAAGCCTTCTTAACCTTCGCCTGACTTTATCCTTCCTTGGCTCACTTCTCTCCTTCCTAATTGTGTCATCTCCTCTTTTCGCCAAGATGTGTCGCTTCTGTGCTGTAGTCCATCATTCGTCCCCTCAAGCTTCTTTCACGAAGACAGTTTCTTCTTGACTGCCTTTTCAAGAATTGGGCAGACTGACTTGTGAACTCTGTTGCTCCAATGCCAACTAACCATCCCTCGGCTCCACACATCGAGCACCTCTGGTATCTGTCAAAAGAAGCCCTAAGTTCAAATGCCGTTTACCGGCGTTGTCAATCTTACGGCTAATCGGAACTTCTAGTGCGAGAGAATTAATGCCGTCCACTGGCCGCTTGGTTTCTGGTCTGGGCCGGCGCTATTGGGGCGTCTCAACCCTAGCCTAGGCCACCTGTCAATCATGTCATTGTACTTGGCATGTCTTGAGAGGGTGCCATTGGTGGACCTAGGGCAGGAGTAACAGGGCTGTAAGCCTGAGAGGTTCGGGGCGAGATAAGTTCGATGGGGAAGGGTTGTTGAGGGTCTGGTGGTTTTGTCTGGATAAGTGTAACCCTGGATGAGATTACTCAACCGACGTCCAAGCGAGGAAGGACATGGAGGACGTAACAATTGAAAGCTTTCCTCGTCTCAATCAGTAAATTCAATTCAACCTCCCTAGTACCTTGAAAATCTTGTGCTGGCCTCCTAACCGAACTATCCAAACATGTTCCAGAAACACGATGTCTCCGGAAGCGAACCATCCCATCTCGCAACCTAGCCCAACTTTCAGTCACGTCAAACCCCTCAAAACACCTGTCACTGACTCACTGGTATCAGATTCTCGGGTTGCGAACTCAGCCTCGTTCCAGCTTGTTTCGTTTCATTTCAATCGTTCTCCCACCATATCTCATCTCAAACAATTGTACTTTTATTTTATAAAGTAAGCATCGTTTGAATCTAGAAGCCCTATCGCTTCCTTTCACACAAAATGAAGACTCCATGCATCTTTAAACATCCTACCCACTCTTCACGGAGGAAATACCCGTCCGTGCCTGACCCTCGCTCCAAGCCGTGCGTACATGCTTCCATGCCTCCTCCGAAGGCGAGGCGGGATCTCTTCAGCGTCAGACTTCAGCGACCATCCAACGGTTCTGACCCTGGACCCTGCGACCTCGCAAGACTACTAAACCTTACATGCCCCTTGCCCCTTAACCCTGACATTTTGATCTTGGCCATGCCCGTGACCCTGACTTGACATGACATGACAGACGCAGCCGCGTCTCCTCATCGTGGCTGAAGCCTGCCTCCAAGCCTGAAGATTCCAAGTCCCTTAAAGTTATCCTCTACTGTGCCGTCCCTTGGCACCAAGCGCCCCCTATTGGTTCACTCGGTCACTTCGATCGATCCCGCTTTCTGCTATCTGCTGAGCGGAACGGCAGGACGAAACAAGATATCAGCCCTGAAAATGGGAAGCCACAAAGCCAAGGTTGAAGATTCATGAACTCGTTTAAGGTTTCTGGTGGCGAGTCATCTGAACTTGCTTTGGCCAGCCTTAGTATGGTCTGGTTGGCTTTGGTTTGGCAAATTCAGTCAGCCCTGATTTTGATTCACTCGAGCTAATATTTTCCTTTTCGCTAATAGGCTTTTGGAATGCGGTATTGCATTACTTGGGACTGGGGAAGGGCGAGAATGAAAAAGCTTCCAGGGAAGAGAGTTTGTTAGGGCTGGCGGTTGTAATACATTGACAGTTTGATATGAAGTTTACTAGATTAATTCCCCAGGTTCATCGGATTATCGACGAAAGAGGGACAGACAGATGACATGCTGATGTTTGGGGCTTGGTATATTGTGTATCGCCTTTATTTTCTTCTCTATCTAATCCTACACGGTCTAAAATTACATGGAAATACATGGCCCTTCCTTTCCTTACTCGGCTTCTCTCCGTCCACGGTAGCTTGCGCAACTGTGGCGATTTCTGAGAGCTTTCTAGACTTGATCTGCAATATCTAAAATCATGCCCTAAGACATAGTGCCTTTTGACGTGACCACCTCCGCCAGTTCCGAACGCTAGGACGAGAATCATGAACGTAGAATGTTCATGAAGAACGCCTGCGAAAGGGCGTGCTCTTCAGGCATCCATTTCAGTGATCTCGAGTTGAGTCTTTGGTAACTTCCAATGCCGTGTTGTTTTCGTAGCGATGCCCATCTCGACTACACAAGTTGACAAGCTTTCGCTCCCCATTTCTCCACCTCAATCATCATAAACACTTCCATCGCCATCACTAGAGCCTATGCGGTCTCTGTTGTCTGCGTAACCATTGACCTGAGATTGCATAACTCCATCCGCGACGCGAGCAGATCGAGCTGTTGATTCAGCACGAGCATTGTTGATCATGGCCGGGAGCTGGCGCCTTCTGGCATTGATGAACCAGTTGGAAATTTGATCTGTTATCAATTAGCAACGATTTCACTTGTAGGCGTGAAAGTGTCACTCACTCATTTGTAAACCAGTCTGCCTCATCAACTCTTGCTTCTCGTCCTCGGTTGGATATGGATGTGTCAAATGTGACACGAACCACGCCCTCAGCTTGTCTGTGGTCTCTTTGGGAAGATTTCCACGTCTCTTTCTTTGTCGTGTGTCGGTCTCTCTGTCATTTCCATCCGTGCCGTATGGGTTCATGCCGTTGGGGAACATGGCATGGTGTGCTGAAGAGAAGGGACTCCTGTCATTTCCAATTGGGTAAGAGGAAGATGGACCAGAGTATGAATGTCCACGAGATTGGTATGCGTAAGCATATGTTGGCTGTTGTTGGTACGACGTAGAGGACTCGAATGAGGATGTCAGTGGAGGGTAGGTTTGTGCGCTCGGTCTGGGAGAACCGAATGAGTACTCTGAAAAGGGTTGCGCACTGCGAGGTATAGTAGAGCTGTGATTGTTTATTAGGGATGGCAAGCTAGGTAATGTTGGTCTGTCGTCGAGTCGAGTTGGCAATTCGTAGCTTGTAGGGGATCTTATCGCAGGTAGGCCACGGCTCGACTGGTAAGGACTTGTGCGGGCAGAGTGGGTGTCGGAAGGGTATGTAGTACTTGCATGACGAACAGGACCAACTGTCGCCGCACTGCGAGGACGTTCCATCAATCTTGGGCTTCTGTGGAACCTTGGAAATGCCGATTCTCTCGAGTCCTCTGCTTCATCTGCCTCTTCCAGCGTCCGCCGACGCTTGCCGTTCGTAGGTGACACGTCCACTCTGTACTCTGCTTCTCGTCGTTCTCCTCGCCCCGATAAATCCACGAGCTGTCTGAATGTCAGAACATTGAACCATGAGGGAGAAACTCTAGAACAAGACAAGATTAGGTAACGTACCTCGCGAATGGGTGGTAATTGTACGGGAGACATTTGTAGCTGTGCTGACTGAGACCTTGATCCGGATTCTGATCGTGGCATCGAAGAAGTATCAAGTTTGGTATCGAGCAAAGATGTCGGCCCAGGAAGGTGGCGAGCTGGTGATTGCCTGATGGTCAGAGCTGGCATGTTCGCGCCTTCTCTTTCTGTTCTTGGGCTTTCCCACGGCTGGCTTGAGTATCGAGATTGAGGTTGGGGAAGTTCCATTCCTCTTCTACTATCTACCGAAGAAGTGATGCTTCGAGAAGATGACTGGTTCTGCGACTGTGCGAAATCCCAGCAGTCTATAGTTTGATACAGGTCAGAATGATTTCGACGAAGAGCTGGAAAGAAGGAAATGGCTCTGTGGAAAAAAAGGGAAAAAGCTTGGAGAGGTAAAAAGAAATTTCAGTCAAAAAAAAATCCATGGTTCACTTGCTGAAAGTGCCAGACGGTTCAAGGAGCTAGAGGTGATGTGACGGCTGTCATCTGTCAAAGGCAGGGCAGCCTGTAAATAGGTCGCAAGACCAGGCCACTTGTAGTGACGGAGAAAACCGATGCCATATATATGATAGAAGAGACCCGATGAGTAGACTTACCAGTTTGGAACTTTTTGTTTCCAAAATCGAACCTGCTTGAAGTCCACAGGTCGTCGTGCCCCGCAGACACCTGGGTGAGGATGGCGGTGGCCAGCGTTGCGACTTGAACGGTGATCTTTGGGGAGTGCGGATTCGTTTCGTTTATAACGGAAGGAAGTCACGGATGACTAGAAATGGGACTGTTGGGCAAAGGAGTCCAGTCGAGTCGATTGAATGGAACGAATCTTGATACTAGCTCAAATACAGGTTACGGTTGCTTAGAGTTTATGGATGCGTCGATCAATAGGTAACTCTTCGTGTAGTAGGAACAATAGGTGATAGCTGTGGCAAATGTGTTGATGTGGTCTGGAAGCTGGTAATGTATATCATAGAAGATGTGATCCGGTGGGGAAAGAGGTTGTTATTATGTCGTCTAGAAGTGGACTCGACTGCCTCGACATGGGGTGGGAGATCTTATAAGTACCACGGTATACTTGAGTGCTTGGACCAGGGCCGTGTTGATCGACGGCCCGCTGTACATGCCGGGGTGATGGTGGGTGTTTGCCAGAGAGTCTCAAAGAGGTAAGATGGAAACAGGGGTCAGGAAACAGATGAAGATGAGGTGTAGTTGAGGTCAAGTGGCGCCGGAATGTGGAGCTGCTGCTACTTAGCAGTTGTACTAGGTTTCTGCAGGAAGGTTCGTGCTGGCTGGGAACGAATGAAACATCGTGCTAAGTACTACTACTAGACAGGCAAGACAGGAGAGCCCAGAAACAGGTTGAGTTGAGAAGATTGAACACTACCGTGACTACCTACTTTGAACTGCTCTATGAGGCCTTAAAAAGCAAAGCTGCAACTGAAAAGGGGAATGGGTCGTCTGGAAGCGCGAAATTATCCAAAATGTGAGTACGGCAATGTTCTTCCCAGCATCCGATAACCTACCTAGAGAGCCAGGGCCAGGGTAGGGCACAGATACCTATTTGCTCCGCGCTGTCGTATGGCAGGACTGTAGTGGACAGCAGTGGACGCCTGTGGGGGTGTCCTGATGTCCTACGGATGATAGATGTTCTGCAAGTGGTGCCTGTATTCTGTCAGCCATACCAAGATAGGCTTGATGTCTCAGTTCACTAACTGGAGGTATCGGGCCAAGAAGTACGCCAACAGAGATGCCGCAGCGTCGAAGATAGTGACGGTGACCAGCCCACGGCGCTAGCTAGCAGTAGGCTTGTTCTTTTGTCCAGGGTGTTCAGTGCCAGTGCCACTGCAGAATGGTGGGAGGTGCAGCCAAATTCCCCGAGAAGAACCAGGAAACATTCGATGCCGAACAGGGGGAGGTTTGAAAATGCAACTTACCGAGGGCTCAAGGACAGTGCTGAATCCGGACCCCGCTTTAAAACCCCCCCTGTGCTGTGGAAGCATTGCGATTTGACCACCAGCCTGGGGGACGCTACGAAGAGTATCACGACGGTGCATCGCAAGGGGAGAGAAACAGATGATGGCACTTACAGTATCGTACCTGGCTCATCCGCCGCTCTTGGCTGTCAGGGACATAACATACTTTGCCAGGAAACAGATGAAAGCGGTGATTTATCTCCTTTTGGACGCTGCTTCGGTTCGTCACTCTGTTTCTCCATGATCAAAAGCTTGCGAGTCGCAAAAACAGATATATCACCGATGCTTTCGCTGTCACGATGCCGGGTTGGGCAGTAACGCAATTGCTTGTTCGGCGCAGTTTCCTTATTTGCACATATATACTTCTTTTGCCGTTACGGAGGCCAACGACATCCTGGAGTGGTCACTGGGATACATATTGTTCGACGAAAAGCATCTGAAAAGGGACAGACGAGAGTCCTGAGGGCCTTAGACCTCCTCGCGATAATAAAATCTTGCTACCCTCAACAGAACCTGGTGATATCTCTGCCGCTGCTCTTTGGGAAACATTAAGGTTAGACTAAATGTACAAAAGCAGACCAGCTTGTAGTGATTTGCTCTCGAACACCTCTTCTCACTGCTGTAGCTGAAGTCAAATCATCTGAAACATTCCTTAGACGTCAGGATGATGGCCGAAATGATAAGACTGCAATCCAGTGAGCTCAACATGCATGCAGTGAGTCTCGCAGCCTCGGTGTTGACAAGACTCCTGGCTGCAGATTCTCATGTGCCTATCACAGTCGATGCACCTCGCTCGGCCAGCTGACAGGCGATTAACTTTGATGCTCACTGAACTACATGGGTAGGTTTAGGGTTCATCCGTTTGCGCTTGTTGCCCTGGTCTACGCGTAAATTAAACGTATTTGTAGCGACGGAAGACAGCCTTGAAAGAGCCTCGCGAAGTAAACAATCTTTGCGAGTTCGTTTTATGCTCCACTTGAGCAGAGCCTGACACTGGATGCCGAGTTTGACCTGGGTTACGGATGGGGAAGCCAGGGATGTGAGAAACGTCAAATGGAGAGGGTGGCCTGGTGGCCTGGATAGGTGCGAATGGGGTTTACTTCTCGAAGAGGCGATACAGGAATCCTGCTCTTCGATTGGATCTCCATCGTTCATCTTCTGTTTCGCTCTCGGCCCTTCGCAAGGCACCCTGGTCATTTGGCACACAAGAAACATAACAAAAGGCAGGGATGAGTCTGCTATCTCTGTGGTCACCCTCCTCTGGATCAACGCGCTGGGACGTGGCTTCGTTCAACCGTTGTCAAGGACATCCTCGGCGGAGAGAGAGGAATAAGGAGCGTGGCTGGGCTGGCCCGGTTGGAGGCAGAGTTGTAAATGTGCGCAAGGACGACCGGGTAGGAGCTTGGACGGTGGACTGTGCGTATCATAATAATTCTCCGTACGGCTTCGTTCCGCGTGCTTGTTTTCCAGGACAATTTTGCCGAGGGCAGCATGGAGACTTTTGAATCTTGCTGCAACCGAGAAGAGTATCCTACGTTTTGGTGAGAACCGAACATGCGAGTGCTGAATAGAGGTATATCTGGTTTCTAGAAGAGGTGGGAAGGCTATCCTGAGGCCCCTGAGGCTACCCCTAACTAAACTTGAGTCAATTATCAAGGCCGTTGAGTTGTCTTCGTCCCGCATGCATTGAGGATCTGCCAGGGGAACCTGGCTAGTAGGGAACTTGACGTTAGTGCTATGCACGCCACAGCTATTATCCCGAACCAGGTCCAGGACGGAGAGCACAGTAATCATTTCCCTTGTGCTCTGTGAAAGCACTTCAATACGTGTCCACCAACATCATCTATTGGCACAAGAACAAGATGCTTGAATATCCAAACAGCGAAGACAGTATCATGACCCTTTCTGGGGAAGCTGTGGGACAACCAGGAAAGTGTCGGGGAGCCGCAGCATATGCTGACTAGCTCTCCCGGGGTTTGCTGGCTGTCGACGTGTGAAGCTTCCAAGTGCACAAGGTTCATGCCGATAAATGTCGATGTGTGAAAAGTCAAAACATCAGAGGATCCCCCCAAGTGTTTCACAGTCCATCTGCTAGACCCCGTTGGGTCGTTGACAGCTTTCTGGACGGCTTGGGGAAATTGGTGTGCTATTCTGAGAAGCACTAGACAGCAGCGAATAGCTGCTTATTTATCAGACTCCAATTTGTGTCTGAAGTGGAGGCCGCCGACGGCTTTCACGAATTCCTGGACACACTTCCCCAGGCGACGCTGGGCTCTCTTGACTCCTGTTACTTGTGATGTTTACTGCAACTCGTATTTGTGTAGCACGTCCTTGTTGCTGATCATCAGACTCGAGGGCCAAGCAGAGATCTAGAAGCACCAGGAGTAGATCAATCCTCTAAAGACGCAAGCGTGATGCCATGACCAGTGAACTACCACCAAAAATTTGCTAATCTCTCGGCAGGCTTCCAATCTTTTGAGGACAACATCAAATGAGCATTTGAGACATGTGTGCAAGGCAAGAAGCTGCAGCCAGCCACCTCATTTAGTGTTGTGATCCTCGAGTCACTGGGGTCTCGAGATATCGTACTCGAATTGTGTTGCAGTATCTTGTGACTAGTGGAATGTAAATACCCGTGCTTCTGCGCCTTGGAGAAAAGCTGGAAAATTACCATCAGACGAAGTGACCTTGTGCAGCTGAGCACTGGCCATGACCCGAGAGACGACGTAGGTGACTCGGATCTTGACCTGTGCGGACTTGCAGTTTGTGTTTCGTGATGCTTCTTTTGGGACAAGCAGTTTCCTTCCATGCATAGGGCAAGACTCCGAGCCGCCAGGAGGTTTGACGACATGCGCCAGAGCCACAATGATTGTCCACTCGGTGGCCACGAGGCTCTGAGACGACAGTCAGTGACCGAAGCTTTTGACATCTGACATTGTGGATCGGAAGCTTTGTCTGTCAGGAGGAGGCTGTGAACGTCAGATCAGGATTGCCCACAGGGATGGTGGGTGATGCATCTGATAGGACAGGCAGACGGCATGAAGACAGATGTTTCAGTGGTCGATCGTAGCTTGATTGTTGGTTGTTCCGTCAGGCTGAGCTGCAGAATCTGTCTGGGATGGTGATCTGAGTATTGATGCGGATTCCCAGCTTGGATAATGTTTCGCTGGGACGTATGAAATGGAAGGTCGCTGGGCAGCTGTGATATGATGTTCTCGAGTTTCCATGACGGGAAGCCATGATGTGGTGGCATACATGCTGTCGTTGCACTGGCACAACAGCTGTAGACGGCACGAGAGGGTCAAAATCCGGTAACGAGATTGACGAGAGACATCCTGGTATTTCTGAAGAATGTCGTTGGACCGCGAAGATCCAGATGTGGACACCAGCGCCTCCATCCAGTCATGGTCAAAGCTGCACTTGTCAATCAAGATCCCTGACCCCCTGATCTGACGCTGTCTCGCTTGATTTGATCTCCCCGCGACAATTCGCGGATCACGACAGGACCGGAACCAGGATCTGATATTGCCTGTGCTGTCAAACGTCGCTTTGACTCGCAAGCTGTTCTGCATCTAGAAATCGATGCTTTCTTCTTCTCTTCCTGGCTTGAAGTTCAGCCATGAACGGGTCTGCCCGCTGCCTGACAGGCGGATGAACGGTCAATTGGCAGTTCCAGATCAGTAGATCGTTGGATTCCAATGCCAAGCTATATCAGAGATATTAAAATAGTTCATGCGAAACAGCCAGGCAGCAAAACATCTGTGAGAGCTCTGAATGGCGTGAGTGACTCGAAGAGCTTTACTTGTACTTCGTTACGATAATTCAAGGACCATATGGACAAACGGGGAAGAAAGCTGTCCCAGCGATGATGCAGGCAGCAATCTCTTGATGCACAGCATAATCGCTTCCAACGTCCATGGTGATCGATCTCAAATGGAGACGATCATCTGTCTCGCAGACGGGAAGCCGCCGGTATTCGACAGCCAAGCTAAGAGTCTGTACGACCAGTCAGTAGCAACAAACTCGTACTTGGGTCTAGCGATTGCTGGGGACAGTCAGCTTACATGACATCGCAACGGCTGGACGCATTCCGAGCTTTGGGAGAAGCAGCTTGCAACAGTGACACCTGGAAGACTCGGAAAGCGAGCGCTGCTGCAACATCCATGCAACCTGCCGTCCACAACTATCTGTTCGGGCTTCGCGACTTCGTCCCCACCCATATCGGGCTCTTCTCACGAAGTGTCAAGTTTCATGACTCGACCCGAGAGCGTCAGACAGCGGCACAGACAAACGGGTATCGACAGGGAACGGGACGATCTTCAACTCAAACGCACGCCAGCATCCCAGTCGATGCGAGAAACAACTCGAGTGCCAGCCTGGTGTTGTCGCCGCATGTATGAGGAGTCAGAACCCCCAACTACAAACAAAACCACGAATTGATGTTATCACCAAATCTTGTCGAAGCAAGCGCTATGTCACGTTCGACAGAACAGTACATTCTTTCGGTTGAGTGTTGAGACAGACAAGCTAGGGCAGAGACTGGCGAGCGTTCTTCAAAGTAGGATCTTCCAGTACGAAGTGCTTGCGCAACCCCCCTATTGTGGACCCTGAAGCTCGGGTTCCAGCACGCAACCGTACGAAGATATCAACCCATGGAAGATTCCTGGTATGAAGTCACCAGTCCCAAGAATCATAGGTAATACAGCACGCAGAGTAATGAATCCGTGTAGAGGTACAGCAAATATAATCAATCTACAGCATGCGCTGAGAGACTTGTGGAAAGGTCGAAGCGGCATGCAGAGTCCAGATCCAATCTACGGGGCAATCCGCCCTGAGGCTTAACTTGGAAACATTATGACGGCTAAGTTTCCAGGCCAGCCATTCCCCCCAAGCCCCCGGAATTTCCGGCGGATCACCCCGCCATTATCCAGAGTGCCAGCAACAACAGCACAACGTGTAGCAGGCCATATTATTTGTTGTTGTGCAACCGAAATGTCTGGGAATTAGGAAGATGCCATTCATATGCGATGGCCCGGTCTTGTTCACGGGCTCCGACAGGGCAAGTTACCAAGATCCTAGGCCGTGGGTTCGCACAGGCGGTCCTCTGACGACAGAGAAACGACAGCGGCCAGTTCAAGTCCTGGCTATCACCTGAGGAGAGCGAGGTTTCGAGCTCTGTGCAACTGGAACGGCCAACTAGCTTCGCTACAACCCCTATTCTATTTTCAATGGACATGAAGGATTCCGCAGAGGCTCTGCTTCGTTGCTGCTTCCAGATGAAGAGATGGCAGCGACTGGCTGATTCCAAGTGGATGCTGTTCAGATCAACAACTCGAGACTTCGAATCGTCATCAAGAAAAGAAGAAGTTGCAAACACTATTCAGGGCATTGCAAGTTAGTGCATTTGGAAGGTCGCATCGCTCATTTCCGCATCACGATACCAATGGCGAAAGATCACGCTTTTTGTTTGTATTGAGTCAGTTTTGCCAAAATAGCGAGTTGAAACCAATCTACTTTAGTCTTTCGGTGATTTCCTGACGGAAGGTTCCCTTGTGATAAGTGTCCTGATCATGGGCAGGACCAAATGTTGTTGCGCTACGCGGGCTCTAGATTTTAGTTTGTGGTCGAGGCCGGAAAAGATGAGGCCCTCAAGCTCTGGAGGGCAGGTTACCCGTACTGGGTACAATGCCATCATACCGTCCGCATCAATGGCGGGCTTCTCCTATGCCATCCTCAATACGTTTCGGTAGAGGAAATCCCCCTCACGTTTGTCCGGATATTTTTCCTGGTCCTCCCTGAATTTGGAACCTCAATGTCTAGATTGTGCCTTTTTAGTCAATAATCCCATCCGCGTTTGACTGTTTTTCTTTCCCAGCGCCCTCCAGAGCCCAATTCCACAGCTGTTTCTGTTGCCTCCATTGGGGCCGTACAAGTTGCCGCAGGCCCTACACCAGGCTTTCCAGAGTACCTTCGATGTCTAGTTTAGACCTTCCAGTACCGGATCATCATTGAGCTGGAAAACAAGGCTTCACTTCAAAAGCATTGCCCCAGCATCATATTGCTGATAGCGGGCCAGAATTATTCGCACTTCCTGCCTTCTAACAGACCCAAATTCCTTCATACGATCATCGAGGCTCCGGCGAAAACCTCCGATTTCAATAGATTGTTCCTGCCGAACTACCAGCGCTCCTTCGTACCGGACCTCGTGTCGAGTCCATCATGACAAATTGTGACTTCGAAGAGGCGACAACAGAGTCATGGAACGAGCCATCAACGCCACGTTTCGAGTCCGACGTCAAAACACAACGCCCCCTTCAGTGGGAAAAGCGGGAATCAAAGGGATAGAACGGGGTGCAGCTAATGTCGATGTGACAATCCCATCCCAAATCACGACGGATCCTCCGCTAAAGGAAAATAGCGCACACTCCCGGCTTACATCCGATAGAACCATGTGCTATATCGACTTTTGCCCTAAAAACTCCACCGGTCACTGTATTAATGAAGCTAAACATTTTAGCAACGGGCGTACTTCCCCTGAAGGAGATTTGGCCGAGGCAACTCCTCATGGAAGGAAGAGTGAAAGACAAGATGAACGAGCTCGCGCCGTCTTTCGTGCCGTGCAGTATGCTTACTGTGATAGCGAAATTTTCAGAATAGCAGGGAGCTTGTGGCTTCGGTACATCCAGGAACGAATTGTTTCGCAGCATTTATGGGGTCGCTACTCTGGATGCTGTTTGTCGTTGAAATGTCACGACTCACGACTCACGCCCCCGCATCCTCATGGCCTCGGCACCTCTCGACTTTCTCCTCCATGCTTTGACGGGTGACAGATCATATATGATTACGAATGAATATCTCGTGATTTAACTGAATTGATCTTGTTCAGGTGCCGAAGAGCGGACTGAATGGGCAGATCCCAGACTATCCAGACCTAAATCCGCCAGCCCTCCAAACGAGCTATGAAGGTCGATTTCCTTCTAGGCTTACTCCTCATATACCTGGCACGGTAGTTCTACGAGAATATTGATAAATTCGAGGCAGACGCTAATCACGTCAGGGGAGGACATATTCCGGCACTTCGACGACTACCGCGCGATTCCCACGACCAAACTCCTTCAGGTCTTGGAATCTTAGAGTAGTTCTGTTCAACCGACAGACATCTCATCCGCTCTTCCAGCATTCCGAAATTCCATCATCTATGATTTGCTAACGGGTATCGCTGAGCTTCATGTTCATGCAAGATCAAATTGCCCATCTGCTCGCCCGGCTCTGCTTCTCATCTTTTGTGGCAACAGAATTGACTGTCAAGTGGCGCTCCTTGGTCAATCAGATTGTTTCCCACGCTCCTGCTCCTTGACGTGAACGACAGATGTGCTTCTTGATCCGGATATACAGTCCGGCCAGAACGAGGTTCCGGATAACGGGCCCGTGAAAGATCTTCAGAAGCTATCAGCAGATCTTGAACGCATTACTGGTGGTGGCATAGTTCCCCCACAATCTAGGCCTCAGCCTAACGGCTCGCAGTCTTCAATATATCTCCAATCATTGGATCCTTTCTCAAGATTCGTGCTTGGTCCGTGACTTCATCATTTGCTCCTAGACGCGCCTCACTGCCGCCTGATTTTCCATGCCAGTTGCAGTTTTTGAACGCAGATCTTTTGACCCTACATGACTGACCGCTCCAAAAGCCATAAGCAAGTAGTTCGCAAATTCCCTCGAAACGGAGAACACAAAGATGTCCCATATATCGTTAGATCCCGGTAAAGCTAATCCTTCATGAGTCTGCGTCCCTCAATCCCGAGTCCTAGACCACAGAACTGCCGAACCCCCCGTCGTGATTGTCATCTGGGCTGCATGACAACTATCGACCTTTTACCAGCTCCCCTCTCAGATTCTGTCTTTCTGACCTCTGAATCCTACGTACGACAGCCGCCAAGAGCTACCACATGATTTTCCGACTCAGGACGAAGCATAGCAATTCTCCATTTATCTCCCAAGATGTCGCTATCAACAAGCCAATGGTGAATCTGCCATGTCTCCAAATCACGAGTCAAGCGGGATCATCGTACGTATCCCAACACAACCACTAATATGAATTTGGAAAATGAAGACCCTTCAATGTCTCGTGTACTGCTAAGATATTCACCTACCAGGGAAACTCTATAGCTGAAAGCCCACTTCCTGTCTTTCGGCACTGATAATCCACTCGACTGCGCTGTTCCATCAACACAACCGTGAAAACTTCCGCAACCATGTGAACAGATCCAAGGTCTGCTGCTCGGTTCACAGGCGACATCCTGACTGTCTGTAGATAACAAGGAAGCAGAGTGATTGTAAAGATAACAAGAAATTTGCGATCCGACATGAATGCTCAACTCATTGGTTTATTGGGGCCTGAAGTAAGCTCGAAAAATGTAACGTCATAGGCACTCCATTTCAACCCCCGATCTGGCTGCTTGGTTGTCGCCCCTTTGCCGAAGGGGTGACTTCGCATATCGCAAGGCTTTATGTCAAGACTGGATATGCAATTCCTCAAGGATGTGTGAGCAAACATCAAGGGTTTGGAAGAAAGATGACGTGAATGTGTTTGCATATGTGAAATTACAATAATCACTCGCATATACGTCATTCTTTTCGAGCACGTCCGGACGAAGCATGACCAGTCCTGGAAGCCAGCAAGCCAGTATTGTGGACAGATGAACTGAAATTTGTGGGGCAATAATAAACCTCGCCAGATATGCAAGCCTAGATGCCATGCGCGCCGCTGTGTTGTTGTCTCGGGCAGCATGTTGGTTAATAATGAACTCCTCAATCAATAAGTGGATACATGGACCTATCGCCACTCCGGAATCCATTCCTTGGGATACTCATGCTCCCAAGAGATATTGAAGGTCCTCGTAGCGAGTCGAGGGTGGCCAGAAGCCTCAAGAGCCTCCCAGTCGAGGTGTTCGGGCTTTCTCTCAGCCTTGATCAGGTACACAAGCTGAGATATCTCGACCTTCAATTTGGCAAGGGGTAAATGCTTTTCGGGGGTACGTAGAATCTTCCAAGCTGTTTTGACGAATGCAATGTCGAGATCATGACACTTATTGGGTTCGTCCAGCTCACAACCCAGTGTCTGAGTCCTCAGTGTCAATGATAGCAGTCGAGGAAAGGCACTGATGCCTTGCAAAAGTTGGAGATGCTATGCGAGAGAACGTCAGTTTGATAAGACTGGGGAAAGAGGAAATGTATATCGAAAGCCTGTTTTACATCACCATTAGTCCGATCGATTCCAAGGTCCAGCTCTTCGACTGAAGGACAATATTCACGTATTCTGGCTATATCAACCGACGACAACGCGGGGAAATCAGTCGTAGTGAAGACTGTGAACATCTGACGGGCTGCCGTTGATATATGAGGATCTCGGGGCCGTCTCCGTGTCCATGAAGGTGCATCGGGCCTAACAAATTCGCCCAACAGCCGATTCTGATAACTCTCGCTGATATCACAAAGGCGCAGAGACCGGAGCGCTGGTTTATTGTTGAGCGACGAAATATCGAATCTGCCGAGCATGGTAGATACATCAATAGATTCTAGAAGAGGGAGTGCAGAGAGAAATTGGTTCAGCATCAAAGCAGTCTTCTCCTGGTGCCGATCGTACGTCGATGGCCTTACCCGGTGGTCATACCGAGAACCTTTGAACATCCGCAATCGAGGGAAGTAATTTGGTTGCACGGTCCGCAGGAAGGAGTCGAGATCTCGCATTTCCAGATATTCCAATTGAGAAAAGTCCACTAAAGTGACCTATGATTCAGCGAGTCACTCCATAGTGGCATTGAGTCGTCAATGACGACCAATGACGACGGATTGTGTTCGGTTTGTTGGGGAGGGATGGGGGTGATGTATCTACGCGTTGAAGCATTCATGAGACTCACACAGCCTGATCACGTCTTCTCTATCCATCCGCCACCTGTCCACGGGTACCGAGAAATGTCTTACAGGAGGGAGAGGGCCAGAGGCGGGGTTGAACCGTCCTCGCTGCGATGTCATGGTTATAGATTTGATGCTTGATGCCGCACGAAGTAGGCTGTGTAGTCCACTGACGTTGGTACTAAACGCTGCCACGAATACTATCGACATGATGTTAGCTGCAGGATATGACGAGGCGAGTTGCGCTTCGTCTTCTGCTTCCAATGGGCAAAGGTAGCGATCGACAATGAGCGAAACCCGAGGTTGCTTCTGTGAAATGAGGCGGCTGAGACTTTGAGGCATTGGCTTTTGAAGCATCCAGCTATAGAGAATGTCAGCCATTGCTCGCATGCCGTATCGTCAAATCTACCGAATGGTTTCTAGGCGTTGGCATCCATCTAACAGCTGGGTAGCTTGGATCCAGTCCACTTCGTCGTACAATGCAAAGTGACGAGTGTGTAGGTGAATGTTCAATTTTGCAATCTGATGACACGGATTGTTTATGTGTTTCAGTAGGGATTGGTCTACTGTTAGACTACGATATCGAAAGGGGGTAACGATGGTGTTAAATTTCTGTGAAACGAGTTGGAGGGGTAGAAATGACTGTGGATTGAAGCCGAATTTGGGATCTTCCGAGAGCTATTCTTTGGTCAAAGATGGTCTGCAACTAATCGATGGGAATCCACCTTTTCGAATATGATCAACGTGATTTCTGGACTGAGATCTCCGAGCAAGGGTTTTTGAGGCGTATTTCTTGCAGCGACGTCGTCGAACCCGGACTGGTGTGTTAATGGTGTCATGATGCCAGCCATCTCAACATGAAAAGACGTGTATCCAGGCTGTAGATGGTTGTCCTGCGTGGTTTGTACTTCTTGGTCTGGTTGATGCGAAATGGTCGTGATGTTGAAGGCAAAGACGCGGGTGCTGTCACGTGGACTACTGTATTAGTCATCGCTCTTCCTTTTAACCAGCTTCCGAATTTCTCGTCGTCACATCAACAATGGTTCTAATATTTCACCAACGCGCGGATGTGGACGAAACAATTGCGTCTTCAAAGCCGATGTTCGCATTCTTTGATCATTTCTCCACACTGGCTCTACAATACGTATGAGTTCCACTTGTTGGATGATCCGCCTCATCAGCCACGGAAAGCTGCAGCCACGCAACTCTGCAAATAATCTTACACCCAAGCTCCTGATCAGCCGCAATCCCATCTATTTCTAGTAGCCATATCACGCATTGGACAAGCAGTGGCATGTTCCGAACCTTTTTCACTTATGGCATATGCCAGGGGCTGCGTGTATAAAAATGGGTCATGTTTCAAACCTCAGGCGGTTCAATATCCGATCGACTTACGATCTCCAACCACCACTCATGGAGCAAAAATAGTCGTCATTTCCATCCTGAACATGCGAAGTAGTATTTTGGGGTAGGTTATGTTATGTCATATGGTTAAATTTTGAACAGTAATTGTGAAGGAAGCTCGGTTGTGTCTTATTCATATCCACATGATTCTTTCAGACCGATGGGCTGGAGACCCAGAACACAACATCGGGCATTTAGCAATGGAGGGAATTCTTATCCTGCCTTCCCAACTTCTACGACGCTATCTGATGCCGCAGCGAGAAAATGTTTCCCCACGAGAAGAGTGGCTGGAATTGAGGGTCTTATTCTCCCCTCCACCAATAAAATGGTACGCGTGTACATCGTTTCATCCCAACAACCCACGCAATACCGACCTGGACCAATCCAGGCGTGCAATATTAGGATAGAGTGCTAAAATGGAGCTCTTACGACTGACAGGCGGCGAGGTGCGCTGAATAGGTACTGTGCTGCCCTGTTGTGGCGTTCACTCCACGCGTAGCCATGAGTGAAGTCGAAACGAAACTTCGAGTTGTGGAGTTCGTCCGGACAGTCAGGAAGCGGATGTCACTTCGTTGGGATTTCGCTATGTTGAAGTTATGTGGACATTATCAACATTGAGGGTAGAGGCTCGTTGTATAAGTACACGTTGGCATTCCTTCATTTTGCTTCTCCATCCTCATCAGCTTTATCAAATTCGTTGTCTTTCATCTCTTTCTTTCTCCTTTCCAGCATAAATTCACTTCACGGCAGTGCCACTTCACTCTATCATTTCATCATGAGATCATTCGCACCTCTCATTCTCGCTGCTTTGGCCAGCTCCGCCTCAGCCCAATCTTTTGGTGCTTCTGCTGGTCAGTCAGCACCAACCGACTTGCCATCAGGACGTCCTTCAGGCATCAGAACTGGATCTGCTGCCTTCCCTCAGGGGACTGGTGGCTTTGGTGGCCACGGAGAACACGGCCCTGCATCTGGCAGCGGTGGATTTGCTCGACCATCAGGACAGGGAGACCTTGGATTTCAACATTCAGGTTTCCAAAGCCATACTGGCTCTGACTTTGCCATTCCAACTGGCAGCAGGCCATTCGAATCCGGCTCACCCCAGTCTGCCAGAAATATTCCTCGCCAGTTTCCTTCGGGAGACAACTTCGAATCTGGATCTTTTCCTTCTGGAACTGGCTTCGGTGGCCTTCAGCCAACAGGGGAGAGACCAACAGGAGCTATCCCAAGCGGCTTTCCCTCAGGTGGCCCCGATGGAATTCGACCTTCTGGCGTGAGTGCTTCGTTCGAGAGCGGCTTGGGGGGACGACCTTCAGATGCCAGAGGCTCTGGGACGCCTTCTGGACCAAGGCCTTCAGGCATGCCAACTGGTGCAATGCCTTCTGGAGGCCCACCTCCCATGTCTGGGGAGCCATCTCTCGCTGCTCGGCAAGCACCGACTGGCATAGAATCTGGATTCGGAGGTGAGAGACCGACTGGCGCCATTCCTTCAGGTGTACGACCTTCCGGAGATGCATTCCCCTCTGGCCAACGCCCAACTGGAGCCGGCCCCACAGGAACACGCCCGTCTGATGGAGCTTTTCCATCTGGTTCAAAGCCCACTGGTGCGTTCTCCTCCGGAGAAGCTTTCCCATCAGACGGCAATAACTTTGCAGGCAACAACGGTGCTCAATCCGGTCTCCCAACTATCCCAATCCCATCCGGTGGTCTTCCATTGATCCCATCTGGCGTTCCATCTGGTGCTCCATCTGGAGGCTTTCCAACCACCTTCCAGACCCAAGTTCGCCCAACTGTTTCTGCTTAGAAGTCACGAAATCCCCTCAGACAATCATTTGGTCGACTTTGGTTGGCGCGCGGAGCGGATCATACATGCAGGTCAGCATTCACTGTGTATAGCTTATTTCGTTTGACAACATTCTTTTCTTTGTCTTTGTTGGTGTTGGAGTACGAAAATCTAGAAAAACAGAACCTGTTAGCTGGATCGGAGTATGACATTTGGGTATTTTAGATGAGTTGAGAATAGATCAATTGATACTATTCTTAAAACTCGACTTCTACAATCTTCATTTTCTGTGATGTCCATCTGAATTCATGACTGCAACGTTCTATTCGACGTCAGCGGATACATTTGTACTTCGTTTCACCGAGGATGTCTGAGGTCCACCATCTATCATCTACACGTAATATCATGGTACTATTCTTCATATTGATGCTTCAAAACTGCCCGGGACATTCATATTGAGTGCTGGATGTCCCCGAGAACATATCGTCTCTCAGCTACTCACGATGTCACGCCACAAGCAGGGATATTCGCAGAAATGGGACTTGGGATCCAGTTTCGAGATAAGCGAAGGCTGCCGAACGATCTTCAAAACATCCTATTTTTGCCGTCGGCAATTCCTCCCTACAACCCCATGAGCTGTCATTGCAAAGTCTTCACAGATTGGAAGCGCTTACGAATTTATCCTATATCAGTGGAGCAATGCTGTATTTGAGAAAGCACCATTGTGTTGAGGCTCATAAGATCATCGTGGTTATGGCGGAGACAGTTCATGCAACCGCGTGTCTCGTTTCATCTGATCTCAAATCTTCTTGTCTGATAGCACAAATTTGACCGCGAAAATAACGGTACAGTCGTTCATCGTATATATGATACTAAACGACATCGCCATCTCAAACGGGCCAAGTCGAGACGAGGAAGTCCAGAAAGTTAATATGCCGAGATCTCAATTCTCACGTTACCGAAGCTGTTGCATGTCGCTTGGCCAAACGTCAGTGAGGATCAAAAACCGATGATTGGACCTTTGTATTCATATCTCTGGAATATTTCTAAATCTGGAGCAATATTGAAAATGGGCTTCGGGATAAATAAGGCGAATGGCGCACTCATCTGAACCTTTCTTCCTGGCCCACCACGCTCACTTGCAGACTTTCTTTCTCACAAAGTATCAACTTGGCTCAAACATTACCATCGCATCCCAAGGCTGCAAGATCCAAGCCAAGGCACGCGGGACCTTCAAAATCGCCAACATGCAACTCACGTACCCGCTTCTCCTCCTCGCCGGCATCTCCCTCTCAGCAGCTCAACAAAGATCCAGCTCATCAATCGCCCGCTCCCGTGCTCGCTCTCTCGCAATCTCATCACGATCCTCTACAGCCGCGGAGTCCCTATCCCCGGCTCTAAGCACCCTCCCTCCAAACGTCACATCAAAGATCTCCATCCCACCAAGCTTACCTGCAAACACCGTCTTGCCACGAGTACAGGATGCTTATCCCAGTGGATTTATGGCAGGAAGACAGAATATAAGGAGAAAAGCTAAGACGAGACCGACGAGTATCCCGTCGAGCGTTCCTGCTGATCCCATACTGCCAAGAGAGGAGGAGGAAGGGAAAGAGCTTGGTGTGAGAGGGGATGACGGAGGCTTGCTTTTTGTTAGACAAGCTACTACTTCGGCTACAGCACCTAAGAAGACAAAGGGAGCGAAGGCAGGAGCTGGAGCTGGAGGTCGAAATGGAAATGGCAACGGATCTGGAGTTAACCGAAACGGCACGACAAACGCAGCTCCAAAGTCCAAGTCAAGGAAAAGCAAAGCCGCAAAAGCCACAGCAACTCCAGTCGTTGACGCAAGAGACCTAGAGTACGACGATCCGGAGATCCTCTATATCCGACAAGCTACCGCATCATCCAAGAAAGCCAAAGCGACCAAAGCTGCAAATGGGGCTGGATGTTCAGGAGGTGCAAGAGGGAACGGCACAGCCAACGCAGTCCCAAAGTCTAAGGGGCCAAAAAGCAAAGCTGCTCAGACGACGGTAATTGCCAACTTGCAATCTGCTCAGGCGGTCCCGATTCCGACTGATGCCCCGACTATTGCATTCCCGACTGATGGAGGGAAGTTGCCGTTGATTCCGACGCCGAAATCGAAGAAGACGGGATCGGGGACGTTGACAAGTTCTTCAATGTCGAGCGTTGTGCCTACGACTTTGGCAAGGAGGGCTAGGGATGGTGGGGTGGAGATGACGGGCTGGATTTGATAGAGTAGGGCTGTGTACACTCGTTTGGAAAGACTGTTCGTCGCCCGAAGGTATTTCAGGCACCTCAAGAATGGCACATTGACAGTCTATAAATTTTGAGAAAATTAGATTCTCGTACATTGATACAGTCTGCATATCTGTAAGCCGAAACCTGAGAGAAGAAATGGTCTGCAATTTTGATGTCCAGAAACTCCCCCCAAGCCAAACAAAATCAACTCAAATCTTGGGCAATTTCCAAATCCTGTACGACCCATCCTGGTCCTTGGATCCAAACAGTCTCCTCTTCTCCATCACGGTCAAAGTGTTAAACCACATCCCCGAACGCCACTCATCTTTTTCTCCCGCACCCCATCTCCACTTCTCGTTCGTCCCGAAATCATACAACAGCACACTTCCATCCATAGGTGTGAACAAGAGCCGTTGTCCTCCATCCAACCATACAGCCCCAGCCACTTCACGGACCCATTTCATGGGCTGGTCACTTAACTGCCATAATTGCTCAATAGTCATGGACCTGGCGTTGTAGATGACCAACCGCCCATCTGCCGCACCAATTGCGAGTCTTGATCCATCGGGTGACCAGGCAATATGTCGCTGCCACCCCGTTGTTCCTTCTAGCGCCACGGGAAAGCTCTGCGGATCTTCAGGCTTCCAGATAAATGTACTTGGGCCTCGACTTCCTCGACTGACAGCCAGATTCTCACCATCAGGCGAGAAATCACAGGCCCAATTTTGACCTCCAGTCGGTCCAAGGTCTCTCAAGTGCTTTCCATCTTTCGTGGAATATACCTTTGCATATCCGTCCCATGCATTCGTCACAATCAGGCTATCGTCCGGGCTGAACCCCGCCCACATGATCGGATTCGTGTGACCTTCCATGTAAAAGTCTTCCTTTCCTGTTGCAACATTGACTGCCGTGACTCGAGCATGGACCCCATACTTATCATGCACGTCTCTGAGATACAGCAAGGTCTTGCCGTTGTGGCTGAATGCCGTAGCAGAGAACGATGCCAACGACCCATCGAATTTGTCTCTCCTCGTCTTCTTTTCCTCAGCCTCTGATATAGCAGGTCTCTCCTTACAACTACAATCCAAGTACCACAACTGAACCTGTTCATTCCTCGCCGGCAAGATATCGTGCGCATCCGTAACAAGCACGTACCCATCATTTCCGCCCTTGGGAAATGGTGCAAACTCAACACTCTGCACAATCCCAATGTCATTTTTCAACACACAAGCCAAAGAATAATCATCCAGATCAAAAATACAGACGCTGTGGCCTGTGGCGAGGGCTAGGTATTTCTCATCAGGAGTCGCAGAACCGGATTCAACTCCGTCGGCTAGAACGTCACCGTGGGCTGTGAATTTCCAGATTTCTTTACCCCATTCTAAAGGGTAGCCTTCAGCGTAGGAAGCTTGTGTGCCTTCTTTGATAAAATCGGAGTCGAGCTTAGGTTCTGGGATGTCGGTCTTCTGGTCTGTGTTGAGTTCTGATGCAGACTGAGAGGATGAAAGGGTTGCTTCGCCTAGGAGGACCTTCATGTTTGGATTTATGTCATGAAGACTACTTTGGACATTGGTGACCTTGAAGGATGATCTTTGGAAGGAAAATGTACTCGTAGAAGAGATGGAGAATGGAGAGAAAAAGATGGATGACGTTTCACAACTACCTCGTACTTATTTTAGGCAGCTGCATGGTTTCCAGTGCAGATCTGATGGGTTGCGGGGTGGGGACTCGCTTGAGTGCCCGAATAAAGTCAAGTTTGGAGGCACAGAAATAGGGGGCGGCGGCGGGGTAAGCTGATGCTCCGCAATGTAAATAAGAGACGATCCCCAAGAACTAAAATTCTACTTACTTCTCCGGACATTAGATCACTTGTGTAGCTGCTCATATCTACGCTTCAGAAAATCTCACTGTCACAAGAAAGCAGAAGAAGATGCGAGAGGTATCAGTCCTTTGCTGTGCTACAAGTCCTCCTCCCAGCACAGTACTCTTCCAACTACCGTAGAGGGTTTAATATCGTCACCCAAGCCGAGATTTTTGAAAACTAACCTCCAATACTACCACCAACCCAAGATTACCAGTGGGCTTTGATATACAATCTTGGGACCTTGTAGTCTGGATTCTCATTCCTCTTATAAGCTTCCAACTCACTCTGTGCACTTCTCCGTAAGCCCTCCCAGCTCTCCAAATTCTGCCCCTGCCGAACATCAATGATAGCAGTCCAAGTTTCCAAGTTCTTGAACATCGTCATAAAGGCCCCATGGGGATGGGTCTCTGGGTGCGACAAAGTGTTCAGACCGCGTGCTAAATTTGCTGGGGATTTGCTCTTGTCGAAAAGCAGGCAGTCAAAAAGCGTCTTTGAGTCGAGCCGCTCGCAGGACTTGGAAGCTCAAGCTAGTGTAGACGCATTGATTAAAAACGCGTTAGTCAATGAATGTGTGCTGTAGTTATCATCGATGAATCCAGGTTAAGGAATTCACTTCGCCTATTTCAGTGTCGAATTTGCTTTCGAGAGATGCTAGCTGAAGCGAGGAGAGATTTTCTCCAAAATCAAGGAGGGCCTTGCAGCAGACAACCCCTTTTAATGCCTGGGTCTCAAAGTGTTTGAATGATGAAGAAGTATAGACAATAGACTGATAATGAGCTCGAGCGGAGCTGCGGCGGTGAGAATCTCTGGAGATCGTGGTGGAAGATGAGAGATTTGGACAAAAGGAATACTTGTCTGACGATATCTCACATCTCGAAGCAGCAATTTCTCGGTTATTCGACCCATCAGACAGTGCTGGTGATATCGAATCACTGGGAAAGTGGTTAATCATAATTGAACATCTTCAGAATAGATAAAGGAGGAACTCGGGCTGAACTGCGAGTTCGGCTCGGCTATGCCAAAAAGGGCTTCATCATAACACCACATGATCACATCGTCCATTTCTGATGTACAGTACAAGGAAAGGTTTTGTCGTCAGCACCAGATTCAAGTCATGGTAGCAGGGCCATAGGTTATGCTAGGGTGAGTAAACAATCAAGCAGGTAGCCCGAAAATGGTCCTTTGTCGTGGCATAATCACACTTTAAGCTTAGGAAAGGTAATGTCGAGACCAAAGTCATGCAATTTAAGTCCCAAGGCAAGGGAAGCCAGGTGTCTCATCTCATCTCCATCGACACATGAGCCCAGCTAGCAAACAAAGAACAAAGGAAATAGAGTCCAATGTCCCGCAGAGGTATTCGAATCACACCATGAGCAATTGCCTCCCCAGAGTCTTCCTTTCATTCTTCGATATTGTAGGCCATGTTCAAGCCCCAGGTTAGGCTTAGGTGTGGAACATTGAATGAGAACTATGCATGGCGAAGCAGAGTTTGGTGCTTCAGCGAAGATTGAGAGAGCCAAAGAAAGCATTTCTCTTGAATGTTATGCGAAATTCAAAGATACAAGGAGGCTCATCTCCTCATACCAATATGCCAGGTGGAGTCGTGGGTAAACTGGAAGAAAGCCAGTATGCCGAGTGAGAGACCAGATACGGTGAGAAGTTTGACCTCATCAAGTCAGCCGCCAGCCCCAATCGATTCAACTCCCATCCTAAACATAGTCAATAATATTCTTCTCAAATCCTGATCCTAAGAGAATACATAAAGACAAATACATACCTATCCCAACCTAACAGCATAGAACTGGCCATCCGTAGCATACCATCTGCAATCACCGATATCACCACTCTCAATCGTCATGCGGTTTCTCTGGGTCCAAGTGGTGTCAGGCTCGCGGCACCAATACATCCGATACGGATCAGGATCGCTGGGTTTCATCTCCTGCTTCTTCGTGAAGTCGGGGTGAACAGCCTGGCCCATGTTCTGCATGAGCATCTCGGAACCTGTGTAGCCGTAGGTGCCGTGGCCTGGCTGGCTGATGCTGAAGGCGGGGTAGCCGGTGGAAGTGTAGGGTTGAGCTTGGATGTTGTAGTAAGGTGGTGAGATGGCGGGAGAAGCGGCAGCGTAAACGGGCTGGGGCTGGGCAACGTAGGGTTGTTGGTAGATGACTGGCTGAGGTGGCAGCTATTCCAAACACACAGAAGTTAGCATTGAACGTGAACGGATTGTGCAAATTGTGACTGCGATCTTTTTACAAAGTGCATTCTGGAATTGGAGCAGACGAAGAAAGACTTGCGAATTGAGGGTATAGTTGAGGGTAGAGCATGTAGTAGGGGATTGGAGTTGGAGTCTGTACAACTGCTGGAGCCGGAGTCTCGACGACGACAGCAGGCGCTGGAGTACTGCCAACCACGGGGATTGTAGCAGCGCTTTGACGAACGTATGCAACGCCGCCCACGAGGATGCTGCCATCTGCGCGAGGGACGTATGTGTGGATATGAGGACCAGCGGTGGTATCACCGACTTGAGGTTGGAAGTTCTGTTCTGCGGTCGCCATGGTGGACCAATTGATGATTCAAAGTGTGTTTGAGACCAAACTTTGAGGTGATGTTGGGAGATTCGAGGTGTAGCTTACGACAAAGAGAACTTTGTTTTAGTATAACTCGAAATTAACGAGGTTGTTTGTTGTTTATCTTTCCCGTCTCGAAGTGAATGCCGGAGCACAAATCCGGCAGCGAAGTCACACTCTCCTCCGACATAAATCTGCAGGCAGCAAGAAGAAAGTGGAAAGAGATGATAAGAAGAAAGCGCGAATTGCCATACCATGGTTTTGGGAACCTTGATGTATTTCCTTGCCTTTCCATCCCAAACAGTGTACAGAACCTCTTCCTTCTTCCCAGGCAGCTCCTCCTCAACAAAGACTTCTGTAAAGCACGGGAGGCACATCGTGACAAACTTTATTAAGCTTGCGTGTTTGAAACTTTGTGATGATTTCTATCGTATGGGTGGGTGAAGGCTTATCGAGAATCTAAATGCTCGGGAGGCAACTTCCCTTCAAGATCGGATATGGGCGTAAATCAAGGGGAAGGCGATTGTCGAGAAAGTACTCAATGCTCCTGCTCATGTAGTTCGAAGATTGACTTATCCGCTGCCAAAGTACTTTCTGAAGCCAATAGCAATCGATTCGGCAATTCTGGTCGATTGTTGCAGTTCGAACAGGATTTAGCAAGAACAACCTCGGTCACATGTCGTCCCTAAGAATGGCTCGACAAGAGGAGTCAATTGCGGCAAGCGACTGCAGCAGACCATCATCTCCTCGATAATTGTCCGATTTAAGATGTCTTCTACTGATGTTCCTTGTACAGTCTTTGGCCACTTGAATATAAAAGTCATACCTCAGACACCGATGCAACCATATGAGAGAGCCTCTTACTTCAGGAATGTTTTCATCGAATCATACACTGCCACGTCATCTCTAATCACCCAAAATACTTCATGTGTATATGGATTCCCCGACCAGCATGTTCTTAGAAGCCCGAGGCACCTTTGGGGATGCCTTTCAGGCGCTGGTTGAGCCACTTTTTAAGTCTCGACCTCACCTTCTCCATTTCGACATCAAATTCTAGTTGTGTGTGCTTAGGTGACTCGCTAGAAAGGAACCTGGCTCTCAATATTTCTTCCTCCCTTTTTAAGGACTTCTCAAACATACTTTGGTAGGAATTAGCCCAATGCGCCCTGGAAGCATTTTCTTTTTCCGTTGCAATTGCATTTTTTAGGTGTGCTCCGAAAGGCTCTCCAATGTCGTCGTCCGTGAGACCGTCTGCCTTGACGTTCTCACGAAATCTTTCTTCTTCTTCTTTCGTTGCTTCCTCCTCCTCTTCAAACCTCTTGATGGCATCTCGGTCCATGGACTGAGATTATTAGCATAACTCGCCAAGCAGTTAAACAAGCTGTCTTACATGAGTTATTTCCACCACGAGGGCGCCCGGGGATGGAGACGATTTCTCATTTTGTCCTTTTCTAGCAGTGTCCTGATCTTTTAGTATCTCCACCATATTATCGTAGGACGCCTTATCATCGAGCTTTTTGTCTTTCTCTTCCCCGAGCTTTCCTTTCAAGACGATGTTACCTCTCTTGGAAGTGTAGATCCAAGCACCGTCTAGAATTGTGTAACCCTTCCTGTCGCGTCTGAGCTGGGTAGCAGGGAACGTAGTGAACGAATCTGGAGGAGTCGGTAGCATAATTCTCAGGGCATTGACAGGTGTATTAGCGTCACCATCGCCGCCATGAAGTGGCGCAGGATCGGTTGTGGAGCTAGAGGTACGGTAGGGTTCGCCAGGCTCGAGAGGTGGGATGACGGAGAGTTGAGTCGCATCTTGAAGCCGGGCGAGCAATGTAGCGTAGGATGACAGCGCATCTTTCTCTCCGGGGAACTTGAAGTAGAGACGTTGTGTTTGTGTGGTTCCAGCGTATCCACCCCGAAGAGTCGTCAGGAGGACCGTGAAATCAAAATGGTCTCGTGAAGCGGAGGCATCTTGTGGTTCCGGCGCAAGCGTAGCAGCTTTGATACGCGCTCCGGCAATGATTAGGACCTGCGAAAGTCAGTCTCATTGCATTGTGAAGTGACCAATACAAGGCTCTCGAACCTGCTGAGAAGCAGACAGGTGTTCCAACTCCTTTGCAGAGTAACCTAACTGTTTTGACTCCTCGTGTAGCAGTTCACGCATTTGGCTCAGTAGCTCTGTGTCGCTGTTCGGCAGGACGGTGATTGTGGTTAAGAAGTCATTCCTTCCAGCCTCGTAACGTAGATTTTCAAGTGCAGTATACAGATCGGTACCTATGTAGAATGGCGCACCATAATCGATAGTTTCGAGCCCATCCAGTTCGAAGGATAACACACGATCCAGATCCTCATCTTTCAGATTGGTCGTCATTCCATGGTTATGGTAATTCCGCATCGCAAATTCTATGAGGAGCTCCTTCACTTCGAATGGCGAGTACTTCTTCGGACTATCATCGTTTGCTTGAACCGAGTCCGTCATCTTGCCTGATGGTTATTCATGTAAGGATGTCGCTGAGCGAAAAGGCTGTCTGTCAATGGATCCTCGTAGATAGGGAAGGCTCGAAGGAGACAGAGATCGGGTAGGGGACAGGAGAGAGGCCGATAGCACACCATGCCTTTTCCGAAGGTGAATATTCGGTGTTATCCTCAACATCCTACATCAATGTTATTAGCCAAGTACAACACGTGATATCAACACGACAGCACTGAGCCAATTGATATAAAGCGAGTGAGCCAGATGAGCTCGTTGTCGATTTTTATGCTCGGATCAAGACATTCACCCAAAATTGTACCATATTTTTCAGCAATTTTGTGCAACCGCGACATTTCTGCGTTCTTGATTTTCATTACACTGCTTTGTAGCCCAAGAGACGCCACCACGCCTTGTCGGCGCTGTTGCGCATACCACGCCCATCCATCTAAATGTACAAGGTGCCCCAGGCCAGAGGAGAGATCATCCATCGCTAATGCATTTCACGCCCAAGTATGAATCTATAATAATCAAACAGTCGAACAAGGTGCTGGTACAGGAAAGGTATGCTCGAGAGCAATCGCGTCGATAGAAATGTGTCGATTGGTTGGGCATTCGGGTGTTCGGATAGGTGAATTAAAAAGTACTTAAAAGAGAGCCTTCCTCGTAACCTTGAGATTATATCAGTATCTAAACATATTGCCTTCCAATGAGGAACACTTACTGCCCACGCGCCTGCAACTGATGCCACGATTCCTCCAGAGATCATCATCGGTCGAATGCCCCTTGTACTCTTGAAAATCATACCGCTCAACGCTCCTGCTACTATACTGTTTGCAGAATCGTGCTTCCCTCGCATGTGCCCAATGAATGAATTAAAGCCGTTGTACACCATCGCAATAACACCAGCCGAGTTGCCCAAGAACGGCCCTCTCCTCGTTACCGCATTCAAAACGGAGTTCAAGCGCAGCTTCGGCGGCTGTCCATTTGATCTCCTCAGCCCTTCCTGCAGTCCCCAAGCTCCTCCCATTGTCAACGCTGTGAGATAAGTAACCCCGGTTCCATAGCACAGATCATCCGACCAACCTCTCGAAGGCAACGCGGACTGTGAACCTGGCAAATCGGATAAGGCAGAATCCTCGAGCGACAGATAATCTAGAGTCTGTTGATTTAAGCCTGCGAGAGGGTGTAACTGTGACGGATCTGCAAAGGAAGGTCCGCTAAGGAAGGAAGAGACATCCTGGGCTTCTTGAGGGTTGAAAGGGGTGGGCGAGAAGGTATCGGAAGGTGTCGTCGTAGGGGAATCGTGAGTCGCTGTTGGCGTCGACTTACGCCCAGTAAGTTTATCCCAGATTGACATGTCGACAGACGCACAAGAAATGTGGAGGAGGTTAATTGGGAAGACTGGTTCTGGATGAAGTGGTGATGCTGATCAAGTCAGGATTGAAAAATATTTAGGGCCGGAATTCGGAGACATGTATCGCCGGCTTTCAGCCTCACAACCCGAGAACCCCCTTGGCAGGAGCTGGAAATATTGAAAAACTTGTTGCATCCACGTTTGACTTCACTACATGGATCAGTAAAAGCTCACAGGGTCACAAGGGAGATTTGTAGATATCTTGACGTCTTCAGACTGCTTTTCTTCTCCCTGCGTGGCGCTAGAAGCAATAATCAGGGGTGTGCAAGTATCCGACCGCTTAAGCGAATTGCCTTCAATTTCTCCGTCACCTGACTACGAACCTCCCACACCTCGTCCATTTTGTGAGCCCTCAAAGGCTCCAAAAACGACATGCCAAGGATTTCTTAATAAAAGATTGTATTGTTGAAATTCTCAGACTTGGGGCTGCTATTCAGCACTGTATTCCCAATACCCTATCTCGTCGCTAACGGCAAATTTTCAGATCCACTTTTATATCTCGAATTTCTAAACTGCTTGGAGCCAAACCCATCACCGGCAGCAACATTCATGGAAAGAGCAAGCGATACACAACAGACTTTTGCATACGGACAAGATCCGTGAGGAGAGTCGCCGTTTGGAGATGTCGATACAATTGACTGGAGAGACCATCTCCCCATCGCTGGAAATGACGCCGCCAAGCGATGACCGAGTTATTCTGAAATGGCTTGAAAGCCAGCCAACTGAGGCTCAATCAAGGTACTTGAGTCGGATGACGCTCCGAACTTTTCTGATATTGAATAGGCTTACTCAAGAACTATTCGATGGATACCTCGCTAAGGCTGCACAACCTCGTCACATCTCCGGAAACGGATGCATCAAGCTCTGCTATTTCATCGAACAGTGCATGAGATCCAAATCATCTTTCGTCAGAGATACAATCTTCGCTGAGAATCCTTGTCTGGAACTCTTCAAGTTTTACATTGAGTGGAACGAGAAAAATCAGGCTCGCTCCATGAGACAAATCATGGAGCTGATCTCGACCATGATTGCCAAGAATCCATCGGAAGAAACGAAACTCGCAATCAAGAAAGCAATCATGAAGAGAGATATAGCTATCGTCACTCATCAAGCTGCTCAGCCTTTGGTCAAGCCCGCCTTCAAGTCTCTAGAGAGCCTCATGGGAAAGGCCACAATTACAGCCAAAGATCTCCTGGATGCTTATCAGGAACGACATGCTCATGGAACAGCTTCCTCGGATTTGAGGGACTCTGAAACCGAATTTTCTGCCATGTTGAAGCAAGAGGTGTCTACAGAGAAAGTACAAGATATTGATGATCCGGAAGCATCGTCTTGGGATTCTTTCTTCTCCGACATGTTTGACTGGATGACACATGCCGACATCTCGCCAGCTGCGGGCAAGTTTCTTGTTACCGTATTCCGAGACCTGAGGACCGCATCTAGTACTTCAATTTCCTCTACTAGCAGTACTGCTTCATGGCAACGCTGGATCCGACGAGGTCTAGGAAAGAATCCGGAGGCTTTGGAGAATGTCAAGAACTACCTTTTCCCACCTCTATTCAAATTGGACAGGGTAGGCTCTCTGTCTTTCTTGGAAGAACTGAGTAAGAATGGTTCAATCGAGGAGACCCAGAGCCAGGAAATAGACGCTCAATCATTGCTCCAGCTCTCTGCAATGGAAACAGGAAAGAAAGCGGGTTTGGTTGAAGAGCCAGGTGAGATCCTCAGAACGCCCCAGCTTGAACGATCATTAATCATTCTGTAGACACGGTTGAGTTTTCGAAAGTCAGTAAGAAGCCTTCGGGCGCTGTCGTTCTCCAAGAAGACTCAATCGGTCTTCTTCTTACGCACGATTCCGAGACTGTCCGGTCCTTGGCTTTCTCGGTACTGGTTTCGTCTTCGTCCACTATTCGGCCATTCAGTCAGACGGCATTGAACGTTCTCAAGGCAAATATGTACGTCTTGTTTTGCGATACCGATGCAAAGTTTAGAAACGAGATCTTGAGTAGCACCAAACATATGGTCGAGAGACTGAGAGGTGCCACTTCACTTCTCGCCAAAGAAGTCAACTCGCTTAGCTTCCAACTCAACGGAAACACAGAACTTCCAACAGCCCAACAAGAAGAGAGCCTGAAGCGACTGCACGCTATTAAGTATATCTCCAGGGCCCATAATGACTTCGTTACGTGGTATTTGAAATTTCTTCTCCTCGAATTGGTCCCAACAGCATCCTACCAACGCCACATCACGTCCTTAAAAGCAATCTCCATATTTCTGAGAAGTGGAATTCTTAAGCATGGCCTCGAGTCTCAGCTATTGAAGACGTCTGGAAATAACACTGTATGGCCATATAACATCGTATTTTTCACCAGGACCTCCATGAGACTTCTTATGGATCTTCTTATGGATCCTTTCGAGGATGTAAGGAGTGGGGCAACGTCCATTCTTAAGCTTGCGTCTCCAAGTGACTTCGAGTCTGAATCAAGCGCCCCCACTGTGACAAAGGAAGACGAGATCTTACCAGACAGTGCAAGCTCTGATCTTAGTCCTCCCGTCAAAATGACATCTGAGTTCAATATTGTCCCGCTTGGGTTGTTAGTCAACTTCATTGCTCGTGCTGAAGATCTTTCGAAGGAGACAGGTCGGGCTGACCACGCAGACGGCGTGGCACGGTCATATGAGCTCTTGTATGGTTTGCAAGCATCGCCACAAAGCCGCTTGGCTCTCATAAAGAAGCTAGTGGACGATCTGGGAGGAAAAATCGAGGTTGCTGAACACAGCCTTGGGCAGGCCGTTTTTGAGGCTCCCATCCATGGGAACTTTGCTGCTCTAACGTAAGTCATGGATATTTCTTGGAGGAAAGGATGGAATAAGACTAACCAGCTTTGTTTAGCTTTGTCTGGGATTCCATCAACTTCTCCAAAGACTTCGAAGTCAACGCCATCCCAGACTTGGACTATCACAGAGAACTAGAAACCCTGCAGCACCGCATGGCAAGTTATTGTTCTCGCGTCTGGCAAGCCGTAAAGGATATCCTTTGCAACGACTCACCGGAAGGGTACCTTCCTGAGGAACTAGATGAGCTTGAGGACGTAGATACAAAGGATGTACTGAGCTATAGCTTTAGGGCTGTTCATGAGTCCAGGTAGGTGCTCAGTTACCTGCTCCACTTTTTTTGTCCTCGTATCCCACAATGGGATCAAAATGCTAACAAATCCGGGCCGGTACAGCAACCTGATGAGGTCGCTTGTCAACACAATCAAGCTCAAGCTTCAAGCCCCAGAAAACAAGCCCATTTTACCAACCGCAACGTTTGTTCAGATTGCAAATCTATCTTTCGAACAGCTAACAACTTTACGCCATCGTGGTGCATTCTCCACAGTTACTTTGACATTTGCAGTTTCTTGCCAAGCGTGTCTCCATGCCAACATGGATCCTACATCCCGCGAACTTCTAGCTGCATGGCTTAAGGCATGTTTCCATTCCCTATTTCCAATCCCCCTAAATTACAGCTAACGATGAAAGGCCATATTTGAGTGCATCGAGAATCAGGATTCCACAACTCGCCGCTCTGCCGGTATCCCTGCAGCCATTACTTCCATCCTTTCAGCTAAAGCCACGACTCCCTCCCTGAACGACGTCGTCAGAAGTCTCACAATCATCGCACAGAGAAAGGTGGCACCTAGTGCAAGAGATGACACGAAGTACCCCCAAGTGCATGCTCTCAATTCTTTAAAGGAAATTGTCAAGAGCGCTGGTTTGGGCAATCAAGTAGAGGAGGTCATTGGAGAGCTTTTCGCTCTTGGTGGCAGTAGCTTCCAGAATGAAGCGTAATTCTCCCACCCATCTTGAACGTACATCCTTCTGTCATATGCTGATTTGTCCTTCCAGATATCCAATTAGAAATTGCGGGTTGCTACTTATCAGAAGCCTCTTCGACCTCATATTCGGTACAAACACAGAAAAGGCGGTGGTCGAGAGAGGATGGGACGGACGCTCTACAATGATAGAGTACAGTCGATACCCGGCTTTAGTTGAACTGATCATCGGACTTCTGAAGCTGGGTACTGATGATGCTCTTTTTCCGGCGATGGACGTTCTCAGACGTGCTGGGCCTCCCCCAGCTCATCGCAGAGACATTGAATCCCTTGTCCACCGGCAATTGGCGAATAGAAATTGGCAAGTTCGTCGTATTGCGGCTGACTGTCTGTGTTCCTTTTCGACCGAGGAGAAGGATTGGATCAAAGTGGTGATCATGTTCTTAGAGTCTGAAGCAGGAAGTTCGAACCAACGCCATGGCCAGTTGCTGGTCATACGCGCAATATTATCCCAGAGATTGGACGCTGTAAAACAAAACGAGTTGGGTAAGTCTCTCTATCTCCATTGCTCTTTGCCAAATGCATTAGCTCCCGAACTTTAGCAAGCCAAGTCTGAGCAAAAGCTGATACATCCCCAGGCAAATTTTTGAATCTGTTACCAACCTTTAGCAAATTTTGGCACAAAGATCTCCAACAATACAGAAATCCCTGGATATTGATATTATACGGAGAAATTCGGCAACAAATCAACCGGAAGTTCTGCTCCCTAGCCACATCCTCCTGGCGACAGGGTCACAATGTGCTTCGTGCAAATGCTGGACTACTGACTCTCCAAGCTATCGACTTGCAAAGCGATTTCAAATACACCAGGAGTCCATTCGAGATTGCTAAAAACCCTGATTTGTGCAAACTTGTTGCGCAGAACGACCTTTCCTCCTTAGCTGTACAGAATGACCTCAACGGGCTCCTTCTTGCGTTAGCGAAGGCTATGTCCTTGTCGCCACTTGCCGCTGTTGCTTTTCTTGAGGCTATTCCAGACGTCTTTCGAGTCAGCGACGACGGTACCACATTACTTCAGCTATGTCTGGTCTATGTGGCCGCAATGGAGTCTACCGTTCTCAACATCCAGGTTGCTGCTTTACGTGGACTTTGTGTTATTCTTGACCGCCACTTTCCCTTGTCGCGTTACAGAATGGGGAAGTACAGCAAAGTCATGGATGTAGTACTCCGGACAGCTGGCAAGAGTTTCTATGTAGGAAGCCCCACTCTTACAATCGCGCGTCTCGAAATGAATGGCTGGATCAGCCTTTTCAAGATTATACAGAGAATAGCCAACGCCCCGACAACTTATGAGGAAGCCATTGTGCGCACGCCAGAATTCCTATCTTGGTCTCTGGAATGTATGATGTATCAGAAAGATGACGAGGTACGTCTTGGGTATCCTTTCGGTGGATAATACTAACAGATGTATATAGGAGTTTGATACCCGATTTGCAGCAGCGAAAGCCTTATCTAAGTTCTACATTCGAATGATTCAAGCTCTGCACCGCATACCAAAGTCCGAACATTTGATTCCATCATTATTCGCACTTTATGACATCTTGAACGACGACGATTCTGAAATTCGAAAGCTTGCATCGGAAGCTATATCCATCATCTTGAACACACAGCTTGTTCCTCAAGCTGCTACTTCGGCATTTGCCAATCATCTCTTTGGATTGTTCATTAGCTCACAAATCTTCATCAAGTATGTGGTTGCCAAGATGACTGGAACACCTACCAATTGTCTCGGCTTGGACGTCGAGGATCCGCTTCTCCTTCTGTCTGTCGAGAATCAATACTTTGAGGCCCGACCCGTCGACAACACTCTCTTCGCGCAAGAAAAGCAGAACCTATGGAAAGACGAGATCGAAGATGCAAAGATCTGGGCCACCATCTTTGGCAAACTTCGCGCCCCAAGTTTTGGTCTACGCTTCCCTGAACGTCCTCTGCATCCCGTTCTTGTAGAACTAGTCGCTTGGGTCAAGAAAGCTCTCACTACTCTGAAGAAATCAGCAACCACGAATGACGGCGCCTTAGGCTGGACCACGAAGCCAGAGGTTTTTGCCGTTTCAATGCGAGCTATCCATGCCATCAATAGCGTGATGAACTACTTGGAAGTGTATTTCCTACCTGCCATTGACCGAGACCCCGCAGGTTGGAGCTCAACAGGTACTGACTTACTAAACCATTTCGAATCGATTGTCTTAGGAGTTGAGGACTTTGTGCGCCAATGCCTTGGAAACAGAGTCCATCCCATCTTAGTTCAGACTATTATGGCGAGAGTACCTCAACGCCCAGAGGTGTGCCAAAGATTCGAAATTCTTCAACAAAGGGTCAAGGAAATGGGGCAGATGGATGTGAATGACCTTGTCTTCCCTCTACAGAATGGCACGAGATCTTAAGAGCAGATAATTCATGACTTGGTGGATCATTATGGGCTTTACAGATCACTATTCGGAGCTGAAATCAGTGTGGCACTAGCGTTGCCTAAGGTCCTGTTTGCCCCTCCTTAGTTCTTGTTTACGCGAGATATTGACTAGTGGAACAGATTTTGCGACAAAGTCAACAACCACGATATTCACGCTTTCGCATCAATAAGTCCTCAACAATTTCCCACTTTGCCACCAAGGATACTGTAAGCTAGCTCGACCCACGCGGATGTGTGCAAGCCTTCTGACCCAACATCAGATACGTACCGCAACGATGCAGTCCCATACGACGATCCTGATCGTTCTACTCGTCCTGTTCGTCTTCATCATATCATGGGTTTTCTTCGGGAAGATTTTAATCTTGAAATTCGTGAGTATACGTCCCGCTCTGTTCCATGTCTCTTTATGGCAAGTTAAAGCTAAGTTAATGACCAGGCTGAGTACATGTGCGGCCCCAACAACTGCCTCTCCCTCTGGATCGGTCCTTCTCACAGCGGTCCATCCAATTCCGTCTAACATGTCCCTCGTCTCTAGGGCCAACAATCAAGACGCCTACGAAGCCCAAGCAGCAGCCGCCGCCGACCGCGCCCAAAAGCGCGCTGCAAAACGAGCCGCTAAAGAAGAGGCTGCCCGCAGAGCGGAGGAGGAAAAGGCTCTTCAGGAAGCTGCTGCCATCTGTCCGAAATGCAAAGTCCAACATGGTCCCCCATCTGCGGTTTCCGATGTCACAGATTACATGGATTTCTGCGAGCGTCATAAGCAGGCCAAATCCCACAAGACTGTCTTCAGTGTGGCGAGTACAGACTCTACAGTCTAAAGGAGGAGCTACTGCTGGATTCTTGGTGGGTCGATCTTGGGTTCTTCGTTTGCACCACTGCACTACACTTTTCTGCTTCGTTTTCTGCTTTCACTCGACTTTCATCTTCATTTCAATACATACAAGGGGTCTGCATACGTGGAGGATTGACGGGATAGAAGAACGTTAGTCATAGATGGTGAACTGCAATCTGTCTTTCTGCACCATCATAGGCATTCTCTAAGATCTCTCTAATAACACAAAGTTCCCTGTGACAATTCTCAGACTATTGTGTATCAAAAGCAGCTTGAATAAATCCCCTTTCTTTGCGCCTTAAGCTTCTGACGTCGTAGTTTTAGTCAACAGCCCTATTCTGCCTCATTTCGCCAAAGTGACTCCGTGTATGCTTCTGTCCTACGCTGCAAGCTCCCTCGCGAGCGCTTCCAACCACCGACCACGTCGCCAACACGCTGTACACAAACATCTGGGACTACGAGCTACGCTACTCAGCCTTGGTCTTCTTCTTTACAGCCACTGCCAGGTCCTCGTCATCATTCCTTCGACTTGCTGTCCCGTGATATAATACACAAATTCACTCGCCAACGCGCTCGCCATAACGGGAGGCCGCAGAGCGATACACAAAAGCTGCATGACGCAAAAGAAGCCTTGAAGCAACTCACCTCACGATCTCGACCGTTCTCGTACGACACCCCTTCGATCAGTACCGCCATCGTGTACAACCACACTCGCATGTACGCGCAGTTTCTACCAGGACCCTATTGTATCGTGGATGACGTCTGTCACCGGGACCCAATCACACTTTCACCAGATCCAAAGTCTCCGGAGCTTGGCAGATCTAGCTAGGAAAATATAAGAGATGGCAACTCCAGCTCCTCCTCCTCTGAAAACCTACGGCGCAACAGTCACGACCTTCTTAACGACCACAATCTCGCTGTCTTCAAACCAAGCGTCATTTACAATTCTATATCCACCACCTGCTACTGAAGGCATCCATTACACCACGTTCCCAGTGGGACAGGATCCAAGCAGTACATATATACCCATACCACTTCCAATCCTCGTGCTCACAAATGTGATGGGCATCGCCGTCAACCCCTCCAACTCTCCTATTGCTACACGAACACTCGTCCAAACTCCGCCTTCCCAAGCCATAAGCACATCTGTTTCACAAGTATCGAGCTGTCCCTCCTGGAAGTGGACCTGCTGGCCGCTCAACAAACAAATCGGCGTCGGTCTCGCTATCGGCCTTGGCACTCTGCTCCTCTTGCTACTATTCTGGTGGCTCTTCTTCTGGCGTTCACGAATTAAGAAAATCCGTATTAGAAGGCGAAGACCTGGTGATGAGGAAGGAGGAGAAGGAAGACCACCGCTGAAGATCGCTGTCAGGACGAGTATGTCACGGACGAGGAGGATTCAGGTTGCTAGAGATGAGAGTCTGAGTCCGAGTCCGCCACCAATGGGGAGTGGAGGAATCAGGGTCGTGGCTGGTTCTACTTCTGGGGATAGGAATGTGAAAAAGCCGCCTGCCTATAAGATTGTGAGACAGCCTAGTCCGAGGGAGTTTGTCAAACCTGTCTCTATTCCTGAGGGCCCTGAGAGAGGAGATATGGAGGAGGCTGGTGAGCCTCGAGTCAGGGATTTCGCGTTCCCGATTTCCACTGCTGCAGTTGGAGCCGGTATAGGAGGTACAATTAGAAGTAGGAGTGGAGAAGGAGTCAGAGTATCGAGAGGAGAGTCATCGAGGGCAAGTCGTGGCTCGAGAATGGAACGGCCGCATGTTGAAGAAGTTGAGAGAAGGGAGAGGAGCGAAAGACGGAGAGAATGTGAGAGGGAGGTGAAAGACGGATATGAGAGACGAAGAAGCAGAAGTCATCGTGTGAGGGATGAGGAATACGATGATCGACTTGGTGAGAGGAGAAACCGCAGGAACAGCTATGCATCTAGAAATGAAGAGGACTTCGAAGTCAGGAGAGATCACAGTCCCCGGCAACGAAACTATGGGCGGGATGGTGAAAGACGTAGACCAAGAAGGTAGCACATTCCTGTTCAATAGATGATCTCACAATCAAAAGGAAAGAAGTTGCGAACTGACAATCGGCAGCGCATCACCCCCGCGTGGTGATCAATCAGAGGCAAAGGGAAAGCAAAATAAGAGAAGGGACTCTGAGAGTGGTATTAAGGATACTTTGAGGAAAGTCCTACCCTTCGTACCACTAGTACTTGGACTTATGTCGACAATTGGGGAGCCTAAAGGTGGATGGAACCAGTACATTCCAGAGGAAAAACGAAAGAAAAGTAAAGTCAAGAAGTAAGTATCATCTACTTTCACAAAGCTACAATTCCATTTTCAGACAATCAGAGTTCCAAAGACTGATTCATGGCCGTTCTATAGAATTGCAGAAGATGTATTCGAAGAACACCACCACAAGATCCCCGAGGATTTCCCTGGACACCTACATCAGCACTCACCAAGATCTAAATCCGCGGACCGCGCATATCGCTCCACTAAACCACGTTACTCTCCCTCTCCAACCCATAGAGAAGACCGACCCAGAAGCAAAAATAGAAATACTGAGAGACATCGTGGAAGATCCTCCCACCCAGTCGGCAATATGCGAGAAGCCTTCAACAGCATTACGCCCGAAGCAGGAAGTGCTCACACAACATTGACACCCTCTCCACCCCCTAGACGAAGGAGATCTACTAGAGATAGGAAAGTGCGGGGTTATGATGGGGCTGATGATGAGGATTTTGTTGTTCATTCTGCTGAGACTGCTGATGGAAATGCGGGGGAAAGTTTGGAGCCATATGAGATCTCGGAGCCAGACTCCCCGATTTTGAGAGGTGCTGCGATACTCCCTCTTCGCCATTAGTTTTAGCAGAGGTACAAGCATGAACAAGCAAATTTTGTGCTGCTTATCCATCCTTCTAACTTTGGGCCGAAGGATACTGGGCTTGGATGCCTCCTTCAAAGCGATGTAGAACAAGGGTTCTGAAACCGCTCGCTGATAAACGATTTTTTGTCGTACAGTCTCTTTAATGCACATGTGTCTGAGTATGCAATCAGAAATTAAACACAAGTATCACCATGTTTCCGCTGAGTTGTCTCGGGTGACTTGGTGCGGGATGATGCATTTTCTCGGTACGGCGGAGTAATGATTGCTGCTGACTTAGGCATCACTCATCAATTGACCAGTACAGCCTCTGGGTACCGGATCCAAGACCTTTCTAGAAGGCTGAATGTCCAACCTAGATGTATATTCTCCCCAATCTCTGCCTTGCCTTTGAGATGCTGCTTCGAGGAAAAACTTCAGTTGTTTGCCAAACTCTGGCAGGTTACCCTCGAGTAGCCGAGTTTGCAAGCTGCAAGAGTTACACTGAGAAATTGCCAGCTGGTAGATCTTGATAACTTTGTCACTGTGTCACTGTGAGCCTTCTTGATTGCTTTCCTTAAAGTTACCTCGACCCTCGAGCCCGGAATGGCAGGAAGAGATTGGGTGACGGTGACGGCCACAGAAGGATGCTTTTAGCACGACAATTGTCATCGATAGCAATGAGGTACGAGGAAACGCACTATACCTCCATTTCAATCTCAACAGTCACCACGTTGTCTATAGTAGTCCCTGCGCTCGGTCCCAGATCAGAGTATCCCTACGCTGATGAAGATTGCACCACGTCAACAACTCCTCCTCCAGCATCCACAACCTCTGCTATCGCTGGCGCTGCCGGCGCTGCCACTCCTCCAAGTTGTACTGTAACAAAACTCACAGATGCCGTTATCGGCCTTGGAGTCCTCTGTGGCTTCTCAATCATCGGCTGCATAGTCCTCCTCATCCTCTTCATCAAGCAATCCAACTCGTCCGAAGATCGCAGCAACAACCGGAATCGAGACAGCACATCGCCACATTCCCGTCCCAGCTCCCCACTCGGACCATGGCACCACCTCCGAGATTTCGATACAAGGTCAGGAAGAGGAAGAGCCTACGACGGTCTAGGTATTGGTGGAAGTCGGGATGGCAGACTCCATCGACGACATTCCATGCACGATAGTCCACAGGCGAGAGACCCAATGGCGAGAAGTCCTCTCGCACCGCCTCCAAGATATATGGAAAGAGCTCCGGGGAACATGTCACAGCCGCACAATAGAGCAATGTTTCCCAGATCGCCTGGGATGAGGGGTATGTTTGCTCGATCACCACTGATGGCTGGGTATCCCTTCCTGCGAAATCCGAATATCAACCCAATGGCATTTCCTCAAGCGCAAGCCGGACATGCAAATATGCAAATGCCACAAATGCCACACCCTGGTCACTTAAATCAACAACAATCACCAATGTATCAGCAACACGTACATCAGCATCCAGAACAGCCGGGTGCAATGCATCCAGAGCATGTAGCGATGGCGGATATGCGAGCAGCTCAAGAGCAGGCACAGCAGAGAGGCAGTGTAAGACCGGAGGAAGGAAATGTCGGGAGGTCGAGAGATCCTTCGAATGCTGGGACGGCTGTGCGTGATGATGCTCTGGGGAGGCTGAGAAGAGAGGCGTTAGGTAGCAGACGGGCTTCGAGGAGTGAGACGGAGGGGTCAAGGGGAAGGAGAGGTGGGTTGTTTGATGGTGGACCGCCGGGACCTTTATGAGCTTAATATTGCGGAGGAATGGAAAGAGATCTTGATTCCTAAATGGCTTGGCATTGTGGTAGCAGTTTTGTTTTGTTGTCGAGATCACAAGAAGAGTTTAATGGCCTGCCTGTGTTTTGCAGAATACCGGGTTCTGCTCTTATACCACGTATTAGAGGCATGATGATTGATGGGTAATGAATGACAGACATCTATTAGAAAATTGGGTATTGACTAGTAAGCGATTTCTTCCAAGCCTACATATGCTTTGACGTGGTTCACGTGAATTCTTATTGACGCCAAGGCACACGGACAGGAATGTTCTCACTCCTTCAGCATTTCCTTTTCCTCGACTCAACACGACCCATCGAGCAAGTTCATTCTGTCATTAAAGAGTGGGCTCATATTCAGAAGTCTCACCATGACATGCCCAACATCTCGAAAGCCCAGCAACAGCTACACATCCATCCTCGAAGTGACTATCAAAATACCTCTACCATTTTTGGCTGGTTCTACCTCGTCAAATAATATAAGTGCCTCCAGCGATGTCGCTTCTACCTCTCAAAATTCCTCCACGACAGAGTTCCCCGTCGAAATTCAACAATCTGTCTCTTCCAATTTTTCACTTTTCAGTAAATTGCCATACGATATCAGGCTCATTATCTGGGAGCTAACCATATCAGAAGGTCGAACCATTCACCTTCAAAATGGCAACGAGCAACAAAGAAGGAGGTGTCCGAGGCCAAGCCCAAAAAAGCGTTTTCCGCAATCGATGCTGCAATTGCTAGATTCCGCGAGGAGAATGATGAGAGAAAGACGACTGGTACAATCAATGCGTCATGCTCAACCAAGACCCCTTCAGCCAACGATTCTTCGTGGCGAACCCCCGCTATTCTCCAAGTCAACAAGGAGTCCCGAAGTGTCGGTGTGAAATGTTACGAGCTCGCCCTCCAGGGACAACGCGGCGGAAAGCCTATCTATATCGACTACTCCAGAGATGAGCTTTGTCTTCAAGGTCTCGACACCCTGGAAGTACTCTACGGTCGGAAGATCTTCGGCGATGACCTCCAAAGCCTCGCCAATTTCTACGGAGCGCGTCCTCACAAGCCAGATATGAGACAGGCACAAAATGATGTTGAGATGAAATTGCGCTTCCTGAGCTTCGCGACAGTGGTTACAGATATCAAACACATTTTGACTTCCTTGATCACTCTCTTCCGCAACCTCGAGATGATCACCTGCCAGCGGGTGCCACGAGTAATTCGAGATGACAGGTTCATGGCACGATACGACGGCTGGGTAAATATGGACAGTAATTGGGCATACGAGGATACGAAGGCATTGGAAGATAAATTGAAGGGGCTCTGGGCAAAGGATGATGAGCAGCGGGGAATGCAGTGCGCGCCGAACAAAATCCCGAAGTTCAACTTCGTGGGTGTCCCTCGTCTGCGAGACTGTGTTCCTATAACGATCGATTCGTATCGAGGCACATCTCAAGTCTTTGGGCCTCCACCACCGGTTCCTCGAGTATACAGTGGACCGGCAGGTTGGTATCCAGAAGAGTTCATTTATGCTTGAGCGCGGAAATATGCAGGGCTTTGACATGTGCGATGTTTGTATGATAGAACAAATAAGAATAAAGAAAAGGATAAGCCAAAGTACTCCAATGGTTCTACAATATGTATCAAAGAATGACAACAGGCCTTTTGAAACTCTTGACCTTTTCAGCTATGCAGTAGTGGCTCTGACCCTCAAGAGTTCGATAGATTGCACAGAAACACTTGTAAGATGTTGCAACACAATTCAGGACTGTCTAAAGTGCTTCATTTTAGTTTGAAACTTGTTGATTTTCGTTTGATGATTACACCTTCAACAGAAGAGATATGTAGACCTGCCAATAGATATCATTCATTGAGTTTTGAAGGATGTAAACTTGCAACTTGGGTGCTTCCAAGCTTCTCTTGTATTCTGCCAATGAAAGGGATTAAGTGACAGTGGCAAACATTAACAGCTCGGATTATCAAAGAATGACATTTACAAAGTATGGCAAGACGACTAGACACAACAAGACAATGACCGCTGTAGGGAAACACTGGGCGCTTGCAACCACATAAGACAGCTGAGGGGCAGCATGCAGCAGCTGTAGCTGGGAGGGCCTTTTTAAAGCTTCTAAACCAGCACATTATGTTTCAATAGCAAACAAGATATATTAAACTAAATTATAGCGATAAAAATGAAAGAATTTCAAGATGTAGAGAGATGTGAAGCGAGAGGGCTGAGATCTATGCAAAGTAAAGATTTGGGGTCCAGATAAAGGGTGCACGGACCTAGCATCGTCATTAGGCGGCTGGGAATGCCTTCATTCAAGGCCGCCGCAATCTGCATGCTCGAAGCCTCTACATCACCCCAAACAACATTCACGACAACAACTCAGCGCAGTGATTGCTTGCTCGGTAAGCTCCAGCAGGAGCGATATCGTGCATGATGTGGAACGACGAGGACAACAACCCTTATGGGACAAGCTTCGAGCGCCGTGATTCAACATCAGCAGCCAACCCCAGCTCCCCAGGCTCTCGTGAGTTCTCCTCTCCTCTTCTTTTCGTCAGGTCGCAGAGATGATGCAGTCAATTTGCTTGGATGATGAGCCAGAAGCTAACAATGACTGGCACATCGTAGAACATGGCTATGGAGGGCCGCGCACTCCTTCCACTACCAGTGACGCCCACGACACCGAGACGGACACTCGAACTCAGCAATACGATACCAGCGACGCCGGGAGTGATGATGAGTATGGGGGATCTATGCAAGGAGCTCCGAAGCGCAAGAAGGGTGGATATGATAGTCGAATTGAGCAGATCCTCTACGAGAACCCTGACCTTCCGATTCTGATTGTGGATGCTGGCAAGAGCTTGGAGAGTGGCGGAAAATACATTGTCTATACCATTCGAACTGGAGTATGGAAATGAGAATACAAGTGCGAGCTATGCTAATGCTGGGTAGGATCTGGAGGTTCGAAGAAGATATTCCGAATTCGCATCTCTCAGAGACGCCCTCTCACGCTTACATCCTACCCTGATCGTGCCGCCAATCCCAGAGAAGCATACTATGGCAGACTACGCTGCGAATCCAACCAAGGCGAAGCAGGACCAGCAAATAATCGACCTACGGAAGCGCATGTTGGCAGTATTCTTGAACAGATGTAGGCGCATGGACGAGATTCGGAACGATGGGGTTTGGTGGAGGTTCCTTGATCCAAATTCAAGCTGGGTATTTTCTCTCCGTTGCAAGCTCTAGTATAAATGCTGACAGTTACCAGAACGAGGTTTTACATTCTCACCCAATTGCATCCATTCCAAAATCCAACATGAAAGCCCCACCACTCGACCCCGCCAACCCCTCACCTGCTCACGCATTTCTTCCTGTCCCAGCTACGTCTGCGAAGTTGAAAGCAGCTTCATCCTCTTCGACCAATGCCCAAGGCATGCCAAACCAACCTTCCGAATATGCTGCTAGTCCGTCAACAGCCGCCCATACTATACCAGGCATCCAAGTGTTTGGCCGATTCCCTCCTGACTCTCAACACTTGAGCGAGCAGGAACTTGATCCATACTTTATCAACTTTGAAGCAGGCACGAAGGAGCTTGAATTACTTCTTACGGGACCTATTGAGAAAGTCAACCGGAGGACACTCCAACACCTATCATCCTTGTCATCGGATTTAGCAGAGCTTGGCGCAAGATTTAATGGCTTTTCGCTGTCAGAACCATCGCCATCTCTTGCAGCTGCAATTGAAAGAGTGGGACAAGCTGTAGACTCTTCGTACCTGGCGACTGAGGAGCTATCGGGTTCATTGGGCGCAAGCTTCGCTGAGCCAATGAGGGAAAGCGCGCAGTTTGCTGGAGTTGTCAGAAGTGTTCTACGGTACCGTGTTCTGAAGCGTGTTCAACAAGAAATGACCAATGATGAGCTGGCAAAGAAGAGAGCATTGCTTGAGTCACTGGAGCGAAGCGAGACGGAAGCCAAGCGAATCGAGCAATATCTGAACAGTAGTGGTACAGGCAATATTCCACGGCGGTCAAACTCATCGGCCAGGGACCCTCTCAGCACGAGACGGGAGAACAATCAAGAAGATACAGCATCTATCGATTCCGACTTCCCCCCGACGCATGGCGATGGTTCCAGCCCCCCTTCGGCAACCCAAGGAGCACCCGAAGAGCAACCCAGCCCAGCTCATCGAAAAAGCTCAAGTGGGAACTTCATCACAAACAAGATTTTTGGCCGAATCAGTCATGCGGTTCATGGAGTTGTGGATGTTGACCCCGAACGAACTAGGCGAGACCAGATTGGCAAGACGAGAGAGTCCATCGAGCAACTGGAGCAGGCACAGCAAGCTTCGGAGCAGGACGTTCGTAATGCTAGTTCGGGCGTGTTGAAGGACTTGAAGCGCTTCCAGGCTGAGAAGGAAGATGATTTGAGACGTTATATGGTAAGTCTTTGATTCCGCTGAGGAAATATTAGTCTCTAACTCCTCCAGCTTTCATATGCAAAGAGTCAAATCGAATGGGCGAAGAAGAACAAGGAGACTTGGGAGGAAGCCAAAGCCGAGATCAACAAGATAGATGAGACTTGAGAGGCCAATGAAAACATGAGATGATGATGGTGAATACATCCAGAATCATGGATAGGGTGGTAATATCGATTTGGGAGCGCTCTGGAGAGCGATTAGGAGTTTACGATGGTTGGTGTAATTACTTTTGACTGCGAGCTTAGCAGCAATAGATCCCCATTTGATTCATGAGTGTACTTGAGCCTTGCAAAAGAGTATGTGAGTTCAGTCAACACATTTCGTATGATTATCTGACCTCGGCTCCATGCTGGGCATCAAGCTCGTCATTCGAGGCCTGAGTCTAGCTAATCAGGTGGGCTGCATTTATTGACCAACAACATGGGCACTTACTTCAACTAAAAGCACCATACCAATAAATCAAGGTCGTTAGAGTATCTGGTTAGTCTCAGCCACACGTCGAACATTATCTCGACCATTTCCTGTCGTCCGAATTTACAGATACAGTTCGAGAGTCAATGTGCCCAGCTCGTTGGACCGCGTAAGCGCTCAGATTGTTTTATCAGATTGGATGGCAATCATGCAAAGTTCATGCACTCATCAGCTGTCAAAGAGGGGGCTGCAGCAGTGAGAGCGCGGGGAAATAAATAAAGCACGGGCCATTCCGAGCAAAATCCGGGGTAATGATGTCACAATTCCGAACTGTCCCGGGCTTTCCAAGAGCGAAATCGAACTACTCGAAGGGAGTAAGCTTCAACACCCCCTCATCTTGTACATATGAACCTTCATTGCCCCATCGATGAAGTGGAGCTCCGTTGAACTTTGAATATCATCAAAATTGCAACCATGTCTTTCTCGCAGTACAACAGCCAATTGGTAACATTTCAGAAGAGTTTCCCTTGTTTTGGAGCTCTTGCTAACATTTCCAGGACGCCTTTTCGTCTTATCACAAAGTCCAAGAAGAGTCCTCTTCTCCTCTCCAGGGGCCAGCTCTCCCAGCCCTCGGCCATGCTCTTGCAGGATCCACAGGCACGGCTATTGCCAATCTAGCCATCTACCCTCTCGACCTCGTCATTACTCGCCTCCAGGTTCAACGATCTTTGCGGAAATCATCTACCACTGCCGATGAAGGAGAGTACAAAGGTGTTCTCGATGCTTTTGAGCAGATCTATAACAAGGAAGGAGGGTTGAGTGCGTTCTATGGCGGAGTCCTACAGGACACGGGCAAATCGATTGCGGATTCGTTTTTATTTTTCTTGTTCTACAACTATCTGAGGACAAGTCGCCTGCAGAAGAAGGGACTTAATGCTACGGCGCTGCCTGCACTTGATGAGCTTGGAGTTGGTGCATTCGCTGGAGCTTTGTCCAAACTCTTCACTACACCTATTTCCAACATCGTTACACGCAAGCAAACGGCATCGATGATAGCAGCTCGATCCTCATCCACCAGGACGGAACCAACAGTCAGTGACATAGCTTCACAGATCCGCTCCGAGAAAGGCCTCCAGGGATTCTGGTCCGGATACTCCGCATCGCTCGTGCTAACGCTCAATCCAAGCATCACATTCTTCCTCTACGAAACATTCAAGCGGACTCTCCTCCCCCGCTCTCAACGTGATGACCCTGGAGCCAGAATAACCTTCCTCATGGCAGCGTTCAGCAAAGCCATCGCCTCATCCATCACCTACCCCTTCGCACTCGCCAAAGCCCGCGCCCAAATCTCCTCCAAACCACCAGTCGACAAAGAGAGCGCCGAGATAGTAATGGAAGAAGTTGAGAAAAGCCGCAACAGGACCGACGCCGAGAAAGCAGGGAGAGACGCCAAGAAGCTCGCCAAAGGCAGCACAGTCTTCGCCACCATCCTCCGCATCTACCGCACCGAAGGCCCAGCCGCTCTCTACGAAGGCGTCTGGGGCGAGATATTCAAAGGCTTCCTCACGCACGGCACGACCATGATCATCAAAGAACAGATCCACAAACTCATCATCCAGGCCTACTACATGATCCTCAAAGCACTGAACAAGTACCCCAGTCCCAGCGAGCTCGCCAAGCAAGCAAGCGATGCTGTCCAAGATGCTGGTGAGAAAGCCGGCCAGTACGTCGCCAATGCGACGGGCAAGGGAGGTGAGTTGCTCAAGGACGGATACGAAAATGTTGCTGAGCGCGTAGGCATCACGACGGAGCGTGCGGGCGTCGTGGCGAATAATGCGACGGAGGCAGCGAAGACGGCGAATGATTTTTCGGCGAAGGAGGCGGGGAATCTGCTAGGGAATGCGCAGGAGATGCTGGGTGGGAAGATTGAGGAAGCTGGACATGCGTTGAAGAATTCAGAAGTGAAGCAGGTTAAGAAGGATGAGTGATGGGTGGTAGGGGTGGAGTATAGTCAGGAAAGGATGCCAAATGTAATATGATGGTTCAGGATGGGGTTGGGAGGATGATCTCTGTTCTTGCACAGTGTGTTGGAAATGAGGGGTGCCGGGCACGGAAAATGAAATTGGCCTTACTTACACTTCTTCATATTGTAGTTACTCATTTTGGAGTTTAATGACATTCAAGGAATTACAGCGCACTGACGCTTTTCCGCCGCCTGCTCTGCCGCCTGAGATTATGAATGCGATTGGCGGGGTTTTCTGGGGAGACATGTTGAGGCTGTAAGAGAACCTTATCACATTTTTTCATACGAAATCTGAAGAAGGTTGACCTCTACCGCCCTCCACCTTGATCTGGTTGCATTTGTCGATGCATGACGCAAAGTGGTCACTATTTACCGATGGGCTCGGGCTTCAGGGGTTAGCCGAGGTATTATTTATTGTCAAGACTCCGTAAGAGCAAGATACTCTTTATTGAGGATGTTGACGTGGCAGCATTGGCACTGCTGAGAATGGCCTTGCAAATCTCAATTAGGCAACTTACATTTAGCGTTCTATTGTTATAATTGACGAAATCTGCATTGGTTGGAGAAGCCATGTTGACATCACGTGCGAGGAGAATAAACAAATTTTAGGGCCAACGCGTCAATTCTTGTCTATCCGTACAATGCAGTGGGTATCATCCATGTATGCGTAAAACAACTCGTCAACCGAAACTCCACTTTTAATTCCACAAGTAATCGACCCCAGCTTGAGACTCAAAAGAAACAAGGCCACATCCATCAACGATATGTTAATTGCATCCAGACTCCCAGCGTGGCAAGGAGAGTAACTCGATGACATCCAGCCCTGGTGGATTTCCAGTCCGCGGTGCCAAGAAGTTGGTGATCGGACCAGAAATGCCGGTTCTGATCCGGATGGGCCGAATCTTTGCGACCGAACACTTGCATCCTGAGTGTCTGTTGACGCATGGCTTTGGGTCCTTGACTTCTGGTCGGAAACAGCTGTGGTGCAGATGGTACTCGGAGGCCTTCATGACGTTGATAGTTAGGTAGAACTTATCGCGGACGAACTCGAGGATTGGCATGGTGGGGTAGCGAGAGTCTGGAGTCAATACCTGTGCGGGGTGAAACTCGTGGTGGTAGATGTGAAATTCGTCGGGCTTGGTATCAAGGAGGAATGGCTTTGCGATGATGCAAGCTTGAGTGCGTGGGTACTCGAAGCTGATCTCGGTGAACCTAGTCCAGTCGATGGAATTGACACTCGGATAATGTTAGTAAGGAGTGACTGGTATTCTTGGGATAGGGACTTACGTGGTCAATGGAATGTTCTCATCCAGCAACATGACGTCTGTGACGAGGCAGGAGATAGTGAGTCGAAGGATGGCACCGTCACTGGCAATAGCATTCTCCACAGCCTATCATCGTGTCAGTATTGTGCAATGCTGATTGGAAGATCTACATACTTGTGTGACTGCAGCAGTAAAGCCCTGAGAGACATGCAGGATGTCGGTGTTGAGGACTGGTGTCAAGACAGCCCGGATTCTACCGGGGAATGCCTGGAGGTCTACCGACTTCAACGGGCGAACAGTGACCTCGAAGATTTTGGCTAGAATGCCGTCACCTTGGAGCTTAGAAATTGTGCCAAAGCCGGTTGCTGGGACTGGAAGAGACATTTTGGTGAAGGTGGTGTGTGATTGTATGAAAGAAGTTGTTGGGAGGTGGAAAGTTGGCGTTGAATGCAAGACGCGTTCTCTCTCGAAAACACACTATATATAATAAACAAACAGGTCGGTAGTTGATCGCGAATTGTCGAGTGATTGCGCTAGCATTGGAAGCTAATCCCCATCCGATCAACAACACTGGCTCCGCCTGAAGCGAAACCTGTCCCTTCTGCCCTGATCTCGACCAATCCGGGCTTGATCTTCTCCTTCTCGGTCTTTCCGTCCTCATTGGTTGACCTGCCAGCCTTGCCCTTTCTTTCAGTTAGATCAGCTCCGCACACATAGCATACAACAGCATTCTGGTCCACGTCGGGCGCATGAGGATCATGAACACCGGTCGGGGTCATGAACTTGGACACACAGCTCTTACATAGCACATGGCCGCAAGGCTTAGCCAGCATCGCCTTGGAAGTATTGCTCAGTGCCTTCTTGCATGACGGACAGATTCGCTGACTTGTCTTCTTAGTAGCATCCTTTTCTTCGGTGAATTTCACCTCGACCAACGTGTGCAGGGAATAGTTGTGCGGCTTGTCAGTTTGAGATGCAGGGCATACTGGAGATGACTTGGCTTTCTTAACAATGGTGTGTAGAGCAGTCTGTGTGTTGGATGAAGGTGTGATTGATGGTACCCAGAATGAAGGTAGAGTTGTCTTGGAAGCCTTTGTGATCCTGTTAACAACTATAGGAAGGCTGAAGCGTGATAGAGTCACATACCTTCTCATCATCAATGGCCTTCCTTGCTTTTGTTCTTTCATCACGAGCAATGCGAAGCAGTTCGTCTTCATCAAGTTCAAACTTTCTCTTCTCACCCCTCTTTCCTCCTACAACATCCTCTTCGACAATGATCTTGCCACCCTCTCTGCCAACTATCTTTTGGTCAGTGGAGGCTCCTTTCATCTTGGCCTCCAATCCTGCCTGGATTCTTTCAAAGTCTTGAACTGCTCTTTCCTTTGCTTCAGCATCCTCTCTGGCTCTGTCCTCCTCAGCATCTTTCTCCTCTTTCTCTCTTGCTTTCTCGAGACGCTTGATCTCTTTCTTCTGGGAGAGAATGTTGTTTAAGGCACACTCCCTACAGAAGATGTCTCCATGCAAGCAAGACACAGGGGAAACTGCTGGCTGGAGGCACAGTCTGCAGGAAGCAAAGGGCAGGAAAGAATCTCTTGAGAGACGAGCTGATGTAGAGTTCCATGCTGCCTTTGCTTGTTCCCTCTCATGAGATGTGAACACTGCTCGTGATGTGTTTCTCTTACCTGTATACTTGTCAGTTGTGTTAGGTAGCCTTGTGGTTTAAGGCTTACTGTGAGACATGGTGACGATCCAGGCGTAGTTTCTGGTACTAAGTGCTAGCTAGAGTTACTCTAGTCCTGATTCTGCCTAAGAAATAGTTAGCAAGTAGCTCAGTACAACCATTGTGTCCTGATAAAGCTCCTTGGAGAAGGGAAAAAGTGAGAGCAGAGTCCAGGTACAGATGACCACTACTGATGATGCCGCAAGCAAGCACGAGGTAATTCCAAATGCTATGAATTCACAGTACTGTTCTTGGTAAGACATAAAGCCTATCGTTCAAATGTGTCCGCAACGCGGACAGAGGTACATCTTGCTGAAGTCTTGACCGTGTTTTAAGGAACAGACTTCAGGGCATACATATCCCGGGATAACAAGTAATAGCCAGGAGCTTGAGAAACTTGCGACTAACCTCGAAGGCAACAAAGAATTGAAGGAGAGATCCAAGTGGTCGGAAGTTGGCTACTGAAAGAGGAGATTTGGGAAGAGCTGCCCTCTTTATAGAAGCCTTGACCTCGCCAAGCGAGGTGTGGCTTGTTTGAGGGGCAAAGCTCCTGTCACTAGGACAAGTGAATAGCTTGCTCTTGTGTGTTTGGTGAATTCGGTTTGCTTTGACTTTTGATTCTGTTCGTGGATGCGTGATGTGTGGTGGGTGATGGCCCTCTACTTCTTCATGGAGCTAGAATTGTCTCTTGGCAGACCTTGAAGTTTGTAAGTCCGGTGTTGTGATGTCTTATCGCCAGAAAATTGAATCTTCTTACTGAATGTCAGTAGTTTATTGAAGTATGGTTAATCAAGCGGAGTGTCGTTTTGATTTTCTCAATTATATGGTGCCTATGAAGAGAAGAGCGAGATACATCTCAGGTATGATATGTCGTTGAAAATCATCGAAGGAGAAAACGCCAAGCCGGATCGGCGAAACTTTCTCCGAGCCCTGCCGGAATTCTTGCCCTTACAGTTTCCTGTACGTCACTAAGCCCAGCCCAGAACTTCCTCAGCCATTGCGCCGCCTTCACTCTCTTTCACTTCATGGCCGGTATTCGTATTTTATGTTCTATGTTTGATCCTCGATAGATGCGCGACGGCGCCATGTCAACTCCCTCCTTGCCACCACCTTCGAGTCCTAGCCTGCCATGGCGCTTCAGCAGCTCCGTCATCATGGGCCTGACGGGCTCTCTGTCGCGAGGGTTTCTTTATGGATTGAACTATATGGATGTCATTGGTTTGGATAAATTTCTAGAGACATTGGATAGGAGGAGGAATCCCGAAGAGAGGGATCGAGGGTTACTTACTGGTATTTTTGCCCAGGTGCTCGCATGGAAGCTTCGCTGACAATTCTGCAAATAGTATCCAACCATGTCAGCGTGTAAGTGATGGACTACCCATTGGGGGCAAAGCAAGATATCATGCTCATAGATTATGCAGAATGGATGATCCATTGATTTGGGGTGTACTGCCATTCAGTTATGCCTTCAATCCTGGGAATCACAGATGGAGTTTGGGAAGCTACGATATATGTTTTCAGACTAAGTATGTTTGTCCACTCAACAAATCGACCTGATCATCTGGACTGACCTTATCACTTAGGGCTCTTACCACATTTTTCAACCTTGGACAGGTACTGCCCACGCATCGAGGGCATACTGGCTCTCCACATGGTGGACTCTTCCAGCCTGTCATGACACAAGCAATCCGACTGCTATCCTCCCAACCATTTGCCAAACCTCCTCCCTCTTACACTCCGAGCGTCGAAACTTCCGATCCCTTCAGTACCGGCACACTTACGTACAGTACGAATGGCGTTGATTCGTTCAGCGCTCCTTCCATATATCCATCTCGCAGACACTCGTGGGTCCATATATTCCCAGAAGGAAGGGTACACCAACATCCCAAGAAGACTCTTAGATACTTCAAATGGGGCGTCTCGCGTCTAATTTTAGAATCAGAACCACTACCAGAAATAATACCTATCTTCATTGACGGAAATCAAGACGTAATGCACGAGTCGCGAGAGTTTCCAAGATTTCTACCAAGGGCTGGAAAGAATATTAGAATTGCGTTTGGGGAGAGCATAGACGGAGAGAAAATATTTGGAGAGCTGAGGGAACGGTGGAAGAATTTGGTCCGTCTGCAGAAGGAGGCACTTGCACGAAAAGGACTAGAAACGAACTGGGAAATGGGCGAGTTGACGGAAGGACTGAAATATGGGACTGAAGCTGCCGCATTAAGGAAGGAGGTGACAATGAGGATACGAATGGAGGTTTTGAAAGTCAGGCGAAGCCTTGGATACCCTGATGAAGACCCAAAGCAAGGACTGGTTGAGACGTGGATCGAGGAAGGAAGCAAAGGAACAGGTCAGAAGAAAGATGGTAGTTGGGTGGGTGATACCTGAGATGAGTTGTACAAAAACATATGTATGTGTTATCAAGATGAGCTAGATCCGGTAGACAAAAGTTAGACTCTGCAGAAACGCAATCCGGCCACGAGGTCTGGAAGGTTTTGAGACAGACCACAGCACCTTGGCTCCACCTCCCCGAGACTACTTCAAGAGGATGTCCGGCAATACTGCAGTCCACATATTATCACGAAGATTCGTACAGCAAGAGTATTCTTAGAACTCGTCCCAACCAGCTGCAGCCACTTTAGCCTACTCGTCTCGGGCCGCCTCCGAACCTCTCCGAACTTCTTCATCGACCGCATCACCATTTTCGGTTCTCGGAACCGAAAAGATCTCATTTAATCTACGACTAGTATCATGCTCGTCTATCGCCGTGATCCAGATTCGTCTATGTACCCCTCGGCCGATGTTGTTTGTGTGGTACCGCGGGGATAAATAGGTCCAACCGAGTGCCTGAATGTTATACTACCACCTCAATATCGATGACCAGATCTTGTATACCATAGTCAGTCAAGTCTGGATTGTGGGTCAATATGATCTATTAGGACATCTGCACAGTTTTATTGCATGGCAGGATACTGTTGACACACGCATATTGCAGTCCTGTGGTAGGATGTTCTGCTTCCATCAAGCGGTTCCTGAAATGAAATACTCTTGCTCTTTGGCACCATTTACCTTTTCTATGCCCTTTGTCTCTGTCAGAAAACATCCCCCAGCTTCTTGTGCCAACCTCACCTTAAATTTCCCTCACGATGCACTTTCCAACAATTCTCGTCAGCTCGCTGCTGCTGCTGTTTAGTCTCGTCGTAAGCATCCTTCAACCCTCCAAGAATCATCTCTGATCTTCCACAGGCTGCACAAAGCACGATAACCATAACCCGCACCGTCGACACCGTCATAGTCGTCGAGCCACCAACCAGTAGTACCCTCTCGACTCTGACAACCAAAACCTCAACAACGACGACGAAAAAGGTCACCAGTACCAGCTCAATCAAACCTCCCACCACGATCAAAACATCCACAAAAGTCACCACGTCGTCTAAAGCACAAGTCACGCAAACAATATATACTACCGTAACTGTCACGTCGGTCGCTACCACGAAGGCCACGACGACCGAGAAACCGACGCTCACTGCGGCACCGGATCCAAACTTGACCAAGTGCCCTGTACCATTGTACTATCAATGTATGTTATTCGGGAAATGGCCTATCTCCCTGAGCAAGTGGCCTAGAGATATCTTCTTCTCGAAAAGGCCCCCGAGAATCGAGTAAATGAGTAATTACTGATTTTGCGACTATCGTAGGTGGAGGCAGTCGGTCGTATAATGGGTGTACGAAGTGCGTTGCTGGGGCGTCGTGTGTCAGTCAAAATGGTAAGTTCGGAATCAAAGATTTGAATAGAGTACAGAAATGGTTGATGACGAGTCATTGCATAGAATTCTACTGGCAGTGTGTAAATACTGCTACAGATTGGTAAGGAGAGCGGCTGAGATGGTACTGGTGATGATGGGACTCGAGTAGAAAAATATGCACGATATGAGAATATGAATCGGACATGACTAAAGCATTCTTCGAAAATGCCTGATTAGAAAATGAGAACTATTCATCAAATTTTCTTCCGTGGTTTTCGAAAGGGCTCCTCATCTCTTCAGACATTGAGCAACGTCCCATGTTTTGTGTGGAATCCATTACTTGCTAACTAGTGTACCAATCTAAACGTCTTCAAACCCTTGCACTTGATTTCTATTATCCCATTCAATCAATGTCATCTTGATCCGCGAACCACAGCCCTCCGTAGAATTCTGGACTTACCGGACTTAGCATTACAACACAGTCTGGACTTAACAGGAGCAAAGCTTTTCCTCAAAATATTCACTGACCCGGATCATGGTGCTTGCATAATCAAAACCTGAACGTCACCAACTTGCCTGAGATCTCATACGAGCGCCTTACCGTTTACGGAGAAACTCGCGATGTTGAACAGGAACTCGCTTCTGAACCCCATGTAAATCCTGAGATCCCCACTTTCCGACAACACAGTAGCGTCGAACTGTGCCCCAATTATGGCTTAGCTACGTATTTATGAGTCGCACATACCAACTTTCCTGCGAGATAAGCTCAATTCTGATGGACAGCAACTCGGGGTTAAGCTTCTTGGTTCCTGAGAGGACGAGGAGAGTTTGAGATGACTACGATGGATCTGATGCCTCTATGCAGGAGTAAATTGAGCGAGCACAATGCTCGAATGTGACGACAGCATAGGAGCCTTGGAAAATGGATATAAAGAGCTGTCTGCTCCTCTCCTATGTGATGCTTTCCATATTTTTAGGGCATTGATAAGAATTCCTTACTATCAAGTCAATTCCACCAAGCACCGAGAGCTCTCTTATAGGACACACACCAGAAATTACATGTCCACGAGATAAACTCACAACGAGGCGAATATTCAAGATGGCTGCCTTTTCTGCTGCCATTCCTGCGGCTCTCCAAAAGAGCATCGACTCGACCAAAGTCGAGTACGTCCAGCTCGGACGCTCCGGTCTGCGCGTCTCATCCCCCATCCTCGGTGGAATGTCTTTCGGCTCCAAGAAATGGATGCCCTGGAATCTTGAAGAGGAAGACTCTCTCAAAATACTGAAAGCCGCCTACGATCGAGGTGTCAACACGTGGGACACGGCCGACATGTATTCGAACGGGCTGTCTGAAGAGATCATCGGAAAAGCGATCAAGAAGTTTGAAATTCCGAGGGAGAAGCTTGTATTGATGACGAAATGCTACGTCTATGTTGCGGAACAGGTCGATACTTATGGCGCTGTGTTAGGGGAGACGATGGCGAAGACCAAGGACTATGTCAATCGTGGAGGTAAGTCATTCCACTTAAAAAGCTCCGGATCGAATCTGACACATATAGGTCTTTCTCGCGGCGCCATCTTCAAAGCCGTCGAAGCATCCCTCAAGCGTCTCGGAACCGATTACATCGACGTCTACCAAATCCACCGCTACGATCCCACCACCCCTCCCGAAGAGACCATGAAAGCTCTCCACGATCTCGTCGAGTCAGGCAAAGTCCGGTACATTGGTGCAAGCTCGATGTGGGCTACGCAATTCGCCAACATGCAATTCATCGCCGAGAAGAATGGCTGGACGAAGTTCGTCAGCATGCAAAACTACTACAACCTACTGTACCGCGAGGAAGAGCGTGAGATGATTCGTTTCTGCAACGATACTGGGGTTGGACTCATTCCGTACTCGCCGATTGCTGGGGGAAAGCTGGCGAGACCGGCGGGATATGATAAGTCTGCGAGATCGCAGATGGGGCCCCCGCTGACGGACGCGGATCTGGAGATCATCAAGAGGGTTGAGGAGATTGCGGGGAAGAAAGGATGGAAAATGAGTCAGGTTGCTTTGGCGTGGTTGCGGAGTAAAGGCGCAGTGCCAATCAATGGGTTTAATTCTGAGGAAAGACTCGATGAGGCGTGTGATGTGAAGGATAAGACCTTGGATGCTGATGAGGTGAAGTTCCTTGAGGAACCGTATTTGCCGAAATCAGTTGTCGGACATTTTTAACGTGGGATCATCAAAACATAAGTCTCTCTTGATGTTCCTATGGTATGAGAGAAACCACAAACGATTCGTTCGTATGCAAGATTCAAAAAAGAATGAAAGTTGTTTCTTTTGACATAGAAAGAATAATCTAGAACAAACTTTTCTAGGCCAAAGCAGCCGGTCAAGTCTCCATAACCCAATCGATGGAGTCTTGATTTATGAAATATTGGTGCATATCCCACGGCGATAAGGGAACATTGAGATCTGAATGTTCATACCCCAGTAATCCAGCGTCTCCACCTATCTCAGTACTAGATCCTGGCTGACTCAGACTTAGGTGCTGATTGTCAAAGCTCCGAGGAATAGAATGGGATTGAGGAGATGTATAATCTCCCTGTTGCGTTGGTCCTGAGGATGCTAGTGGGTGGTTGGCATCGTAGTTGCAACCTCCATCATTTAGGGGATCAGCGGCCGTCCGAACTGTCACACTCTCTGCCACCCCCGGTTCGGAAGAAGGTTGTTGAGTAGCATAACCGGAATCGGATGACGACTCGCTCGGCTGTCCACCGTGGTTCGAGATTTGCAGCTGTTCTATGCCGGATAATCCTAATCCATGATCGTTCGACATTGCGAGCGGCGTTTCGTGAGGATGAGAGAATACGTTGTCAAAAGAGTCCCCAATACCTAGTGTTGAGACGGGTTGAAGCGCCGAACGATAGTTTTGGAAACTTTGGTCCAATGCTTGTGGCAGCAGCGACATGACAAGGGCTCGGGCGTCTACATTGTTTGGTTGTTGCAAATTGCCACCAATTTCAACCTCAAGCATCCTTCGGACGATTGCTGGAAGCTCTCGAGTAAGGTAATTGGTGTAGTTGGAAAGATCTTGATATTCTTGGTCTTGTATGATGTCCTCTTTGTGATCTCTGACATGCTCAAAGTCTAGGGAAAGTCAGCCTCCGTTTGTGATGAGCTGGAATGATGGGACGACAGTCATTTGAAATAGAAGAGAAGAATCTTACATGGACTCGGGAGTGGGGATGGGGATTGCGGGAAAAGTCTTTGATAGATCTGCTCCCATATTTCTCTATCTGTTTGGCCTTTGAAAGCCTTTTTTCTCGACTTCAATTGATCTTTCACTTTTCTTGTAATTCCATCAATTTGCTCCCCGGGCCGGTATATACAGGATTCAACGGCCCCATTATGATCGTCCAGAAGTTCTTCGGTGTCAAAAAGCGTCTTGCATCGAAGACATTGATGAATAAGATGATATTTATACAAATGACTCCTGTATATATTTTTTCAGATATCTCGCAATCAAGGGGAAATAACAAAACTTACTTGACACGAGAAATATCCTTGTGAGGTACTAGAGCACAAGGTGGCCAGTCACGTACACAGTATTTTCGAGGATTGTATTTGCGATAGGGACATGCGAAGTCCAACACAATATCAGAGCCATTTGAGACAGCTTTGGGAAGAATACGATACCCGCCCAGATCATCTTTATCTTCATCAGACGATTGGTTATCATTACTTACCCTTAATCGCTTTGTCCCCCTGCTGCTTGACGATACATGGGTACGAGATCTTGAATGTGTGTTTGGCGACTCTTGAGAGGGCGATGATGAAGTCCCATGTTGTCGGACCCTCTGTATCCAATTTATGTTGAATATCGACCAAAATTCTCTCATAACACAGTCTACAGCATTGGCTGTGGCGGGGGGTAGTTGTAAGGTTGTCGGAAGCACTTGTCGGGCAGCCTTGGATTTTGTATACCGCGGGTAAATGGGATCGATTCTGTCGTTGTCCCCGTCAAGTGACTCTGCCGAAAGGCTGGACTCTGTGTCACTGTTGCTCATCGAAAGATTGGCTACAGAAGCGGACTGACTGCCAGTCAAATAATGCTCCTTGCCGAAACATGCACGGCTGACTGAACGGTCACGAAGATGTTGAACTGTGAGACTTGTGGTGGGGCCTTTTTGATAGTCAGTGCCGTTGTACTGGCTAGGTTTTGGATCCAACGGCGAGGGCCATTCATCCGTAGATATTACGATCTCCTTTGTCAACTCGTCTCGCGGCGGCTTTTGTCCATTTTCGTTCAATTTTTGTTTCGCCTCCTTTCGAAGTCGTCGCTGATGTCGCAAATCCAGGAGCTCGTGAAAGCTCATGTCCTTGAGTCTCGCCTTCAACCTCGCCTTCCCGTCCGTTTGCACGTTTCCGCCGCGGGACACATACCTGGACTCTATCTTGCTCCTAGACTCTGCTCTAGTATTATGTTCTATCCAAAGACCTTGTTCGCGAGACTCTTTGTGTAAAAGATATGCTTCTCGAGGGGTATTTGCTTGTCGATACGATTGAGGTTTGATTGAGTGCTTCAATCCGTGCGCATAATCATCATCCGAAATGAGATCCAGTGCCTTCAAGTGCTCCAAAACCCAGAAATCTGGCCGAACTTCGTTTGATTCACAACTGGAAAGGTGACCCCCGATGTGAATCATTCGTTCTCTCCAGTTCAATTCTCTGTCCCAATCTTTCCGAAAGCAGCTGTTATCGCCATCGCAGAATGTACAGACCGCAAAGGATGGGAGGGAGGATCCCAAAAAATGACTGATGCTGTGTGCAATCCACTCTTCGTATTGTTCTGGGTGAAACCGTACCCCACACCCTAGAAGTGTAAACTCGCAAGGGAGATCGTAGTCATAGGTCACTGCTACATCATGGGATATAGATAAGTTTAATACCCAGGGAGGTATCTTTGCCCCAACAGAAGAGACGCTGGATGCCGTGGAGAGCCTGCTATCAGCGGAACTCTTGCGACTGGACGATCCCACCGATTGCGATGTGTTGAAATCATAATTAGAACCAGATGCTAGACGGGAACTGCCAGTATTTTCTTTGCCCTCCAAGTAATCGTTTGCGCTTCGGAGCTGATTTTGGGAAGTGCTCGATGTGACGGCCATCCTTGCGACGGGAGGTAGGGTTGACATCGCGGGTGTGAATGATGGAGAACCTACTGGGTTTGACAACAAACACAATCCGAGCAGAAATCATGTGTCATGTAGCACAACAACGTGGCTGAAGAATTGCAGGGGTTTTTGCGCAGATGTGCAAAACTCAGCTGCACCTGTAATTCGTTTGAGCATTGCCTTCCACGTGATGTTCTAATCGTTCACAATATGAATGAAGAATAATGAAATGTTTGAATTTGGGATGCCCAAAAGTTCGGACGCAACACAACTACAAGTTGTAACCACCAAAATGGATACATTTGGCGAGTATAAAGATGGGATTTGGTCTCTGTCATGTAATTACTTCAACTGCACCCAGATTCAAGCATACCAAGACATCGAAGCACATATACGATGTCGACGCAGCCGGACAATTCGCTATTTCAAGCCCCGAACAATATCGAAAATTCAGGTTCTTCTTCCAGGTTCGTTCTTCCTGTTGTATTGCCGACCTTTCATATCTGCGCTCCCAGGTTGCGATCTGACTGTGATTCTTTTGGCCAGCTCATCGTCAAGTAACTCCAATATGCTCGAGCTTTACCTTTATGAACCAGCGATAGTGACGGAGCGAATCGCTCGAGGCGATTTTGAAAAGAAGAGGGAACACACATCGCGAGCTGCGCATAACATTCAAAAATTCAAGGGTCGGTTTGAAAGCAGTCACTGAAGCCTTCTCCCCTTCTACAATTCCTTGGCATGTGAGCTCTCTGTCCTGTTCGTCTTCGTAGTACTAATCAAACTAGACCTCTTTAAGAAAGATATAAAAGCAACACTATTGTTGTTAAACTCGGGTTGAAGACAGTTCTAAGGCCTTCGAATTGGACTAAGATCATGTGTTGACTTTAGGAGGTATCCGGCTATGAAATTCTTTCCGTCGACGATGATTTTGTCTGCACACAAGTCTTTCGAATGTCGCTCGTTACAGTATAGCACAATTACGTGCAATCAAAATCTCGTCTGAAAATTTTGATCTGAGCATGCAAACTCCGTGGTGCTGTGAATTTTAAACAGGCTTGCTGAAAACACGTATGGGTGGCAAGATATTGTAAGCAGACGACGGCGACAACAGCAAGACAATACAAGAAGTACATCAGTGCCTTCTTCTCCACCACTAAGTGCGATGGCTCTTCAATGTCTCATGGATTCACGAAATTATTGGTGCAGAAATCAAGCGAGGCAGTAAGTGCATGCCAGCTCATGGCGCAAAAGGCTCCAGTTGTGCAACCAACATCAGGGGTTCATTCTTCGGCTAACAGTTTCTACTACCTGCTCCAACCACCATACGTGAATCCGTGGATCACCAGTGAGCTCTGGATGGAAACTCGTTCCGAAGACGTTTGCTTGACGGACAGCAACAATATCGCCGGCCTCGGCATCCAGCTTGTCCTTAGTCTCGTCGTCCTTAATAGCAGCAGTTCGTCCAGGCAGAGTTCCCATGATCTCAACATCTCCAATATTGATAGTGTTTGCAATACTTTCATCAATGTGTCGAGATGGTGCGATGATAGTGTCATCTATTTTCGCCTCGCCCTCCTGGATGCCGGGAACAGTTGGCAAGAGTTTCTCAACTATCGGCGCTCGAATGAAGATCGCTCTGAATGGACTTGGTTCCGTGTTAGAATCGGTTTGCTTCAGAAATGGGAGATTCAAATCAGACTCGAAGCTCTCGATTTGACGGCCGAAGTGATTGCGATTGACTCGAACATCCAGACCACCAATCAACTCCTGGCCGCCTTTCTTTGTTCTATTTGCAGATTCTGCTAACAAGATCAGACCAGCACAGGTTCCCCATGTTGGCTTCCTTGTGACTCTGGCTTGATGTCAATATATAGTTTTTCCAATAACAAACTCTTAGATGACTCACTTGACAAAATCTCGAAGAGGTTCCAACATGTTTGATCTCTGTGCCACCAGCGATATTGCCGTGCTTTCTCCCCCGGGTATGATCAGACCATCACATGATGATAGTTCCACCTCAGTCCGGACTTCTTTGAAAGTCCAGTGTATCTCGATGATATCCTTGGTGGCCAGGATCCGAGCTGCCTGTCTCAAAAGTTGTACATGCTCGTTGAAAGCACCTTGTAAAGCCAACACACCCACAGTGATATTTAGATCACGTTCCGTCGATCCCATCTTGATTAGAATGGTGTTCTGACGAGAAATCAGGATTCTGATCATCAACACATGTGAGCATGAGAAATCTTCATCCGGTGACGCTTGCAAACCCCCCGGAAGGCGTCTCGCTCGGTTACTGAGGGCTGGCGGCGTGCTGGTCATCAGAACAACCTTAAATTAGCGTCTTGGCACCTCTCACCACCAAAAAATTATGAAGTCGGTCTGCGACCAGAACTCCCCCAACGCTTTCCCCACGGCCCCGTCTATGAAATTCGCTCTCTCCCCTCCGTGAGAGGGTCTCTACCACTATTCACGCATTCACAAGCACTTCCAGGCCTTCAACTTCGAAATGTCCAGTTTCCTCTTCTACGTTGGCGCCTTTGCGATTGCGTACCTCGGCCTAACAGTGTTCCTCATGATGTTGTCCTCCCGCATCCCCGCGGCAGGCTTTTTCGGCCTCCTCCTGGCATCATACGCCTCTCTACTGGTAGCCGCTACATATGGAGTCTTCATATCTATTCTGATGCGCTTAATTGGACATGGCAGGAGTTCACAATGGGCTACGGGGCGGCTCTTCAAGTACTTGATGCGATTCACGACCGGCATTACCTTCTCGATCGAAGATCCGAATGACTACCTAAACACAACACGGCCTGCGATCTTTATTGGCAATCACCAGACCGAGTTGGATGTGCTGATGCTAGGCTGTATATTCCCCCACCACTGTTCGGTGACCGCGAAGAAGTCACTGAAGAGCATGCCCTTCCTGGGCTGGTTCATGTCTTTGTCCGGAACAGTCTTCATTGACAGGGCAAATTCTACAAACGCGAGGCATGCAATGGCAGGAGCATCGGAAGAAATTACAAGGGAGAAGCAGAGTGTCTATATGTTTCCCGAGGGAACAAGAAGTTATGCAAAGGAGCCCATGCTGCTGCCTTTCAAGAAGGGCGCTTTCCATTTGGCGGTCCAAGCAGGCGTACCAATTGTGCCAGTGGTAGTTGCAAATTACTCAAATGTGCTATTCGTGCCAGGGTGGAAATTCAAGGCTGGTGATATTCCCGTCAAAGGTTTGTGTCTCTGCTATTATGTATTGAGCTTTTGCTAATTTATGTAGTGTTGAAACCAATCGAGACGAAAGGACTCCAACCATCAGACGTTGAAGACTTGGCTCGAGATACCAGAGAACTGATGCTGCAGCAGATAGTAGCTTTAACGGCAAAAGCGAGGGGTCGTCCTGTGGCAATGCCAGCTCAAAACTCGGGAGATGGAGTTGTGAAAGCAAGTGGTGCGGAAGCTACAATATCATAGGGGAGATAGAGTCCATAATCAGCTTGGAAATACTCAATCGACATTCTCAAGCCTCGGTCGCCTGAAATGAAGAAGCGAAAATTATAGGGGACATGGGTCATAGCATGATCGGAGTCAGGGGCCCTTTGCATCAAGGAGTATATACCCATAGATGTCTGATTAGAGGGAATGATTTATGCATCTATTTTCAGCAATTCATGTCGTCGCCTCATGTAAAGACATTCTGTTAGTGCTCATACGAGCTGAAGTCTCAGCATCTTGTTCTTCATTGTGCATTGGATCTTCATTTGCGACTTTCTATTCCCTCAATTTTTTTGCTTCCGTGGCAGTGCTAGCAGTGCTAGCAGTGCTGCAAGCGGCACGATTGGTAGAATTTGCTCTTTGTTTTGTCGCCGCATTTGTCCAAGATTTTTTTGGAACTTTGACATAGCCTCGAAAGCTCCGCATCCGGAACCGGCTTTTTTATGTGTACACGACGCCCGCATGTATCTCTTTGTCCACTCCCATTCTTATACCAGATCGGAACATCTGCCCATCCTCGGTGGCCCACAAGTCAGCATCTAATTTCCAGTTGACTGAGCTGCTAAACTTGGGTATCATGCCTCCGAAGCAAGTTAAGAAAGCGTGGACTGGGAAGGCGCCCAAACGACCCCGATCGGATAAAGAAGCGCAGAGTGACGAAGAAAGGCCGCCCCCAAAGAGAAGAGCCAGAAAAATAAAAGGAAAGCAGGCCGAGAGAGAACCGACAGACGAACCAACAGATGAACCGACAGGTGAACCAGCGCAGAGCGACGAAGAGCTTCCGAAGAAAGCTACCACCAGGGCAAAGAGAAGGCAGGCTGACGTAGGACAATCGGATGAAGCAGCAGAAAGTGGCGAAACAAGGCCTGCGAAGAGAAATAGGAAAGATGGGAAAGCCAAGAAAACGAGTACGGGAAAGGAGAAGGGGACAGGGAAGGGCAAGGCAATCAAGAAAAAGCCAGCGTGAGCATCATCGCAAAGTGATGGAGAGGAGGGAGATGAGCTTCCAAAGCCTAAGAATGCGAAAATAAAAAGCCGAAACGGTCCTGGGATCCGGATTCGCCTGACAATTCCCGGTAGTGCATCTGTCAGGCTGGATCCAAAGGCTCAGATCTTACGATCTTTGAGGAAAGAAAAGGTTCGAGAAGTAGGCACCGCTAAGCCGTTTCCAAAGTATGGCAAGGAGACAGTTACCGAGCAGACAGAGACATTTTTCTCGACCATATCTCCTCAAGTTTCTCCGACCGAGGACCGCAAAGTCGGTTACTACCCTTTGGCATCCTCAATGCCAGCCAATCGAGGAAAGAAATGGAACAAAGTGGTCATTCAACGAACTTGCACTGTTTGTGGAGCTTTGTTCCACGAAGGCGGAGCAGATGGCCAATACACTGAGCATATGCGACTTTACCACCCAGATGCACCACGAAGCAATCGCCATGGATAGCCTCGAATACCTTATCAAAGTCTAGCAACCCAGGAGAGAATCATTCCAAGAGATGCTTGGGAGGAGATCGCTCGAGCTGATGCGGAAAGCATAGCTCTGTTTGTTGCTCTTCCTGGATCTGAGGCATTTTATGCTCGGGAGCAAGTTCGTCCGAACCACGCGAAGGACTTCACTACTGCAAATAGAGATAATCCACCGCCCCGCTGTGGACATCCATTCTTTCCAGTATGTACAAAGTCTCCTCTCCCCCTTTCCGGAGTATCGAGACACTTGAAGACGTGTTTCAAGAAGAATTCCTGACATGTAGATTACCACCGAAGTCAGCACCAGAGCTAATATTCATTTAGTGGGATATAGACAAGCTCTCGCGCAGCAATAAACGACCACCGCCGCCGCCCCTACCTCGAGGTTTATTTCGCATAAGAAACAAATGGCGAAATGACTTTAACCAATTAGAGCAGGTCATGGAGCCATTCATCACCCTGCTCGTAGGATCGGAAGCGCCCGAGAAGCCAAAGCAGAAGGGAAAATGGAAGGCAAAGGCCACTGAAACCCCGGAATTCGACGACGAAGACGCAGTTGATCCTCGATTCCTAGCAGCAATGCTGGCTCTAGAAGCTGTGATCAAGTTCTTCATCACCGAGGCCACAAAGTACCAAGATGATAAACATCGACTGGAATACACGTTTAGGAATCTTCATGTCATTATGTACCAAGCTCGCGTAGGGTTTGCTGCCGAATTGCTCGAGCAGGATGGGGAATCGCGGCCAGTTCGAGATGCAAGAGATTTTTTAAAGGAATTGTTCGATCAGACTGCCCCGGATGACCCTAAATATATTGCACCAACGCCTCCTGGTCTGCCAGCAGGTACACAGCCTGCACCGCCGCAGCATATGTTATCACTTCTCGATGACGACGAAGAGGACGAAGCGAACGAAGGTTATCCCGCTGTTGATGTCGCCAACTTTGTCGGCCACATGGACGAAATGCATATTCACAGAACCGCGCTGGCAGCATCAGACCCCAACGATGACTATACCGCATTCTTCGAGCGTGTAGCGAATGCCATCGTACCTTTTCACGAGGAGATGCATTTCAATTCCAAACACACAGACGAAGAATGGGCAAATCTAGAGTTTGAGAGGTTCAGAGCAGTACGAAAGCTTCATCCAGAGTTCAAACGGCATGGTCTTCGCCGTGATTACGACAGTGATGCTGTCGTTGACTCGAGATTATGGCTGGCCACACTTTTCGATTCTATTGACCCCGATAGTTGGGCTGGACCTGCATTTTCAATTTCGAGCGATGGCTCCGACGATGACAACTTTGCTCATGGCGAAACCGATGGAGGTGATTCTAACGACCATGATCCGAGACATGGGTACCCGAACGATGTTGACTTGAATGAAGATGGATACAACGACTATGGCTCCCAATCCCTGCGACCTAATTGTCCACCAGACTGCCGAGACCTTCTTAGTGGGTGAAGTCTTGGGTTTTCTGGCCGGTTGGCAGAGGTTGGGAACTCTCTTGTTCTTAGAGTGTTCTTTTACAGTTTAGCAAGCTCAAATTTAACTTTGTATTTTGTGTTTTCAATGTTTGCAGTACTTTACGAGATTGTCTCAAGTTTCTCGGAATGGCCAACTCGGTATTGACATATTTGTGAAAATTCAATTGCTTATAGATGGAGGCTGTTGAGGTCTTGCTTTCGATTCTCTTCTCGTCTTACAAGCCTTTCAAGCGATCATCTAGCCCGAAATTGCCTAGGGTTCCTTTACCGTGGCACTTGAGATTTGAAGATAGGCGCTGAGGTATACTCTCTAGATATTGACGACAAAGAAAGGACTCGCTTAAGTACGAGAGCACTTCTCAAAGTCTGTTTAGCCCCAGCGCAAAAATACAGGCAGGTCAGCCAAGAATGATTCCCCAAATTAATTTCGCTTACAGGGCAATAGAGGGGTAAAAATTACCCCGCACTTAACCGAAACGCCCTGTAGCAAAAGCGACACTGTAAATAAACATTATTGCCCATACCAAGAATGTGGTACCTGCAGACGCCCAGGAAAGACATCGAAATCAATAATCTTATTACAATCCTCTTAGAGGTGGCAAAAAGCTTTCATCGTCATTGATGATTGTTTGAGGAAAAACAATACGCTAGATCGCTGATTTCCTACTCAACTCCTGTGCTTCCCAACGCTGTAAAATAACAATACATCCATTTCCTGTTTCTCTCAGAGAACATTTGTCGTCACGAAACCCTTCGTCTCATATGACAAGACTGATCTCAAACCCTCGCCAGACCAGCAGCAAATGTTGCCGCCTGAGCAGCATCCTTCGAATATGTCAGATGCTCGACCAAGATCAGGTCGCCACCATCGCATATATTGTCCCCCGCATGACAAATAACCAGAGTCTTTGATTCAGCATTGGTCACTGCCTGTCCATTATCTAAGACCCATTAGCTAAAGACTAAAATTGGAACGGTGAACAACTTACTCGGATCGCCGAAGATAACAACAGAACTGACTTGCGCCATGGTAGTAGCGGGAAGCATGGCAGCGGCATTATGTACCAATTGTCCACCCTGCGAGTATCCCGACATGACAATTTTCGAACTGGGGCAGTTCTGTGCAGTACCTTGGATCATGGTTGCCCTGCTTGAATCAGTACTCATGCTAGGTCTAACATTTGGCGGGAATAACTCACATGGCTGCACTACCCGTCGGATCACCACCTTGCAAAAAGCCTTCTACACTGGCACTGTATTCCACACCCTGTACGCTCACAGCACCCGCACCCATTATAGCCTCCAGAGCATCGAAGAACGGCGGTCCAGAGAACAGACCCACATTTCCTGGTTCCGTCGTGCCTCTGGCGAATATGACCATTACTGGAGCGCATGTTGGGGACGAGGAGGTAGTGTCAACGGCGAGTGTTGTAGCTATCGCCTGCTCGAACCCGGTGAGAGTGTCGCTTAGAGCGGATACTTTCATGTTGATTCCTGGTGCCATGAGAACGGCTGCCAGGAGTCCGTTGACGAGATTGCTTGAGGCTGGATCCACTGTTGTTTGTTGTGAAGCTTCAAGAGCGGCGGCTTGAGCCATTGCTGTTGTGTCTGTTGATTGGGGAGTGACATTGGGTGTTTGTGGATTCGCGATTGGTGACGAGAAAGCTGTTCCGAAGAAAGCCAGACAAAGTAGTGTCTGGATGCTGATGGAAGGCATTTGGAATGATGTCGTGTGATGTTATGAATTAATACTACGTTGCTTGTATGCCGTTATTGATGGTGCGCTCCTGGGAAGTTGTCCTTATTTATGTTAATTCGAAAGCATATATCTGTATCATTGACATCATATCTGGAACATCAGACGACTGATATCATCAACGGCCGTGTCATCAAGGATCGACAACACCTGCCTGCTATGCAAAGCCGTACTTGCCGGGTGCAGCGCAACGTATTCGTGTTGACTATTCAGGTATACATCTGGGCTAAGATCTCATAGATCCAATAATGCTGCAACTGTCGTCTGATGTATGTTATGGCATAGGCTCACAAGCAGGGATGCCGAGGTTGCGTCGTTGAGGCTGACTTCAAGTGCCAATCAGGCCATCCCAATCTTGTGAGATTACCAGTACGCGCCTTAGGGAAGGACATCTGGATTGAATAACTCATGTTGTGATGACATCCTTGGGACATGGGGTCTGTTTTCGTGTGCCTAGAAATCAGAAAGTCGGTCTGAAGGGTGGTGGCAGAGGGATGGAGGAACTCTACAACACTCTCCGCCAATGACTCACGATGACTTCTTGAATCTCACTTGTCGGCGATACTTTCATTTTTCAACGTGTACTCCACATCCTGTATTCGTGAAGGTTCTCAGGTCGAAGTTTGAAGTGAGATCATGGTAACTGTTGTCAGCCCATGATGTAGCCTTCGCAAGAATGACGGAATCAACACCATACAAAGACGCATCAAGGCGCTATACTTGAGATGTTAGAAGAAGCATAATGGTAAAGGACGAATGAGAAGATCCGAAACCTCGCATCGGCTGCTGTTGGAAACGTGGGTCAACTGTTTTGAAACTCAAAGTCATGTGACTGGACAATATGTTGGGCATTGTTCCAGGGAACCCGATGTCAAGGATGGGAAATCTTTGGGTCTTGACATACTCAATGATTGAGTAATGAAGGATGCCTAACAGTGACCGGGCAGCCCAATGAACAAGGTGGATTTGAGACTGCCATACTGACGTGCTCCCCCAAAATCTGGACTTCCGGCCGGTGGCACAAAGCGTGAAAAGCTTCTCAAGGGAGTAGCGTAATTCAACTCCAATAACTCGATGATGTAGAAGATTGAATAAGACATGTGAGAATGTTTATATCCCCTGCTTGCTGTAGTACCAGATGATAGGGGGCTCGATTCGCTAATGAGCAGGCTCTGAGGCAATCCCTAGCTTGCCGAGTTGAACAACATTCCTTCTTCAATGAGCCCGAAACAGATGAGCTTGCGATTGGTCGGACTTTGCAGTCATCAAGTGGTACGATTTCATGCCATAGAATATTCTAGCCATCCTTCAAGGCATTTTTGATCGGCCTCGCGGCTGGAATGCGTTGTCGTATCCTGTGCTGTAAGGAAATAATCAATACTTGCTTTTTTCTGATCTTGCCCAACTCCCCATGATACCAGCTTATACATCACTTTTATAACACCGAGTAGCCCTCGCTCATCCCCTCAGCGCTTCAGCGGCACGTCTGCAATCGTTCCTTCAGTGTAATCGATCTTGGTATCCCTTGGCGTCCAATTTTTCTCATGCATCTGCGCTACGAAGTACAGGTCATCCTCGTAGATATCAAACTTATTAACGTCCCTGATTTGTTCCTCTATAAAGTTTCATTAGCATGAATATGGGTTAAGGACCTCGGGACTGACCTCTTTCCTTCACCATCTTCGCGGTCTTGCGCAGAAAGTGGAATTCGGTTGGTGACATATCAGCGAACGGCGTCGTCTCACGCTTGTCCCAATTATTTATAATAGCAAACGGGTTATGGGCGCTGGTGCAGTAGTGGTAATGCGACAAGTAGACGTTGGCACTGTGATGTCGTGCGGAAATGAAGTCCGGCATGGCATATTTTCTCTGTAAATCCAGCATTTAGCGAGAAACTTCCTACGTGGCCAGGGAATCTACCTTCAATCCATGCTTTCTAGCATTCTTGTAGTGCTCAGCAGTGACAGCAGCACAGCTGTGACAAGCGATGAATGTGATCAAGTAGATCGCCATCCAGCTCTTCGGATTGTTGGACATTGTCAAGTTTTGAAAGTCCTGCAGGAAATTCTTTCGAAGTGGTTTCAAAAATCCGAGAGTGAGGATCATGTCTAATTGTTGTATCATGACGGGAGGCAGTGGAACCTTCCCAAACAGTGGATAGGAACGATCTTTCTTCTCGGGTTCCATGTCAAGGGTATCGTTCCCAACTATCCATTCAGTCGTGGCAGTGCGTCGAATTGCAAACCACAATCGAAATGTATCACTTAAAAGAGCCTGCTCATCTGGCGGCTTTGGGCGTAAGTACATAATTTCAAGTGGGGACTTTATTACTCACTGCAGTGACCATGTATCTCGCAGCGAATTTGTATGTCTCCTGAACCCATTCATCTTTGTCTTTCAGCCAATAAGCAACACATTCGAAAATGTGCTTATTGATGTATTCGCCCATAACCTTCACCGCGTCGGTCATGTTCACAATAGCGTATGGAGTTGCATCTTTGAATTTCTTCTTCTTCCCATCCATCCATGACTTGCACAAAACATCCTGGGATGTTGGGACGAATTTCCGAACTGTCAACTCCAACGGAGCATTGCAGAGATCTGATTGTACCTTGATGGTCCTGATCTGGTTGCTGGACCACTCAGTGATATCCCTCAGTTTCATCTCTGGCCACCTGAAAGTAAATTCTAGTCCTTTCGCTTTTCCTGTACGATATATAACACAATCTGTGAGCTTGTGGCGAACGCATGGAAGCGTGTGGACTCTTTGCTTAGACACATCTTGGCATGTTTGGCAAATTCCGCTTGGATTATTCGGATCAATTTGACACTGAGGGAATTAGTTTTCGAAGTCGTATAAATGATTTCTCGGACATTTACTCACTCGAACCTTTTGCATTCTACACCTGACACATGCTTTCAACTTTCGAGTATTGCTGGTCTCTTGGCGAAGCTGTTGATCCAAGAAAGGTCCTCGTCTAACAGCTTTTTGCAAGGTTTTGTCCCCCTTAGAGTCTGATACCCAATGGATCGGTTTGGTCTCTATGGCATTGGAAGAACTTCGGTTTGACTTTTCTTGTCCTTTGGAATATGCGATCAAAGACCAGCCAGATTCGGTGGTTGGTGGAGAAGACTGTGTGTCCAAGAACTGAGGCTTCTCAAGATGTTCCCATTCCAATCCAGAGAGGGGCTCGGTCTCATCGGTAGTGAGCTGTTCAAGACGAGGGGGGATGGAAGGTTTGCCAGACAGCTCAGGGACAGCAAATTGGCCCTGTGCTGTATCAAATAGGTTCAGTTCAGGTTGAACCATCCTTGACTCAGTGACTGGAGCACTTGAGATTGCTTCGTGATGGTAGATACCGCTACTTTCTGGAAGTCTGAACTCTTCAGAGTGACTTGTGGCCACTGGTTGCAAGCTAGCTTCAGGAAGGAAATTCGTTGGTAAGCTGATCCAAGGCTCAGCCGCTGTAGGTATATGAGACCAACTGGAAGAGCGTCGGGGGCCTGCATACACATCACCATGTCCCAAATCATTCTGTATATTTGTATGACTGCCGTCATCTGCCCATTGATTATAGTCGGGTCCGGGAGTATTTCTATTCTCTGCGATGTCCAGTCCAGGAACCCACTGTGGGTTAAGATCAAAAGCACTGTTGTCAACTTCAGCGGTTCCAGGTGGCCATTCATTGGTAGTCTCCCACTGAAGTGCACTCCAATCTTGTGAACCTTGCTTTGCAGCATCCACCCCGTTTGGAATCTTTTCGGAGCTACTGCTGTTTGAGTTGTCGTCGTACAGCTCCGACACTGGTTTCTGCAAAAGAGAAGCAACTCTCGCAAATGCGAGTTGATCTTCTGTCGACAGCAAGCTTCGGTCGATGCTGGATCGATGCCTCTTTGGCGGTTGTCTGTCTCTCATGTTTGCATAGTAGTCTTCTGCACCAGGATATGACCGTTTTTGAATCGTTTGCTAGATTCTTGAAGTCAGAAATGTTCCGCTGAGTTTATTTAAGGTAACTGCAAGTCTAAGAAGCAACATGCTATAAGAAGGAACATTCAAGGAAACCGTGATTTACCATCATGGTTACTCAACGACAGCTGTCATACGACAACCACCAGATGGCTGAAAAGTCTTAATCGAATTTGTGCACTTCAAAACGGCGGTGAGCAAGGATTGGAGAAGTTTTAACAGTCGACCTTCTCAAAGGCCGCAGAATATCCCTTATGTGGTGATTTTGGCTTCGGTATCTCTGGATGATGGGTGCACTGCCTCTTTTTCTCACCGGTTCTGGGAATGGCTTAGCGCAGCCACGAAGCAGCAAGAACTCCCGGCTTTGCTCAGCCTTGTGAACCTGCCAATTACGATTGAATAACTTCTGCGCAATGTCGTGTGGGCTGATGTGCTTCAACTTGAGACTTGCAATCATTGTCTCCAGCAGAGATAAGCGCCTTGTGGTACCCCCAACGGACCGGCTCGCAAGTCAAAAGAGCAGCCTTGCCACGTGACTTATTTTCGTAACGTGATTCGCTGAAAAATGGTGTTGCCCTTCCTTGCTGCTTGCTGCTTGAGTGAAAATATATCAATAATACTCATATATAGCTTTGCAGAAGTCAGAAAAGCATTTTGGAACTTCGTTCAAGATGATCGAGTCTCTCAGTGCTATCTCTCTCAGATTAGTCAAGTTACAACTTCCACTTCTCAAACTCCCAAAGTATTTGCCGATCGATCTGACAGATACCCTACACAGGTAGGCTATCATTGGCTGCCTCCCCAATTCAGGTGTGGGGGAAGATGTGGGTGATTGGCAGATAAGCATATGCAGCTTTCAACCATCGGAATTCCAATTGGGCGATGAAAAGATCATCGGTCGAACAGCATTCGGACATAATAGCACATGTTATTGATCAGGTCACAAGAGGCAAGCATGAGGACAGAGCCGCAAGGGACTTATGTCTCAAGTTCCCGTCGATGAGAGCTGATTTCCCTAAGACCGGTCAGCACATCTCGGGATCCTTCACCGTTGTCACTTATCGAATCGTCCCATTGAACCACAATATAAGCTTTGAGACCATGGACCCCTGTCATTCAAAGGTACATGTTCCCGTCACTGCATGGTACTTTGATTCAGAGCCCGATGAGTACTATTCCAAGAGCGAATCAGAGAAGGGTCTCTCTTGTCGTCAGCCTTGGAGAGCTTTCTGGCCACCGAAAAGCAAGAGGATGAAATTGGCTTGGTTACAATCGGAATATCCGGAAGTTTTGACCTGGAGGTTTGATCCGACCCTGCCGTTTGACCGGCCGTGGAGAGTATGGGCTAGGTCTACCGATGCAATGAAAGAAAAAGCAATAACTGGTAAGTCTCCTTGGGTAGCCATGTCCTTATTGCTGTTGACTTGATCAGTTACACCAATCCGTAGTACACGGAAACAGGGCCAAACTCTCATACGAGCAAGACAGCAATCATGTCGGAGTGATTTGAATGACCTCATTGAGAATCTGCATCTCAAATCTGTGCCAACCGGTGGGGTATCTTTTCTGGCTTATCATGATATCTACCACACCGAAAAGCCGTACCTGAGCAGGCTACCGAGTGGAACGAGTCTACCAAGAACAAATCTGATCACTTCAAATCACCAGCTTGATGTCTTTGATATTTCTGGACACGAAAGCTCATTCACGCTGGCCAAGTCTGGATTTGAATACGCCAAATCTTCAGTCCGTCTGCACCAGTGGAGCGACTCATCCGTATGCTCAGAGTATATTCCTCAGATGGAGAAGTGGCTCGAGATGTATCTGGGCTGTGACAGGGCCTTCATATATGCCTACAATGTCAGTTGGACTTCCATCTCAACTGCTCAAGTCATCCAATGAGAGTTTGGGCTACAGATACAAAACTGACCCCGCTTCAGTTTCGGGGAAACAATCCTGCTGAGACCGGCAGGAAATCCACCAAAACTCCGTTTTTCCGTGTACATTGCGGTAAGTTTAACTATCGAGCCTTGCTCCTCCGTCAGAACTCTGCTGATGGCATAGATGCAACTGCGACATCATGTCTTCGACGGCTGCAGCTTTTTCTCCCAGAACAGGCCTCCTTATTATCAAAACAGCGGGTTCGATTTTTGAAGTATGTACACGGTCTGGGTAAAAGGGAGAAAGAGAATTATCCGCATTCTACTAATCTTCCATTCACCACTTAATGCAGCTGACATTTCCACTACAGTATCTGGAGACCAATCACGACACTACATCAAGACAGCCCACTCGCGTTCTGCGATTACCGAAGTCTCAATCCCGAGAAAGACTTAGTCGCTGCTGACATTATCTTCCCGCACTACCGAGATGAGGCGTACGAGGTCTTATACAACCCCAACCAGAGGTGGTTCTACAAAAAGGGAATGGACTGGGACGATGTGATTCTGTTTAAGCTAGGGGATACCAAGACCGATGAAGCTCCACGTAAGGATCGACTCATTCCTTTGGACTCTGGGTACATCATTTGAAGTTAATTGCTGATGATTCAGTGTGCCCACATTCAGCGTTCATGGACCCGTCCGTACCAGCAGGAACACCAGCTCGACGAAGTATCGAAGTTCGAGCTATGATTATAGGTTGAACAATAATACATTACTGGGAACATACGGCTATATCTTGACACGCCATTCCCACTTCTGCAACGCCAGCAGTTCAGCTGACAGGTCCCAACTCCAACTATCTAAGCTTGAAGCCTATCTTGTTATAAAAGCTCTCCATCTCCACCTTCGTCTTCTCCCACATCCTCCTCAACTCTTCAGGAACAGGCTGCAACTCATGGCCCTTCATCCAAAGTTTCGCATGCACGCTCTTCACACCCTTCCTCACATCATTCATATTCGGCAGATTGACGTTCCACCCAGTCTTCAGACGTGCCCATGGCATATTGCCCCACTCCCTATGAGCGTAATTCAGAAGATTCTGCTCCGGATATGTGCTATCGAAGCGGTCCTTGAGTGTCAGGAGGGATGTGTAATATTTGAAGAGTTCTTTGGAGGGCTGAAAGAGGAAGAATCCTGCGTTGAAGCGTGGCCATGGATGCGGGGGCCATGGGTGGCTTGTGTGCATTATCTCTGGGCCTGTGGCAAAGAGATACGTTTCTGGAAGTGAAGCTTCATCAGGCCGTGTTTCTTTCTCAGAAGTGCCCGTTCTGATCGGGCGGGCGGCTGGATCTCTGAAGATTCTGTCCAAAGGCTTGAGAAGGTACGTGTCTGCGTCTAGGAAGAGAATCTTGTCGTAATCGATCAATTCGAAGAGACGCAATTTTAGCATCACATCTTTCCACCGTTCTGTCATGGGTTCGATCCACTCGTCTCCTAGGGAAATGCGTTCCGCGAAGATGACTGTCGCGCCCTCCCGCTCGAGCAGCTTTCTTTTCCATGGGAGGATATCGGGCGCCACGACCGCCAGAAAAGGAATATCTCCTCTCGAACGGGTATTCTTGTCATGTTTGAGCTGATAGTTGAGCATCCGCGTGCTGGTAAGATAATGGTCGACATCGTGAGAATCGTTGGAATTGTTTGGCGGTGGCAACAGGACGGTTGCGAATGCATGCCTGCCTTCATCTCCTGCAGCACCCAAATAAATGTCCATGAAATCGAGCTTGTCTCCAAGAGCCAGCCAACATAGTACCACAGAAATAAGTGTGATGACTGCAAGAGCTAGAAGATGATTTGGGCTGTGAAGCGGGCGATACCGAACCCGAGGCGGTTTCGCCATGTCGAAAATGCTTACATTCGGAGGATGATCAGACCAAAAGCTTAAAAACACGCGACACGGGTTGAGGACTTTATCAGCGTCTTGGTACCTGCGCTATGTAGATAAGAAGGCCGACAGTCTTCATATGTGAGGTAGTGATGAGGGGTTCATTCTGGGGTTTTGCCGGATTGCTGATAGGCAAAATTTAGTGCCAAGAGGTTTGAAGCACTGGGTCTCCAATGAGAATTTTGGGTTTGGAATTGCCATCGAGCGATATTATTTATCCAAGAACGTAGAGAGCATAGTGGGTTTATCTGCAATCAAAGGCCTTTTCCCACCTGCCCCTTTCATAGCTTGATTAAGCATTTCGGTGGAGGACAATCCGAGTGTTAAGCAGCTTCCATGCACCGGAAGCGATCAGCCGAGTCCGTCCCTTGATACATCGTCTCGCAAACAGTATTCACAGCTCGCGATAGACTGGCTCGTGGAAAGTGTATCATGTTCTGGGTGAGTCGGTTCAAACAACTGATAGGGCAATTGAGGCAAGTGTGATGTCGCTTCCAGACACGAAACGAGTTCGATCCCAGGGCAGGTTCGCTACCGTTTCAGCGCCCACTTGACCCAGATGTCCTGAATAGCACCATCGCGGAATACCAGGTAATTGCCGAATGCGTCAACCTCCCCTCGCTACATCTTCCAAGTTCGGCACCTCGATGTGCTTAGTTCTATCCATCACGGCTTCAATTTCCTCCAAAGTCTTGCCACTTGTCTCGACCCAACAAAACCAGATGAAAACAATTTCGAATATATCCCACACACCATTGACGAAATAGGTCTTGTATCCAATACTCTCTAAAGCGAACGGAAACGAGAAGACGCAGAGTAGCGAAGCACCATTGAGGACGAAGGTGAATATTCCCATACCAGTAGCCCGAATGGGATAATTCAAAACTTCTGGTGGGTACAGGTAGAGAAGTGGAGTCCATCCAAAAGAGTAGGCGCCCTGGAAGAAGAAAATTGCAGCTACCGTGGCTAGAATGCCGGTCTGATTTGTAGATGTGCCATAGACTGAGAACATGAGTTGATGCTTGCGCGGGTTTTTGGGAATATAGTTACCTTTTGTCAGAGCACCAACGACGAATATGAAAACAGTGAGTAGACTTGTACTTATAATTCCAGTGGTCCTTCGCCCAAGATGATCTGAATAGTAAGTCCCAGTAAGAGCACAGCAGAGACAGAACGCATTCAAAGCGATGTTCTGATAAATCAGCATTGAGTAAGGAGCCAGAGAGGTGGGTCTTACAATTTGAAGTTGGTCAGCCACATTCACAATCCCAGCATGGTCCAACATTGTTCCAAGATAGTAGCTCGCAATGACGTTTCCTGGAAAAATGGTCAGTCAGATGAATAAAATCGTCCCAGGAATTCCCCACCTGAAATGGTGCTGAATATTGCAACACTTAGAGCAAGAGAAATCCTCTTCCTCGCCACGGGGCGCTTTATCAATTGCTTCAAGCCCAAAGTTTCGCCAATCTCTCGTTCGTAGTGGATTGTGTCGATTATTTGGTTATATTGCACCAGGACAACAGCATCTGTCTCATCCCCGTCGGCGTAAGTCTGGGCAATTACTGCGAGAGCTTCTTCTCGCCTTCCTACATTCGCCAGCCATCTAGGTGATTCTGGAATGAAGGGCAATATGATGATACACATTATACTGAAGATGCCTTGAACTGCACTTGGGATGCGCCAAGCCTGACCTGGTCAATGTTTACGAACTCAAACTGAAAGAAGAGCTTACTCACCCAAGTCGAATCGAATGTCGCCGTCTTATATGTGATTCCAGCAGCGATGAAACCTCCGACATAATAGCAGTCATTCAACAGACCGACACCCCACGCACGCCACTGATACGGTAAGGTCTCCGCGAGATAAGTTGGGCCAGTCAGTGTAGAAGCAGAAGTTCCATATCCGACAAGGATCCGACCGATGATAAAGGTCACTGTGTTTTGAGCTGCGCTTTGAATGATGACTGAGATTAACGTCATCACAGCTGCCCAGAACAAAGAGTTTCGACGACCAATGGCATCCGTAACCTGTCCATAGCTCAATCCTGCCAAAGCCCCTCCTACCCACAGAGCAGATGTCGCCAGAGACATGGTCGCTGTGTTGAGATGGAAATAGCTGGTGTAACTTGGGAGCATATTCAATCCGTTCATCATACTGGCATCGTAGCCTAGAGTCGTAGATGTGATGCATGAGCAGAGAACGAGGAGAATCGAAACCACAGTCGAAGATCCGGAAACCTTGGGTCGAGTGAGAAACATCAGAAAATACTGGATGCTCTTGACGCATCCTCGAGATTTCCTTCTATGAGTATTCTGACCTAATAGAGGTATCTCAGCCTGTTGCTGATCCTCCGTTATCTGACTTTCTGAGCTTGCCGATCTGGGTTGTCGGCGGAAAACGGTTCCCAAGGAACGATACATTTGAGAACTCCATTTTGGCATTTCGGTCTCTGAAACCCAAAAATCTTCTTCGAAGAGCTCGTGGCTATGACTGCGAATCAGAACTTTTGTACAAAATAGCGGCCATGAAGAAAACCTAGAAGTGGGATGGCTCGTATCTCGGCAATGCCTCGGTTCATGAAGCCTAATTGCACGACCCGGACAGCAGTCCCACGATACACAACACCAAGGTCGAAGTCTCTACCTCGATTTTCGGCATAGGAAGTCAGGCAAAAATCTTAAAAGAAAGGTACGTGGAGATAGGCTAATGAGCCGAAAGGATGTTGAACAGAACTTGAAGAGGTTCGTTGGCGACGCGACTCCCCCACCCTGTCCTCGAGACGCGTCAAAGAGGAATCGAGAACGCAAATGTCCTTGAAGTTGAACAAATGATATATACGGGGGCTTTCGGTACGTATTTGCCGCCATGGAGCACCGGAAATGTGGATGAGGGTGCAAGGATGGATAATACCACGGCTTCCGAGCTTATCGTGGAAACGTTGCATTTCAACAATCGCACGTGACTGCAGATCAGGGCGCCAACTCCAGGAACAGCAGGTGAGGGGAAGTCTGTGCCTGCATGGGAAGATGGGGGTATAAAGATGCTTCATTGGTACATGACTATTCAGTCTGCCGTTCTGTGGCGCTGAGTGCTGTTCTCACTTCACGCCAAGCGAACCAGACGACAGAATGAAGACGAAGTCGTGGGCCGCAACGCTGCAGGCTGTTCTGTCAGTCAATGCAGTACAGGGTTTCAATGCTCCATCAGACGTTCCAACATGGTGTGGAAAGCCATATATGAGCAGGTAAGTTGATGCCCAATCGGCCATAGAACAGTTGTTGAGTCCAAACAGCAACAGTGCTTTAGATCCAGGGGGCCAATTCCAGTTTCCTACGGCTCAGAAGGTATCATTGTTGTATCTCAAAATCCAGCCTCGATACTCAATCTTCTTGGAAAGTGACGAATCAGGCTCGTTCATTGTGGATACGACCATCTCCCACACCTTCGGACAAGCATACAAAAACATTACCTACAATCCCCCTAATTCACCGTCAGGTCCCTTCTCATTACTAGATTTCGAGATATTCAGCGAAGACTCAGGCGCGCAACTGGTATCCAGCTCGGTGCCCGTCAATTCGACTGGCAACATCATCGAATTCTCATTCTCGTCGCTCAAGCCTCGCTTGCAGCCCTGGCCAATATCCATACATGCCACTTCGCCAGATGGTCTACAAACGTATTCCGCCTCTACGGAAATCTACTTACTGCCATCACGTTCTTACGGAAGTGCTGTGAAGATCGATAATCTCTTCGGGGGACTCTACGTCCAAAACGCAGCGAATAGCTGGAAAGGCTGGTATGGGATCTTCCCAAACGGCGGATATGCTGACGGGGGCTATGTAACCCCGTCTAATATCAGCTTCACAAATCTCGACACATACGCCTCACAGGGATTCAATACTATTAGCATTGTCCCTGACGGTGGGCTTCCCGACCAATCATATCCCGTGGCGGAATTGACACAGTACTGGAACCATATGGACGAGCTGAATCTATTCAATATTTACGAGATGCGATTTGCGTTCCAGAACTCAACTCGTATCAATGAGCAGGTCGAATTGTGGCAGAACCGAACTACGCTGCTGATGTGGTACACTGGTAAGCATCATAACCCTTTCTCGATGAATCGTCTCTGATACGATCACGCAGCCGACGAGCCCGATGGCTGGTCGTACGCCTTGAATTCCACCAAGCTCGCTTACGATCAGCTCCGTGAACTCGATCCCTATCATCCAGTGTCTTTAGTATTGAATTGTCAGAACTTCTACTATACGGAATACAGCTCCGGGGCCGACATCATTTTTGAAGACGCTTACCCCGTGGCAATCAACGCGACCTGGTCAATTCCTTGGAACACGCCTTGCAATCTTACCTACGGTGACTGCGGATGTGATAACTGCGTTGGTGAGCTCACAGATGTATCAACTCGACTTGATGATATCCAAAATTACCAGGATAACATTCAAGGAGAGGGGAGTAAACCCACGTGGGCTGTGATCCAAGCATTTGGAGAACAGACTTACTGGTCAAGTATCCCAAGTGTAGCTGAGGTGGAGAATATGATGATGCTAGCTATCAATCACAACGCCAAGGGGCTCACGTACTGGATCTATCCAAGTACAGCGGATGTCAATGTCGGGAGTGGCGAGCTTGGAAAGGTGTTCCAGAGTCAGGCATGCATGGACTTCTTATTTGGTACCAATGCAATCAAAGGCTTGCCAGTTGTGGGCGAGCCGCTCGTTGATGCAAGTGCTTGGATTCTTGACGGGAAGATGGTGGTTGGCGTTGCTTCTGGGGAGTATGTGGACTTCCCTTCAACGGTAACAATAATGCTGCCAGTCAATGCGGCGTCAGTGGATACAGTGCTCTATGGCAATTCTGGATGGACTGTGAGTGGTAGGATGTTATCCAAGACAGGATTGAAGGCACTAGAAGTTGCTGTCATTGTCCTGAACCTTAGCTGAACATTGAAATATCACATAAAACCACCAACACCAGCATAGCCATTCAATTTCCTGAAATTTACTTCTCAGCTCGTGTCAAAAGCTCAGGCCAAACACTTTCATACTCCTTCTCCACAATCATTTTCCTACCCTCTCTCGTATTCAATCTCAGCGGAAATTTCTCAGGTTGCACGTTGAATCCTTTCGTATACCGATACCCAGAATAATCCCATCCATCAGTCCCTCGCACTTCACAAGCCCACGCAATCCTCGCAACCAAAATGGTCAAGCTCCTCTCCGCAATGTTCATACCAGGGCAAATTCTCCTGCCAAACCCAAACGCGCTGTAATTCTGCAAGTTGGGATAAACATTCAAGGGCTCTTTGAATGTCGGCCATTTTGGCTCCAGCCATCTTTCGGGGATGAACTTTTCCGGGTCAGGGTATAGCGAGGGGTCGCGGTGGATGGCCCACTGATTGGCATGGACGTTTGATCCAGCTTTCAGGAAGTACTTTTTGCCGTCAAGCTCATATGTATCGTCTTTGACCAACTGATGGGGCACACCGCCAGCGGTTACCGGTCTCCATCTCAATGTCTCTTTCACAACAGCCCTCACTCTCGGCAACTTCCCCATATCATCGAAAGTTGGCATTCGTTCCGTCCCAACACAAGTATCGACTTCCTCTTGGAGCTTTCGCATAACATCGGGATGTACAATCATAGCCAGCAGAAAACTCATCAGTGCCGCAGACGTTGTCCCAGCCCCAGCTTCAAACAGCGTCCCCACGACGTACGCACCCTCATCATCACTCAACCCCGATTTCTCCTGGCCGTCCAAGAATTTGCTCGTGAAGTTCTCACCACCGTCTTTTGATTTCCGAACATCGTTCTGAAGTCCACGGAACAGGTCTAACTCCTCAGCATGCAGCTTTCTCGCCTCGCGCTTGAACGGCGCTAGAAACTTAGGAAGATACATCAAGCTCCGGACTATATCAACAAGATACGCACCCGGCGACGCAACTCTCTCAACCGTGTGCACAACCCTGAGAATCCTTTTGAGAACCTTCTCCTCGCCAGTGACGACCATCTTCCCAAACGCAATTCGCATCATCAACCCGCCAGCATACCGCTCAAACCACGTCTCATACTTCTCCGGCACGTCAATCAGATCTCTCAAGGCACGTAGACTTTCCTGCTCTTGTATAGGCTGATAAGATGTAGCTGCAGACACCATGGTCAGGTTATGCATCACTTTCCTACCTCTTCGCCAGACGTCGTTGTATGGGAGAAAAAGCGGGCGGAGATTGTCTGAGACGAGAACTGCGGCCATGGGGAGTTGATCACGGGAACTGTAGAGAGTTCCGCGTTCACGGAGGAGCTCATCGGCAATCTTTTGGGTGGAGAGGATGATGTGTGATTGTCCAGCTATGGAGATCTGATAGAGGGGGCCGTATTTCTTGGACCAGGTGAAGAATTGAAGCCATGAGTGAAAAGGGGGGATGTCCAAGAGTGAACCGAGAAGAGGAAGGCCTGGGATTGTCAGTTTTGTTTTCCATCTCTCTGCTGTGTAAACGGAATTGAGTACATGGCGAATTTACCTTTCGGGCCAGGGGGGTATTCCGTCCCAGTAGGACATCTCGATTTAGATTTAACAGTAGACAGCAAAAGCACAGCGCTGAAGAGCACCACGAATGAGACGATTACAAACATTGTGAGATGATTTACGACAGCTTTAGATCATTCAAGTGTTGATTCGGTATTTGTACATGTCTTTGTTGTAACAGGCGCAGATGCTACAATCCCAATGCGGGGTGATGGGGCGCTATGATCAAATCTCACTAAGCTTTGCAGACCCGGCACTTGAATCGATCTTTGATTTGTCTTAACTTCTTAATGAAATCAGTGTCCGAATATGATCAAATAAGAAGTTATCGACCCTTGATGGTATCATAAGCACAAGAGAATCAGCTTATGATCTCCAACATCAATTCCCGATCGAATCCATGTAGCTTACAGAATCCAGCCTTGGCACCACTATTTCACATCAACAGGTGCGGTGATACGACTGACTACACTCTATTGTCACGGCCTGAAGGCTTGCCCGAGGGTTTGATATTCACAACATTTTTTGATTGGCTTTACAGGACCTCGGTATTTGCTATGCACATACACCCCAAACCATCCCCGAAGTAAAGCTCGAAATCACAAGACCAATCGGCTCGTCCACTTCACGACTTAACCGATGAATTTCAGCAGAGCAATGAATTTTGTTTTGGGCGCACTAGCCCTCTTCAACTTCTCAAGCTCATCTCGAGATCAACACTCCTGCCACTGAACACCGACTTGGAAGGCAATCTTCCCATCGATGGAATCGTCGGTGATGACACCGCTTGCAGTTGATGCAGTAGATGTCAAGCGGACCTGGGAGTTGATGTTGAGAGCCGTAGTGACACCACATGGCGACCAGATGGTGGATGTGAGAGGCATGGCATCAGTGACAGCATAGTCGCCTGCTCTTGGACCCTTGAAGTCTGTGCCAGAAGAGATCTGATTGGATTCTGTTGATAGATTAGAAGGTTGTTCCTGATAGGAGAGGCGAGGAGTGGGGTAAGCTCACGGCCAGAGAAATAGTAAGTATTTTGTTGACGACCTGTCACTCCCTTCTCAACATCGACGTAGCCGCGGTACATGGTGCTGAGAATGCTATATTGAAATCCGCCTGGATACTGGAGCTCGATGTTGAGCTGGCAGTTCTTGCGGTTCTCGGTGACTGGAACCCCCGGGCCGATGGAAGCCACAAATTTATCGAAAATGAGAGTGAAGCTACAAATAGTCAGTAAGCCGGTAAATTCTATTGTGATGCTTTGTCACTCACGTCTGTCTGTCGGGCGAGATGAAAGATCCAACAGTTCCTTGTGGGCATCCGGTTCCTCCATATACCAAGTTCTTGATGGTTACCTGGTTTGGTGGAGGTACAGCACCGGTGCTGACATCGGTCACTGACAACGGCGAAGCGATCGCTGTGGCAGCAAGTACGAGTGCGAAGAGTGTGCTGAGCATTTTTGCTGATTGTTAGATCAGGTCTTAAGTCTGTAAGTCCTTGGTCTGATGTTTTGAATGCTATAGATGATGCTGAGAAGAGATATCCAGGATCGAAGGGTTCCTTGTCGTTACCTATATACTTTCTCAGTATTAAGCGTGTGGTGATAACTAGGTGAGGTGATACTTGTCGATTGGTGTGAAAATGAGCTGAGAGTCTTGCCCCGCAGCAATATAGGCACCTTGGCCAAGTACCATCTCAATCCCAGCCTAAAGCATGATACGAGGATGGTAGCTATGGTGTAGCAGGGAAGGTCATGTCGCATTATCGATTCTGTTCCTGACTCCGAGAAAGAAAACATTCAGGGTCACCAGATCCGATCTTTCCACCCCGGAAAAGCTTGTTCTCAATCACGGAGCGAGAAAAACGTGGCGTTCGACTTAATTCGAAATTGTGGCTCGACAATCTCCGCTTGTGATATATTAACAGACTTGGGTCTCCTGAGATACCCTAAAGGCCACAGGAGAACGCTCGGTACTGTAAGAAAAGCACATACTTGTGGAGAAAATACAAATGTAAAATTCAGACTGTCTACAATCAGATAAAACGTCGTCGTTCTTGCAAAGAGACGCGGCTCAACACTTGCTGGCGATCGCGTCGATCTCCCTCGTTCAGACCCTTCAAAATTAAGGTTATCTTGAGAATCTGAAAATAGCAACGATGCGCCAAGAGATGCTCCCAATCCCGATAAACCGTGAAGGTTAACACACCTTGCAGAGTACCATTCGGCTAGCCTTCGGACCTAGGAGCACTTGGCTGTATATATGGTTAATGGAGCCCATTGTCGCCTGCATTGCGATTAATATATGTGGTCGTAAAAATAGGCCTTTCTCGTCTACCCATATTAACAGATTTGAGGCTGAAAGCAACGGTAGAAAGAACCGAATCGGGTTCACCACCTCAAAACCACCACATTTCTGGGGAATCCCAGGGATTTTAGTTTCGGGGCCGTCCACATAATGCATACCTGGGGAAAAGATGGAAGCGAGGTAAATTCACCACCCGTTGCATGGATTGCGGCGAATAGTGTTGTACCACATCTCGCTAAGGGGGCAATGTGTATTTTTAGAAAAATGCAAGATACAACCTCAAAATTCCAATTGGAGCGGCCGAGACGATCTGAAGGCCTAGACTTTAATCTTCCTTGTCCCAGAGACTCAAAAGGTCGGACGGAAGTGCAGTCCTGCCTTCACCAATCTGCTCCGTGATACACAGAGGGCCATGTCCGTCCCAGCTGATTTCGAACTGGTTGTGGTCTGAGTCTCTTACCATATCCATGATTCGCCTGACGAGAGCATGGAAACGAGCTAAGAGGGATGAGTTGGTAGTTTCCCATTCACGAATATTGCGCGTGATGGGAGTAACTGCGGGTCGATCGAATAGGCCCATATTATGGTACGCAATGACAAAATTAGGGGTTTGATTCGCCCAGAGTCGGGGAAGTATCTCATCCATGTTGTAGGACTTATATTTGGCCCGTGTCTTAATGTCGAAAATCCGATCCTGGGAAATTACGTTGCCAGCCATTCTTATCTTCAATGTCCCGCTCTGGGATGGTACTTGGGTGCCGACGGCGAGTCCGTCAAGCGTATCTTCAAGCGTGGTATCCTCACTGGCACCCATGGTATTAGACGCCAGCTTCGGGGTGGCTAACTTTGGCCTAACATAGCCGTCGGTCTCTGTGCGGATGAGTATCTCCAGCCCGCCGAAATCATATTGAATGATTCGTTGGTGTGAACAAGAGTTCCGAACATCTGCATCCCAAGTGGTGTAGGCTTCTGGGAATGTGTGACCCCAGCCGTGCAGGTCCGGGATGATCTCCGTAGGTGAATTCTCTCGACGGACGAAGAGGACTGTGTCACCCACCACATTGGCGTCGAATCGAAAGGGCTTCGGTTGGCCTCCGGCGCACCTCATAAGATTGCCAATTGTACTGCCACATCCCACTATGTCCAGGGACTTGAAGTCAAATTTCGGCTTCATAGCAAGCACTGATCGAACAGCGGGCTCAAGAGGGTATGTAGGATATCGAGCGGCATTGATATCTCGAAAGACATTCTCGCTATCTGCCTTTAGTCGCGTGTCTTCTGCAGGAGGTGTCCATGCTGGGGGAGATCCTGAATCGTTCATATGTGTTAGCGAATGTCGTAAAGTCAACAAAAGTGGCCATTCGTCCAGCAAGCGCTGTAAAGCAAGCTGTAAAGCGGAATACTTAGACTGAGAATGGTAAGGGCTTACCGGGAACGAGGATCATCGGATTTGTGCCACTGGCCCAGTTGTAGGAGGCAATGTAGCGGACATCTTGGATTGTTGGAGATTCCAGCTCGACTAGGAGTGTATTCGCATTGATGCAATCCACTGCTGGACCCAGAGGCTTAGATGGATGTGGTGTTGATTGTAGTGTTGAAGTGAAGATTGAGTTTCCTTGCCCACGCCCTCGCCCGCCACGAGTTTGCCCCACGCTGATGGCGCGTGCTGTGCCCCTCCAGCCACGGCCACCCCTATTCCAACGTCCACGATAATTATGCTGAGAATCCATCAATCTCTCATTGAACTCCTCACAAACAAACGATTTCAAGGATTTCCTTATGCTCTGAGGTGTGCGCTCCGCAATGGTGGCGAAGGCTCAACCTTAACAGGGCCATCCACCTTTTACTTCATCACATTCGATATATTTCTTTTCTCAGCCACCCAACAGCAGTGCTGTAAGGCTCCGTGGTTGAACAAACCCGACCGTTTCATAGGCTGCAGCCAGCCAACGATGGGCAGAGACATGGTTCTCAATAGGCTGCTCTTGCAGAAGCAGCTGCAAAAGCATCCAAATGGGGCCAGCAAACGGCCGCCATGAGGCTCGCGCCAGCAAGTCCTGCCCGCGAGGCGCTCTCATCAAAGCCAGATCCCTGTATCAGCAGCTCAGTTATCACAAAGCAGTCCCCTTCGGTCTCACCGTGTAGGCCACTGTTGCTTTGTTATTCTGGTACAGAATCTCTGTGAATGAGAAAGAAGTGACTTGGCCAGTGCCCAGCAGGTTCATATAATCGATTGCTCATCAACTTCAACTGAATGTCAAAGCCAATTGCAACACATATCACTGCAGCAAAAGCGGTAAAAAAAATCAATAGATTCAGCATTTCGTGTCCCGGGGCAACGATTCACGCAATCGATCCTCAGATGTCTTCAGCAAGCTCCGATGACCCCAGACTTCTGAGGCTTTCGAAGCTTTTCAACGATGTTTTATGTGGCAGAAGATCTCTCAATTCTTCACGAGACGGTAAACTCTTCTTGGAATCCGTCTGTGTGCAAGCAGACCATGCAACGTGCGCTCACAGAATCCTCACGAGCCCCTCGGGTATGACGGCGCTTCAAATGTCCATGAGATTCGACACATCTGGCTCATTTCTGAACGGTCATGGTTTACAGCTTCTCAGATATCTGCAGTCTCCTCAATTAACAGCCATCGATTCTGGGTCGGTCTTATCGAAGATCTTGATCAGTGTCGTCGAGCCCCCATTCTTCTGGGATGCTTTTACGAAGGCTTTCGTTGAGTCTCTCCTATGTCCTGACGCTGTCTTGGCATATGCATGGCTGCTTTTACAACTAGTTCGTCTCCCCGGTGCAGCATCATCTGTTTACGTACAAATTGCCAGTTCCTCAATCTTGGACTTGATCTTGAATTCGCCAGATGGAGATACAAGGAATCTTGGACAAAAGATCAAGCATTCGCTTCCATTATCTGACGAAGATCTTCACATCGACGCAGATGCAAAGCCTGGAGGGAGGCATGGCAATGACCATGCAGACTATCGACTTATCACAATCATGCCCACGGCGGACGAGGTGCGTTACTTATGAAGTGCTCATTTCCCCAAATCGAGTTTCGTGGGAGTGGTTTGCCCTCGAGGTGCTCCCGAACAGTGAATTAATGAGTACTGGCTAACTTCCTGAGCCTTACAGCTTCTCTCTAAAGATCGTCCATTTTTTCGCCCAGCCAATTTCATTGATGACCCCGAGCTCGCTTCTACTCGCCGGCAGTTGCATGTGGACAACCAATTCCGATTGCTGCGAGAAGATATGCTTGGAGAAATTAGAGAAGAGATGAAAATTATGATGGGTTCCAAGGCTGGCCGCCATAAAGGGTTGACTGTTGAGAAACTGAAGCTGTATGGGATCGAAATGGGGGCTGAGAAAAAACGTGCTCCATGGGGACTGAAGTTTCAGTTGCAAGATGGGTTGCCAAATATGAGAAACATCAGCGGCAGCAAGCGCAAAACGTACCTCAGTGACAATCGACACATTCTTCGCCAGGGCAACATGGCTTGTCTCCTCATCGATGATGAGCCTGCTGCGTTTCCATCTATTCTACGGAACGAAGACGAACTAGCCCAGATACCTGCAATTGTCACGGTCCAGTTCCAAGATGACGATACCTTGTCCCATGCTCTGCTCCAGATGAAAACCGCAAAGAACGTCAAATTAGTTCAGCTGGACTCAGCAACTTTCGCATACGAGCCATTCTTACGTCGTCTGCAAGACATGACCGAGCTACCTCTTGCCGGAGAGTTGCTGCACTGGGAGGAGGGTAAAGCACTAGGTGAACCAACCTTCAAACCGTCCGGTATCCTGAAAAAGCTTAAGGCAATGCAAGGACGGGATCTCAAACAGGTTCTGGGAACAAAGACAAGTTTGGTCCTCGACGAATCCCAAATGCGATCTCTCTGTGCATGCTTCTCACAGTCCGTAAGCATGGTACAAGGCCCTCCCGGCACTGGCAAATCGTTTCTCGGAGCATTGGTTGCGAAGGTACTTCATGACTCAACGGATCAAGTCGTACTAGTTGTCTGCTTCACCAACCATGCACTTGACCAGTTCCTCGAGGATCTGATGAAAATTGGTATCCCATCAGCCAATATGGTTCGCCTTGGAGGCAAGTCCACGGATCGTACGAAACCATTGATGCTTCGCGAGCAAAATTCCGTCAAACTCACCGCCGCCCAGTGGACTCAAATCGACAAGCTTAAACAGAAACTTCAAGAACATGAAGAACGTCTCCGCAATACTTTCGCTCGATATTATTCAACCAATGTACAGAAACGCCATGTTATGGAATATCTCGAATTCGAAGAGTCGACTTTCTTTGATGCCTTCACCGTTCCGACAGAAAATGATGGCATGACTCGGGTTGGAAAAAACAACAAAAATGTAGATCAATTCTACCTCCTTGACCGATGGGTGCGCGGCCAGATTAATTCAGGCATATTTCAACATGTCCAGCCAAAAGGTGCAGCGACGATCTGGAAAATGACACCTGCTATGAGAGATACTTGCTTAAGCCGCTGGAGAGATGCTATATTAAGCGACCTCGTTACTGAAATGCGAACAACCGGCAGGGCTTTCAATGCTGATCAATCTGAATTGGCTCGGATCTTTGGAGAAAAGGATGCCAGCATTATAAAGAGTAAAAGGATTATTGCATGCACTACAAATGGAGCAGCAACTTATGCTTCTGCAATACATTCGGCTGCTCCTGGAATCGGTAAGTTCTTCTCCCTTCCCTCTCATCCATTCCAGTCTCAGGTTCCTCGAAATATCCCGCTTCTCGCTTCAGTCACGTTACCTGCAATTCTCAAAAGGAGTGCCATCAGGTAACACTGAGCGAGCCAATACTTCAATTGCTCTCAGAACATCGCGAGTGGCACTGCACATTATATCTCTTCCATAATTGGTGACTTTGCAAGCTAGCATAAGCTTACTCTGAATTCAGTGCTCGTCGAAGAAGCTGGCGAGATTTTAGAAGCTCACATTCTCACATCTCTTGGCCCTCACACGCAACAATTGATTCTCATCGGAGATCATCAACAGCTTCGCCCAAAATGCTCGTATGAACTCAGTGTCGAACAAGGCGATGGGTTTGATCTGAATCGCTCGCTATTCGAAAGACTCGTCCTCAAAGGCTACCCACACGTGACGCTTGTCAAACAACACCGGATGCGACCAGAGATCTCATCAATGATCCGTCACTTGACCTACCCAGATTTGACGGATGCCGACTCAACACTCAAGCGACCTGATCTTCGTGGCTTTCGAGACAACGTCATGTTCATTGATCACCGCGAGCCAGAGGTGGAGTTGAAAAGTTCCAAGGAAATGAGAGATGGCAAGACATCTTCGAAAGAGAATGCCTTCGAAGGGCAAATGGTTCTGAAATGCGTCCGATATTTAGCTCAACAAGGCTACGGATCCGACAAACTGGTTGTGATAACACCCTATCTTGGTCAACTAAAGCTCCTTAGAGACCAGCTCGCTCAGGAGAACGATCCAATCTTAAATGACCTCGACAAATTTGACCTCATCAGAGCCGGGCTTTTATCAGACCTCAGTTCCAAGGGTACCAAGCCGTCTCTGCGGATCTCAACCATTGGTAGGAGATTTCTTGTTACTCTGAAAATGCTACGCTAGGGAAGTTGCCGACGAACAAGTTACTAATTGAAGTTCCAGATAATTACCAGGGCGAAGAGAGCGACGTTGTGTTGGTTTCTCTTACGCGAAGCAACAAATCTCACGACATAGGCTTCATGGCAGCTCCAGAACGACTGAACGTACTTTTACCCCGAGCACGGGATGCGCTGATCATGATTGGTAATTCGGAGACATTTATGAATGCCCGCAAAGGCAAGGAAGTCTGGCGCAAACTCTTCGACTTGCTGAAACAGAACGACCACGTGTACGAAGGCCTCCCAGTGAAGTGTGAGAAGCACCCAGATCGGACCGCACTTCTGTGCAAACCAGACGACTTCGAAGCTGTGTGCCCGGACGGAGGCTGTAAAGAACCGTGGTATGCTCGCCCAGTTCATGCTACTTCCGAAGCCTTACTGACGAGATTTCACCAGTGGTGCTTTACTAAAGTGTGGAATACACAAGTGTAAGCTTTTCCTACATACTATCCTTCCCCGTCGTAATTGACCTACTCCTATCGTGTCACCATGCAGCAGTTTTGATGCACCTCTAATACTCGCATGATATAGGCCCAAGCAGTTGTCATCAACTTTTCGATCATTCCAAGATGAAATGCCATGCGATCACCAAGCATAAATGCCCCAAGGGCCACAATCAATCCTGGCAATGTTTTCAAGGCAATCCAAAATCTTGCAACACATGCGAACGCGAGGCGAAGACAGCAGAGAAGAAGGCTAGAAAGGCTCTAGAAGACCAGCTAAGGCGCGAGGAGATGAAGCAAAGGCATTTGAAGGAAATGGCTAGATTGGACGACGAGATCGAAAAGCTCACGCAAGGCCTACAAGACTCTCGCCTTGAGGCCGATCAGGCAGTCATTCTTGCGCAGAAGCGAAAGGATCTCGAAGCTGCGCAGACAAGAGCAAGAACTGCTGTGAATGCTCCAAAGCAGGATCCCAACTCCGGCTTCGACGAGACTTCGACGAAACAATCACCAGTAACAAAGGCTTCTAAGCCTGTTGACCCTTCATGCCCGCCAAGATCTACTTCCACTGATCAAAACCAACTCCAAAAGCACGTCAAATTAGCCGTTGATCACAACAAATCAGCCTCCAAGACCGAATGGCAACGCCAAAAGGATCAGGAGAACGCAAGCAACCCAGCTATCGACAAGATCATGGATATGATTGGGCTGGAGGACGTCAAGTCACAGGTTCTGAAGATCAAGTCGAAGGTGGAGACTTCCATTCGCCAGAATACCGATCTGAAAAAAGAGCGTCTTGGTCTCGTCCTTCTAGGAAATCCTGGCACAGGTAATGTATATAGCACCTGAATTTGGGCGGAAATCTGACTCCCAGTAGGCAAAACCACTGTCGCCAGACATTATGCCAAAGTTCTCACATCGCTTCAAGTCCTCCCTGGAGATGGCTTTGTTGAGACTACGGGGTCACGTCTTGCCCACGGTGGTATCAAAGACTTTCAGGATCATCTAAAACAGCTGGAAAGCGCTGGTGGAGGTGTATACTTTATAGATGAGGTAAGCTCGCCCAAGATGCGGAATCACATCTCGTTGGGAGCTGAAATCACTTCCAAAATACGATTATGCATAGTCGAATACACATTGACGCAATAATCAGGCATATCAACTCGCAGAAGGACATAGTCTTGGAGGCAAACCTGTTCTTGATGACCTGCTTGCCGAAATTGAGAACCTCACAGGAAAGGTGGTCTTCGTTTTCGCAGGCTATAGGAAGCAAATGGAGAAATTCTTCGAATTCAACCCAGGATTCGCTTCAAGGATCCCCTATACCCTCCACTTCGAAGACTACGCGGATACAGAGCTGTTACAGATGCTTCAGTTCCAGATTGACAAATTCTACAATGGGAAAATGGACATTGAGGATGGACCTGGTGGATTGTACATGCGCATTGCTGTACGTAGACTTGGAAGAGGAAGGGGCAGTGATGGATTTGGCAATGCCCGGGCTCTGGAGAACTTGTTCGCTCGAATTCGGGAACGACAATCAAATCGACTCTCAAACGAGCGCCGAAACGGCCTCATTCCGGATGACTATCTACTGACAAAGGAAGATCTGATCGGGCCCGATCCGTCCCAGGCAATATTGACTTGCGAAGCGCTGGCACGCCTACAGAATCTCACTGGACTGAAATCTGTCAAGAAATCGGTAAACTTTCTAATTGATCTCATCAAGACCAACTACGACAGGGAGCTCCTTGAAAAGCCTCTTGTCGAGGTCTCTCTCAACCGGTGCTTCCTGGGCTCCCCTGGCACAGGCAAGACTACTGTCGCTAAATTGTATGGCCAGATCCTCGCAGCGATTGGAATGTTGAGCAAGGGCGAAGGTAAATCAGACTGCCCCGTTTTAATTATAACTCTTACGGAAGTGAATTACGAAGATGAACATGTCAGCTAATTGGCCGAAAAGTTGTTGTCAAAAATCCTTCGGACTTCATTGGGAGCGTCATGGGTCAATCAGAAGCAAATACCAAGGTAACCCTCTCTCCCGATTGGTGAAGTTGCTCGGTAATAACAAGTTCGAATAGGCAATACTTGCAACTACTGTCGGTAAAGTTCTAATAATCGACGAGGCGTACATGTTGTACTCCAGCACTGGCACAGCTGATGGTACAAACGATATGTACAAGACTGCTGTAAGCTTATCCAACGGCCCCAGTTGTGCTCGAACTGCTTTGCGCTAGTCTAACAATTCCCACTAAACTTCAGGTAATCGACACTCTTGTCGCCGAGATCCAAAGCGTGCCCGGCGAAGATCGATGTGTATTGCTCCTTGGGTACGAGCCACAAATGGTCGAAATGTTTCAGAATGTCAATCCTGGCCTTACTCGCAGGTTTCCCATTGCCGATGCCTTTCATTTCGAAGACTTCAACGACCGAGAGCTACAGGAAATCCTTGAATTCAAACTCAAAGACCAAGGCTTGGGTGCCACCGAAGTGGCCATTTCTGTAGCCATCGACGCACTCGGCCGGCAACGAAACGGACTCAATTTCGGGAACGGCGGCGACGTGGAAAACCTCATTTCGAAAGCTAAAAGCAATTATCAATCTCGGCAGTCCTCACTGCCAGTCGGCGAAAGATCCACTGACTTTGTGTTTGTGCCGCAGGATTTTGATACAGATTTTGATCGGGCTACTGGAGCTGAGACAAATCTTCAGGAGCTGTTCAAAGGCGTGGTTGGTTGTGAGGAAATTATTCAAAAGCTCGGTGGATACCTACAGGTTGCAAAAGGCATGCGAGCTCAAAATTTAGATCCCCGGGAGCAGATACCATTCAACTTCATCTTCAAGGGTCCGCCAGGTGAGTGTCCTGTTCCACGTCATATTATCAACAGCTAATTAATACTATCAGGTACCGGGAAGACGACTACAGCAAGAAAGATTGGTCAAGTCTATTATGACCTGGGCTTCCTATCACAGGTAGAAGTCATTGAATGCTCTGCTTCGAACCTTATCGGACAATATGTCGGACAAACTGGGCCCAAGGTCATTGCTCAGATGGAGCTGGGCCTTGGCAAAGTTCTCTTCGTAAGTGAAGCTGCAGTTCCAACCGTCTTTATTAATATCAATTGTATCGCATCTTTTATTTCTGCCTGTTTTTTTTTTTTTTTTTTTTTTTTTTCTGAATTTGTAGACAGATCTAGCTGCTAACGTTCTCAGATCGACGAGGCGTACCGCCTCGGAGAAGGCCATTTTGCTCAAGAAGCCGTAAACGAGCTTGTTGACAATCTCACAAAGCCGAAATTCATGGGGAAGCTCGTCGTCATACTTGCTGGCTACGATGCAGATATGAATACTCTCCTTCGAGTCAACGAAGGGCTCAGTAGTCGATTCGCAGACGAGATAATATTTCCACCTCTGCGGCCCGAAAATGCTTTGCATCTCCTGGAGGCACGACTAGGACAAAGCCAAATTTCGATTCCGAGTCTTCACGATGTTCTTACGTACAAGGAATGGCTTGAACCGATTGCAGAGCTTTCCAGACTTCCGGCTTGGGGAAATGCAAGAGACGTGCAGACACTAGCTAAGAGTATGGTCAGGGCTGTGTACCTGAAGTGTGCAGATTCTGCCGTGAAGGTCAACCAATTAGTGCTACCACATGATATTGCTTTGCACTGTTTACACAGCATGTTGGCTGATCGCCGCTCCCGGAATAAAATTGTCCCACCGACATCCGTGGCAGACATTGGCCCGGTTCAGTTCTTGGACAATCCTCAACGCGCTCCTCCTCCACAAGATACCGCTTCAATGGCACCTCCCACTACCGTCTCCCAAGAAAAGCCTGCTGAAGTTGCATATCCTGCTACATCTACACCAGAGCCCGATCCTCGCGATCCTGGGGTCTCCGACGCAACATGGGCCCAAATGGAGAGAGATAAACAGACCGCAAAATCTATCATTGAGAATCACGAGAGGATGGTGCGAGATCAAGAAGCCGCCATTCGTCAGGCCGAAGAAGCAGAGAAAAAGGCAGAAGAGGAAGCTGCGGTACTACGGGCCATCGAAGCCAAGAACGAAGCAGAAGCGAACGAGCTCTTACGAAAACGAGAAGAAGCAAGGATTCGGGAAGTGGAGGCTAAGGCTGAGAGGGAAAGAATCCGGAGAGAGCTAGAGAGGAGGCAACAGGAGGAGCAAGAAAGACGCAGAGTAGAGCAACAGGCCCAAGTCAAGTTGCGGCAGATGGGGGTCTGTCCTGTGGGGTACCAGTGGATCAAGCAGAGCGGGGGCTATCGATGTGCGGGTGGTGCTCATTGGGTGACAAATGGAGAACTGGGGCTTTGAAACAGACTCTCTTGGTGAACTTTCCTGATAGCGCTTACACATTGACATTAACATCAACATCATTAATATTCACGGACAATTGTTTTGAGAACATTCGACCTTTGAATACATCTTATCATCGTACCATTGTGTCACTTCCAGTCCATACATACATGAATTCTCAACTAATGACTCCAATATTTCAACTTTCCTTAGTTCTCATAAGTACACTCCGCTTTCCATTGCAATGGTTTCAGCACTCCTCTATTGCATTTTTCAGAGCAATGCTACCAATACATGTTGAGAAGAAAAAAAATCAATCCATGGAGCGAGGAGGGATCTTTCCATGGTTTAGCCATCTCCCAATGAAATAAGCCCGATCTTCATCATCTTTGATACCGAGGAAGCGATCCCGAAGTTCCGATTGACCAGCCTCGAGAGAATTAGTGTTATGGAATGTTAATCTAGTAGAATACTACTTACAGAGCGTGTCGCAGCAGTTTCAGAGGCAATTGTCTCGGGGTCGGGAGCGTTGAGAGTTGAGACGAACTACAAGCATGATCAGTCATGATAGGACAAGCCTCTGCGAACTCTGACTTACGAGTTTATTTTGAGGATTGAGAGGATTTTGAGAGGACTCCGTATCGTATATGTACTGTAACGAAATTAGTCCGTGATCATTCAGTGCCTGTGGATAGATTGAAGCTTACCTTTCGAAGTTGTTCATATTCAGCAGTGCCATGCCGAGGGAATGGCTGACGTTGGGATGGATGAGATCGAGATTGTTGGTCCGAGCCCGATAGGTAAGGATTCGAGGGGACTTCAGCAAAGGTTGAGAATGATCGTTTGCGAGAGGCGCTGAGACTGGGTTGTGAAGGCGGAAGTTGAGGGTATGGTTGAGAAGAACGGCGAGGCCGAGGAGGTTGCGGGTTGAGAGGGGTAGGAGCTGTCGGAGCAGCAGCACCACCTCTGAGATGTGGTGGCAGAGAATCCACAGAGAACCAGTGTTTGTACTGTTGGTAGAACTTGAGATTGGTACGGGATTTGAGACTGGGTATTCGAGGTTCCTATCCAATAGCAAATAGCAGTCGGCATAGGATTTCATACCATTTGAGAAGGCAAGTAACACCGCCTTTGCATCTCGAGAGTTGAGACTATGACCTTGTTTGAGATCCCAGGCAATGATAGATGATACACCAGCGTTGGCTGGCTGCATTCGATCATAACCGCTGAGATTGCACCAACCCAGCAGAAGTTGAGATGGGATAATTTTGAGAAAGTCGGCCCAATATTTTGCCCCAGGCCCAATGAAGTTTGGGTAGGATGCTGACATTGATAGGATTTGGTGATACCGAGGCACGCTCGGATCATTTTGAGAAGGGTTTTTCATAAGGTCAGGCCATGTTTGAGAAGTTTGGTTGGTATGGATGTTCAGAAGCTGACCGCTACGAGGCTCACGGTAGCCCTCTGGGGCAAAAGCTTGGAGAACAGTTGGAACGATATGTTCTACAAAGAGAGTGGAAAGAAAGTACTTACTTGGGGTTGAGACGTTTGTGCTACTATTGATACCTCTTCTGGGTCCCCAAGGGGAACCGGGGATGAGACCTTAACATAAAAATTAGAATGATTCCATAACTAATCGGAACAAACTTACCTTCAGGCGGTGCGACATAAGCCGCAGGTGATATTTTCGGAAGCCCCGAAGGGAAGTCTCCCAGATGGTGTTGAGAGGCTCGGAACGGGTTTTGAGATTTCAGACTGCCCGGGAGCACGGCAGACTTTGAGATGAGTTTGGGATCGGTGCCAGGAGGATATGGCTTCGCCTTGTGCTTGAAATGAAAGTTTTGAGAGGTTGGTTGAGAGGGATCGATCTTGATTGTATTCATTGAGAATGAGATCGAGATCGGTTTCGAATCGCGGGAGAGGCTTTTTGAAATGAAAATCTTTTCTATCACATGGATTAGCATTTGTCTGAGTAGCAGCGGAATGTGTTCAAAGTATATGTCAGGAGCGAAGAAGGTCGAAGGTGAGCAGCAGATCGAGGCCAGACCTAGATCGACGCGTCGTCTTCACGAACTCGCAATACTGGCGTGAAAGCATTGTCTGTAGACTCTACAGACAATCTGCTAGACTCCCAAGCCCCTTGTCCAGGTAGATCATGGCACAAACATTCTGCTGGCCGCAACCTGGCCCGACGCGCATATGAGATGCGGAGCAGCGCTTGCTGAGCACTCATGACGCAGGGAGAGGAAGAGGAGAGGAAGGGGACATGGAGGTGAGGGCATGTGGAGTAGGATGGGGGATCACTTACGGAAACGGGGTCCAAATTTTTGTCGTTGTATGAAGAAGGAGATCAAGAAAAGTTCACGAATCGTCGGGAGGTATAGACAACACAAATCACGGCCTTGCGCTAGTAAGCGAGACTTCAGTGTTTGCCAAGACTCTTCCTCCTTACGTGCTATCGCTGCTTTTAACATGTCACGAACGGCATTAATGAGACGAGGTGTCTGAGCTGTTGCTTCATGATAATAAAATCATAATTGAAAGCAGTATTAGAGCGAATTTAAGGTTAAGTTCAAGATTGAGGCACTTGCAATATGTATGTAAACAGATGATTCCGGCATGGGAAGATTGACAGCTGTAAAAGCAGCCATGTTTGCGTTGTGTCAAGGCGGCTTCGGGACATAGAAGAGATTCCATGAAAGGCTTTGTCAAAGGTCCCAGAAGTAACCCGGCTCAACGAGATTTCTTTTCAATTCTATTCAAGAAGATTCTACAACAGCATTACGACAAAGCAACAATCTACAAGGTAAGACTAAAAAGGGTTTATCTATGATAGTTGCGCTACTGAGCAGAGTTTGACTTTAATAAGAGTACATCGCAGGCAGCACTTGTTGGCGCGAACCTCATGTTGGCCGTTTCCTAATCCCTTTTGTCTGTTTTTGCAGCTAGTTTTGCAGGAGCAGCCTATTCTGTCGCCATCTTTGGATAGCTGTAGCCTATCTCACGCCTTGATAGTATACATGTGGCCCTTGGACTATGTGTATTCCCACCCGACGATTTTGTGTAAACCACACTGTGTTAGTCAACTTATTTGGGGGTGTTCTTCCACGGGACTTCTCAACCTCCCGAATACAGCTTTGTCCTTGCATGAGTTTTAGATACCAGTTGAGCACGCTGCCTTCTCTCTATGCTGCTCTAAATTAAGCACACCTGAGACCACTGTCCTTAGGATCTCCCATCACGAGCGCAAAGTAAACAGCCCCCTTCCAAAAGACGACACACTACTCCTCGCACTCCTCCCTCCACTTGACCTCCCACCACGTATCATCGGAAACCCTCCTGCTCACCCTCCACTCGAGCCACTACTCCCATACAAGCTCGACCCATTGAACAACCCACTCGTCCAACTACTCCGTGGGCTCAAGCCTCGAACGCTCGAAACGTGTGTGCTAGATACGTTGAAGAGCCCGTTTGTAAGGGAACTTCGTGGAGATGATCGCGGTAGACTTGTTAGTCTGCTGCTGCTGCTTGTCCAGCTGCTTCGTGCTGAGAATGGGACGTTTTGTTGTGGAGTTTGGTGGTTGTAGAGACCGAGCAGGGCGGCGGAGTGGTGGTATCGGCGGGGATCGTTGCCGATTGTGCCGTAGCTGGAGGGGTATGGCCGAGGTGGGGTGTTGAAGTGGTTGAAGAGGCGGTTCATTATTTTGGTGGTTGAAGGTTGTGAGATTTTTCAAAGTTCTGGCTTGTATCTTTTGGCGTTGGAGCTTGTGGACATAGAGAAAGGGCTGTGAGTGAGCGTGTCGCAACATGAAGCTCACACTTATACTCGGAAGGTGAAGAGTTAGACCACTCTTCTAGGAGGAGAGAGACGTCTGAATCGAGAACCTGGAACTAGAATACAGTGGGAATAGACTGGGTGAAATAGACCTCGCTACTCCGCTGACTGTCAGAGAAGGGTATATCTAGAGTCAGATATCCTATTCTAGAAATAGATTTATCGGATTCAGAACACCATGAAGCCTGAGCTTGAGCCCGGAGGATTCTGCTGTAAAGTGTCTTAGAAAGTTTCAAACTTTGAAATCAAATTGAATTCAGAATCGATTCAGTTTATGGCACTATACAGCTCACATTCACAACTGATCCCAATACTTAGAGACAAACGCCGCCAGAGCTGCATGATGCCGTAGCAATTGGGATAAGGTTCTACCGCAGGACCATTGGGGCCGTGACTGCATACATAATATGTCAGCGCAATGACTTTTCAAAATCGTGGTGTCGTTCATTCAAGTCCCAGAGAGGGAGCATTCGCTGCCAATCCATTCCACGTGATCCAGATCCAGCACTTCCTCAGATACACATTCTCAGAACCCCACAAACGCATCAAGCTTCCGCTGATTATAAACATCAGCCTCAACGAGCTTCTCCACCTTCTACATGTTGTCAGTAAGCCATATCCAAGTAGGTCGCGGTAAGAGACTCCACTCACGCCATCAGCCGTGACCTTCACGAGAGTCGGCAAATTCGTGATCTTAAACGGAGCAGCTCTCCATGGATTATCTTGCTTTCGCCACCTATCGCATTCAATCAGTCACAAGTCTCACAAACCGGAACCGTTTAACAAGACAGAATCGTCTGTCCACAATTTGAGTCGGGCTGGAAGTGATTTACTCATCGCGCTGTCCCGCATAAACAACCTTCACCACATCCTCACCACTCGCAAACTTGCTATTCACAAAAGCCTCCGCATCCCGACAGTCTCCACACCACGATTTGCTATTCACAAGCGAAGCATAGATGACTGCAAAGGCTGGTTTGGAGGTCGTGGCGCTGGCTTTGAGTGTAGCTTCGAGCTCGGATGGCGATTCGGAGGAGACTTTGAGAGGCATTTTTCTTTTCTTTTGCTTTGATGCGGGGTTGATACTGTGGGAGAGGGGATAGATGGGTGCTTTATATGGTTTGAGGGAGGTTTGGGTTTGTGAAGGCGTGTTTGTCAGAGGAGAGAAGGTCGTCGAAATATGAGCGGTGTTGATGCAATTTGGTGGCAGGTGGCGTGCTGTGGTGGATGAGGTCTACTTAAAGTTCCACTTTAGGATCAGCCGAAGTTCGCCCGGGATGGAGGGACGAAACATGGTGCAACTTTGCTGTTGTGTACAAGTAATATGCCATGCTGCTAGGCACATTCAATCGTGAGCAAAAGTCTAGGAAGACAGAACCCTCCTATTGACATTACCCGCCAATACAATCCAATATGAAGATGTACCGAGGCAGGTTCTGATAACTCAAATCGGCCTGAGTCTCGGGGTTTGAAAAGATTTGCATTCAACAAATAAGACTCTTGTACGAGCCGTGAACTGAAGAAGATTATTAATCTAGTGACCAACATGAAATGTTTCAACAACGCCCTTCCCTGGCAATCCAAGCTTTTCCAGACCTGATTTCTCAACCAACTCTTCATACCACCCCACAACCGACTCTTACAAAGCCACCATAACTCCCAACATACCGGCAAGACCAGCAATGCTTGCAGCCATAGCGGTAGCACGTGGAGCAGCAGCAGTCGAAGTTCCAGTCTGAGCAGCACTGCCAGCCCCACTAGAAGAAGCAGGCGTCGCATTTGATCCCCCAGTAGTCGTAGGCGACGCCCCACTACCAGTAGCAGCAGCGCATGGCGCAGGAATGTCGGTCGAAAGGGCCAACTCAGAACTGTGCTCGGAATACCAGCTCGCGAAAGCAGTCTCGTAGGAGGAGATGGCGCTCTTGGCGTCCTTGGGGAGATCGTTGTACCAGGAAGGCGTGGCGGTCGCAATACACGCCAAGTCGGTTCTGGTGAGCTCTGATTCGGGGATGGCGGTTGCGAGGACGGATTGCACTGATGCTGGGAGCGTGGGGATGTCGGAGAGTATGCCAAGCGCGGACGTTGCGTCTCCAAGGAGGGAACTCAAGTCGGTGCCTGCGAGGGATGTGGCAGCGTCAAGGAGAGAGCTGAGATCGCCAGCATCGGTGGGGAAGGACCCCAAATCAGTCGTTGCTTGAGGAACAGGTGCCGGAATTGGGTCTGCGAAAGCCATGGCAGCAAGGCTGGCAACGAGGATGGATTTGGTGAACATCTTGTCTCGAGTTTCGTGGTGTATTGAAAGTTGAATGATAGTGAGTGATGAATCAAATATTTGCTCGAGTGAAGAAGAAAGGAGATATAGAGATGATGTGGACCTTTGGACGGGAACAAAGGAAGTTTTTGTGGAAATGGCGTGCTTTAAATAGTTGCACCCCTCATTCCATGAAATTGGCCCACGGCTGAAAGTCTGCCCAGATCTGACGGTTTGCCCAGTCATGAAAGCTGAGAGCCAGCCGTGTCGAAAGATAGTCGTTTGGACCAAGCCGCAGCTGGTAAGTGATTGTGGATTTAGGGGGAGATCGGTTTTCCCAAAGCGCTCTAGCGAGTGCTTGCGAGACGCCAGTCTGTTCGCTAGGATGCACGATCCCGGAGCTGAACAGGGACATCCTTTGACAGCGGAACCCCTTCATTTCGAATGCTCGAGCTTGGGAGTGATGAAAGAATCGTACTCTGTGCCCATGATGATGCGTTTCATATAATAACCATAGTCCTTGGACTCGCATGTAGAACCTTCGGAGAATATGCACCCCAAGGAGATCTCCTGCAGCTCGTCCGATCTGTCTGTCAGATGTAGGGCTGCTAGCCGATACTTTTAAGCTTACTTTCTTGGCACCTGTTAGCCTATGGTTTCGAGCTGAACCCCAGTCTTAAAGTAGAGGCGCCACTAGCTCCCTCTTTCGAAAAGGGGTAAGTCACGGCCAATCAACTGTTGGTCGGTAGGGCGCATGAAGCTGTGCCACCAATTTCAATCTAGCGCAGGTCGTCGACGATGCTCTAAGCTCGCTACTTGTGACTTTGTTGGAATTGGTAGTCAAAGAAAATACGGAAGTTCGCAACATGAAGCTCTAACCACCCTTTCGATTTGAGATCCTGAGGATCAGTCAACGAAACTCGGGCGCATACAAGTAGCTCGAGCGTCCTTCAGAGTCAGAACACAGCATTGTCTCTCCACGAAGTTTTCATGCGACGGATCGCTCTTCTAGATGACAAACCCAAGATTCAAATATCCCAATGCCAGAGGAGTAACTCAACCACGGGCACAGAACAGACTTTGATGGATCTAGTGGATTTAGCGATTTCGAAGCCATCAATCTCCACTTCATATGCAACAGAATCTGAATGTTGGAGGCAAGACCGCTCTGAATATTAACATGCTTTAATGGTGGGGCTGCATTACCTCCAAGCAAGATTTGTGTGAAGAATGTTCTGTCGCATTGTAGACCTGAAATGGCTGACACTATCGTCGGTACAAACATGAGGAGAAAGCGCTGTTGAGCGCGGCCACGTAGCTCTTGTTTACGGCAGGCTGGTTGGCGGGAACAAGAGACCGAATCTCGTCAAAACTTCCCCGAATTTTGTGAATGATCTGCTCAGCCTCTGGAATGTGGGCGAGACGATTTGCCAGGCCAATGCTGAGCATTTTTTGGAAGACGACAGAGCAAAGGGTCAGTCCAATAACAGACTCTGTTCAGCGAAAGGCGAAAGATGCCGACGTGACCACAACTTGATATTGATGATGTACTAAGCTGATGAGGGCAATAAGTGTGACCACCAGCATGCTACCCAATCCTGATCCGTACGGGAGACCTAGTTATAGGAATGTACACCACGTGGGCGTGTTTTGATCCATCGTTGCAAGCAAACCAGTAGAGACGACAAGAGCAGTCTGGGTGCCTACGTTGAGCCACAGATAATTCCCAGTAGCTCGTATAATGATTCCAGTGCAAAGGGCTCCAGTCGCTGTACCTGCAATATGATGAATGAATCGAAGCCCTGCTTGAGTGGGAGAGCTGTCAGATAGTAAGTAGTTGTAGTCACAGCAGCGTGAAGAACATCATCCCGTACAGAGCCATATAGGTAAATTCATACGTAGAGGATATTCCATCTACAAGAGCTCGATCCACCTCAATATCACCTCACCTCGACTTTGAGTTTACCAGCGGCCCTGTCCGACTAGGAAAAGCTTACTGATCCACGTAAAGAGGTTTCACGGGACAATTTCACGAGATCTGACTAAGCGACTGATTATTTAAATTGCCGTTTATTCTTAATTACTTTGATTTTACGGGTAAGACTGAGAGCTAAATCATGTAGCATCGTTTAGCCACCTTCTTTTCTTGTTTTGATATCAGTAGGCGCAAAGGTGATCACAGTGTCTCAAATATCGTGCTCTGCTGTGGATCAAGATATCAGCTCCATAATCTTAGTCTGAGTATAACATCAGGACATCACGTATCTTATCCTGCAGGTAGGTACATAAGCGCTCGGGTTCGTTGCGACTACTGTATCAACGATGTAGCTAACTTAGTTTGGGATAGGTGAATAGGGCAGTTGATGAATCAGACGTGTCCAGCTCATACGCAAACTACAGTATTCTTTATTATGTGGGACAAGTATCCAATTGAAAAATTGCTTGCAACAAACACTACGCAACACATTCACCTCCGATACGCCCCCACTCACAGCTTGCACGCACAACTAATATTCTCATATCGCAGCGTATTGCCGGCTTGGCAATCAAACAACACGGAGTTCAGCAAGCGCCTCGGCCAGGTCCTCCCCGACAGACCAGTTGGAGCCATCCTGCCTTTTATGGAATTGAAAGAACTGGCATGACCCAGTCTTGCAGACATAAAAGATCCGCCTGCCCTTCTCGCGGCTTGACAGCTGGCGTCTACTAGCCTTGCCACAATCACACACTGGATTGTTCTCATCTTCTCCCCGGGAATCGTCGAAACACGAGAATTTGTCGCATCGAATACATTTGTAATATGGTCTACCACCATTTCCGTTGCGGTTGCTGACCCTTGTGACGAGTCTCGTACACGCTTCCCCACAAGAATGACAGTTTGGGGCTTGTTGATTGTGGAACAAGAGACGTATTTCCTCTCGTTGGGTTGAGGATAAAGTTTCCTGGGAAAGTGGGGCTTGTGTGTGTTGGGTCACTGAAGGGCTCTCGGAAGTGACGGAGATCTTTTCGGAGCCCTCTTGACTGCTTGGCGATGTGCTCCCCGGTGAGGAAACGACCGTCTCCTTCACAAGCGACTTCTTTGACTTGGAAAATGGAGAACGCATCATGAAAGTGTTGTAAGACCAGCAGCAGTTTTGTAGGTGAAATGTTAATGTCAGAGAAGCATTAAATATGGGAGATGATGTTATTTATGTGCAACAGTTTCATAGCCCAACCAATTTGGTCTGCGTTCAGGCCTGGGGCGGTGCAAAAGGTAAAAGGTAAAGCATGCTATCCCGCGCATGCAGATACTCTTTCCCAGCGCTTAGCAAGCCTCGCTGTTGCGCTCTCCAATACCATTCTTGTGGCGTTTCGAGCGCCTATGGAACTAGTGACAGCAAGACATGTCGAGAGGCTGAGCCTGGCAACAGCCCAGAATGCTATACGAACATAGCTGTTTTCATACAGGGCTGCCTGCAGGGCTTCCCGCGCGGCTTCCTGCATGACTTCTTCTCTCGTCACCTTTTCAGGCGAATCACAAACAAATGGTGGACAACTGAGTTTCCAGTTCCCAAGCCGATCAAAGAGCTTGAGGAGAATTTTTGATTTCGAGGGTGAAAGCTGAGGGTAGTAGACGCTTGCGTTTAAGCGAGAGCTGAAGCAACTGTGCATCATCTGCCGTCACGAAGAGCATGAGAGCGGCCTAGAGGGCGAACCCAACAAGTGTGGGAGTACCCTTTCGTACAAGACGAAATAGGTAAGGGCTTTTGGCCATCCTATCCTCGCTTGCGTCGCGTTGGGATCCTGCTGCAGATTCCTTGAATCAGCGAGGTTATTTAGTACGCCTGATGGGTGAGAGCGCAATGGATATGGACACAAACTTCGCCTGCCAAGCAGGGCGTTTTGTGCCATGGCTAGCAAAACTGATCAATGAAGAGGAGAAGTGTGGGAGCACAAGAGAGTGTGTCACCTCTTGCCCTTTGTGTCGACGGACACAGGTCATCATTGCTTATTTTAGCCGTTCAAATTATTGCGACCCGGCCTTGAAACTCTTGCATTGACGTCTTCATCCTGAATTTCGTCCTGGCGGGAAAGTCAAGTAAAAATCCAAAATCGAGCTTCCTACAAAGTTGACCAGACGTCAAAAAGAACTCTAGCTTCCAAGAAATCCGAATATCTAATTATCTCTACCATCGCTCCTCCCAGCTTTCTCCCAGTCAACTAATTCACTCAACAACCCCCACTCGGGAGGTGATAGGGTTAGGTTATGTCTCATCGCCCCCCCACGACAGAACAAGGGGAAATGTGTGGGCAGAATGGAAGCGGTGAGACAAGACTTACCTCGGCACCTCCGTTTGTTCAAACCCCGCCATCGCCATATTCATGACTAGCCCAAAGTGGGAATGGAGGAAACCTTCTTTGGACTTCTTCTGACTTTCCTAGTACCAGAACTCACGACGGCAGGTACGAACAAACCCCTTCTCTGCAACAATGTTGACACAGCTGCACAAGCATAGGCCGTCAAGAGGCTGCCGACGTGACTGTCTGATAAACACGGACGTCACACTCTGGGTTGGTCGCTACTCGCAAATCCATCATCAGCTAGCCCGGCTGTTATCTTGAGCATGATCGGTTGACTGCCACAGGCGTCGACTGAGCTGTTTCCTTAACTCTGACCGTGAGAAGATGCACAAGCAGGTGCTCACCCAGAGAGGTAGTGCCAAGGAGATCTCCAGCCGCCCGCTCAATCGCCTCCCTAGTGAGTGGAAATTGGGCTCACAGGCGTTGGATCCTGCAGTACAGGGGGCCAACCCTCTATATTCTGATGATTTCTGGCCGGGACCTTCGTCCATGCAAGTTAAACCTATACCAAGACGGCACAGATGCACGTTAGCGCTTCATGGTATCGTCGTCTTCCGCCCGTTCTTGCGTCTATCGCTTCATCGTTCTCCTATATCCCATTTCTTTGTCGCCTACCTTCATCGTCTTTAGTCCTTGCCCGCAAACTTTACCAGCGCAATGTTTTCGCTCTTCTTCTTATCCCTCTCTTCTCTCGATTATCGTTTTCGACGGGAGTCACTTTGACAAATGGTATAGAATACCAGTCGCTCCGGCCATGTGCCCAGGGTTGCTTCGGCAGTACCATCAGTATGGACACTTGGTATCTAGCTAATGAAATTGGCTGTGATCCCTCTCCGGCGACTGAAGAATGCATTTGTCGACCAGATCTTCAGGCAGCTGCAGACTCATACCTGACGCAATGTGTGTACAAGAGCTGCGACCAAAATGAGTTGGACACCAACAGTGCAGTCTCTATCTACGACAGTTACTGCACGGCAGCGGGTTTCATGAGAGAAAATACCCCCGCGCCCACGTTTTCAGGTACGTATCTCCTTCCTGCGATTGCAGTCACCTCCATCCGAACAGTACATGTATCGTCTGCGGCGGTGCTGTTAAGTCACCCCTGGAGAGTCGCCTTTTCTCGTTGCGAGAGCTGGATTAACGCTTCAAAATATCTCCAGTGCAGTCGGATTCACCACTTCCCACAACATCAGACCTTTGGAAGTCTACCTTAGAATCTCAAATTACGCAGAGTTCAACATCGGTACCTACAAACAAAAATCCCACCTCCGTGTCAACCTCCGAGAGCGCCCCGGCTGGAACATCGCCTGCAGGTAGCAGAAGTAACGGCAAGGGGAGCTTGGGTACAGGCGAAATGATTGGTATAATAGTTGCTGTTGTCGGTGTTATTGCTACAGCTATCGGGGTTTGGATTTCGTACAGGGCGTTTAACAAGGCGCGTTAGCCGAACAATGATATGGCCGATCTATGTAATTACTTCCTTCTCATGGTTTCGTGCGATGTTCTGGTGCTTGTTCTGTATTTGAGACGAATCGAGGAGCTGCGAAGCACGGATGGTTCTTTTTGCTGCCCTGCAATGGTGATGGATCATGTTGAACGCTATCACCTAACTTGTAAGTCTCAGGACTCGTTCTCAAAGACTTGCAGAATTTCAACGGCCATGTACGGACAGTGCATGGCATCAGCCTTTGGGAACCAAGGTTTGGGCGTTCGTCAAAACAGACTGCGTTCTTTTTCGTGTCTAGATCTCCTCTTGTTCATGCTTGCCATGTTAGAGAAGCCGCTCTCATAGGAAGAGTTCACCGGTCACGACATGGTGGGTGTTAGTACCGAATGAGGATGAGGATGTTGATATGGTGGGAGATACGGGTGCGACGTCAATTAATATAATCAGAACCTTCTGCTGCCTCATCGACTATCACTTTCATATTTACCAGATCCCACTGAATCACACTTCCGGACTTACCCTTGATCGCTGTCTCCTCCTCATGGATACTTTCAATAAGCTTCTGAAGGTAGGCGACATCAACTCTGTAAGGCTATTACACGTGTAGGATTGACAAAACTTGTAGAACTTCTCCCAACTGCCGAGAACCTTTTGTCGATCTCAACGTCCAGACACAAAATAAGTGAACTTTCGACAGAAGACTTTCTCCTCGGCGTCGACCAAATATTCAGAATGATCTTTTCTATTGATGGTGGGCGCACAGGAGGTCGTACAAGAGAGTAAAACGATCTCTTCAATGCTCAGGCGGGTAAAATCTTCGATGTAATAATGCGGGCGTCTCTTGGCTTTGATAGCATTTTCTTGAGCTGCTGAGTAGCCTCAACGAGGAGTTTTTGAGGATCTTGAGGGCTCTTGCGGGGTCCGAATAGCATACACCAACACGGTCTCTTGATAGTTGACTCAGAGAAAGGGGTTGATTGTCGCTGTGACCGGAACTATTACTGATACTCCAACCCAAATGTTTCCCCAGTTTGCCAATTAACAACCTTCACAAGAGGACAATGATCCCAGCCTTGATCGATCTCTCCGTTTAGACTGAGTTCAACCCCCCATTCTCCCATAAATCTCGATTTCTGGCGTCCAAAATGTGGCTGTGGATGGGGGAGGAATTGATGCTTATATCGATCCCAGACCCGCGTCTTGGGCTCACTTGGCGTGCTCTGGCAAGCCCCATCACGGAAGTCAAAGGTCACTTGCTTGTCCCGGATTGAGATGGTGGTAAGTCTAGTACTTTCACCGGATTCTCGACACGATGGGACATGCTTGGAAGCTTTCAATGTGTTATCTTATCTCTGTCCATCTCTGGCCGTGTCGAGCAGCCGTACCGCATTACCTATCTCCTAGTCCATTTTTGCAAACAGCTATCATAATAGATGAAGCAACTACTATACAATTGTTTATTGTTGAGTAAGAAAAGAGACGATGGCTCTCGCGAAAGGTCAGAATGGTGGGGCCCATGCACATGCGCGCTAGTGCAGCGAGCTAGAAGGCATGCTAGGCATCTTACTACCCAAGACAGAGTCTTTAAAAAGGGATGTTGCCTCCTAAACTTCATTCCTCATGCTTGATTCCATTGTTTTGTTCCCTAACTCGAATAAACAGTTGCCAGTGTGTCACTCCAAAGTCGACGAACTATAACCGGGGTCCCCCATTGGAAAAATGTCAGATATTCTACGTACTTAACGTACAGCTACATCGTTTCGGTCCTGGTTTTTTGCTTTCTAGGGTGCGAACTGGGTGCCTGCGAGCTGCCATCCATAAACTTCTTGAAACGACTGTAGCGCATCCTAGCTGCGTGGCCATTGCGTATTTCCCGCGAGAGAATAGGATCGTGAGCTACTCTGTCCCAATTAATCTGAAAATCTGCATTAGTAGTGCTCGTAATTGGCTATATATGAATGCCGGTTTGTTCTAGTAGTGCATTGGAGGGGGTGGCGGAATTCTGCGGTAGAGTTGGAAAAATTTACTTACGTCCTGGAGACTCTTCTGGTTGAGTATTGTATATAGAAATCGAGAGGTGATGTCTTGCGACCTTGCATAGGTTCGAGAAAGCGGCACGGTGACGAGCAATAATGTTGAGAAACACTTGAAGCCAGCTTGTGTAGAAACACTTGAAGCCAGCTTCAACACAGACTTCTTCGACAGCCGCTGGAATCGAACGTAACCATTCCGTGAAAAGTTTCACGCTAAGGTCTTCACCTTTTATATCTTCCCTGAATCGAATCGCGAAGAGTGCCCTTGGTGCCTCAAGTGGATACATAGAGTCTTTCGGGACAAGATGCCCATGATCGTGGTCGGCGGATTCTGCTGCATGGTTTCCTTCAAATGTCTGATAAATGTTGCCTTCCTGGGCACATTCCTGAGTATCATTTAAGCGTGATCGCTTGTTCGGAGGATCAAAGGATTCTCTCTCCCGTGGCCTCTTACCATCTGATTGGCCTTGGAAACCAATTCTCTTGGGAAACTCTTTCTCCATTCCTTCGTTCTCGGGAGCTCTCAAATCTTGGACAGATAGTTTGATACCCCTGATGAAAGGCTCGTCATTTGTCAAAACAAAGTAGACTGGGGCGGGGTAGCGTTCATTTTCGATTCCCTGGGGCAAGAAAGATTGCATTCGTGTGTAGATGGAGGTGTAAAGCTCAGCAACGGAAAAGCATGGCTTTGTCCTTAGGAGCTGTAACTCTATTGTAAGTGATCGTGTGAAAGAATAGTGCCCAACACCGTTTGCTTCAGAGTCAAAGGGACATGCACATATTAATTCTGTGACACCATTGCCTTCTGAAGCGTTGGCGACACCAGATGAACAGCTGTCGAGCAGGATCAAGACATCGCTGTTTGCCATTTCTAACGATCTTTGGATTCCACTCCACATCACGGTAGGGCATTTTAAATCCTTTCTAGTTGGCAGACTCGAGTAAAGTTAGTATTGCAGTAGGACATAGAAGTTCTGAATTATCACTTACGCGGACCACAATAGCTCCTTACTTCGTGAGAGCCGACTGTGGCCAGCATAGTACACAATTTTCAGGTCGCTGCTACTGTTGTTACCGACCTTGACGAAGCTGTTGACCTTCTCGCTAACCTCCGCATGGCTGTCGATATCGGGGATTTGAAATTCCTCGATATCGTAATGATAATAGCTTTCTAGGACTTTTCGAAGTGCAGATATCTCTTGCTCAACGGGCAGGTTGGAGTCCTGTGTCTGCCAGGAAATCAAGAGCACATAAACCTGTGAATATCGCGACTTCTTGTCATTGGGAAACACTGCGGCAGCTGCCTTTTCTAGGGCTGTCGCAAAGTTCTCCAAACCAAGATGGTGGAGTGTGCGATCTATCTCTTCCGCTCGCGGTAGAACACTTGTCGGAGCCGAGCTCTGCGGACTTTTCGAGCTGAGAGTCGAGGTCGTTTGTTCACTGCTGTCGTTATGCAAAGCGTCCCTTGTGGCAACTGCATTCGACAGTTGCTGGCCATTGATAGTACCGGAAGTGGTCGTGCTATTTCAAGGTCAACCCAAGGGGAAGATATCTCCTTCAAGTCGCACATACTGATCCTGAAGTCCTCCATCATTGCCTTGGTATAAGCCCTCATCAAATACCTCGGAAGAGATGTTCATGACTGATCCAAGTCACGCAGCCTTGCCCACAGAACGTCCTCGGCAACACAAGATGTTGGCAATTCAAATAGCGGTGGGCGCTGGAAAGAGAAACCACACTTGCTGTCACGACAGTAAGAAAATATTAGAAGAAGAAAAGGCGAAAAGAAATTGAGAAGTGGAATAGCCAGCGCTGGCCAGCCTTATAATAATCTCGGTGTACAAAGGGGAACACTGCAGGAAAGCGAAATCGGCCTTGACAAACACGTAACAATGACTGGTGCGGTGCACGGCGGTGGCGTTCTTGGCGCCCGCCTCTTCTGCCAGTCCCTCCCCCACCACGTCTTAGCTTTGTGAGGTCCGCCGTGGTGGGAATATTTTCCTTCTCAATATGACGCTGGCGCATAGTGTTGGAGGAAGATTGATAATCTAACCTCGCCGTGCGGCGTGCTCTAATACTCTCGCAAGCCTGACAAACCCCGCCGTAACTGTTGGCAGGTCTCCCGTGTTTGCTGCTACCCGTATTGTGATTCCTTTCCCATTGCAGCTTTCTTCAACGCAAACGGCCATGACCTTAAGACTGTTGTCTGAAGTGGCAGAGAGGAATGCTAGGTTGCACGCAATCTCTTTCTCCCATGTGACGCTTAGCTGACGATTCGGGTCCATCTCTAGGTTGACAAGATTCTCTCTCGGTATTCCAGGGAGCTCGTCTAGCTGTCAGAGGTTGCTGATGGACTGCTGCAATTGCGCGCGGGTGACCTCGCTTCCCCGGAGGATCTCCATGTTTGTCTCGTCGGTCGTCTTCTTCTTCCTCTCCTCCTAGTAGGCGCCCCAGGTACGGTCTGGCTGAGCAAGAGTGGCAGGTCATGATCGCCTGAGAAATCAAAGTCTTTGGAGGTTCTCGTTGTTAAGCCACCTGAGAAGGATGTGGGAGTACAAGACAGACATTGGCCACAAGGCGGCGATTACGAGTGGTTCAAAGGCTCGAGCCAAGATAGCAGCAGTAGGTGTTGCGATAGGCGCTGCTGAGGTGGGGTAGGATAGATTGGGCGGGCCCTTCCCGCGGCATCGATATTGGCGCCCTAACCAGCTCCACTAAGCTGGATCTTTACCTACGAGTCCCAGACCTCCGTCCAGCGAGACAGTTGTGCCAAAATTCCAGCTACAGTCCGCATATGGTTTATCCTGCAAGGATTTCGGAACAAGCACTTGATACTTGCGTGTTACCCCCAGAAACGAATATTCTTAGTTTCCTCGGCCATAATAGCACGCCTGCCTGGTTTGTGTCTTCGAAGTAGGATATCGCGCTGCGTTGTGCATCTCGGCCTCCTAGAGGATCGAAATGATCGCTGCGGCTAGCGCCCCTCCCCTTCTCACAACGATCAATCAGCCCACACCAAGCGCCGTCAAGGCGTGGCTGGCAGTGTCAGCCGAATCGATTGACATGGCATGGAGGAAAGCCAACTTTCTGCCTCTTGATTATAATGAAAAGGAGCGTGATAACAAACAATCCCCTGCCCGGCAGTACAGGCGCCTGGCTTCATACACTCTCGCATTGAACACAAAGCTTCACGTCCTCCTTCAACTACTGGACTGCCCGACGGATGACTGAAGATTGTAAGCAAACGAGTAGAGTAAGCAAGTTGCTGGTAGTCATCGTAATGCTCAGAATTTGACATATCACAAGGCAGTTCTGGCCATTCACGCTGCGTCCACTTTGATGAGAATGCCCCTTGGTGAAGATCCCGTAAATATGCTCTTGGCGAATACCCCGCGATTTTTGAGCCCAAACCGATGCGATTCTGCGATCTGGGCAGATAAAGATTCAAAGTAGAGAAATGATTTATTATAACGCCACTAGCTTAAATATATAGTACTTCATCACCTCCTAACGCTCTTTCTTTTCTTTTCTGTGCGCGAAGAAGATATTTACAGCCAAACAAGAGGGCGAGGGCAGGGAGTTAGAGAACAAAAGAAAAACCCTAGAGATATTTTACAAGGGGAATATATCTGCGCCGGCAATCGGTACTGATTAACTCCTTCACTTCCCTAGGCCTTAGTATCCTCTTACTTGTACTGATCAAAGTGATATTAACCAGGTCACATATCCCGATCTAATATACCGCATTAATAATCACTTTAATAATTGAATCTCAAAAGTGTAACCCAATCCCATGTTTATTGACGTCTATCTTTTCTCTTCGCCCTTGTAAAGAATACCACACTGATAAAACTATTAATAAAGACTAGCTTTCATCTGTCTATTTAGTCACGATATGTGACATTTAGACCTGACACTGTTCTACTCCTTCGAATCCTTCCATCCGTTCCATCTCTTGAAGTCAGCAGAGTCCAAGTCAAACAAGTCCAGTATCCTGCCGACGCTCTGGTCAACCAAATCGTCGACTGAAGCGGGTCTGACATAGTACGCAGGGACTGGAGGAAAGATAATGGCCCCACTCTGTGTCACAGAGAGCATGTTCCTGAGATGAATGTCGCTTAACGGGGTTTCTCGTGTCACTAAGACGACTCTGCGACGTTCTTTAAGCATGACATCGGCCGTCCGCGAGATAAGATCATCGCATAGTCCCGTGCTGATCGCAGCGAGGGTTTTCATGCTGCAAGGAACGACGATCAGTCCATCCGTGCGGAAGGAGCCACTGGATATTGGCGCTGCCATATCGTTGTTGCCATACACATGATCTGCGAGAGCCCGAAGATTGGATGGTGTATAATCAGTCTCGTACTTCATGGTGGCCTCGGCCCATTTGCTCATGATCAGGTGAGTTTCGACATTGAGGCGCCGCAGTGTCGTCAATACTTTGATGCCCAGAATCACTCCGGTTGCCCCGGTGATGGCAACAACTATCTTCTTGAGTGGAATCGAATGAGAAGTTCTGCTACTATAGACGGCAGCGTCGTCTGCTGTTCGCTGATCGTCAACCATCGCGGAAACAGAGCTGGGCTATGGCGACCCGTAGTATGGGTAGACAGAAGAACAAGATTATGAGGTTGTGGAATTATCTCAAGGAAATACAGAGGACATATTGTTACTATAGATAACATTTGAATGATCGATCGTTGAAACAATCCCAGCATTTCTTTCGGCCTTTCGCTCTTGAAGGAGTGCCGAGATAATATGATTGATATTCTGCGAGCATGCCGTATTTGCGTGGCTTTAGTTTATTCGCTCTTGATTAAATGCCGAGGCAAACTGATTAATATTCAGCGAGCAAGATGCCGTCCTTGCCGTGGCTTTGGCTCATTCGCTTATGATTGAACGCAAAACTGGGCAGTGAGTATTCACTCTGTACAGGGCCAGAAAAATACATGATTCTAGGTCGTGCACAGCCTTATCTACCTGAAATACTGGTGAATTAATTCTGAAATATTATTAGACATCCCCCTTCGCGAAATCCTAGTTTACTAAAACCCCGTAGAAGTACGTGCAAACAGAAACTCCACTTCGTATATATTGAAAAATCGAGGAAAACACGAGTGAATGTGCGGCAATAGGAACTATCGTACATGTCTTAGTGGACTACCCCAAGTCGGCGAGCTAAGGAAATGAGATGGTCAATTAAGGGAGAAGTGTACTAAATGCAGTGCTTGGGCCCGCGGAAGAGTCTAAGAGAATCTTGTCAAGAGTGCTCGTACGACTTCAAAACAGAGATCGGCGACGGAAGTTTCGACGCAGGCCTCCGCGAGACTGAACTTTGTTTGCATATAACGGAGTAAGTATAGGATTAGAGTCACTAGGGTAAATGCAAGGGTACTGGCCTGCGATCGCTAAATGAAAGACAATAACAACCCGTTAGATGCATCTCGATAGGTCGGCACTGACGGTTTTGAGAACAGAGTTTGGACATTACTAGAGTAGGGTTAGTAGATCTTCGGTAGTTGTTTGTCGGCTTCGCGCTCTATCTTGAGCGAGAAAGATCATCATTGGCACTAATGGCAATGGATCAATTAGGGAGGGAGGACACGACTAGGTGCGACGGACTCCGGGAATTATACTTCCAATTGTCAAATGTAATGGATGCTGCTAGTGCGTTTTACATTACATGACATTATAATATTTGTATAGCTTACCAACCTGGACAGCTCACCGGCCGTATCGGCTTGTGGATGATAGATCGATATAATCGTGTACGGATGTGTATATATAGAGACCTAGGCTTCCTCATAGTTAGCTACTTGAGCAATTCAAGAAGCTTTCCAAATCACGTGCTCATTCTTCCTCTGGCCGATTGGGATTCTCACACAAATCGCTGTTCTCGATCTCACATTATTGATACTCAGCACCTGTTCAAGCCAAAAAGCTTCAACACCGTCCTCGCCATCAATATGACTGCCCAAAGCTCTATGTCAACGCCTGTGTCTGAAACGCTTGTATCTGACTCTTACGGTCTGACAAACATTGATCCCCATATGAATTTTCGAAGCTATGTGGAAGCACTGCGCAAGGATGGAGATCTTGTCGACGTCAACGTGGAAGTGGATCCGGATCTTGAACTGGCCGCAATAACACGACGTGCTTTGGAGACGTCCGACAGGGCACCGCTCTTCAATAATATCAAAGGAGCTCACCATGGACTGTTCAGAATCCTGGGCGCTCCAGCATCCCTCCGAAGAAGTAAGGCTGAACAGTTCGGCCGGCTGGCCCGGCACTTGGGACTTCCACCAACAGCAACCATGCCAGATATCTTTGACCATATTCTTGCAGCAAAAATGAAGAAGCTGATTCCGCCGGTGGTCGTCAAGGACGGCCCATGTAAAGAAAATAAACTCTTCGGGGACCAGATCGATCTTACAAGATTGCCCGCGCCTCTGATGCACCGATTTGACGGCGGCAAATATATACAAACATTCGGCATGCATATCGTCCAGACGCCAGATAAAAAATGGACAAATTGGTCGATTTCCAGATCCATGGTTCACGATAAAGACCATCTGACCTGCCTTATTCTTCCACCTCAGCATCTTGGCCGGATATACGCTCAATGGGAGGAGAGAAAAGAGGATATCCCATGGGCGTTAGCAATGGGAGTACCTCCAGCCGCAATTCTTGTCGCTGGCATGCCTATTCCTGAAGGAGTCTCTGAAGGAGAGTTCATCGGCGCGATGACTGGATCTGCATTGGAGGTCGTAAAATGCGAAACAAATGACTTGATGGTACCGGCAAACGCTGAAATTGTATTTGAAGGTACAATGTCTATTACCGAGAAGGGGGACGAAGGGCCATTTGGAGAGATCCACGGCTACACTTTCATTGAACCTCCGCGGCAAATGCCCCTTTGCCACGTCGAGGCCATCACACATAGAAACGAAGCTGTTTTTCCCGTCTGCGTTCCAGGAAGACCTGTCGACGAGACTGTAAGAGCATTCACCTTGGAAATATTCTGTTTTAGGATCGGGTATTAACTCTGTGTGCAGCATACTGTCGCAGGAGCCTTTAACGGTGCTGTAATCCGTGAACGACTGCAGGCTGCCGGCCTGCCGGTCAAGGAAGTGTTTACACCCTTTGAAACACAGACTCTCTGGGCGGTTGTGCAGATCGACTGTGGCAAACTCCGCGCTATGAGAACAAATCCTAAGCAACTCTGCGAAAAGATTGGGAATACCATTTTCACCGACCGTTCAGGCATGTTCGAACACCATATCCTGGTTGTGTCCGACGATATTGATATCTTTGATTTTAAAGATGTCATGTGGGCTTATACAACCCGATGCCGGCCAGGAGTGGATGACTTTTATTTCCACAACACTCTTGGCTTTTCGTTGACTCCGTATCAATCCCAGGGCGAGGGCCCGCCTGACGTGGCCACAAAGATTGTTTCAAACTGCCTCTTACCCGTGGAGTATACAACTGGGCCAAATTGGGAGTCGGGAGACTTTGAGCATGGATTCCCTGATGATCTCAAACAGAAGGTCTTAAATAATTGGTCGAAATATGGATTTTAAGGTGAGCGGGGTGTCAGATCAGAAATGTGTGCCTCCCTTTTTGGCCTACTTGCCTTTATACACCCTCTTAGCATCATTATCATCATTGTTATTATGGAACCTTTTTACAAGCTGTATAAAGCTGTGACCATCATGGTATAGCAGAATCGCTCCTTAACGCCCTATCACTACTAGTCCTCCTCTCTATACCTAGCTACATCTGCAACAATGCGGCCGCCCCTGTAGCCGTGCTGGCCACAGATCTGCCTATGACTGCCCAGGATCAACTTCGACAGTGGAGAGAGAATAGTGTAGGCATAATAATAAATCTAAAGCACGTTGGAGCTCCTAACAGGCTGACTGTTAAAGTCAGACCTCCAGGCCCAGGTCCTCGAGAGCAGCCGTCGCAACGTGCTCCGGTATTAGTTACGAATGCGCTCTATAATTCTTACGAGAGTCTTTATGGATATATAAGTAAGTAGAAGTTCTTACACAAATGTCGAAAATGTACTAGAGAGGCGGATAAGACGTATAAAAGACGAGACTAGGACTCTTACTTTACTATTAAACTAACGACGCTTTGGGGCACTGCCCTTTAACGATATAAGACCTTCAGATTACTACTTAATATATAGATAATAATTAAGATTAAAATACGTATGTATATACAATCTTCTATAGGACAACTTTAATCGTATCCTCTAAATCTATTTTCTATATATAATCATAATAAAAGCACGAATTATAGCTTCGTGCTTATAGACTTTAAGTAGAAATAGAGATCGATATTGCTATACTTTACTCCAGTGAAGAATTGCTAAGAGTTTTCTCCTCTAATTAATATTAATAACAATACTTGATTGATTAGCTTTAGTTGAGGTTAGAGAAAGGGGTTGACGAATCTGATATTCACGGGAGAAATATCCTAAGCTAATGCCAAAGAAGTTCCTGGAGGCAGAGTGCAAGACTACTCTCTTATCCATGACTGGACTCTGTAGTCGACGACTCCTTTGACCGTGGCTGAGATTCTTTCTTTCACGAAGACTCTCCAAACTACTTCTCCTCGCGACCCTCCACATCTGTACCACCATTTTACAACTCGATTCTACACTCATTCCTCTTTCGCCCATCTTCTCCGCGTTCGTACTCTCGAATGCCTTGAACCTTGAACACTCCACAGTTCTAGTGTCTTCTCCCTGCCCTCGACATTGACTACGATCTCCTCCCCTCCGAAGCACCCTCGAAGTCTGCTCTCCCTTCGCGGCCATCCATATCTCCACCACCCTTCTACATCTCGACTCTTTACACGACTCTTCACACGTCTGTCGACTCATAAACTCGAACTCGACCGACCATCATATCGTCAGGCTAAGTCAACGCCGAAGCATTTACTCCAGCGCCAGCCCTTTGCCATGACAGCGAAGCATGATAGGAGCGGGCTTAGTGCTGGACCGCAGAAGGCGGCGGCGACCTAAGGTACAAGGGCGTAGGGCAGGTAGAGAAAGGAATACATGTCTTGCAAAGAGGCCGCGCCATTAGCTAGAGAGGGAGATCCGAAGAACCCTTGCAGGAATCGGAGGACAAGGAGACCTACCAAGTTGTCGACTATTACCGTAGGCAGGGAAATAAAAGTGAAGAGGGCTATAGTTGAGGCGTAGACAGGAGAGCGGCCAATGATTGGGATCTCGGAGAGAGAGCCCAGATGAGCAGACCGATACTATAAACTAGGACGTAGAGAGAGTGTGAGAGTGCAGCGTTAACATAGCTGAGACCCTATTTATACATTAACTCGGGCTCACTAGAAGTATAGATCGCGGAGTCGGTGTAGACGACGTAAGTGTAGAGGCAGATGACGATAGAGATAAAATCACGCTTGCTATTTGACTAGTTTTGAGGATTAGCGGGATAATCTGTTGTGTACTAGTCAACGAGGACGATGCCGTCTAATGTCTTTAGGGGGGCGATAGACTTAGTTTCTGTGCCGGTAAGCGAGAGTTATTGTTCGAGCTCGAGACGGGTTTAGATATATGAAATTATCTCAACACAACTTTTCATTCGGCTGAGTGAAAGTGCTTCGACGTCGTTGTTTGCGTATGCGTATGAACTTGGGTTCTCTTGCTCTGTCTTAGCATTTTCTAAGTTCGATGCAATTCGTGACCCTGAATCACTCGAAGAAGTAGACGATGCGCGGGCTCGTTGTGGTGTACAGTCTTCGGTGCCTCGAGTATTTGGTCGCGTTGTTGATGTCTCGTTATTCGATGCATTGAGCATAGTAGTATATGTCAGGGGTAATTGGAAGTCTTCGCGTTCTGGGTATTTGAGGCACTTGTTCTTCGTCGTCCACCAGATCATTTCACCCAAAGGGGCCTCTCTGAGAAGGTCCATCATATTATTTTTACACTATGAAAGAGAAAAAAAGATACGGATTGGTTTGAAGGAGTAAGTATTGCAATATGAGATCAAGGAAGGCTAAAGTCGAGATAGCAGGCTGAATGAGGAAGTTGTTGTGAACTGATGATGGAAAAAAAATCCTAGAAGAGACAGCCCCAAAAGTAATTATTATTATTCTTATTATAAAAATATAAAATCAGTGAAACAATTATAATTATAAGAAATAAATTAAATTAACTTATTATTTAACTTAGTCAGAACTAACGTTCACACGACATTCATCGGTCACTATCGCTTTGAGTGGTAGTCCTTTATGTCTCCGCGATCCAGTACCAGCATCATGACATGACAAGCACTGCAGCACCGCAGCACCCCAATAATAGAGCATATGTGTCTTCGGAATCCGCATAAGGCACATCTCCAACTCCACCGGCGATTTATCCTCCCATCCCGATGGACGACAGTCCCGACCCGGTGGACTGTTGACACGCATTTGTAAGCGATGCAGTCATTATCCCACTGTCATCTGGCTCGGCGGAGCAACGGAGAGATGTTTTGACGAAATGTGGTAAGCGAGACCAGTGATGACATTCGACGAGACGAGAAGAACATTGAATGAGGCGAAGCGCTGTAAAATTTTGTGTGCATCGATCGTCCAGTTTGGTCAGAAGTTTGATTCTCCAAACGAAAAGCATGCCCAGTTAAGCGGCTGACCTACCTGAATCAACGTCAGCTTATTTCAATGGCTGATCAGCGATCCAAGGTGGTTGCAATGTTAAGCCTGCACTCCTGGAAGCGAGAGTGAAGTTCGATGCTTGATTCTTCAGCAAACACGTTTGCTCGGGACCTAACATGTACGTGGTGGGAGAAGGGGGAACTCATGTCTCCAGAGCGGATGATGCGTGTTGCTAGGGGCCTGTTCGAAAGATGTATATAAGGACCCGTGATATTCCCTATAGACCTCTCTTCTTCAATTCATAGTCGTGACACCAATTCCAGTCCGTCAATACCTCGAGAATCAGATCCCGACTGAGCAGAACCATCCCGCATGGCGTCCCTTACAACCATCAAAACCATCGCCATCGTAGGCGCAACAGGTAATCTAGGCAGACTCATCACAAACGCCCTCCTATCTACCAACAAATTCGCCATTACAGCCATCTCCCGCTCTGGCTCGGAATCGACCCTCCCAACCGATCCATCCATCACGATCAAGCGGGGGGATTACTCCTCGCCTGAATTTTTGGCTGATACTTTCGCTGGCATCGAAGCTGTGATTCTCTGTTTGCATCACAATTCTATCCCAGATCTTGAGATTAAGCTCATCGATGGGGCGGCCGCGGCGGGCGTGAAGTGGATTTTTCCAACTGAGTGAGTGTCATTCAGAAGACAGGTAAGTTCCTGAGCTGGGTAAAGGCTAACTTCAAACAAGGTTTGGCCACGACTCTGGTAACAAGGAGTTAACGCGTGTTGGAATCGTCAACTCAAAGAAACTCGGACCACGAAAAAGGATCGAGGAGCTGGCAGAGAAGAACCCAGATTTGAAATGGATCGGAATCATCAACAACCCCTGGTTCGACTTCGTGAGTATTAATGCAAATCCGTCTCTCGTGCGGGGGCTCTGGTATATGAAGCTGATAGAAGTCAGGCCATGAAACGCAATATGTTCCTCATCGACCCAAAGAGGAGGACAGCCAGCCTGCTCAGTGGTGGTACGGCCAAGTTCAACACCACGATGATAAGCACCACCGCCCTTTCCATTGCACGTCTGCTTAGCTTGCCCATTGCTTCCGATGAAGGTGCTGCACTCTCTGACTACGGCAATAAATTCGTATATATAAGCTCATTCCGGGTTTCGCAAAGAGACATCTTGGATTCCGTGCAGGTCTGTATAATCTCCTTCCATGCCTCAATGTCGCGGGCGATGAAATCCTCGATAGTCGAGGGAAATATGCAAGACACCAACACTGACATGACCGTCAGCGAGTGACAGGTACCTCGGATGCAGACTGGACAATCACTCATACCGATGTCCAAGCTTTCATTGACGAGGGTCCGGCCAAGTTAGCCAAGGGGGACATGACCGCGGTTCTCAACCTGCTCTTTGGCTCCCTCGCGAAGGAGGGATTGGGTGGAGATTATGAGAGCACGAAAGGCCTAAGCAATGCCATTCTGAAATTGCCAGAGGAGAATCTCGACGAGACCGTCAAGGCCTTGCTGTAGTCCTTGGAGCGTTCCATGAGTGCCCATTGAAAAAGGGAAAAGAGAAATGGTTGAAACATTGCATGTCGTAAATCGTGAATAGAATACGAAGTGAGCTCTCAATTGGCCTCCTTCCTCCCAGAGCCCCTCCCGATCCATGTCTCGTTATGAAGGCCGTTTGGAAATATCTCATCCGATGACCAATCGATCTGAGAATCGCCTCCACTCTGAGCCCTCGGCCTCCTCGCGTTCCTTTGGTCCTTGCTCTCCCCATCAAATAACTGGCTCTTGTTCTGGAATTTCAGTTCGATGACATCAGTTCTCACGATATTCTCCATACTGTCGGACATTTCCCTCTTCCCACTAATGCTTGTCCTCCTTCTCGATCGAATGTACCCTCCACTTCCGTTCAGATTGTTGGCACCCGATGTGCCGTACTTTGAATTTATCGGATCATTCGTCCCTCGTACGCTTTTCCATGATGCGGGGATGAATGCTGATAGGATGGGGAGTGATGCGGCAACTACACCAAAGGTAAGATCAATTAAAGTCCAGTCTTGAAGGTGGATGAAGTTCCCTAGAGCATGTTAGAAAGAGGACTCAAGGCGGAGTATGGAACACACAGAGAACATCGCTGGATAGCTTCTTTTGCTCAATCTGACGCATGACTGATCCAATACAGCTCATAGCCCCGATGCTGAATACAAAATACAACCGAATCTTGGTTCCCCATCCCATGCGTACTTTCCAAAGGACGATGAGGGGGACCGAGAGCAAAGCGAAGTCCATAATGACATGGATGACACTCAGAGTACTACCAACGATGTTGTCGCTAGTGCATTTAAATTGCCTGCTCTCCTTTGCAATCCTAATCGGGTCCCAACCAGCCCAGGGGGGATTGCATTGGAAGATTGTCCAGAACAACGACAGTAGGATGTAAGTGACAAGCAGGAATAGGAAGACGTTGTTAAACATCAGCCATGCATTGGAAGTGAGCGATGTTAACCGTCGACTGGACAACAAGAAGTCAGTACTGCTTCGAGAAGGCACTTCAAGGCTCCAGCTTGTTTGAATGTTTCAGAGTACATTGGTTCTGCCAATCTTGATGGCTCGCGGACGCTTCCGATGACCAGACACGAGTGGGGCATGAAATACTGACTTGAAAAAACAAATCGACACTTTGATCATGCCGACGGCAACAAAGAAGATCGGTTTCGAAAGATTGGAGAATCGTTTGAAGTACGCATACTCTTCACTGCAGCAGCGATAGTCAGTAAGATGCACAATAAAAGTACTTAATCCAGTTCCAGACTTGATTCAAGAGAAGTCCGAAGCGTCCACATCTCAAAGCTTAACAGCCACCCACCAGGGAGATCTTCGAGGGACACGTACTATGTGACATCGTACATCTGCAGCAGAATTCTCAGTCAGCTATGGCCATCAAAACAGAAGTTCTGAAGAGGGCGGGCTTGGCCCCGCAGTCGTTTTGAAGTCAAACGGTTCCAAACCCGACCACAAGGAGACGAATACTTACATGTTTCCCAGCTCCTCCATATATAGCAGCACACATCTGCAGCGTCGGCCAACATATCGCCAACAACACCCCAGGTATTATAAAGAAATCATCCATCCCAACCATCAGCCCTCTCCTGAAAATCCTCACTCCCAGTCTCAAGCCAGTGACGATGACCATAGCTGCCAGAGCAATGCTCATCGAAGTCAAGATCCTCGGTCCTCTCGTCTCGAATACGTATCCCTCTGTTGGTCGTGCTGGAGGCACAAAAGCTCCAAGCATGGGATCGGTTGTCTTGCCAAAGGCCATGAGCAGGTACTTGGCGACATAGTAATCTTTCGTTGTGTTTGGGGGAGAGCCGATGTGTGCTGAGATTGTTCCCGTTGGTAAAGTCGTGGCGATCGTCGACATTGCTGAAGCCAGTATCGAAGACATCTCGATGATCTTGTCAATATTGATGGTTGTTGATTGAAGAGAGGAATGTCTCAGGCGATCTGGAAAGCGACAGTTCAAAGCTTCCAAGCTGTGGGGGAGGCAGGCTGGGGCTTAATCTGTTATTAAAACAAGCAGTTAGAGTGTAGTGGGGAACTGTTTGCTCTATCCTTGGGAGAACCATGAAAAGCTAGATCAAATGGAGAGTTCGAGTTCGATTTGGCGTTCATTCAAGCACCCAAGTACCGGATCTAAGATTTTACCCCTCCCATTTTCTGCGAACTGTGACCATGGAAAGGAATAGAGTTCTGGGGAGCATCCATTACAATGAACGTCGCGAGTCCCTGTTTTGATAGCAGGAACGAGTGGGAAATATCCATGTTGACTCGCCAAGCACGAAAATACGAGTGTTGCAATCCGATTTTCGGTTTGAAATCCATTGTTTTGCATGATTCCAGGCATGTTCGCTTGATAAACGGTCTTAGCCAAACAATCCCAGCAAGCTTCATCCTTCCGCATAGTCTATCCGAGTCAGGCTTCCCGAGCAATGCTCAACACTCATTGGGCAGCGATGCAATCGTTTGGATGCAACTGGGAAAACCTTCGCAAAACCCCCTTCAGAAGGTTCAACTAAAGCAGTTAGCCGTCTTGAATAAAGTAAATCGAACGATATGTCGACTGGAAACCCGACTTTTCCCAGGATCAATCTTTGGGCTGGCATGTCACACATTGTTCTGGAAACAATTGTTGCTCGTCAGTGCTGTTCCATCCGCCTCATCAATTGAAGTTAGTCTAACGGAGCTTCGTCATACTTTCCTGCACTCGAGATTAGACGAGGCAGTTAGATAGATGAAAATCTACTCAGATATCCACAACGGGTTTTTTAACGAAACAAAAAATAATTCGAAAACGACACAAGTCCTTCTCCAAACTTTACGCAATGTCGTGAACCGCGTCATAGTATCCAGGAAGTCCTCTCGTCGACTCCCCTCAAGAAGGCGTTTTTCCTGTGCGGGCGTTATGTCTTGTCTCAAACCCGCAGCTTTCCATTTCCCCCAGTTGTTCAGGATCTCTCGGAAGTGCACCGATGTCAAAATCTTTGCCTCTGAAAGTCTAAATCGTGGGTTTGAGCATCTTCTCCTTATCGATACATCGGCTGGAAGGCTTTTCTCCAGTTTTATGGATGCAGGAACCAAGGAATGTGGGGGCGAATGTTTGGGAAGTTGGGATTTGGAGCAAGGATGACCTGGTGAACTCTATCAGATTTGCCGTATCAATATGAAGCTCAGACTCTGAGAAGTTGGAATTGGAGCTGTTTTGTATTTTACATTCGTTGCTTCTCGTCTTTGGGAAATGTGTCACCATGGTCAAGCCTGAGATGTCGAGAGCAATTCTCGGGTGGCGTCGATGGGATGACACTTCGATTGGCTACCCAACGATCGCGAAAAATAAGGTTCATCAAGCCACCCGGGAAAGCCCCCCCGCCCCCCATTGACCTTGGTGGAGCCCTAGCATCTCCAGGCCAGAAGATGGCGGCAGGGCTTGAGCACTGGGGGGTAATTGGACTCCCCGCAAACTTTTGAGACAATTTTCAAGATCCAAGTTTTCCTCTCACGACATCCCTTGAACGTGGGATTCCACAGTGGTTGCGATTGGCTGAATAGAGCATCAGACGTAAGTTTCCTGGATCCCTTGCAAGCACAGGATGGCAGCTTTGCCCGTCCACTTTCCGTCCAGTAGAATCTGCCGAAGATGGGATGAAGGAAATTGATCTATCCACTTGAACGTTCCAAAAGTCCAGAAGCTGATATGACTGGGGGTATCAAGAGCCGTCAGATAATCAAAACAAAACCTCCATCAACCGCTGTCACCGGGAAGACCTTCTTTGTCGTCTCGCCGCAACTTAATTATCCTGTCCTCTTAACACCTCGACAGCTTGCCTTTTTAGCCTGTCTAGCTGCAGGATGTTGTTCCTCTGGGCTGTTATACTTTCGTGTGTGGCGGGAATTGTCCGCGCGAAGGATTGTTCAGGCATTAATGGCATCAAACCAGAATGCAACTCTAAAGAGTCGGCATACCAGCGAGATGTGTTTTGGGTTGGCGGCAAGTACGTCAACGCTGCCATCGGGCTCCTGACGTATGATCAGATGTACGTCGAAAAGCTCACGCCACAGAAGGGCGTAAAGAAGCCATATCCCTTGGTGTTCTTTCACGGAGGCGGTGTCTCTGGAGGGGTGAGGGATATCCAGGGTTTTATAGCTTCCAGCTAATGTGATGATAGACATGGCTCAACACACCAGACAACAGAAAAGGCATGGCTTCCAGGTTTCTCGACAGAGGATATCTCGTCTACATCGTTGACCAAACTTCCGTTGGTCGCGGGACACAAAATGACTTGACTGGATATCCTCTGCGCATTGGTAGTACTTCCAACATCACCGAGGCTGGTTTCACGGATCCAGAGGCGAAGAACGCATACCCCCAGAGCCAATTGCATACCGAATGGCCCGGACCTGGAGTTCGTGGCGACCCGATCTTTGATGCTTTCGAATCATCATTCATCCCATTGACATCGAACAACACTCGCCAAGAATTGTCAATGAGAGCTTCTGGATGTGAACTGCTCTCGCTCATTGGCCCATCATTCCTCATCGCGCATTCCATTGGCTCAATCCATCCGATCCTACTAGCTGATGAGTGTCCATCTCTCGTGGCAGGAAGCGCAAACCTGGAGCCAGGAAACATCCCCTTCCAGTCATATGTGGGCAATGCCACCTCATCAGTCGGTCGAACAGCCGCCCGTCCCTTCGGCCTCACTGTCACCAATCTGAACTTCTCTCCGCCAATCTCCAACTACACCGACCTGGTGACCGTGACTGTTGGTGAAGATACTCCTGCGAAGAGATCCTGCATTCTGCAAGCCTCTGGCGGAAACAACACCGTCCACACCCTGCCCAACGTAGCCAAGGTTCCGTATGTAGCCTTTACTGGAGAGGCAAGTCCTCACGCAACCTATGATCACTGTGTAATCGACTTCCTCAACCAAGCCGGCGTGAAGACCGATTGGATCAAGATGGCCGATGAGGGCGTCCATGGAAACGGTCACTTTGGATACCTCGAGTCGAACAGCTATGACTACTTCAAGATTGTGGAGAAATGGATCGCGAATCAGGCGAAGACTTTGGGGCGATACGATCGAAGATAGAGTGGCTGTCACCTAATATGGAGACTGTTGTATATAGTACCTTTTAATTGTCGTATATATTTTAGATGCTCATACCGAAATGATGATTCCAATATCATCAGTCCCGATGGGATCGATCTAGTTGAGAGATGAAGTCGCGGCGCAAGTGGTCGAACGCTCCTATGCTGACTTTGACGCGCTTCTGCAATTTCTAGGCTTTGTCCTCACCCGCGCACACATCAACAGCACGACATCAAATGTTAATAGAAAACGTCAAAAAGATGAACGATTGCGTGCAAAAGACAGAGCTCTGGGGCAGTAATCGAACCAGTCAGAGGACTTTTAGGGACTCGCTTAGGCTGGTGAAGTGTAATGCCAATGCTGCGAACAGGGTGAGAAAAAGCTTGGGTGCGCCACACTTGGAAGAGGGTAAGGGTAATCGGCGAGTGAGTCAGTGTACTGTATAGGGGAGGTGTGGAGTGGAGGGAGATTAGTGTGTTGGTTTATTTACTATATAATGGTAGTATATGAAAGAGGACGTTGCTGGTAAAAGAACATTCTTCTTCTCGATATTTTTTTTCTCAGCGTCGGCGAGGACTTTTCGAGGCCGGATGGATACGGACCCGATGCTTACGATACGTCAAACTCGACGAATAATGGAGGAAATGAAGATGGATTGGATGCTGAAAATTTCGAGACAGGGGGAAATGGTCGTTGAAGGAGATGAGCGCCAAATGACTGCTCGAATGCAGATACTACTGGAGGAGAGAAAGGCGTCAGAGAGGAAAGCGGACTGGCTCGGAATGGAATAAATGGAGAAACAACGATCGACGACGTGATACAGTACCAAATCGAGAAGCAAAATGACGACTTGAGAAAGAAGAACGAAATCTACAGCGCATCTCCAGGAAAGACGGCTCGCACAGAAAACATTTAGGGCTCCTCCGATTCGGCACACACTTCTCCCTGAGATGCCTTGATTTCACTCGATTCTAGATCCGGTGCTTATGATTACGGTCAGGAGACTGGACTGTACCGTACTCCACTGAGAATCTCACGTCATTTCTCGCGTCAAGCTGTGCCTTTGGATTCTGGAAAAGTGAAAAATAAGCAGAGAAAGCTAGATCTAGATCTGGCTCGGACCGAACCAGCAACGCGAGCAGAGCGGATGAATCAACGACAGCAGCAAAGAAAGTGCGATCAACCGATGCAAATGACAGGAGATCGAGAGAGATCTCGCGATCTTATCAGGTGGCACACGCACAAACTTACGACGTACGGTGGTGGAGGCGGATAGCTGCAGATGTCCCAAAGGCACGACCGTCTGAGACTTGTCTGCCTGTCAACCATGGATTGGGCGGGTAGTTGCTGTGAGCAACACGATGCGACATCTCAACCCACCCCGAGAGGGACTTGTACGACACCAAGCCAGCAATATCAACCGACAGCGCATCTGGAGACGACAGGTCGGCGTCGCACAGACGCCGGGCAGATCAAATTCAAGACAAGAAATATCAACATGAGAAAAGGAAAACAGGTCGGACAAACAAAGCCTTGCCTCAAGGGAAAGAGTAAAATCCGAGCCGAGCAGATCAGAGAAATGTCGAGAAGTCTCCCCATCCGTGAAGCCGAAAGTCAAAACTCAAATCAATTGTGCGGAAATTGTGGGAGGCGAGACCACAATCGCAATCGCCAAGCCTTCGATTCACGATAGGGAGTCTTATTCTCGTACAAGTTATATGCATCCCTGCATACGCCAAATTTCCAGGCGAGAGGCAATAGATAACGAATCTGATGTATCGTGAGGCATGTATTATTCGTTCATGCCGAAGCAGCGAATTGTGAGCTGAGCTCTGTATTGAATGGATTATGGAGAGAAGTCCTCATTTGAAAGAGCGGAGTTTGATTCGGTGATTGGTGGGACATGCCGTTGGGATCACTTTCGTTACCAACCGGCGTGACCGGTGGCAATCTCACATCACCCATACACGCCTGGAAGTCGGCGCAGGCTGTCAAACAGTGGATGGATGTTGGATGTTCTGGAAGGGAAATCTCACTGGACCGTCAGATTCTCCCTGCAAGCACCTGCTCAGCTTGGTCTGGCTTGGCCTGCAGACTCTTCGCCAAGGAGCTTATATCTTGGCGACACGGCTCATTATCCTCGAACGGCGGATGAGACAAGATATCGGGATGATTGGAATGTGTTTGTGGGGTTAGAAGGCTGGGCACAGATAAGGATTGTGGATTGTGGATTTGTTGTAGAGACGCCTTTGCGTTGTGGCTGGTTGCGGATGGATGCCAGAGCGAGTTGGTAAAAGTATTGGAAAGGATAACGAGGCAAACTTCCATGTGAAACTCAATCATCCCGTCTTGTCCAACCGCTCCGTGCCCTGCTTGCCTGCCTGCCTCTCCGGCCAGCCATGTGGCACAAGGAACATTTCCAGATGTGGAAGGTTCTAAAGAGTCGCGCGGGAGGGCGGCTGCTTTCACGCAGATGCCATGGCGGAGGTGGCCATGTTGCGTCCTTGACCTGGGTTTGAAGGTCCCAGTGCATCGGCATGTACTGTAGATGGATGCGACTTTGATGCTGTTCCTGATGCTGCACCTGCCTCAATCCCCATCAGTCCCTTGGTGCTCTACAGTATGCAAAAATCCGGGGTTTCGGGGTCGCCTTGTCATCCTGAGGGGATGATGTTTTTGTATAACGTACAAATTCCACTACGGGCGGCAAATTTATGGAGCAGCCTAAGCTATGGGAGGGGCGTTGGACCACGGCAGCCAAAGAAGCCAGCCCACTCGTCAGACCAGACCAGCGACTCGCGACTGCTGGTATTGAAGACCCTTCATCAGTCAATCCACCAGTGGCGGACACTCGCTCCTCCAATGCCTTGCCTACCGTAGGTAGTACTGAGGAAGTACATCCACCGAAATTCCTTCTTTTCTCCACCTTCCTAATCACGACGTCGAATATCTGCCCCCTCGAGCCTCTTCTCCCTCAGCCAAAATCAAATCAAACTCCCATATCAATTGTTGAACAGTGAAATAACCTTCGCCTCAGCCGCACCAGCACAGCACAGCACAGCACAGCACAGCACAGCACACGGTGAGCACCGAATACACATCTCGGAATTGGCCACCAGCAGGGCTTTATATCAGCCTTTGGAAAGCTGTTTGGAAGCTGGGGATGTGTGCGGATCTCCCAACCTGGAGTAGCTCCATGGCCCAGAAATGTTGACCTTCCTCTTTCGTACACAGGCCCGGCAGCGGTGGTGCAGCCTCGAGCGAGGATGGACGTTTGCCAAGCCTGCAAGCCGAACACCTTATCGCTGTCCTAGGGTTAATTGTGGATATGAGGGGCAGGGAATGTGAGGGACCTAACAAAAATGCCTGTCAAGGACAAGGAGAGGTATGGGGCACGAGGGGGCGAGAGTGTGAGACCGTAGATTTGTATATGGATGGTGATTCGAGGAGAGCAAAGAGAGAGGGGCGGATCATCGATAAGTGCAGGCAAGTGAGCTGCATTGCCATGGCCCGAGGATCCAACGACAGGCCCAGCCAAGGCTCGATACAGCAAGATGTCGAGATGAGCGGAGACGGCTTCAATTAGACAGTGAGCTAGAACCCCCGACGAAGAGATGTACGAAATATGGTTGGCTGCGGCCGGATTTACTTGGGAAGCGAAAGCAGGGGACGCACACGAGGGGATCCATGGAGGGGATGGGATGGCAGGCATGGATAGCACAGGATAGGATGGAGGGGCCGACCGAGGAAAGATTTATTGTTCTGGTCTCTGGTCGGTCGTGATACATATAAGTTCACTGGCCCACGTCAATTCCGACTTCTCACCTTCAGCTCAGCTCCAGCGTCCAAGAGTCAAGTGTCGAGTCAAGAGTCCAAGACTCACTCAATCAGGGTCAGCTCGTGAAGGTCTTCAACATCGATCTTCCCGATCTTGTATCACCTCACTTCACCAACACCTAAATAAAACAGACTTCACCGTCCGTCGCGAAACTGCTCTTTCTCCGTGCAGCCTCATACAACACCGACACAATGGCAAGCAACGTCAATGATGTCGTCGAGCGTGACAACAATACCCATTTCCAGGTCAAGGAAACAAATGCCTTCGGAACCCACGAGGCGAAGGAGCCATACCATGATCCTCACAAGGTCGACGAATTCAACCACGAAAAGATCAGCTCTGCTTCACGTACACCTACCAACGAGCCAGCTGTGCTCGAGGTCGACAGTGAGAAGGGAATGAAGGATTACCGCGAGAAGGAGATCGATGGCACACCAGCAAGCTTCTCAGAGGGTGAGGGTGAGCGAGAGCAACCCTCGATGGTCCGAAAAGTCTGGAAAATTGTTAAGCCATTTATCTTCCCACTCTTCTGGGTCCTGATGACTGGGTACGTACGAGCAGATTCGACTCAATTTCCTTTCCCCGTGCGTCTGTGTGACGAGTGGCAGACTGACAGGTGACTCAGATGGTGGATTGCAGGACTGAATCTCCATCGCCACGATATTGGTGGTCCTACCGAGTCGTGGCTGATCCCCTTCCTCCTCTGGTTAGCCATCACTATCCGCCTGGTCACATTGTACGTTTCAACCAAGTATGTCACCAAGCCAATTGCCTGGGTATGGATGAAAGCCATCTACAACCCCTCCAAGATGATCCCCCAGAAAATGAGACTACCGCTCGGAGCCGCGGGAACTGTAGCAGTCTTCCTCGTCGGCACATTCGTCAGCGAGGAGACCGCCGATAACACACGTGCCAACAGAGCTGTCAGTCTTTTCGGCCTGGCTGTCTTCATCTTCGTTTTCTACGTCACTTCCAATAACCGCAAGGCCATTCAATGGCAGACCGTCATCGTCGGCATGCTGGCACAATACATCCTCGCGCTGTTCGTGCTCCGTACCCAAGCCGGCTACGACATCTTCAACTTTATCGCGTTCTTGGCCACCTCGCTCCTCAGTTTCGCCGGAGAGGGAACAGCTTTCCTGCTCAGTGCTGATCTCCTCGAGTTTCACTACTTCCTCCTCGGTGTCATTCCACCCATCATCTTCTTCGTCGCTTTCGTCCAGCTGCTTTATTACTGGGGCTGGCTGCAATGGGCGATCGGAAAGTTCGCCACCGTCTTCTTCTACGGCATGAAGGTGTCTGGTGCAGAGGCTGTCGTCGCTGCTGCCTCGCCATTCGTTGGACAGGGTGAATCCGCCATGTTGATCCGTCCATACATCCCTCACTTGACTTCCGCAGAATTGCACCAGATCATGACTTCTGGTTTCGCGACCATTGCTGGTTCCGTGCTTGGCGCTTATATCGGAATGGGTATCTCGCCTTTGGCGCTCATTTCCTCCTGTGTCATGTCCATCCCCGCCTCTCTCGCCATCTCCAAACTTCGCTACCCAGAAACTGAGGAGACTCTTACAGCGGGCAAAGTCGTCGTTCCAAAGGACAACGACGAGAAGCCATCCAACGGTCTTCACGCTTTCGCAAACGGTTCATGGCTCGGTCTTCGAGTCGGTGGTATGATCGTCGCCGCTCTTCTCTGCATCCTTTCCCTCCTTGGCCTCGTCAACGGCCTTCTCGGATGGTGGGGCAGATATTTGAACATCAACGGCCCACCATTGAGTGTTGAATTGATCCTCGGTTACATCTTCTACCCAGTCGCATTCTTGCTCGGTGTCCCAAGAAACGGAGACATCTTCCGTGTGTCGAAGTTGATTGGGTTGAAGGTTGTGGCCAATGAATTTGTTGCTGTAAGTTTTTCCCCAACTCGCTCCACCTACAAGAACTCGATACTGATAAACCGCAAACAGTTTGCAGCTCTATCCAACCCAGAGACCGAGTTTGTCAAGCTCTCGGAACGTTCCCGCCTCATCGCCACCTACGCCGTCTGCGGCTTCGGCAACATCTCCTCCGTCGGTATCCAGATCGGTGTGCTCTCATCCCTCGCTCCTGGTCAAGCAGGTCGTGTCGCCAAGGTCGCTGTCTCGGCGCTGATCTCGGGTGTCATCGCGACCTTGTCGAGTGCGTCCATTGCGGGCATGTTGATTGTTAATTCCGAGGCTTATACGAAGGTCTCTGTTTAAGGGGACTGGAGTGTAAGATGAGCCGAAGAGTGTTTTTAAATTTGAGCGTGCTTTCGTTTGAGAGATGAGGGGAGAGGATGATACCATACCAGATGAAAGATGAGAGATGAGCAATGAATGATGGCAGTGGTTAAAAGCTCTGCGCTATAATTAATAGAACATCTACCTACCTACCTACCTACCTACCTACCTGTGTTATAATTAATGAGGGACACTCTTCACATGTTCACCTTTTCACAACTTCCATCTCAAAAGTCTCCTCACATTTCAACTTCTCCCATCAGCTAGTAACCCTCTCCGGGTCCTAGAATTTAGGATGCATTTGCTTATGCCTACCGAACTATCCCTATCTCGGTCAAGCGAGTGCAGTGCTTTATTCGTTCGCGAGAGGCAATAACTATTCCGCGATACTGAGATCTGGTTCAGCATCACCATTCCTTACACTGCACTAAGGCCAACTTTCTCCGTCTCTTCGCCTCCTCATCCCTTCATCCCTTAACCGAGCGATGTGTATCAGCTAACCCTCGTAGCCTCCCTTATGAATGAATATACGGATAGCCTTAACCCTAAGGAATTTACTCGCACCGTGAGGATGCATACATACATACATGCCGTTCCTATCATCAGCACAGCGCAGGGTAGAGTAGGGGGCGGGGGATCAATTATGCGGTCTCGCTTACGACGTCACGTCGAGAAGGGTCGGCTGTTTTTGCCCCCGCCCAGAGACGAGCGGTCTTCATTAGGTGAAAGACCCTCACTGGGGGTTTAAAGGTCGAGGCTATCCTCACTCCCTCCAGCGGACGAGGCTGTGGTGCTCTCTGGGCTGTGAATGGTCGATTGTGCGTGAGCTGTGCAGGTGTTGTTGCGGGAAAATGGCGGAGGGCGTGAATTGACCTGGCCTCACCTGACCTGCCATCGTAAGTGGAGTCAAGCGGTAGGATGATAGCCTTGCAGGTGGTATGTTGTCTCTCCTCTACCTATTTCTGAATCCTTGAATCTGACTGGATCTGTTCGAATTCAGCTGTGTCGGACGTCGATGTCGAGTCCGAATTCGATTTCGAATGGTCATGCGTGAGGAGGGGGTCTGACGCAGCTCAGAAGTAAGGACAACTCGCGCTGACCAGACGGCTTACTAAAGTATTGTGCAGTGAAGAAGAACTCAGCTCGGCATATCTCAACCCCCTGCGATCTCTCACTCTCCGGTTTCACTATTAAGTATTCTTAGAATCGCGACAGCACGGGGTTATGTGTTATCATTCGGTTTGAGTATTGTCACGAGTAGGACTGGTGTCTTTGTGCAGAATTCAGAAAGACGAACAACCGACACTCAGCAATATCCAGCATCTATCATCGAGCATTCAGCATCACATTGCCATTGTATGGAAGAGAACCAAGCTAAGGAAGAGGCATTGCGAGCGAAGTTATACCAAGCTTTGCGTGCTCTGAAAGGCTCCTTACTATTCTGGCTCTATAACGACTGTCGACTGATCGGGGATGAGCATGTGCTTATATCTCAACGATTCTCCGTTCAAGGTCCGACCAAGATGTGTATGGACAAAGCCCTGGCATTTTCGACGCAGAGCAACGAATGCTGCTAAGAAAGGGACAGGTTTCTTCAGGAAACGATGGATGGTGATGAGCCATCTTTTTGTTTTCCGGGGTGACGTCTGTATGGCCTAGGCGCAATGTGTCCAGAGAATCGGTAGTCTGAAAAAAAAAAAGGCCACAGCCAGCTGGCGAAGGATACAATACAATGCTCGCTTCCCTCATACAACCTGGCCAACTCGTTCTCCCGCAGGGATCTTAGACCCGTAACTATCTGCCTTGGTACCTACCTACCCAGAATCAGACTATTACATTATTCTGCCGCTAGTTGTAGAGCGACGCATAAAAGCCGGCTTATCCTCTTCATAGCCCTTTTCTTTTCTCTCTCTCTCTTCTTCACAAGTGTCAGTTTTTCATGTCACAAACAGAACACTCATCTTTGAGAGGCTACTTGGCTACGGCCATCTGGTTATTTTGTCAGAACTTTTGGACAAGTCACAGCAAGCCGCGTGGTGAAGCCCTATTTTTGTTTTTGGGCTTGGGCTCCCAGTATTGCACTGCCTCTGGTAAGCGCACCTCCCTGATTTTCTTTCATTGCAAATGCTGGTTTGCTAGTTTTGTCAGGAGGAAATGATGTTGTCTCCAGAGCGCGCATGGAAACTCAGCATCAAAGACCTGCCGGTATAATGATCGGACTATCAATTATGTTTTGGTCTATGCGAAGTGGAACTTAGCGCCGATGTCCTCTTCCTTTTACATATTTGGATTATTGGGTTGTTGTCTTGAGAGCAGAACCTCAGAGTGAGAGCCGGACTTCAACCCTGCAGGAGCTAAAAGCTGCATGTGGTGCCCTGCTATTTCGTTCGGAAGTAGTATCACGCAGGACTGTAGGACATCGTCCCAGTTATCATAAAATATCATCCACATATACCGTACATTATATGTTAAAGCCAAACTCGTCTCTTTTGTCGACCGCCGTTACATAGAGTCTGAAGGCTGAGTTGTTTTATAATGTTTTTTTAAGAGTCTGGGAGAAGCCGAGCCTGAGCCGCAACGTCTTTGATGGGAAAATACTACGTGGATGCGAATGGTGCTTCTGATAAACCAGCAAAACTTGGCGTGGCTTGGGTCGGGTAAGAACACGGTATGATTATCTCGAACCAGTTCGCTATTGGCTTAAAACGCTCATTAGTAGACTTTAGTATGCTACTAACATACCTAGATCACGCTTCTTCGGAGTTCAGTAATAAGAAATGAAATAACGAATTTCCTGCCAGCTCTGATGTGCACGAGACCAATCTCCAAACGCTCCATTTTGGGACTTCCTCCCCCAAAATGTCCCAGGGTTAGAGAACATATAAATATGAAGGGTGACAAGCTAATTTTTGCTTTCTGCCCTCTTCTTATCGATTTTAGCCCTACCGTGGTCCTGTTCTTGCGATGGTTCTTGTAACTTTCTTTTGGTGTTCGGTCAAAGCTCAAGAGCCTTACCTCGATGCCGATACCATTTTAGTGGAAGGATCCTCAAGACAGGACGCCATTACATCCTCAATCTAGCTTCGGATTCAAATCTAATTATAATGTATCAATCCCATCTTTTCTGGAAACTCCATCCATTCTCAGCGGACAGTGATGCTAGAGTGCACCTAAATGAGCTTGTCATTTCTGCAAGTGCAGTCCCCGCATTCTCCCAGAGGCTTAGAATGAGACTGTTCACCCGTTGGCTACAGACCGAGAACAAGCAAAATTGGAATTATAAGACATCGACACATATTGATTCTCCAATTTCTCGTCCCCTTCTAGCTAAAGGTCATGAGCATCAGACAACGGCATGTTTCCACGCAGACCTGATAACTTATTCCTCGCTTAACGTCAACAAGGTCCAGGGGCTCGCTTCCCCACAGCTGAAGTTGTGTGGAACCGTGAGCATGACTTGCAGAAATGCAAAGTGATTGACTAAGCTGACACCACCAATGATCTAGATGACGTGTCTGGTATCAATATAAATAAATATATCGAGCAGCATTACACGGTCGGCCGCCACCAGCACTACCAAGCTTCAGCCACGTAAGATAGTGGATGATCCAAATTTCTTGGACTCGGAGAATTTTGTGGATTGTGGAGATTATAACTACGATGAATCGTAAGTTTGCTAAGAAAGTTGTCCACACTCACTTGTGAATGTAGCGATCTTCATTTAGGACCAAGTTCTCTTGGAGTCGATTTTGAAATTACCCAGTAAGGCACGCGCTGCCAATATACCCTGCTTCGAGTCAGCATCGGCCGCGTTCCGCTCTATCAGGATCAAACCCGCAAGCGGCTCTTCGGCATGCTGTAGCAAGATCATCATTACTTGAACAGGATACCGATACGGGTATCACAGCATACAACCTCATTTATTGCCCGTACAAATGACTACATCGACTCAGCACTAAGATGCTTTTCAATGTTTTGTAATACCTTCTAGTCCTGGATTCCTGTGATATTCGGGTTATCTTTCTATTCTCATGTGGTCAGACCTGCACCGCTCGGGGTACTTTTGAACTCGGCCGAAATCCTTCCTTTTCATCAACATGCAAAATGATGATGAATCCTTCCCCGCAGGATCCATTGATCCTACATCCTTGACTTACTATCACAGGCTCCTAAGAAAATGTATATAAGAGCTCTTGATCTCGTCATATCGAGAAAAATTCCATCATCATCAACACTCATCACACAATCATCTCAATCACAAAAGGTTATCAAGCCCATTCGCCAACAATTCAATCACCATGAAGCTCTCATTCGCAATCTTCACTATCCTTGCTGCCGTCGTCATGGCGAGCCCAAATCCAGCTGCGAACGTCGATACTGCAGCCATTGACTGCAGCAAATGCGGATGTTCGTCTGCGGAGTCTTGCACGGTATGTTCACCTCAGCATTCGCTGGCCTTTGGGAGTATCCAAGGAGTTTTGCTGACATGTGTACCATAGTTTGACTGCTGCCAAGTGAGTACTGCCACTGCGTGATTTCTCAAGCCAGAACTTTGGAAATTCCAGTGCTAACATTTCTCTTAGTAAATGGCTTCTGTCAGTATTTTTGGTGTAGAGATTGCGGGTGTTGGTGGATAGTGGGGAGTGGAGCTGGGTTTTGGGAAGTCAGGGGCAGATTCTCGTCGTTGTATGGAGTTCTCCTTTAGAGTTTTAGCTCGGCCGGCGAAGGGTCTTTCAGTCGCTACTGGTCAATCGAGATTTTGGAGAGATTTGCCTTTAGGCCTAAACCTGCCCCAAATACATTCTCGATGCATTGTTGGAATAATGCCGTGATATAAGAATGTTGTCCAATTTCTAGGCCTGCTGAAGCCTCAAATCCAACTAATGACTTTCATACTCGAGTTGGACGGCTACAAGTCGGGTTAGTGCTGATCGGAGGATGATGTACCTGGAGCCGTATGGCGTATCATCGTCCCGTTCCGTGATGATGGGCATGTGGGTGAGATTTACATGCATAGCCTATCGCGGGGAGAAGGCCACTGCACAAGGAACTTGACAATCAGGATCCTGCTCGGCATTGTTAAGCCTGTTTGTTACTAGATCTCAGATCGTGTCTTCCAACTCTCCCATGTCAAAGCGAGATGATCCTTACTCTTAGAATATCCACTTGCCTGTACTTGCCCGAGATCTCGAAACCTCCCTATCAATTGTACAAGCTCTTGGTGCCTTCCCCTCCACCTTTGCGAAATCAAGTGTAAAAGAGGAGTGGCATCAATCCGAAATCTTGAATAAGCGAACGCTGAGCAGTCATGTCAACTTTGAGTCTTAGCAACCCGAGTTTGCTCTTGTCACGATCTAGTCACGAGACGAGATAGGCCCAAGCGTCTGACGGTTGCCTTTCCTCTATCCGCATTCCGAGACTACATATCATCAACATCTCTCATGTTGAAGCATTCACCGGAAGCTACTCATAAACTTGCCGTGTTCGAAATTAGGAGTGTTATCTAAGGTGCTGCTTGCTCTGCCGCATTTGGGATGCCGGAATGGCTGCCCATGGTACTTCCCAATGCCCTTGACGCGGCCTGCGTTCTTTGTTGGTTACCTTAGTATTGTTCTCGCACCATATATCTCCAGTCAGAATTATTTTGATTTTTTTTTTATCCACTGCTTGCGCAATTTGAGCCGGGTTGCAAATTTATTGCGAATGTCAGCACGGCCAGTTTTGTCTCCGTTTTTGTTCAGCATTTCAATCCTTCTTTGACTTCGTATCAGCAACAACTCAACAGTCGTCAGTGAAAGTAGTCTCTGGCAAGATGGAAATCGCAACAACAGATGGCTATAGACTGGTGCGGAAAGCAGGTCAGTAGTGCGATCCGCCTGGAATCTAATGCATCTGACATTGCGCAGGCCCGCTCGAAGTCTTGACGGATCTGTTTCATGATCTCGGAATTCAATCCAATGTCCGCGTTTCCTGCGAGTACTTTCATGAGACCAAAACCCTCACACCGAGAAGATTATTTCGGGCACTGGAACATGTCATCCGAGAGATCCCTGCCCTCAGCATCATTGGAGTAAGCCAGCCTTCCGAGAAGAAACAAGGAAATCATCGCACATGGGAAGCAAAACTCCCATTCATCAAATTTCGCGACTGCGTTGAGTTTGTGGACGATTCAAGTGCCAACAATGATACGACGCTTGCTAAAATTTGCGAGGGAATCCACAATCGATGGTTTGATACACATGACACCACCAAACCATGGTGGAGGCTACTGATTGTGAATGGCAAGATTGCCATTTTTGTGTTTCATCATTCAATCGGCGATGGACTATCTGGATATGCATTCCACAAAGAGCTGCTTGCCGCTTTAAATACCGACATTATCGATGAAGACTCTGGCGATAAGGCAGTCGGGGACGAAGTCTTCACATTCCAGGAGGTGTCTCAAAAGGAAGAGCCTATCGCCATCGATGAGCTTGATAACAAGCTCTCATGGTTCCAGGTCATTCGCACCTTTCTATTCTGGAGTTTGATTCGCTTTTTTGTCAGACCAAAGTATTTGCTCTTCTCAGATGCGAAGGTTACGAACACGTATCCAACTTTTAGCAAGCCGTTCCCGGTCGAGGAGCGGACCCGCACGAAAGTTGAGCTCTTGCGAATTGACAAAGAGACTATGAAGAAATGCCTTGCCAGTTGTCATGATCATCAGACTTCTTTCACGGCATTGCTTCATACCATAATTTCGGTGACCTTCGCCGCAGATGTCTACCCAAACGCGAAGGTTGGATTCACACGAATGGCTGTGAACATTCGGCCTCTTCTGAGACACGATCCAGGCCCAGACGTGTTTACGAATGCATCCGCGACATACTATCGGACACATGTTCTTGGGAAGTATCGAGCTGCCTCTCAGAACGGAACACTAGATACAGCTGCGATGTGGCAACTGGCGGCGGACTACAAAAAGCACATGGACGACTCGATTTACAAGTCGGATGTCGTGCTTCAAGGCTATCTCACATGCCGGCTGCTCGGCGAAGACAATGAAGAAGTCGGATCTTTTTATGGGCTGGGACTCTATTTGAATAACTCCTTCCTCATATCGAATATCGGCGTGTTCAAGCCCAGGGCAGATATGAAAGCTGGAGGGTGGAGCGTCAAGGACGTTGGATTTGGCGCTGCTGCAATTAGAGCTGCCGTTGGTGACTATGGCCCTGTCTTCTCGGTCGCAAGTGTGAGGGATGGAGACTGCGTGATCGCAGCAACTTGGGAAGATGGAGTTCTGAACGAGGAAATGGTCAAGAATGTCCTAACTGCAATTTCTCAAAGATTGGCGGTAGTGGTATGAGAAGATCCTTCATTGGTTTACGCAACCGAGCTCGAGTGAGTCGCGGATGTTCTGCTACTAATGTTAGTTATAATAAACCTTATTCGTTTCTGCGTCTTCCCTATCCCTCTACACACCCGGTATGGCACAAGTTGTAAGGTACATAGGTACTTCCAAGACTCACGTGTCGCATCTTCTCAGCTGGGAAGCCTTCTGCCTGAGGTGAAAAGCGCCATCATGCAGCTTAACTTCTTCCAATTGGCCGCCCTCAGCCTCATGCCCTCGTACTTGTGCACTTTTCATGCATGCCCGCTGCCCTTTTGGCGAGTGCCCAAGTCAGCCCGGGGCAGTGCTCCCGATTTACTAAAATCCGAGACGGTCTCCTCGATCCTCTTTCTAAGGTCGCGGTCGGTGGCATCCTCACCAAGTCGCAGATACAGATTATCTCTCGCCGTAAGACTCACCCCGAGTAGCTACTGAGCGTCTCAGGCTATGGATCAGATGGCGTGGGCTGGTGATTTGGGTATCGACCCAAAGCACCTGCAGCTTGATCACATGACCCAACCCAAACTACCTGAGCAGCACCTCTCACATTGTGATTCGTTCGAGGACGTGGATCCTAGTCTGCGATATATGTCTTTCGGCAACCCGCATTCGAATGTCGGGGGCCTCGCCGGTCCCAATCTAGGAATGCAAGCCCAGAACCTTGAAATGTTAGGGTTCATTGACCCTCCGAGTTGTGAGGATCATCAGCGTTCAAGTAACATTTTTGGTTTGTATTGCTGCATTGTCGCCCAAGTCATATCTGGCTAATCATTTGTCGTAGCGTCCACTAACAGAAGTGACTCCCGGGGATCTGGGGAGCAGAATGCCTATCAGAGCACTTCTCATGGCAAGAGCCAGACGCTGGCATCCACTGGCTGGCCTTCCCAAGCAGGAAACGAATTTAGTGATATTGATATGAACCTCTTCAATGATCCTTCAAAGTCCATGTCCTGGCACTCTAATAGTCAAGACTCGTTCATTGGGCTGACCTCAACGATGAATGACTTTGCGGCACCAAAGACAACATCAGTGACGCCGAAACCTGTCGCGAGGAGGTCACGAAACCCAGCATCGCGCAACCGGAAGAATCGGATGCGTCTTTCTTCTCGAAGAAGTTCTTCGCCTGCGCATAACAAGCATGCACAAGCCAGAGGTTCTCAGGCTTCAAGCAATACGTCTAGCCAGGTCAACTTGACCGTGGCCACAAAAGTTGATCCGCAAGAAGCTATCGCCCTCTTCGAAGCGTCCATTCAGCCATTTTCAACATTCTCTCAGCTCAAAGCTGCAGACCTCATCAACCAACTGAAACAACTCGTACTCGAGGAACAGAAATATGGCAGGGGTTCACAATCGAGTACCAGCGATATCAACACTACGACCACTGTTCCATCGACTCAAGACTCCGTCTCGAACCTCGAACTGGTTGACTCGGAATGTCTTACGGACAACACTTCTGTCTCCTCTACTCCTCGACCACCTTTCAAAGACAGCGACGATACCGATGACTCGATATCGACCGGCGGAAGCCAAATGGACGTCAAACATGAAACGTGCAAGCTCTGCGGCTTACAGGCTCTACTTCATTGTACTTTGAAGAACTGTGGCTACTCGACCCATTCATTTGCCGACTACAAGCGACACGAAGCTGGCGAGAAGCATTGGCCACAAGAGCGGTTCATGTGTTTGGAATGTATCGACCATTCTTTCTCGGCTACGAATAACGGTCCACCCTGTACTTTCTGCCGTGTTCCTTTCTCTGCGCTGGGACCAGGTATCCCAGTCAACTACGTTCAATCACGAGTCCAATGCTCCAGTGCTCAGAGAGAAATCACCACATTCAGTCGAAAGGACCATCTTATCACGCATCTTCGCAAAGACCATAACATGCTCAACATGAACAAAACTATCGACACCTGGAAATTTGGTATCGACAGTAAGTGGCCAAGGCAATGTGGCTTTTGTGGCATCAGGTTCCGGACTTGGAGTGAGAGGATGAATCATCTGAAGACAGAATTTGAGAAAGGGAATGACATGTCGAAATGGAAGTTACCATTTCCAAAATCCGTAGACTTTCGCCCGCCTGGGCCTGCTTTCCCCAAGGATGACGACGATGACCAAGATGATCATTTCGGTGGACAAGGCGGCTCTTGGATTAAATCAGCTGCGAAACTCAATGGCCAGCGTGGAACACAGTCTCAAAACAATGCCTCCCGCAGAAGTGAACCGCAGAAGAAGTCCGCCCAACATCGGAACCGGAAAGCCGATACTTTTGTAAACGCTGCTTCAGCTGGCGATGGTAGCTCGACGTCAAAGGAGACTGGGAAGACGAGCATTACGCTGCAGCGGTACCTGAACGACATCGAAGAACCGATTGCTGCTCGTTTGAATTTTGGACAGTCAGGAAAGTTGAACATTTCGTCTGTATGCGTGGAAAAAGAGGCAATTTCAAGCGCCGAGCTGCCTTGCACTTCCAGTGATCAAGTCTCAGTAACTGCAGGCACTTTCTCGAGTCATGATGAAGCTCGAAATCACATCGATAAAGCGCATAGAATAAGGCTGAAGACCGAACCTGACGTCCCCCGTCACGATGATACTGACTACAAGCCTATCGCGAGAACGGCCTCGGCACCTGCAAATATCACTTCTTCCTCTTATACTGGAGATACTCAGCCAGTTCTAGGAATGATTCGGCGCATGCGATCCATCAGGAAGAGACTGCTCGCGAATGCGGACAAGACCATCTCCACTGGATCTAGTTACGATGGCGGTACTGTAGCTAGTGGTCTGAGCAGAGCAGCAGAGCCTACGAGACTGGGGGATCCAGTCGAGGATAAAAGTTATGCTGGAAAGTATCCTTACGGGTCATTGAAAGCCGCTCAGATCCCTGGGGAGCTCACTGTCAAGCGGCCACGGTGCACAGATTCAAAGATCTATGCGAGTGATCCCGTGGTTCCTAGTAAAAGTGCTCTGGCTCAGGAAGTAGCTGGCGAGTCTCGTTGCTATGAATTAGCCGCTTCCCAGGTGTTCGCCTCTGAGCTCGAGGGCATTTCCACAGTCACCAACACTGACACTCCTTCTTTGAGGCAAGAGGAGGTTCCATTGAAGCTTCCCTCTATCAATATTATTCGCAGCAGCTGCATCATCCAAGGCACCCAAAATCAAGCCGTATCTACACAGGCTGGCCGTTTCGTCTGCACATCCCCTTCTGCCTCATATCATCCTCTGTTTAAAGCTCCATGGGCTAGCCACGATGACAGTCACTTTCCGACCCCCGAGAGTCAAAGCAAGGAAAATGATCAGATTTCTGGTACTAGGACTCACAAAATGGGCCATAGTCTAGCCATTCAATATCCTGGATCCATCCCAATCGAAACATCAGATGTTTTGTCGACCACGACCAGATATTCTGCATCGCCTTCTTCTAGGATTGGGTCTCCACGTTCGACTTTTGACTCCCCAATAACGGACTGGGATCCGATACTGGGTGAAAGCTCACCGTATTTATCATCATCAAGCACATATCCTCCACCTTGCAGCTTAGAGACTCTGTACAGCCAGAAGGATCCCTTCTCAGCAGATTCTCATGTCAGCCATATCTCTTATGAAGAATACGAAGGGTTTGGAGAGAGACTTCATGGTATCGATTGGAGTTCTGCTACTTTTCCGGTGGTGCCAAGTCTTCAGATCAGCCTGGGAGCTTTGTCGTCCATCAAACAGGAGGCGAAACCTCGTTTAGGAAAAGAGGAAGTAGATATCCTGGAAAGCCACTTCAAGAAGAATCCCAAGCCAATAACCGATGTGAAACGTCAAATGGCGAAGGATATGGGTGTTGACATTTCTCGCATAAACGTAAGTTATATATGTTCTGCATCGTGAAAATACTAACAAGTTGCAGATCTGGTTCCAGAACCGGCGCGCGAGAGCGAAGCAACAGAAGAAACAAGAGCTTTACGAGTTGGGACTTGATTCGGGTTCGGGTTCAGATTCAGAAATTGTGACCAAAGAGCGACCAGAGAAGTGCCCAATCCCGACTTGCGAGTACCATGTCAAGGGTTTCGAGCGCAAGTACGACAAGGATCAGCACACCCTTACCCATCACACAGGCACGATGGTCTGTGGCTTCTGTCCGGGCTCGGGATCTGCAGCAGAAAAATCGTTCAATCGAGCTGATGTTTTCAAAAGACATTTTGTTGCAGTGCATGCAGCTGTGTCAACGCCACTGAGATCACGAAAGGTAGGCTTTGGTAAAACTACCAAGCTACTACCCGTCAATGCTGCTGGTGCAACTGGAAAGTGTTCGACATGCACGAAAACCTTCAGCGATGCTCAAGACTTCTATGATCATATAGACGACTGTCTCCTTCGACTTGTGCAACCAAACCCAGAAGACTCTGGGATGGCCTCCGAGCCAGGCAAACCAACCAGTAATCCACAGATGGCCGTCATTCCTGACACCTCCCCAGAGACGAAAGGAGAAGCCGATCTGAGAAATTTGTGGACAAGTAAGTGTTATTCTGCTAATGCTCAAATGATCGCCTGACTCTTCATAGCTTTCAAGCGCTGCTCTGAGCAGCCATCTTTCGACTGGAGAAAGGAGTATGTCAGCTCCCCGTCGATGCCTCTGCCAAGGACATATCAGACTGCTATTGACAAGCGTCCAATTTCCATCGCAGAACCGTCTCACGATCAATCTAATGAAATTGATCTCATCTTTGTGCACGGGCTCGGGGGCTCAAGCAAGACGGCATGGTCCAACAATCGAGCACCGCGCTTTTGGTCTCCGGAATGGCCCTCAAAAATGCCCGCAGAACATCGTGCAAAGAAATCAACTGGAGGGTATGATTTGAAGCAACCATCGAAGATAGAGAATCAAGGTATTCGGCTCCTTCATATCCTGCCAGCTTCAGACCACGCAGACGCTATTGAATGCAGTCTCGAATATGTTTCCCTACAGAACAAGCCCTATGAGGCCTTATCCTATGTTTGGGGCGATACGGATATGACGCAGAAGCAAAAATTCCTGTCGCCTGAGGATATCCTTCAACATCTCAACATCGAGGAGCAGAAGAGAATGCACAGGATGCCTCCGATGCGGTGGAATTTCTCTCCTACTTGTCACTCCAACATTGACTCCGACGCCCGCTTGGACTCCAAGGACTTGAGAACCATGACTGATGCAGCCTTCCAACGATACCTTGAAAACTTGAAGACGAATTCTGGGAGCAAAGTCATCGATGGCTCAGAGCCGCGCTGGGATATCGTCAAGAATAACATCCTTTCGAGGGCTCTGTTTCTCAGAAGTCGCATGATAGGAGCTTCTCCCCTTCGGACCGTGACATTAGTCGTTCCGCAGGATTGGGACAAGACTGGTCTTCAACTGCTTGAGAATTTACTAAGCTTTCAAATTCTCACCTCAAGGGAGTATTATAGAGATCCAGATATCGGCGAGGTCTTTGGCTGTACCACACATCCGCAAGACTTCATCAATTCCTCGGATATTTCTTTGGAATATCAAAGCTTCAGTCCGTTCATTGGTACTGCTGCTAGGAAGGCCACCACACTCCACTCGAGAGATACCATCGACAACGTCAAGAGCAAGATCCAATTCGCGCTATACTTTTACACAAGGCATGACATTTGCCTCTCGGTACCCAGATTTAATCTCACGGGCATGTATGACCTGCAAACTGGTCTCCAATGGCATTCTGTCACCGGATATCAAGCAACTCGCAACCGGATTTGCAAAATAGACAATTGGAGAGCCTGGAATCCATGTCCTGTGCAATTTTGGGGATCACATGGATATGCGGACAGAACAATTCGCGATCACAATGGCGACATCTCCATTTTTGAAACCTTCGAGCTATCGTTTCAGCTGGAGCGTACGAACTCGATATACCGAGAACAGCTCAACCTGCTCTTCTCACTATTATCCATGACTGAGCGAGAAGAAACTTTGGAAGATGCAGAACAGCTTGAGATCAAGCCGTCACAGCTCGTGTGGATAGCTATCTTGGACACAGGATCCGTGCTTCATTGGGATGCCGAATCAGCACAAGGCTTATTGAGTTACATGATGGATGATAAGGGAGGATATTTTCCTGTTTCTTCGCCATGTTCACTGCCCCATTTGTTTTTTCTTGATCCATTATACCCTATGCGGTCTTTGGACATTTCTTCACGCACTTCATCTTTATTTCATTGTTGTTCTTGGAAGTATGAACACCTGCCTGGATCTACAACATTTCCTTTCGAACTCTTCATAATACGACTTTATGATGATCGGGGATATCGGATATTTTGATTTCTGGATTGTTTGCGTCACAGATCTTTAAATTTTGGGATTGGATTTCTCTTTTGGCGTTCTGGGAGCTATTTTAGGCTAGCAATTGATTTCTTGAAATCTTCAATTCGAAAAATTTGCTCGAAACTTGTTGTTGGTGAGTGTCCGTTGGGTGTATCTTCAACAGTGATGGCTAGTCCGAATATGTGACTTGTGGCGTTCAATACTTTCCACTAGCTAGGAATTCTTCTGATTGATTGGATCTAAACTATCACGACAGAATAAAACTACTCCTGGTTGTATTCTGCACCGGCGAAAGTCCTGGGATCCGGACAATACCGAAGAAGGTGTTGATGAGTTCGTCGTCTCACGCATCGTGTAAAATTCTAGCAATGGTCTGAGTTTTCGCTTGTCAACCTTATTATGACTTGGCTGATGAACAATCCTGATACTGATCTAGACCTTGGCTCTGAGGGGGTGGAATCCTTCATTAGTAACTATAGATACGACTCGTTCCCGAAACACAACTCTGATCAGATCATGAGTATGTTGCGCGAACTTCATCCCTGTGATTGGCAAGAAACTCGGCAATCCTCGTCATACGAATACCATAGCGCTCCTCCAAACCCTTCACATCAACCTGATATCCAACCTCCCTCTGCCACTTCTGCGCACGTGCCACACCCTCCGAATAGCCCTCCTCAAGGGCCTGTTCAACCGTCGAAACATACTCGACACGGAAAGTGGTGCCCGGCACCTCCTTTCCTACCAAAACTGCAAGCCCGTCCATCGTCACCTCCTCACCGCCCAGCTCGATCGCGTGGTCATTGAACATATCAGGAGACTTTAGCGCAGCCACGACGAACCTTGCAATGTCCCCCACATCGACGAACATCAGCTTCGTCTCGGGTGTGAAGAGTGTCAGGAGACGCGAGTTGGACGAACCGCCCGTGGCAAAGCCGGGAAACATGTAATTCACCTTGGGCGGTAGCAGGTTCTGCATAAAGAATGCTGGACGCAGCACTAGGTGGTGTTGGAAGCCAGCCTCTGCGACCAGGCGCTCGATCTCGGCCTTGCTCTCCCAGTACAATTTATCGAATGCAGAGGCGCTCTCCCATCCCGGGAAGCTGGTGTGTCTGCCGGTCATGCAGACGGAGCTGTAGATGAAGTGCTTGACAGTCTCAACATCGTGGGCGGCCTGGATGATTCGTTTAGCTTCATTGACTTCCTTGTTTGCCTCGAAGAACGGCATAGTATTTAGGAAGACGGCTGAGCAGCCTTTGAGAGCGGATAGGAGCAGGTCCTGGTCATCGTACGATCCTTGGAAGACTCGGATTGTATCAGGGGCAGAAGCGAGGAGCGCAATAGCCGCAGGACTGGATGCATTGCGCGAGATGGTATGGATTGGTCTGTCTGTTTTAAGAAGGGCTGCAAGTTGGCCGCCTTGCGCCCCTGTAGCGCCACAGATGAAGATCGGGGGGGACTGATCCATGGTGCCGGGTTTGTGAAGCCCTGGTCGTATTTCGTTGGACAGAACGGATCGAGTCGGACGGACCAAATGGGTGGTAAACAAAACTTCAATTCTCGTGGTTGCTATGGAGTATATTGTTCGGGTTATTCTTGTGGTGGTAGTGAAAACGTCCGTTAGTTTGGAGGCGTTGAATATATAATGTTGGCCATGGAAGTCTTCCGCCGGCATCCGATCGGCCCGGATGTGCTGTGTCGTATTATACTAAGTTATGCAATTTTATGCCATATTATGCTATATTATGATGTTTTGTTTCTGGTCTTGGCTGTGACAATGGGGCTATTGAGCGCTATGCGAGGTGAGTCCGACTTGTCCGAGACCCCTCGGATTATCATATATGTAAGGAACACCAAGCACTGGACTTTGACGCCTTTACCAATCAGTTAACATCATTTACTGATTACCTCACTCTCCTACTTTAGTTCATAGTCAGATTGATGGTTCATGATTTCGTCTAGTAATTCTTGCTTTCTGAATTTTATTCGTAAACATATTTGTTCATCAGTTCTCATGAGATCTTCCTTAAAATTTCGATGTGTAAATCCGGAGAGTCTTCTGACAGACTCTGCTATACTGAAATGGGGGGTACCTAGGGATATGCAGACGACCACCTGGTGTGTACATCGATTATCGCGCCTTCAACCCGAAGAATATTACCCCCGCTACGAGATTGAATTCGAACTCTCATACGTGACATTCAGCTTCGCAAACCTGATCATTACACGCAGCAACCATGGTAGTACACCGTGCCTCGCAAATTTGTAGAAGGGTTTGCCCCACCATCTCGATTTCGAAGATCTGATATTTATATTGCACAAGCTAGTAGCGTCTGGTCTTGAGCACCCAGAACGGATCAAATGTTCGGATTGGATTCCTAAGTGATAGTCATCAAGTGGAGTCTTACCTGGTGAGGAAATAGCGAGGCTCCTCATAATTGAATTACCTCATCCTCGGCAATGTGGAAATTCTAGGGTGACTTGTTAATAGAAAAGAGCAAGATTGCGACAATGAACTACTCCTTGAAAGCGGGGGATGTGCTGTTTATCGGTGGAAATCTTCGCTTAAATCCCAGATTCGGGCCTAGCACTTATTGGTTCGGAAGGTCTCGTGACGACATCCTGCTCGTTCATGGGAGGAGTAAAGCAGGTACTGTTGCTACGCTTTTTCTAAAATCCTTTATTCTTTCTCGTCCTTGCCTTTGTTATGTTTTTGCACGGCATTTAGATCTTGATTTTCACACCCATTCATCCTTCTTATCCCAAATTCATTCTGCATAGAACAAAGAGCGACTGATATGGACGGACGCCATTACACCGCGGCCAAAAGCAGTGGGCCAAAATTCAGGCAAGAAATCCAACAGGTGAATTTTCAAACTAAATTCTGTACTATGCTTCAATCCCCTGTGCACAATGTAGTCAGGGCAAATCGAGGGCAGAATATTCATTTCGGGTGAGAGGCCCACGTTCCCTGCGATGCCCTTCTACCTTAGAAGATCGTTTATGATGCTTCAACGCAGGGAATGCCCGCTTCCTCGACATTAGACAACGTTAAATTATACAGGACTAACACCGGCTTCTGCACAGATGATGCTCGTGTCCGGGGAGACTGCCGAGCCGTCTGTAGAAAGTCTCGCGGCGAGACGAGGCTCTCGACTGGTCACCAACAACGACTTGTTCTTCCAAATCCGCCATGATCCTGCCGAAGTCGCTCGTATTCAAAGCTTTCTCTCTTGGAAGGACGTTCGCAAAAGCGTGAGGAACTCGGATGAGAGGGACTGGGGCTTATCGCTCCCGAAGAGCCGACGAAAGGCGAAATAGGCGGGCATATTGTTGCTACCGTGGAGGCAATCAAGAGGACTAAAGTTCGCTTGCCATGGGACATAACCTCGCTCGTCAACCAGAATGTGCCCGAGGGAGAGGGAAATGATTCAGATGATGAGAAGGCGAATGAGGCTTTGCTTAAGCGACTTCGCGAAGCTGACCAAATAACGAAGGATATGACACGGGAGGAGTACGTGAAATGGTCCGAGTATCGACATGCATCATTTACATGGCGTAAAGTCAAGCGGTTCCGGGAGTGGGCAGGCATTGGAATCATTGCTGAAGTCAAAGGTAACGAAGATGTCATCGATATCCTTGGCTTCTTGATTTTCGAAATGGTTCAGACTCTTACAAAGAAGGCGATGGAGGCAAAGCGGCGAGAGGTTGCCTGGACGGATGGTCGCGAAAGTTGTGAGACCGCCGGCAAGAAGAGAAGATTGCGTGAGAATGGAGGATCATTCTGTCAAGACACTGAAGGGAAAAGGCCCGTCGAGACAGTGCACATTTATCAAGCCTTTGCAGATTTGCAGGTAAGACCGAAGAAAGCACGAGCAATGCTTAATGGGACCAAGTTGTCCCAGCGAACAAATCTAAAGCTTGTGAGTCTGTCCTCCTTCAATAACCAAACTCCACCTTCCACATGGATATAACATTCTGCATCGTCCCACTCGAGATATACAACACCCTGTGATCCTCACTCATCTCAGGATGCACATTGATCCCATACCCAGGTGTATTATCAAGCAAGCGATACTCCGTCGTCCAAGGTCCATACGGCGTCTCGCTCATGTAGAAATTCGTCGCATGACCAAACATACACGTAAACAGCATGTACTTCCGCAAATACTTGTTATACATGATGCTCCCCTGATTGTTACTGTGGATCTTGTTCTGATTCTTCCCGATTGTTTGGATGCCGTAGCCGATATCGTTACGTTTGGGAATACCGCGAACCCAACGCCCGTCCCCCCGGAGGAATTCGTATTTCGATGCGTCAAATGCTTCGGCGAGCTTGGCGCGTCCGACGACAATGCCGGTCAGTCCGGCGTTAGAATATGTGTAGATGTATCCCTCGGCATTTATGATGGTCATCAAGCCAACCTGTAGCTCATCCGGTCCTGTCACCAGAGGGCCGACTCTTTCTGCAACAGGCGCATTTTTGCCCAACGTGACTCTGATAATCCCCAATCCCCGATTAACCTCCTTTCCCGTCGTGTTCCTCCAAATCTCCCACACGAATCCGATGCCAACGCCATGCTCCACTTCAGCGATGTTGGAAGTGTCCATCCCCCAATGCTTCGTATCGCCGCATGGCTTCGGGTCACTCTCATGCGGTTTCGCAAAATCCCAATGCGCCACATTCGAGCAATCTTTCGTGTCAACCTCCAAGATATTATTCGGATTCGCATACCAAGCGGCTCCCATACAGAAGCCATTCTTCATCGGCCCATCCAGCGAAACCACATCGCCGAAATTCCAGAACGTGGTTCCTGCCAAGGTTGACGTTCGTCCCTTGTCCCAGCCTAGACGCTTGATGGAGCTCGAGTAGATGGGACCGAGCTTTGTGATCTTCCATTTCTTGTTCTCGTCTGCTGTGAAGGTTTTGGGATCGGGAAGGTCGGCGGTATCGTGTGGGTTGAGTGTGGTGGTGGGTTTGGTTGAGAAGGGGATTTGGGGTGCGTTGGAGCTGGATCCAGATGAGTATTCTTGGATCTTTTGATCTGGATTATGTCAGCTATTGGATAATTCAATTGTAATTGGAAGGAAAGCGTATACTGAGCTTATCTAGAAATTTCGCCATTTTGAAGTTGGATATTGATGTGAGGTTCAATGCAGGTACAAGACGGGCATGGCGGGGTTGATATTCGCGAGGTCTTGCCCCGCTTCTCGGTAGTCGTAAGCCCGTTTTTGGCATATGATAATGATGTAATTAGTGCGATATGGTGAAGATAGTACATCAGCAGATAACAACAAGCAGCAGCGATCAAATCTTGTTCACTAGCTTTTCGAGACGATGGGACTTGCATTGCCTTTTATTTACATTCTGTGTTGTCAGGTCGTTCCACTCGCTAAATAGACGAGACGAAAAAGGGGGTCGTTTCGTTGCCTTGACAGGCATTCCTTGGCTATGAAAATCATGAGTTCATCTTAATGTCCGACAGAGAGCGAGATTTTCAATCTCAAACTTAGATCTTTACTTGCGTGAAATAGAACCTCTCTTAAGAAGCTCCCACTCTATAGTGGTCAGAAAGGAGCCTAACTACCACCGCTTTTAAACTATCACCATCCCTTAACAAACAGCTGGCCCTCCAAATATCAGAAAGCAGTATCATCCTAACACAATAAAGCTGCTCTATAGCGTCCCTATTTCTCCTATGCCAGAAAAACCTTCCAAATTTAAACCGTGATTCAACTCAATAAAACCCGAACCTCAACCAAGTGTCTTCGCAGGCCTCACCATTGGTAAACTTATGCACTCTGGATCCTGATCCTTCAAACCCTCGAAACCCCACCTCTGATACAAAGGCACCGCCTTAGCCGTCCCATCAAGATAACACTCCCAGCCCAACTCATCAGCAGCTTTAACTCCCCAATCAATCAGAAGCGCAGCGAGACCCCTCCCTCTGAAATTTGGGTCTGTTGAGACAGATTCGAGGACTGCAGATGGTCAGTGAAATGCTCAAGGGTAGAAATGAGGTATGGAAGGTAGATAGTTCGAATATTCAGGACTCACAAAAATGCGGTCTCTCCCCCATCGCTCTATGATGCTGCCTCGCCATCGGCCCAAAAAATCCATTCAGCGCCTCAACCGTGACACCCTCCGGCGGCTGCGCCCTCATCCTCCTATCCCACGACGGAATCTCTCCCCCAGAATGCTTCACCCACATAGCATTAGCTACGACCTTCCCCTTTCCCTTCCCCTTCTCTTCATCACCAGACGACTCAGGCTCATCAGTTACCACCACCCACTGGACGCCCAACGCCGGATTCGCGATCGCCGCGGCTATGGAATCAGCGAGCCATTTCTTCCCGCTTTCTGTGGGTGGGAAGAGTTCTTCTGCTCTGGGCCCGACGAAGGATGAGAAGAAGACGGGGAGGATGCCTGGGATGTCGGTGGGTGTTGCGGGTGAGACTTTGAATACCATTGTAAATTAGATATGGTGGTACTGCACCGTGTCGTGTAGATGAACTTTTTTAGCCGAAACGTCACAGAGAGGGACGTGGGTGGATAGAGTTTGGCTTGGACCTTGACGGTTTTAGAGATGTTCTTATGGCATTTGAAATTGTGCTGCCTACATTTTCGATGCGTGGCTGGTACGTATGTCAGATTGTGGGAATCAAGGCGTATGGGGGCAAATATTCCCCACTGCTGACTATTGGAATGCTGAATTAGGCAGGTGCAGCAGCACCAAGTTCAAAACCTCAACTTTGAAGACTCGCCACTCGAATATGACAGGTGTGAAGGTCAAACCAGCGATAAGTGGAAGGGACACCACATCCTGCTTTTTGGGCGTCACTGTATCGATGTTAAGTTTCCGTTGTGGTTGGAAGCAAAACAATTTCGAGAACTTCAAAAACCGACAGCAAGGTGGATGTTCTACTTATCCAGCTCGCGAGTAACGATACTCCTCGTCTCACATGCTACTGAATTTCTGGCCTCGCTCCATGGTAAGATCCTGTTTCCACTTTATGTGAGCTTTGGTGGGGGCGGGGTCAATGGGTCGAGAAATTAAGAATCCCATAGCACATACGAGGATTGTTGGATGGCATTCTAGTACATATTCGCATCTCCAAAAAGGCACTGGGTACCAGGTACCCGAAATTAAGCCTATATGAGTCCAAAGCTTGCAGAAGTCGTGGCTGGATCAGGCAAGGCATCTGAACTGCCGTCTTTGGCTTTCAAACTAATGCTAAAGCTTGCAATGCAATGTAGCATTCCAATAATTCACATCTAAATTAATGAAAACGACTCAATACACTTCGGCAAAATCCCAGAACCCGTCATGTTCCATTCCAAGCTGCCCTATCGTACTGTGTGTGGCTTGCCGATATTGATGCCTTTTATTTCGCTCCGAGCTACTGACTCTTACTTTAGGCTTCTTCTCGCTTAGTTTCAGTGACAGTGTTGATGGCTTCACTTTCGATCGACTTTGATCGCGTCTGCTAGGGGTAGTGATTTACTCAGGTTGCAAATTCGTCTTCACTTTGCCTCTACTCTAGCAAGGTTTCACAGTACAAGTGAGTTGGAAATTCGATATGTATCTCATATGGGTTCATGTAATCTACGCTATGCCATCCGTCAATATTATGTTCATGGTCATGAATTCCCTGTCAGATCTACATACAGTACAAGCAAGACAAGAAGAGAACCATTTCGCATCCCAAATCGACTAACTCCAAGCATTCATCCATTTATCGTTCAGTTCCATCACGCAAGCCATGCAGTCTGTTCCAGTCCATTCCGCTCAAAAATGCCATCACTCATGTACTCATCCATCAGTCAACTCCCCTCCCTCACTCACTCAAACTATCCCTCCGTCCCCTCCTATATCCACCCCCAGCATTCCTCTTCCTCCGTCTCTCCTCCGCATAATCACTCCCCACCGCGCTCCCCGCACTACTCAGCCCCGGAATATGATGCCTATAACTCTTCGTTCCCACATCATCACTCCCCTCCTGACTGCCCACCAAACTACCAACTTCCTCTTCAATATAGCTCCCCGGAACCTTCTTCGTCGGACTCCTGCTCTTCCGTCTCCTCTCCCTCTCCTCCCTCCTCCTCTCCCGCTCCCTCTCCTGCATACTCGACGTACCAGAGACCTCGGAACTCACCACTGTACTACTATCATCGCCGACGTTGAACGAGAAGTCTCTACGCTGCGCAGCCCGGCCTTTCTCTTGCAGTTTCCGAGCTTCGGCTTTGATGCGTTCGTCGTTCGTGACGACGGAGCCGGTACCAGTGGACTTGCCCCAGAAAGATGACGCGCCGCCCTCGCTCGTGCTGACGACTTTGCGGATTCCGCCACTGCCGCCGGTATACGTATCCTTGCGTTCCTTCTTGACTTTGGTGGGTGTATTCGTGGGTGTCTTCTCGCGATGGGAGAGTAGCTCGGAAGCAGCGGTCGATCCATCATTTGTGTTTGAGCCGTCCCAGGAGCTGCCGTCGGGTTGTTTATTCAGACCGCCAACACGCGCTGGTTTCTCGTGGCGGTAAGCTCGCATTGCGTCTGCGACGTCGGCGTCAATGTCGAGTTCTGTATCGAGTGTACCGGCATCGCTGGGTGCGCCTTTAGCTTTCTTGGCTTTCTTCGGCTTGGTAGTCTTATCCTTTGACTTCTTGACTTTGTGTTGCCCGGCCACGACGTGAGCTGCATATCCCATCTCGCTGCCTCCGACTGTACTGCCCCCATAGCTCTCCGTACCTAGCGCGCTGCTCTCCTCGTCGAAGTCCTTATACCGATCCACGCCATTCATAGCCTTATTTGCCTTCTTGTTTTTCTTCTTGCGTCCGCCCCAGAGACTTCTCCCGCTCTTCTCACCATGTACGATACTACCGCCGCCGAGATCCGTACTCTCTGTAGCACCGCTGAGGGTCGTACCATTTGGGCCTTTGCGGCGGAGGACGGTGGACTTGTAGTCTTCCCAGTCGTTCTCTTTGAAATAGAAGCCGCCATTCTTGGCCCAGAAGAAGAACCAGATACCGGTGATGACGAAACCGGCGCCGATGAGGCCGAGGAGGATGAAGACAGTTTTGTTAGGGACATCTTGGGGTTCGGTGACGCCTGCACCAGGGTTGGGCAGGCCTTTGGAAGAGCGTTTGAGGATGGTGTGGGTGAGTTGGGTCAGAGTTGAAGGAGAGGCGGATGGTGCAGGAGATGGTGTGCGTGTGAGGAGGGAGGTGAGGTAGGTTTTGAAAGTTGAGGCTTCTTCTGGGAGAGGTGCCATCTTTTATATTTGTTATGGCTGGACCTCTTCAGCAAAAGCTGGGACTTAGCAAAGGTATTGTGACGTTGTTCGTCACTACGTATTGTGTTGTGCCAATCTCGAGTCAACAGGCGGTTGTCGCAGATTGTGTTCGTGGGATGTCAAGTCGTGTGTCTCAGAGATTTTAGAGATATGAGGGGGGTTGCAGATGTTTGAAGAATGAAGAATGCAAATGACGCGAGGAATCAGGTTGTGCACCTGTTCTCGGGCTGCTCCTTGAATTCGAGAGGTTGGGCTGAGTTGGAAATGCGGAAGGCTGGCGGATCGGCACTGTTTACTTTTAGCGGCGGGACGGATGCCACAGCAACACTAAACTTCGGCTAGATTTAGCGTCAGGATCCCTGAACCCAGCCGCTACGTCACCAGAAGAACGATGGGATATTTTGAAAACATGTAGGTGAAGGGTGTTTTGAAATTGCGGTGATCTTAATTACTAGCTACTGCCTGTCTCGAATCCGGTATATTCTTCATCTCGCTACAACTAATGCTATGTTGTTTTGGGATCCGCTTGGAGGCCACGTCCCCAACCCGTTCCTGATTGCTCATATCAATCTTGGTGATAGAAGGGCAGCAAAGCCCATTCCAGAATTCATACAAATCTGCACAAACCCAAGATATTCCGAATCTGTACAGATCTATCAAATTCCAACTCCAATCCGATTCCTATCCCGGTATCAATTCCAACGCCAATTTCCCATGTGAACTATTATATCACCCGCTCAAGAGAGCCAACAGGCAGCTCTCCAAGTCCTTCAATCCATGACCCTGATCCCAAAGATAGAAGATACATGCCATTGCTAGCAATCGATGCATGTCTTTCAGTCAAAATCCATCCGAAAATCTGTCAAATTTGTCCCCAAAGAATCCAAAAGTAAATGCGAATGATATGCAAAGTAAAAGGAAGAAGTAGCTGAGGTAGGTATCCATCATGAAATCATACAGTCATACAAGTCGTATCGAAACAACAGTTCTTTCCGAAGTTGCAAAATGTAAAAGGAAACAAAGTGACAAAGCAAGCAAAGCTCTCAAGTGCTCTCTTAAGGGGTATAAAACTTTTTCTCTCTTCGACCCTTTTTGTTGGACAGAACCAAAAAAAGGAGAATGCGAAAGCAAAAGCCACCCATGATGAAGAAGTCTTTTTGCACAGAGAAGAAGATCCAAGAATCGAAGTATCGAAAGAAAACCGAAGATCCTTCTTCAAAAGACCATGCGCTAAATCCAGAAAAATTCGAAACAACTGTCGTCGCTTGCAATTGAAATGGCTATCAAAAGTAGTTGTCATCCCTGTAATCCTTGGGATACTGTGGTGTGCGAGTCCATGACTCGCCTGAGTGAGAAGACATCCTTGATCGTCCTGATGGCCGACTGACGCGACTTTGACGGTCCTCAATTCGTCCACCGCCATATTCCGAGTTGGATCGCTCACTGCCATTTCGGAGGCTTTTCTGTCGCTGGATGGAGATCTCCCCTCCATCGGCGCAATCGATTTGCATTCCGCCGACCATTACTCGAGTCTGTCCTGTGACTTTGAGAGTCACATTCTCATCATTGTCTCCGCTGCCACTCCTCGTGGTCCGCGTTGTTGCCGATTTCTTATAGTCACTTTCGTCCCGACTTGCGCTGCTCTTGGTGCTTCGGCTGCTGCCACCTTGTTTTCTTTGTTGTCGTCGTAGGACTTCAGCCGTAAGCGGCACTGTAGGTCCTCCGCCAACATCATCTTGGTAAGAAGTGGCTGAGTTGAGTTTGGCTTCATAAGAGGCTCCTGCGGGCGCTCCTTGATACTGAGCGGCTTGTTGCAGCTTAGTCTCGTACCCACTCTTGGACTCATATGCATCCGAAGCTCCAGCAGACGATGGCTGCTCATAAGAGCTCTGCCTCCGTCGTCCGCTGTTTGCTGACTCGATCCTAACATTTCCCAGGTCATAAGAAACCGAATGGCGGTTAACACTCGGCCGCCGGGGTCGTACCTCCTCGCGGTATTCTGGTCGAGTGTCCCGTTCATAATATTCTGCACTTGTCCCTGGGTCTGATATAGGATCACTATTGTATACCGAAGTGCGTCGGAGAATGCTGGGGCGGCGTGGGGGAGGCATGGCTCTGGAGTCTGCCTCGGCCTTGCTCATTGTTGATGTAGTGGCAGGAACTCGTATGCTGTTCCTCCTCTCTGTCATCCGAATGGTAGCTCCATCGGCAGCTGAGGTGTATCCATCATCATAGTATCCAGCATCATAATCGCTATATACCCGAGGAGATCTCGTATCTCGATTTCCAAATGCAGAAGATGTCCTTGCAACCGGCTCGAAAGCTGTCTGCGATCGAGGGATCTCAACACCGCCAAATCTTTCGGAGAGGGGTCGCGACGTAGCCTTCGGTGCGAGGTAATCGCCTTGCCCATGGGATTGAGGCATAAGGTATTGCGGTTGCGCAGACATTGTGTATTGAGGTGCATATTGCTGTGGTGTGGAGTATTGATATGTCGAATATTGCGACTGAGGTGGAGCGATAATTTGACGGGGAGTATTGTATTGGGGGTCGGCATATTGCATGTAGGACGATCCTGGTGAGGGTGGTGGGTATGATGGTGTGATAAGTGGCTGTTGAGGGTAATAAGCCGAACTTGACAGCGGAGGACCACGATTTCCAGACGGAGTCTGCGCAGCATGAAAACTTTGTGGCCGTGGATATGTTTGCGATGTATGTGCTCGAGGACGTAATGGAATAGTTTGCGACACAGCAGTGATTCCGAAATGGCTTGGGTCGACTCTGGAGCTGCTGGGAATAGCACTCTTTGCGAAGCCCCGATTCTCATGCGCAGACGGTGGTCTGTTGGTCTTGCGAGGGGACTTTGTACTGCTGCTGGAAGACTTCCGACGTTCAAGTTTTAAATCTTTGGGTATTATCTCGACATGTTGCGCAGCGCTGGTGCTCTGTTCGGCGGCATATTGCGCATCACTCTGCGACTTCCTGTGCTTGGTGCTCCTTCGCTTCTCTTTTTCTCTCTCCCTATCTCGTTCGCGATCTCTATCCCCCTCATAAGAAACCTTGAGTTTGGTCTTGACAGCTGCGGATCGCCGTGATTCTTGTATGACCGTCCCGCTCAAATCGTCCACATCCTCAACAGAAGCCGGTAAAGGCCTCGCTTTGTCGGAGCCCATTTCTCAGCCCAGAGTCGACGATCTTGCGTCGACAGCAATGCGCGATCCTGTCGCGATGGCAGGCAGGGTTGGAAGTTGTGAGGCAGCGTGCCTATGTTGGGTAGTTTGTCTTTCTTTCAGTTGTTCGTGGTGGGATGTGATGTGGGATGTTATCCACCGAGGGACGAGAATTAAATTATATGAAGTGGATACAGTATGGTAATCGTACGGAGAGGGTCGGTACTGTACTGGGGGAAAGCTCAGACCTTTTGGGCCGCCAGGCGGGACGAGATAGGCTCGGGATTAGGCGAGAAATGTGGTGCACAGGCAGTGGATGTTGACGGGAAGATGCCTGGAGGACAGAAAAAGGTAGACGACGACGGGGACAAGGAGTATGAGGATGTTGACAGGGAACTTTCTTTATCGATACTGAAAGTCGCCGTGGGAACTGACTGAGGTGACAGTGAAAGTGACAGCTGCTCGGCCGCTAGGTTACGCTTCGGACCGCGAAACCAGAGGCAAGATCAGATTGTGAGACCAGACAAAACCAGACAGACAATTGACACTGGAGTATCCTGGCCTGGAAAGGTATCGTATCTGGATAGAAACGCACCACGATACCAGTGTCCAAAGGAACAAGAGCGTCTATTTCCGGGAGGATTAGGATTCCCTGTACTCGGTCTCAGACACAGCAGAGCTAGAGGATCCACCTGGGCGAAAAGCGCAACGACACGCCCGTAAGCCGATCAAGCGAGGGGCAAGCAGAGGAGGGGAGACGGTCTTCAGTCCTTTTTCGCTGGTTGAATTTTTTTTTTCTTCGTGCTTTGTTGTGCTGTGTTGGCTGCCGCGGCTGGTTCAGCCTAATTGTCGTACACGGTGTTGGGTAGCAATGCCCTTATTAAGAGTGGGGATGGGAGTGGGAGAGGAGCTCGCATGGCTATGACTCCCTGGAGAGAGTCGACCGAAGCGATGAGGATGAAGTCAGGAATTTGATATTGAAGAGAAAGAAGAAGAAAGAAGGAGGGAGGGATGGATGGATGGGAATGGAATCTTAGGTTACGAAGGGATCAAGATGTGGTGGAGGGATGGGCTGGGATAGGATAGGACAGGACAGGATGGAATGGATTGGAGAGAATCATGGGGAAGTGCGTCAGTCACTTCAAGCAAGTCAGGTCAGTCACTCATCTCGTCAGTCCACGAAGGCTGAAATAAGAAAATACCTCCCTGCCCTACAGTAGCTTCCTTCCCCTCCCCTCTCCATCTCTCCCGCAATGCATGGCAAGGGTGTGTATGTCTGGTCTTGGAAGTCAAGATTCAGTCAGTCACAGTGACGAATCTGTCGCATCCATCAACCTACTCTCGTTCGTTCGCCTCTCTCCTGCTCTCGTCTCATACTGGCCGCTCTTACTGGCATCCAGTGCCTTGGATTGGAAAAGCACATCTGCAAAGCCAACACCACCTCACTCATCCACCAGCCAGGTCTCATCTAATCCCCAGTCCACAAACAGTACATACATAAGCGACACTCGGGACGAGGCGAGAATCGTCCACAACACTCTTATGCCCAACCGCACAGACAAGTACCGTGAGTACACGAGATTCTCGTTCCCGAAAGTAAATTTACCCCTCCACCCAGCCCCACCTCTCGTCCTCCATCCTTCTCAGATTCATGCACTACCCAACCTAACCGTCGCCAGCCCTTATCCCATCTCCAATCCCCATCCTGTGGCTTTGATTCGCACCCCGCCATTCGCCAGTCCGCAGAGGTTGTGCTCTCAAGCTGACGCACCCGGAATACACCCTCCTGACCAACTGATATACCTATTCTATCTCTCCCTCTCCTCTCTAACCGAGCTCTCCCCCTCCACAAAAACATCGCAACACTAAGAATATTCTATTTCCGACGAAAAGGATTCGATTCGATACGTCGTCAGTTTCTGTCTCATCTAACGAATAAACAAAACATGACACAAACAAGCAGCCAAACACATATACCAACAATAAATAAATAAATATAGAGATATACTTTAGCGTAGAAATGAGGAGCAAAAAAGTTTAACCAGAAAAAACCCGACCCCGAGGATTAATAATTGGTGATCGCCAGGCCACGGATCTGGAATCTGTCTCTGAGCTGCGGTGCGGTGCTTGCCCGAGGCGCGCACACAGCGAGCTTGAGCTGCAAGACATCAACTTCGCCATCTGATATCCACTCCTTCTGCATCACTCTACCAGACATGAAGCCGCGTCATATCCTCTTCCCAACCATCCATCCACTCATCCAAACAAACAAAACCATTCCAATAATACAGAATCGCACCATCATCATCGAGCAAGCCCATGAACCATCCATCCAACATCTCCCGATAGGGTGGGAATTTACTCACGAACGACCTCAATCTGAAGGATTCAATCCCCTTCCTCGCTTGCTCTTCCCAGCCAGTAAGCGGCCAGCTTCAATGTGCAGAATTATGCATTCCATGCAGGCGGCCCTCTCGCGAGAGCTGTGGAAGCGAAGATATGGAAGGAAATATGGCGGGGTGGAGAGACCAGTTTTCCCGTCATAAATATGGAGGACATATACTAGATTTCGAGGAAATATATTATTGAATTTTCATATGTGAGTGATGTTATGATTGATAAGATAGAAGATATGGAACAATAGTGTCTGTTGCGTATAGGGCGTTCGTCCGAGCTGAATACTGTAGTGCCCAGTGTCACATCCAATGTTGCCTCCTCCTGAACTTGCACTGTACGACAACGCCTCGCTGGACAATATTCCAAAATAAATCATCCATCTCTCTATCTCATTACTCCCAAATACACCCAGTCGATCTCCAATTCCGAGTCACCTCGCCTCACCTAATACCACCAAAAAAAAAGTCTCACACCAAAACTCCATATTCAAAGTTTCCCCACCCCACCACACCTTTCAACAATGAGTCCAAGTGGATCTCCCACTCCATCTCACTCTCTCGACCAGAATGACTTGAAGCCTTCCAATACTCGGCATTAGTGTCCTGCACGGTATTGCAAGCTCGCACTCTCCTTGGACGATCCATATCGCTGGGAGTGAGGTATCAGCCAAAGAAAAAAGAAAGGAAGATACACAGAGTCCAGTAGACAGCCAAGATTGAAAACTCTAAATGCATGAAAGTGAGTTTACTCCGTAAGCTGAAAGAAAAGTAAAACTTCGCAGACAAACGGTAAATTCCCTCGGTAAGTCAATTCAAAGTGTCTGTTTGCTTGCTTGTTTGCTTGACAGAGAGGCGAGGTAGGTAGATTTGATATGTACTAGGTGCTAGATAGGACGAGAGAACAAATGAAGTTGCAGAGCCGGGCACCACCATTTTTGAAAGCACGCATCACACCGCCTTTTCGACTCCAGGAGTCATCCTCGCAACAAGAACGATAGATGCAATCGTGATGGAATTTATATCCCGCGCTTCGCTTGCTTGCTTATCCTTCTCCTCTGAACTTCTCTGCTCGTTGAATTGCTGGGACGCCACGGTTCTGGTCTCAGTTGGGGAATTTCGCGGCCGGAGGTTGACGCCCGAGGGGAGTTGATTGTGGATAGTGGCTGGGTGGTGCGCATACTGTACGAAATACTAGTGATGGTGATGTATCGTTTTGTTGTTGAGTCGAGTTGAGTCCAGTCGAGTCAAGTCATCGAATTGTCGATTGCTTTACGTCCTCCCACATTTCACTTGCGCCCCAGTCCCGCTCTCTCCTTCTCCTTCTCCTTCTCATTCTCAAACAAAGTGAGACTACTCCTCGCAGAACGATCCTCGACTGTCTGATTCTTCTCAATTGATGACGACAATGATGTTTCTTCCTCCTGCATACTTGAATGGGTTTGTTCCAGACCACCAGAATAGCCCCATGGATTCTCGCCCGGGAGAACGCGATGGCTTTCTCGGCCTAGACCCAAAGCAGCAGCCATTGCATCGACTTTTCCAAGAACGGATTCGTACATGCTGGATAATTGAGGCGAAGGACGGAAATGGGGGCCGATGATTATGATTTGAGGAGGTTGGTCACGTGGTGAGCCGAGGAAGACAATGCACGTGAGGGGCTGAGCTGGCTGTTGTGATTCGGTTTGCTGATGTAGCCGAAGGTACTTGCGAGGAAAGATGAGGTGTTATATATGTGACATGAGACGAGATGTTACCCCTTTCGAGAGATCGCCTTCAAAGCTGAGGATCTCCTACTCCACTGTTCGTGTTGCTGATGTGAGAATATATGCCAAAACAAGTAATGAGTACCGCACTGTACACAGCAGTGAGGTACTTTCGCTGCATGAGAAGCAGCCAGGTTGAAACCGAACCCGAGTGCCAAGCAAAAACCAACATCAGATCTCCTCAGCCCAAGACCCAGTCATCGTAGCCCAGAGGTCGTGATACAGAGGAACAGCCGAAGCGGTTGATTCGATGCTGGGTGTTCCACTGCCAGTCATGTCAAAGGAGCTGGCATCCATTGATACCAGCGGATCAAAATAGATGTTGAGCGAGTAGTCCATCATGGGACAGTGACCCGTCGTGGCGAGAGGATGGCCAATCGGTGGTTCGGGGGCGAGCTTCGAGATCCGCTTTTCGTATGACTTCTTGACGCTGCCAAGGATCATCTGGAAGACGTGGTAGACGTCTGCTTGCTTAGGCGGCTCTGCTGTCCTGACAGGGATTGAGGATAGAAGCTGGAATCTGTAGCAGAGACAGTCGAGGTACATCACCAATGGCACCTGTGATCGGGCTGTGTCGGCGTTCCAGCCGAGTTTCGCGGCCATTGCAAATGTGAGGCGAGACATGGCTACCACGGCATGAACCAGATAGCCCCAGTGTACCGTGGTGAACTGTACATAAGTAGCTTCTGGCAGTGACAGAAGATAGTCGAAGTACTTCTTACAAGCTGTCAAGCAACTGGTCAGATGGGCAATGTTCATGGGTCTGTAGCCTGTATCCCGCAGGAAGTCCTTGTACGGCATGCGAAAGAAGCCGAGGGGTTGACCATAGACCAATATCTCCGTGAATCTCTCTGCCAGAATAACAGGGACTGAGTTGTCAGCTTCTTGAATTGTTCTGCGGGGTTTATGGATGAAGCTTACCTTGACTTCTGACCGACTCAGGCGTAGACTTTTGCCATTCTTGGAGATTGCCTAAGAACATTTGTATGTTCACCTCATCATTGAGGGCTTCCATTCGCGGATCAACGGCAACTCGTGGCAGGGAGTTCACATCACCAATCTGCTCGCAAAGTCGTTGCAGCTTGACGGTGGCGCCAAGATCTGAGGAAAATTCCTCTCCCATCACTCCCTCGCTGTCTTTGTCTAGCATGTCACGATAGTCACGATTGTTAGGCTTGCGGAAGCCCCGCTTGATACTCGGGAAGAGAGCATCGGCGCTGGAAACAATTAGCATTTTCCCTTGACTGATCAAAGACTAACTTACGCGGAAGACATGTAATAACACCCGAGGTAGGTTCTCCTAGCAGCTGCCGAGAAGTGGTCTCCTTCGATCAGATCGGTGGTGATAGCAGCGTCGGTCTTGTTGGTATTGGGAGTTGCTTGATCAAGTCCAAGGTCAACAAGAAGGCTGATAGCCAGATTCATATACATGAATGAAGTCGTGTCCCGAGGGTTGATATGCGCTGGATACCTGTTTTCTCTCAGTAAGATCACCCGGTGTGAACGGAAAGTTCTCAAACTCACCAGGCAATGTACACCAGCAGCCCCTGCAGAAAATCGAGACTTCTCTGTCCTTGGAGAAGGACTTTGGAACTCAGAACACGCCTGAATTCATGATCGATCTGATGATGTAATAACCGGTCTTGGATCGATGCAGAGGTAAGAATGGCCAGAAGCAAGAACGGAGACGTCCTCGATAAAGAAGGCACTGTGGCATCTGGTGCTATTTTAACGAACGGGAAAAATGAGGCTTTCTCCCTATATTTCGATAGAAGCTCTTCCGCTTGCTTTAAGGTGACCTTTCGTTTTTCAACAATCGTCGGTTCCCCGTTTCCAAGCTGGGTAGAATCACCGGCGACTTCCGCTGCTTCTTCGTCGCCATCTGCAAAAACATTCATGTGATGTTGTTGGAGTGCAGCAATATCTTTGCTGATGTCCGGGGATTGGACTGTGGCAAGTGACAAGGAGAAATCTGAATTGCTGGTTACGGGGTTGATGCCGGTTGATCCTGAAGGACGGCTGTCAGATTGGCGTTAGCAGAAAACAGAGAAACAGGAAACTGAGAAGACATGTGTAAGGTGTTCGAGAGGTTACACTGCGAAAGATGACCGTCTATCAGTCACGGGCTTCAATCGCGGCACGGCCACCAAAACTCTAGCATCTAACCCTCTCGCTGCATGCAATGTCGTTCATTGTGACCAAAGTTGGAACCAAACTTACGAAGCACGAGTTCTCATGGGACGGGCTTTAGATCGAACGATGCATTGAGTTCCATTCTGTTCACATTTCTGACAGATTCCAGCCTGACTTTTGTGAACGCAGCGGCTCTTGCTTGCCCGGCAAGCTTCACAAGCCTTCGCATTGCGAAGTTTTGGAGTGTTGGCAAGATTTTCGGACATGCTTTCTGTGGCGCTATTAGTAAGTAGGATGTCTTTGTCAACTCTCTTTCTGGTTTGGATTGATTGAAGTCAGCAATGATGGAAGATGGAGGTGTCAATGCTGACATAAATAATACTTGGTCATTCGGTGTGTTGTAAATCCGTAAATCCGCAGCCAATCAACGAGTGCCTTGAAGGTGGGGAATCATGTGAAAGTCACAAAGATATCGAACGTGACTCTTGTCCTCAGTCTTGTTGACAGTATTAACGAGCATTTAATTGAGGAAAGCTGTATTGAATTCGTGTCCCGTGTCTCTCAGTTCAGAACTTCGATGGCCAGCCTATGACAGATTACATCTATGCCTCTTCCAAAAGCACATCAGCAACACAAGCTCGATGGTCAGAGAGAATTATTCCATCATCGAATCTATTTGCCATAACCCCATACATGAGATACTTGATCTTGTCACATTTTCTTGAGAATATGAAGTCGATTCGGGACATTTTTCTGTCGACATAGCCGAAAGACGTGAATGTATTCTCATTCCCAGATCGCTTTTCCTTTGGGACTTGCAGACAGATATCTTCCATTGTCGACTCAGGAGAAGTCATGATCTTATACCCATCGTCATCAGGAGGGCTGTTGAAATCTCCCGCCAACAGAACCGCGGCTGGCTTTTCTGTGTCCGTCAAGGTTTTGACGACAGCGAGGATGAGCTTGGCACTCTCTCTACGCGACTTCACTCCCTCATGATCAAAATGGGTGCTGAGAACCGCCACTTTCTGTCCAGTCTCATGATGGATGAAGATGCCGATGGTGACGATTCGAATGTTGGCTGCATCCCATCCCTTAGAAGGCACGTCTGGTGTGGGACTCAGCCAATTTGTTTCCCATCTCTTCAACTTCCAGACCGAAGGTCTGTAGAAGATCGGGGAGTATTCTCCCGCCCGTTTTCCATTCTTTCGACCAACACCAATGTAGTCCCATGTTCCAGCCGCTGATGGACACTCGTTAAGTGCTGTATGAACATCGACGAGCTGAGAATGGAGGACTTCTTGGAGACAGATGAAAGTCGAAGGGGTGATTGAATTGATGACCAGCTCGGAGCACAAACGAGGGCACCGTACCTCCCAGAACTCTTCCCCTTTAAAAGGCTTCTCCGTAGCATATCGGATGTTATGGGTGATGATTCGGATGTCAATGGCGCATTTGGGTGTCTGTTGTTCATCTTTTGTTATGTATAAAGCTTTCTCCATGATTGTATTGACTGCGTTCGGGGTCATGATGTTTGGAGATGATGATGAGAACACGTCCTATAGAACCGGCTGTGCAAGTAAGGATGTCAGGGCTAGAGGTGGTGCTCCTTTGTAGACGCATCGCGGTGTGTTCTGATGTCGTCGATGTGAACCAAGAAATGGAATGCGGGAGCGAATGAAATCCACACTGGTCAGCCACCACCAACCCGCCACAATTTCACGACTTTCAACAATTCCACAACAACATCAGAAATGTATTCCTGCATGACCCGCGAACTCGCTTTTATCACCTTCCTTACGTGGTCATGGTCCGTTTATAAAGCTTTCTTATCTTGATGATCTACACTGCAGACCCCGTTTCTGATACCACGTTGCCACAGTTGGCAAGGGTGGGCAGTCATGATTTCCCATGGCGAAAGCTTGCGGGGAAGCTTGTTCCAGTAGTATATATCATGTAGGCAGTACCTGCATTCACTCCTTGGTAGGTCTGGGACATTGAGGACCTGAATTTGAGATCCTGTTTCCTGGTCGGAATGCATTTCTCGTCCGTTTCGGTTGCTTTTTGCACTTTGATTGGCTTGTTCTTGAGTATTGGTCAAGCAGCCTCGGAGATAGTCCAAGCTCAAGTGCCGGCAAGAAAGAGTTACGAGGGAACAAGCTGCAAGCAAACTATTTTCCAGCATAACTTCGCAAGCAGTTACGGCGTACCCTATGTTGGTGAGCTACGTCCTCGTTCTTGCATGGACAGATCCTAACGTCCGAATCCAGGAATATACAGTCCGCCCAAAGACTGCTCCTTCACAACGACGATTTTCAATATCTCGGTCACATCTCGTGGGCGACAGTATGACAGACTCGCGCTTCTGTTTCTGGGTGACATTGAGGTTTGGAGAACATCAACAGCAATGCCTAGCCAAGAAGGGATATATTGTAGGTCTTCGAGGAGTCCGCTTCTTTTTTTAAGATAATTGTCTTGGCTCTCAAATCGTCCTCATTCCTGTCTCAATCTGTTCTTGATGTAGCAATAGCTTACTCTCTCTCACCCAGGGTCTTATCAAAAAGACATGACAGTCTTCGACGCCCTTCTTAAACAGGAGCAGAAAGTCATTTTCGAGCTCAACAATGTATTCACAGACCTGTATACTGGAGCTTTTAATGTCACTTTAGAGGCGCTGTACTACAACGACAAGTACATCTCAGATCTCAGTCCGCCGGACCAGATCTTCGCGATTTCAGCACTGGCGTCAAGCAAAAATATATCGTCCGTCATATCTCTCCCAGATGAGAATGCGACAGTCTCGATCCAGCTGCCCAGGAATGTCAAGAACGCAGTCGTATCCCTGCAAGCATCTGGTAATGGCGCCGAGGAATTCTGGTATACGAATGTCCCTACGGAGTATGTTGATACGTTCCCAGAGAACCCAGGCTGGTTGTTCGGCTACAGCCCCTTCAGAGAAGTCCAGCTTTTGATTGACGGGCAGCTGGCGGGAGTATCGTGGCCATTTCCACTACTCTTCACCGGTGGCGTTGATCCGGGACTTTGGAGACCAATTGTCGGAATTGATGCTTATGATATGCCGACGTTCGATATTGACGTGACCCCTTGGCTACCTTTGCTGTGTGATGGAAAGCCGCACCAGTTTGGAATCAAGGTAGTTGCGTTTGATAGTTCAGTCAACGGAAATGTTGGAACCATAGGTCAGAACTGGTGGGTGACAGGTACTGTCTTTATTTGGCTAGACGCCCACGGCAAGCATACTACTGGAAGTGTAAGTTGCTTTCCATTTGCTGTTTGCATTCGTCTCTAATCTCAATTTAGAGCATCGCGAGCCATGTTTCTGCTCCAGCCTTCGATTTCCACCCTCGAGTCACAAGTGCAACTGTCGCCAACATCACCACCAACTCAACCTTCTACTTTGACCTGACAGCCCGACGAACTCTCTTCATATCATCTACCATCCACACTTCAACCGGTTCAAAAGTAGCTACTTGGTCACAGTCTCTCTCTTTCACCAACACTCAAAACATGACCGACTCGGCTTTCAACCAATCGCTTAGCATGGCCACCACCGGCTCGCATACTGATTCCTTCTCCAACATACAAACAAGCTATTCATATCCTCTTAATCTCTATAGCTCCTACATCATCGCTCCAGCAACCAAGATCACACTCTCCTCAGTCCTGGCACTCATAGATCGTAGTCTCATCAGCAGAGGCATAAACTTCCTCTCCTACCTTAGTGGGCTAAAACTCGGCAGTGAGAGCTTGAGCACCCGACAGAGCGCTGAGAGCAAGTATTATTGGAATGCTACTATTGTGGAGGGAACGGCCGATGACACGGGAATGCTTGAGCAGTGGTTCTCGTACGCGGGGAAGTCGGGACTGAAGTCGAATGGTGTGGGGGAGTTTTCGAGGCATTTGAAGGAGGTTGATGATGAGCTTGTATTTGATGACCAAGCTTGGAAGATGATGAATGTGCCGGCTACTCAGCCTCTGCCGTATGTTGATGGGGAGCCTATTGTGTGATATATACCCTGGACGTAGTAGAAGAACAAAGAGGAGATATTAAGTGGACATAGCCATTGTCGCACCGAGAATTCAGCTGTAACTTTAGAGATAACAAACGGTGGCATTAATATACATGGTTATGAGTTGAGCCAAGTGTGTTGAAGAAGCTCGTCAGCAGTCGGTCTCATATCAGGATCCACCTGCAAAGTGTCTTTCACGATTGCCCAGTCTTCTTCCGGGACCTCAAAAATTTCTCCTTTGAAAGACAACGTGACAGGCTTTCCATTGGGCGCTAATCTTGGTGAAATCTCGCAATCTCGTCTTGCTATTTCTTAGGCGTCGGCTCAAGAAATCATTTGGGAAATCGAATAATCATCCACAGTGAGCATAAAAACTCTCGATCTTGCGCTTCGCTAGGTACACTTGCAAGACCACCCATAGGTTGGAGGAGCTTCGCACCAAGTTCCATAAGTAGGGAGCCAATCTGAACAACAGAGAATAGGTTGTTATTCATAGAAAAAGAGGGTAAGCATGTTGAAACTCTTACAATAGGCCCAAAGACCAAATGCCAGCCGGAGTTCCCCGGAGAATTTCAACCCAATCAGGACTCCGCCAGTATGGGTTTGTGATCGTGTGACATCGGCCCTCATCTCGTTGTGACGCTGTAAGCATGTCAGCCTACAGGCTCCAATTGCTGCATACAGGCACCCAAGAATCCAACACCTTTAACTACACCTGAAATCACCTGCGTCAACTTTCTGTTTCCATATATGCCTAGGTACCTAGAAACATATAATTTTGCTTGTTATTGATATTGCGTAGTATCTACCAGGCAACCCTAGATACCTATAAAGGCGGATGGACTGAGCAGGTAGTGGACATGACCATGCCTAAACCGCTCTTAGGACATTTACCTTCAAACCGCCTTTCGGTTTCAATGTCACCGCCGGATTAAGCAGTTTCGGTCTGCTATCTGCAGGCTCAAAGACGAATTTGCTGAGCAGCTCTACCAAAATTGCTTTCATCTCCAAGTACGCAAACGATCTGCCAACACACACTCTTGGACCACCACTGAAGGCAGAGATAGCGTATGGGCTTGCCGAATCCGTGGTCAAGGTGTCCCATCTATCCGGATTAAACACATCAGCATCTTCACCCCATATCAAAGGATTTCTTTGCACCATGGCGGGGACCATCGTCACTGTAGTACCCTTGGGTATATGGACATCCCCAACGACCATATCTTCGGCAGCCTCCCGTGGCAGTGTCAGGCTGGGAGAATAGAGGCGTATCGACTCGCGCAGAACATTGTTTAAGAAGCGCATGCTCTCGATTGCAGCATAATCTATCTCCTTATTCCCGGTTCTGGTGGCGCTGAGGATTTCCTTCCGGAGACGATCTTGAATGGACGGGTTCGTGGCAAGAGCATATGTGGTCCAAGTTAACGACCCTGCTGACGTCTCGTGCCCAGCAATGATAAACTGCAGCATCTGATATCCATTAGCCTTACAGAACGTTCATATTGGAATCAAAAATTCACATCTTCAACAATCTGCTCGCGGCTGAGCGCATCATCGGACGACAGATTTGCTTCAATCATGTAGGTGAGAAGATCTTCGCTCTTTTTACCTCCCGCACTCACACCCAGCGCCTGTCTTGCCTCCACTTGCTCGAATCTCTCATGTACGAGTTCTCTTACCATGCTCCAGACAGCTGTATTGGCGCGAAGGAATTTCTGATTTGCTGCAAGGGGTAGCCAACGCAGCGGCACGAAACCATTGGCGAATGCGATTAGCCATCCAAGAAAGCTCTGCTCCAAAATGTGATGATAGCATTCTTCAAAGTTCAGAGGAGATGCAGAGGAAGACTTTAGCTTGCTAAGCTCTATGCCAAGGATAGTTGCTCCAACAATGTCGAGCGTCGCCTTTATATATGCTGATTCAACTTCAATCATGTAAGCAATGTACTACTAAGGCTTAGGAAGTAAGACAGTGGAAACCTCACTTTCTATATTTCCTCTGGCATCGCTTTCAATACTGCGCTCGAGAAATGATGAGAGATCTCGGGCCTTCTCTTGAAAAATGGGCAGCAGCCTGCGAATATTGGGCGTTGAAAAAGGCCCTAAGATACCCCAGAGTCAGTATCTCATCCACTCTTCTGTTGGATCTTCTCCACCAGCTGGCTATTTTGGTTTGACTTACCAGCAAGAAACCGTCTCTGAAGCCTGTGCTCAGCCCCCACACTAAACAACACCCCCCTCCCCAGAAACTCCCCTAGAAGCTTTTCAAAAAACTTCGGTTTCACAAACGAATGAGCCTTAGTCTGCATTACTTCCCTATGAGCTTCTAAACTATTCACCAATAGCACTTCAGCATTTCCAAAGCTCAGATGACGAATGAAATGTGCGGAGGGCCATTTCTTCATCCACTGGATATATAAATCATTGGGGCCTGGTGTTTTGAAAATTTTAAGGGCTTGGCCGAAAAAGACATGATTTCCCTGACAACGTTATTTCTTCGGTATTAGGGATTTTGCCGTGGGGGAGGTTTCCAACCTTGGGCCCGGGAACGTCTCGAAGAGGGGAGATGCAGGGAGAGATGAGAGTTTTGGAGATTTTAAGCACCACATTTCCCGCGACCAATAGGATCAGAGTTAAAACGATTGCACTGGAGGTGGTGATGTACGTTGTAGACCGAAGGAAGGCTACTATGATCAATATCGCCGAAGCTACACCTCCATCTATGAAGGAGCCCATGGCAACGCTCGAGTGTGGGAGCAAAAAGTCGGAACAGTCACTTGAATCACTAGAGTGGAACTGCTTGAGTGTTTATACCCTATCCAAGCATAAAAATAGAACTTGGCAACATGCGCGACCGTGTAACTCTTGGAGAGCAGGGTGAGCGCTAGCTTAAGCGAGCGGATCCTTTGTAATCAAGGTGCGTCCTTTGAAGCAATAACTTGGCTCTATATGATAGAAGGTTGCTCGCGCTCAATCACCCTGCGCCGAAGAAACCAAGATCTTCGGGTTACACATCTGGAGCGCAGACCGTGCTTGCAAAGTCGGCCGTGACTAGTAGGTCATCGGGCCATGCTGTAGCTTCGTAGTAGGCAACAAACGCCTTCGATTCTGGGCTTTTGACATGGCTTTGGTAAGACTACTTCGTAGTAGAACTTTACCAGTTCTGGGCATTGATATGGTCCTGGTAAGACTGATAGGTCGGTGGTTGTAAACTTCTGCGTGCGAACTGGGGGTTTCGCATGTGTGCAGGGGCATGCGACCTCGACTTTTACGCATGCGGGCTGACGAAAGGAAGGCTGGGCTGAACACTCACTATCCAGCTTCATATCATCGCAACGCCAGCGGATAAATTCAACGAGTAAAGAAAATCTTGCGATCGAACAGAAGATTCTTGGCCGCGCAAGCGCTTGGAAGCCGGAAACCCTCAATCTCTTACTCTACACTCCATCACCTCGCCTTCGAAACCCGCTCTTCGTAAACCGCAGCAGCATTTCCAGCCACCATCCCAGAACAGGTTACGTCTTTCGAGTATGGTATATGGTTAAACGTACCACAAAGGAGATTTGTAGTTAAACGAGTGACTATTTGAAGTCTTCCAAGCTAGAACAGGACTTCTCCGGACAGCATTCTGAGACTGATAACTCAGAGCCCAGATCTGAGATCTGAGTTCTTAGATTCCGTTTACCTTGTTCAAGATCCAAGTCGCCCTCTCTGAGTGACAGGCTAGACGAGGACATTCATACTTCGGCAACACCCCTAACGGCGCACAATGGAATCGACGAGATTAGGTCTCCACTGAAGGCTCCTCGGACTAGCCATGACCTGCCAACCTTACCACCTGCAAGCCTGATTGGGAGGCAAGGGCATCGACGTTGGATGTATGGCCTCTGAAGACGAGGATTGGAAGGAAACCGAGGGTGTCGTTAATGTAGATGCCCTCTTCGACGGCGATTGTCATGATGCTGCCGTCGAAATGGACGGATGCTTCATGTGGAGACTTGGGAGATTGAATCTTACAGTTTTCGCTGCCCATGTGCGCAGGCCATCGGGAACATTCCTGATATGTTTTCTAAAAAGGACTCGTGGAGTCTTTCTGGACAATATATTGTCGGTTCTCGTAGATTTGCGCTCTGGAATGTCGAACCATTGTGAAAGCTGACGCCAGAGAATGAATTCACAGCAGCCTCGGTGCTGTACCTATCTGCCAGTGGCACAAAATATACCATCTCCAAAATCAACGATTTGACTACAACTTCCGACGCAGACGAGCCTGTCGACTGCGAGAACACAATATTCTCATGTTTGAGGTCTATACAACATAATTCAGCCCCAACGATGTGTAATGGGAAGGTACACCGTAACCTGTATAAATAATATCTTGCTTGTGCATAATTTAGAGAGCTTTCAAGATTTGTCGAGCAATTGACTTGATCTGAAGACGTGAAAATTGATGTTTCTGTGTGAGGTGGTACCTGTGGAGATCGAAGTCAGGATGTTCGAGGACGCCTGTTCGGGTTCGTCCACCAGCTCCCTCTGTCAAAACAGTCTGATCGAATCGCTCAGCACTCTACCTTGTGGAACTCCTAGTATTGTCCATTCTCATCAAACTTATCATCATGTCCGTCCTGTCAAAGCAAATTCAAAGGCGATAAAGGCAACTACAGATTTTCATGTCCGCCTATATTGTGTCAATGTAACTTCAGTCTCGTCTTGGAGTCCCGGATCCTCCGTCTCCGTCTGAGTTCATGCGTAGCAGTGTGTTGTCTGTGAAGAGGTCTCTCGCAATGGCGGTCTTTGGATATCTTGACGCAGCTACTAGGCAGCTTCAGGACTTGGAAGGGATATGGGAGGCCTTGGTATGCGTATATCACCAATAGCCTGCTCGTTTGCATTTTTGAGTGTTTTTGAAGTTGTTCTGATCCAGAGTCAGAGGGTGTCCTTTTCGTCGTGCACGTAACAACTGACATTGAAACTCTCGACTACACCCAAAATGCATTACTACCATACTTAAACTGAGCGCCCAACGCGACCTCTGAAGATCCAATTTACTTGATCAGGAGCCCATCATATTCAGAAGAGTGTTTGTGAATAAGTAATTCGAAATGAAGGTATTAACATTAATTATTACCATGTGAGATTCCGCCCTGCTCCTTATCTAAGCTCCCTCCATTGGACAGCCTGTGTCTTGATCGAACGTAAATATGATATGGTACAATATTGGACAGAATTCAAGTCGACTCTCCAACCTCAACGTAAATGCTTCATTTGAAAAGCAAGCACGCCCTTCTCTGCCCTACCAGCTCTTTCAAGCTATTCTCCTATCTAACCTCGTAGCTTGTAACAACAAGTTCTCCGAGGACAGATCGATACTGAAGAGAGAGAATAGTTTCGTGTCTCTGATGGAGCTTTGTTGACTTCTTTTCGAGCCACCTCCTTCAGAGTCCTTCCTCCTTCCACGCTTCTTGACCTCAGACATCCTATCGCCGGAGACTTCTCACATCCTCGACTTCCACCACCGTCTCTAAGCTTGACCTCGGGCTCGACCTGACACTTCCTTCAAGTGTCCTCATTGACGTCGAAGTCATAGCAGCCTTGACCTGCTGTTCCCTATCCAACATAGACTCTTTGGCCTTGGCCATCTTCGCACTCAACTCGGCGTCCACACGCCAAAATTCATATCTCTCTCCCAAATCCAGTCCATGTATTCACTTCTCATCATCGCTCTCCAAAATGCGCTCCAAGCTCGGGGTGATCACAATCTCGGGGATCGAGTTGCTTGAACTTGACGGTCTACTTTGTTGTTCCATGGCGAGCATCGCAGCTTTGGCGCGTGCCATTTTGTCGGTGAAGTCGAAGTTGATTTCGGGCTGGGGCTGAGTTTTGGGGCGAGAGATGTAGAGGGCACGGCTGGGAAGGGAGTAGGACTTGGAGGTGGAAGTTTGGTGGCATTGTCTGATGGGTGGTCAGTTGTTGGCTTTTGGGATACGGTAGAGGAGGAGTTTACCTGCTGTCCATTGCGTAGGAATGATATATGCTTGAATCCAAGGAGAGAGATATTTTGATTGTGTTGAAGTGAATGTTCGCCAGGAAGATTCAGCAATTGCTTAAACAAGAAAGAAGTAGATGTTCTGAACGAGTAGCAAGATTCCACAAACCGGGGAATGCAGATGAAGATATATAGAAAGTCTTCCATGACCTTCACCTGCGATAAAACCGGGGCATCTCACGCCCGAAAGCAGTCAACACGCCCGACACCATGCCCCACACGACGCAAAGTCTTTAAGGTTACCTCACCCTAAACACCTCAAACAAACATCTCATTGGATCCGACACGAAAAGATCCCTCCCCAGCGTCCCTAGTTCCTACATCTGCCACTCGGGATTCCCAGTTGCATCATAGGACCCTTAATCGCGACAAGGATTTTCACGGCCTTGGCTCACTAACTAGGCAATACTGGGATTGAGTGGACCATCATGTGAACGTGAAATCCACTGTTTTGGGAAGTGCGAGCTTGCTCTCCTCCAATCAAATATCGTACTCGGGAGAAAAATAGCTATGATGCACTGTCCCGCCGCTAAGGCATGGAATGCGTTCGTATTTTTGGACTTCGTATTGCGGGAGATCTGCAGTGTGAGCTTTCTGGTTGGTTCGTTGCTTGTCGACCTGAACGCGGGAGAGTTCAAGACACGAGGTTGAGAAAGGCTGGCGCTCACTTGTTTGGTGAGAGGAGATGTAGATATGGTACGATTTTTGCTTTGACGGATGGGCTTCTCGTGTTCTGTGTGGCTCGTGAGTATGCATGGTTTCGTCCCACGAAGAAAGGGGCTCGCTTGCTGAAGAGGTTGACAAGCGAGGTCGTCAATTCACAGCCAATCAATTACACTTCCGTGAAGAACATTTCCGGGTTAAGGGACTTGTTTGAACCATTCATCGCCTGTTTTGATCGGTCTTGGAGACAGTGGAGCGGTAATTCTTTGTTGGGTTTGGCATATGTCAAGCTCCCGGACTCTCGGGATGGAGTTAGTGGCTATGATTGACAGTGGGACAAGCGCACCAATGAAAATTGATCCACCTCATAATTTCCTTCGAATGTGCATTGCAAACAATCGGCATGCAAACGGTTGCACACAGTTTGCCCTTTGACGTCCGTTGAGAGTTCAAGCTCTCAAAAAAGGGACAAAAAACGATAATATCCAACAGAATCACATGACCGAGGTTCCAGAAAAACTCAGCCACGAACCGTTCCGATATCCCCACACTTGGGCCCTATCCCTTTCGTATTCTTTGCTCCGCCCTTGAAAGCTTGAAGATCAACATCTTAGCATGTTGCGGCTCAAAGGAACGTTACCTGCAATCGCCACTAGTAGAAACATCGGGGCAAATGTAAGCGAGGATGTTATAAGTTGCAGAAAGGTACAATTTTATCGGGTCGGCTACCCCGTATACTTTAGCACTGCAGATCCAGGTCTTGAGCCTCAAAACTCTAATCCGTATGTGTGTTCAGCATGACGTCTGGTCTGGTGTAGTACCATGTGCGCTATACCTATCTTTGAGCCTTGGTGGCTGGCTGGATTAAGGACTGATCTGTTTGTTAGCATCTAAAGTCGGTATTGGCCGGCCCTAGGAACAGGTGGACGTGCTGGACGTGGTATTTCGAGTTTGTGGGGTGCTGCCACCCGAGCTTTGTTCAAGACACAGGATTTCTGGGGGAGACCTTGATGACTATAAGTCACGTCGATCTCCGTCCGTTTGCTGATCATAACAATCTTTCTCGTTTGAACTCCATTCTATCAAAATTCCCCTGGGCTGTGACCTCGACCCCTTTATTTGAGCTCTGTGATTTGCATAAAAAAGTTCAAGATGCAATCCTCCATTCTTATCCTTGCAGGTGGGTGGACCTCAGTTCTTGCCGTGGTACGTTTCTCCTTCACTCAACAATATCTTCAAATGCTAAAATGTCACAGCCAGCACCACAAGCGGCACCCGGAACTCTTGGCCTTGGAGCGCAATGTACATCCACATCCGAGTGTGCCAACGGGGCCAATTGCTACTCCACGAACTCTGGCCTCATCACTCGCTGCGGTAACTTTCAAGCATCTTGTAGCTCCGACGCTCAATGCGCATACAATACTTGCAAGGATGGCTTCTGCAACGGCTTCATTCCCTCGACCACCACCACATCAAGCGCGCAGGCCACAGGAACATCAACGACAGTCTACCTCCCACTCGGCGCAGACTGCAACCCTGACTCTACACCTTGTGCGAATGGTGCAAATTGTTATGCCACGAACTCCATGTTACAGCCCAGATGTGGAAATTTCCAAGCGAGTTGTTCGAACGACTCGCAGTGTGCTTTCAACACCTGTAACCAAGGACTTTGCAATGGCTTCATCGCATCTACTACCTCGACAACAAGCATGCAGTCTACAAGTACGACATCAAGTACTCAATCTACCAGCACCTCGACAACAGTCTACCTCCCCCTCGGAGCAGACTGTAGCCAAGACTCTACTACCTGTGCAAACGGTGCTCAATGCTACGCGACGAATTCTATGCTGCAACCACGGTGCGGTAACTTCCAATCAGCCTGTATAAGCGATGCGCAATGTGCATTCAACATATGTAATCAAGGCTTTTGCAACGGGTTCCTAGCCAGCAACAACTCCTCTGTTACAGGCACTGCTTCAACTACTTCGTCTTCAGGAATCTACTCTGCTGTTCAAAGCACCGCTGTTGTGATCACGGCTCCGGTGGTTACGGAGAGTACTGTTGTGGTTGTTACGCCTTCGGCCACTGCAGGCGCAAGCTCGACTTCGAGTCCGACGTCTTCTGCGCCAGTGCAGGTCAACACTAATGCTGCATCGGGATCTAAGAGTGGACAGCTGGGGCTCATGGTTGCGGGAGCCGTCGCTATTGTTGCTTTTGCATAAGTGCTACTGTTCAATCAACGCTATATGTAATATGTTCAGAGACCTTGGAATGACGCGATGAAGTTGTTGGCTACTTCATTGCCGGGACATCAAAGAAAGACAGAAAAGTATAATGTCTGATAGAAGAAAATGATTTCAAACGCTAGATGATGTTAAAGACTTACGAAGCTTATGGCTGTTATAGCTTAGAATACGGAGTTATACGTCGAGCTTTGGAAAAATCAAAGTTGACTTTAAATGAACCAAAACAAAGCCTGAGGACAAGCGAGCCAGCCCCCTGAACCACTTTCAGGGGCTCGCTTCCTTGGAAAACCAGGGGACGGACGCTAGAACGCCCTGTCCCGCTTCTCTCAGATCTCCCTATGAACTCCAAAACCGTGACCTTCATCGCCATCCAAAGCCACTTGACTCAATCGTATTCGCACACTGCCAGACCTTGCAAATTTCCAACGCGATCTCAATCTCTGTCTTGGTCTCAATTAACACACAGAAATTCACGATCTCGAAGACGTTACGCCCAATGGCAGCGCGACAACGCCAGCGACATCGTGCGCGATATCCTCCCCCATAACGCTGATCGAATCGAACACACACCAGTGTTCTTATCGAGCTCGCACACGACCTCAAAGAAAGCGGTGGCTTTCTGAACGCCTACACGGAAGCCTAGAGAAAATTCAGGCTACCATCGTGCCCTGAACACTCGATGCCCTGCACTCTCTGCTTTGCGCCGATGCCTTATTTTAGCAGCTCCACGGTTTGGACGCCGGAAGCGTAGGCTACTGTCTGTTGCAGACAGATATCCACATTTGATATCTGTGGAGCCTGGTTCGATGGCCTGGGATTGAATTGAACATTGGCAGACAATTGAGACCAGACACGGGACAGAGACAAGAGAGTGGAGGCGGAGGAGATACAGTCCGTTCCTTGATCAATTTACCATTTCAGGCGGCCATATCGGACGGAGACCAACGATGCTTTCATTCTGATCCGCCAGCTTCCTGCTATTCAAGACGTGTCATTAGAGGCATATCTCAAGATGGATCGCCATCCTCTATAGGAAGGATTGCTCTGACCGTTTGCAGAAGAGACCGGACTTTCGAGCCGTCGATTTCAGATGCCTATTTCACCACGGTGGAGGCCACGTTGATTCTACGCGTTCGAGCTGGGCGGCCAGGAAGAGCTTCTTTTGGTTTGTGGCAAGTGTCGATTACGAAACAAGCAAGCGCCACGGATATCGTTCCCCGGAGGCATTCATTTGGCTGTTTTGGGCGGCCTATTGTCGAAGTAGACAGAAGTGCAAACCTTTGCCCCCGAGTGTTTCTGGACATTCGTCACGAAAGATGCGTTATAACCGTCCGGTCTCAGGTGTAGGCACACATCTGGAGACATCGAAGCCGGTGTATCTAGCCAGCGCCATTCGTCATTTTCGTTTTATTCATATCGTTTACTTGGGATCTACAGCTTGTGGTTGAAACAAGCGCTTTGCATATTCCAAGCCAAACCAATGGTGGCAGTGCGGGGTTGACTGAGTTCGGAAGGAATGACTCCTTAGGTGAACCCGTTCCATTAGAGATTTGGCTGCAGGCTGCATTGAGGGTTGTCGGTGAAACAACCAACGCCTCTCCAATTCAGCCAAGTTCGTTCCTTTTTTCCTGCCATTCGGTTCTTACATCCATTTTTGGGAACATGATTCCATCTTACGAGTTTATATACAATTAAACAAACTCCGCCTTGACCGCGCAATAAAAATTGAGGGAGATTATTGGCTGCGACAATGATGTTTACGAGTTCTTCGTGAGCATCGGGTGTCTCCGACTTTGGCTGACCACCCTCCTTCTTCCATGCATATTCAGGTGAAGAAGGAAAAGTCCGAGATAGCCGAATGGACCCTGCATCTTCAAATGTACGGATTAAAAACAGGTTTACATATATGATTATGTGATGGATTTCTTGCCTCCATTATGATGGGAGGTTACGAGTTGGGGTGGCTTCGCCAAGATGTAGCTCCCACGTGAAGAGCAATACAGACCGTCTGACCAGTGAACGCCTCATCTTGTCTCAGAGAAAGCATCACCACAGCGCTGGAGCGACGGTGACCATCTTCGGTATCTCAGTTCCTGCCGTATCCACAGTGCGGGGAAGGATCCGAACCGCCTTACTATTGGGCAGGCCAACGAGTCACACCTGGAATGCGGCTGATGTGGCTTTAGATTCGTTCTCGTCACCAGACAGGCTGCCGCCAAAAATGCCCCTGCAGGATCTTACGCCCTGCCCACCACTACTCAGACAGAAGCGCAGTCACCTACACCCACTCTTACAGGCTCATTTCCTATTGCTTTCTCGTTCCTTCCCACTCTGTCTGTTTCTCTTTCTAGCTTTAGCTGGCAGCGAACTTGGTCTTTATGGTTTAATTGCAAGTTTAGCGAGGCAAAATGAGTGTGTGTCTTACATGTACCGGGGGTATGAATCATAATCTTCCACACGCGCTCGCCGAGTGAGGCGCATGGCAATTTATGGTGGCAGCCTTCACTCAAGGCTTCTGTGTGACTACTATTTATCTCCTCACGTTCCCCGTGAATTGTCCACTCTTTTCTCTTCAAATTTCACGAGACACACATCACCTGCATACCACACTCGCTTCTCACATTCTTTATCGGCCAATTCCCTCACATATACACACATCCAGACCGGCCGTGAGCCGGGCTCTGAAGGAAATACTGAAGAAAGCGACAATACCATCCAAGGAGGAAGGCAAACCGACAAATACGATGCCTATTCACGAGCTCCAGCGACGAGACTCGTGGCCCCCAACCGTCGTGCGGATCCACGACGACGACACCGAAGAAGATCCTATCGATGAAGACCCATTCTCATTCTTCCTCACCTCACCCGAAGACCTCGATGACTTCCTCGACGAAGACCTATCCGCCGGCATCGAAACACCTGACTCATCATCACCAGTCCGGGAAGTCTCGCCCTCAGCACTTCAACGCTCGCCACTGCCAGACGAAGATTCAGACGAGGACGACAGTTTCGGGCTTGCTATGCCCCTTTCCCTCAAGGACTTCACACGCAAGCATGCCTCTTCCAACGGTCGCAAATCTCGGGCCGGACAGCGGACCGATGATCTGAAGGGTCTCGGCATCGCATTGCCGCCGAATGCGGAATTCTCGGCCTCAAGAGGCAGGGCGAAGGTTCGCTTGACGCCACCACCGCGCAATGGTCGGGGCAGGGGCCAGACTCGGAGTCTCTCTGCTAGGAGACCGCAGAGTTGGAGATTGCCGAGTCCGGATATTTATTCGATCAAGGAGGAGAGGGAGAGTGATGAGGATTTGAAGAAAGGTGGTGAGGGGCAAGGGCAGGGAAAGATTGACTTGGAATCGCCGATCTCTGCGAGTGCGCCGGCTAGCACGAACATTGATCAGGTGATGATGGGTGTGAGTCTGCCGAAGAAGCCTAAGAAGAGGGTCCATTGGGCGTTTTGAGTGATCAGGGGATGGCGGTATGAGAGAGACACCAATTTGCATTTGCATTGCTAGGCGTTTATAGGGTGGGAAGGGGACTTGCATTGTTTCCTTTAGCATGACAGGAATGATGGCAGGATGGACGTCAGGGTGGACCGAATGGAGACACAGGGATTTTGAGTGGCATATTTGTGGTTCCATTGGTTGTACTATAGATTTCCCGTGGCTTTGGACGGTATGGTGGATAGCTATGAGTGATTGTGAGGGGTGGGGAGTAAGGCAACATCGTACATCATGGATTATGCATTGGAAGCTAGCATTTACTTTTCATCGAGTTTATCAAGCAACAGATTTGCAGCAACTGTACAGCACACTAGGTCTTTGGAAAATTGATGTTCACTAAATGCTCATAGCATTAGCATAGCTTTCTCTCCTCCACCGACTTTCTCCAATCGTCGAGTTCCAACCCGGCAGAATCTCGTTCCACAGCTCTGGGCTTCTCCATACCACGGCAGCCTGGGATTTCGACGCAAGGTATTGTTGTCCTTTACTCCTCTGAAAGATCGTCTCTCTTGTAGTATGCATAGCTGACGTAAGTAGTGGATGCTCGACCATGAGCTACCTGCTGTATGGAGATTCTCCAAATAATGGTTTTCAATATGTAAAGTTCTACTGCTTTTTCGACAATCTATTCAGAGGTGCGAAGGCGTCGAAAGCTTTGAAGTTCATATTCTAATCTCTGGTGAATTATGAGAAAGTTGGATTTGGGAATTGCCATTGTCTTGGCTCTCGGTTGACGCTCTGCCCTTTGCTTAATACTTTTAAAAAAAAATACGGAAGATGTCTGCATATTCCTGCATGGCACAGCAATTGACGTCTGGTAAAACCAGTACGATAGCCCCGGATAGATCTGTACAGGTTCACTGTGATTGTGCGATGGGACCATCGTGCTTCTCAGGCGAGTTCCGTTCCTCTTGCTCCTAGCGAATTCATGATAACCCATTGATGGAGTCAATGATACTCAAGATCTTGGACAGAAATTAGATTATGGGGTTCTCATAGAATACTATATAATATACTCGTACCCAATCGTAGAACTGAAGGAACCATTTTCGTTGATTTGCATTCAGGATTTGGCTGCAATAAAGTAGGTTGACGGCTGGAGGAGTATTGTATCTCACGGCTTGTTCAACTACCAATTCCCATCTCCTGATACCCTCAACCTCTGCCATTAAGGTTGGTATGTTGTTTTGTCACTTCCTGTCGACATTCGATCTTCGACCGGTTCGCCACAAGAGACCTAGATATCTAGGAAATAAAATGACGCGTACCAACAGTTCAAGATTCGACTCCGTCCATCTCGGTACAACTAGGCACGTATCCATCCTGGTACGGAGAACGTGATCAAAAGTATGGTTGATGTCGCGGACTGCCCTGTGAGTTCTGTGAAGGGATTCAAGGGGAAATCCCTATGAAAAGTGGGTTCCAGCAACGTTCATAGGCTCGGATTCGTTGTAAATATGCGAATACTGGGGAGGACGGATAAGCGACAATTCGCCACTTGTATGTTTGAATGATACATTACGGGGGCACCGATGAATGTTCACAGCAGCCTCACAGGGTTGCGATCACCGATGCCCTTTGAACGATATTTTCGAACCGTACAGAAGCCAATTTAATTCGTCAGACTTACCTCGCTTCCATACCTCCACTTCGAACATCGGCGTCGGCTCTTAAGCAAGTGCTGACCAGCTAAGGTTTAGCGTCGCCTCGTTCGCTTGTTGACTGTTCAATAACAATAACGCACTGCAGTATCTCATCTTGACATCAACCGGAGAATGCGAGAAGTGCTTTCTCGTTTTCGGATTGATTTTGATTCCGATAATTTGGAATGATCGGCTACAGAGTTTGAGGTTTTGTATTTTGCTTCTGTTCGCACGGCGTGACGCGGTCATGAATGATGTTTGTATCTGACCTCTTGCAAGTGCCGAGTGATCTCGTCTTCGTACTAGCTTTTGCTAGCCGACGGATTCAGAGCGAGGGATATATGTCGAGAAAGCTTGACGGAGTTAGGGTTGGAAAAGCTCAATGTTTTGTTTTCTTTGACTCAAGACTTGATTTGTGGGTCGACTTGGGCTTAGAGCCGTATAGAGCATGATGATTGCGACGCATCTCACGGCGATGGTTCTTCGAAGGTCAATCTAGAGTCTGATACGATGTCTATGCCTCAGTTGGTCTCAATGGGGTCTGTACTCCTGCGATTGCGTACCTCCCAGTTAGCATCCTCATCATCAACGGCTCTAGGCACCGTATTCGTGTTTCCTATTGTCTATATATTGAGGCATCCCAAATACTCACTGTCATACAATCAAGCAACCAAGCAAGATAAGACAGTTCCAACCTGGACGATCCTTCATATACTCACTTCATACCGCGCATCAATCTGTATCATTTCCGGCGCCGGAAGCATAAACGAATGAAACTATACCTTATCCCGACTTTCGTCGAACTCTTCACGGATACACGTCAACATGGAACCAACAATCAGTCGCATCCCTTCCCTCCACTCCTCGGACATACCTCCATCATCCCTCACCACCAACCTGCTTCGAAAAAGCCGCAGACAATCCTTATCAACTCCTAGTACTACCACTTCACTCTGGGGCCGTCGCTATCACCACGGCACATGGCTACACAGCATCTCTTGCCTCTGTATCATGCTCTCCTGTCCATGCCTAGTCATTTTCTACTGGATCTCCCTCTCCTCTTTCAACGGCTCTCTTTTCAATGCCGGAATCTCCATATTCGATCTCAAACCCTCAAAATTCATCTCCACCTACGCTCCCCGACTAGATGCCACAGTAACTCTGTGGTACTTTGCATGGCTCGCCTTCCAAGTCGTGTTGTTCCAATACCTACCAACGAAAATCAGTACCGGGCAGCTTACACCGGCTGGCCATCGCCTCGAGTATCGCACTAATGGATTGCTCGCGTGGCTCGTATCACATGTACTTTTCAGTGGCGCGGTGGCCGTAGGGATTGTGGATGCTGCGATCATTGCAAAGAACTGGGGGCAGCTGCTCGTGGTAGCGAACTTGACTGGTTTTCTACTTGCAGGTCTTGCCTATTTGAAGGCCAGGGTGTGGCCTACTTATGAGAAGGATTCGAAGTTTAGTGGTGAGTTCAGTTCATTTTACTTTTAACTTCGAGTTTCGGGGGATATGGGGTTTCCCAATCATTTGGAGAGTTGAGGGAGAGATTACTGATGGCTGTCTTGTAATGGTTTTAGGATCCTTTTTCTATGATCTTTATATGGGCGTAGAGCTGAATCCTCGGATTGGACAATCCTTCGATTTCAAGCTCTTCACCAATACTCGGCCTGGAATCGTCGCTTGGACACTGATGTAAGTCCGATTTCCCGGCTCGGTTATTGTATGACTGCATCCTCACTTTCCATCCTCCTCCGGTTGCCCAAGCAATTTGACAACTTGAGATCTGCTACAAAGAACGCACTGGCTGACCGCAGCTTTCCACTCCGGCTAGTGACCTCTCCTTCCTCGCCCTTCAGAAACAACTGCATGGCTGTATTACCAACTCCATCATACTCGCAACCTCGCTACACACCATCTACGTCCTCGACCTCTTCATCAACGAAGACTGGTACGTCCGCACCATCGACATCACACACGACCACTTCGGCTTCTACCTCGGCTGGGGAAGTCTCGCCTGGCTCCCCTCCATGTACACCCTCCAAGTCCAATACCTAGCCCTCCACAACCCCCCTGCCTCCGATTTGTCAGATCTAGCTACTGTTTGCATTGCTTGTGTTGGCGTGGCGGCGTATGCGCTGTTCCGGTCTGTGAATTATCAGAAGGATCTGGTGAGGCGGACGGAGGGAGAGTGTATGATCTGGGGACGGAAAGCGAAGGTGTTGAGGGTTAAGTATAGGACTGGGGAGGGGGGGATGCATAGTACGGTGTTGTCTTGTGGGGGGTGGTGGGGGCTTGCGAGACATGTCAATTATGTGGGGGATTTGGTGATGGCGTATGCGATGGTGAGTGATCCGAATTCTTATCTAGGGGTTATTTTCCTTCTGTTTTCCAGCCCTTGAGAGCCCTCTTCTTCATTCATTCCAGCAAAAGCCTCATATCTTCTTTGGTCTGGCCGAGTCCTCACCCTTATTCTCCTTCTGGCCACTTGTTGCACGCTTCTTAATGTGCTTTCCCTTCTTCCCTTTTATTACTATCAGCACCACGACACCACAACACTTGCTAAATCTTTCCTCTCTCGGATATAGTGCGCAACTTGTGGCCTAGAGAATCTCCTCCCGTGGACGTACGCCATTTTCATGACTATCCTCTTGATACACCGGAGCTGGCGAGACGAGGAGAGATGTGCTAAGAAATATGGAAAGGGCTGGGAGGCCTATTGTGAGAAGGTTCGATGGACCATGATCCCTGGTTTCTATTGAAAGCTCAGTTGAGTTGGTGGAAAGGAGCCCACGATATGGAGATGGGATGTACTGGCATGGTAGGTGAGGGGAGAGGGTTGAGTGTTCGAGCTAGGCTGGGGACAAGCGGGCGGGGTGATTATTTTCTTGGATTTTTTGGCCCTCTTGCGATTGGTCCATTGATAGATATTGGGGATGATATTTGAATAAAGATTAACTGGCTTGCTAGTATAAGCCGCAGGACACTTTGACGTCTCGTATCTGGACACCGGATACCTATCGTGCCTGAGACGACGATGAATCTGTCCTTTTCCCATTCAGAGTAACTGGCTAGCATTTTGCAACATAGTTGACAGTAAGCATGCAGCCATCCTCTTGATGGAAAGAACCACACTTGGAGCATCCACCGAGCTTGCGAAGATTTTGATACGTTTTCCACATATCATTCCCGCTCATTGCACAATTGTATCCCTGAAGAAAGACGCCGCAGCCTCCATTCCCATCGCTTGCGCAGCCTCCATTTTCGGCATCCCCGCTAAGTAATAGCAAGTAGATTAGCAACGATCCTGCTTACAAGACCAAAAAGAGAAGAGGACAATCGAGACCAGTGAGTTTCTACTTACGATGTTCCGTACGTAAGGATATCCGTCCGGTTCAAGTTATTAACGGCACGATCACACCATGCGAGGAGGGTCGGTAATGAGCATAAAGACGAGCCTTTGCAGTCGTAATCCGAATTGTCATCGCACGGTTGGCCGTCACATTTGTAGCTTCGCAAAGGACCGTGGAAAATGTTCTGAAGCGGCGCATAGCCTTGGCCTTGAACAACGAAGTTATCCGGAAGAGCGTCGGTACCACCTAGTGGAACATACCATGTGTTTGTGTATCCAGACTGGGTTTGGGGTGCGGTGCCCTGGGGTAACCATGTCCAATCCGCATTGCCCGAGCCACCCTCGACGTATGCTCCGGTGTACTTGTAGAAGCCTGGGTAAAAATCATTTCCCTCGACCAGGTAATTAACAAGTTTATATTGACCAATCGGGTCACCACCGCCGTTGTCAGTACTGAGGCCTGCGTCAATAGGCCAACCCGCTGAAGCGCCGATTGCTTGATGTGGCCCGCCAATAAACAGGCGTACGAATGCATAAGGCACTAAGACGTCGGCGGTATAGACAACCTGATCACCAATTTTCACATATTGAACATTCGAGATTGATTTACCGTCAGGTAGAGCTGTAGTACTCAACGTCATCAGTTTAGATGTCCCTCCGCGACCTGAGGTGGAGTTAGAACTGACCTTTAGTACTCATCGTCAGTAGTTTAGATGTCCCTCCGCTACCTGAGGTCAAGATGGTTTTGACTTCGAAAGAAATTCCAGTTGTTCCAGGTTCTAGCATCCCTATAGTAGCTCGCGTTAAAAACGCGGGCATCTCTATCACTAAAGCACCGTTCTGGTACACAGCGTAACCGAGAGCCTTCGCTACAGGTGACCAAGTAATTGTAGCAGAAGTGTAGTCCGAAGCGATGACTTGAGCGTCGTTAGGTACACCAGAGACATAAGAGCCACCGAGTGAAGGGGCCGAATCCTTGCGAACAGTACCACCTGAAACAACTTTCATCGCTTCATTCATATATTCATCGCTCGGAACGTTATCGTAGGGATTAGGGTTATCATCGCTGGTCATTTCGAGATACCCTGCACCGCGCTCAAGAGCAAGAGCAGCGACTTCTGCAATCTTGTCTTGTGGGACCCTATAAACGATATGCCATATCTTTCGACTGTCCTGTGGCTTCCAATCATTCGGAGTGTATGCAGACGACGTATACGTCTCGTAGCTACTCTCGAACGTTAACAGCGTGTCCATAGTGTTTTCGAAACATTGTGCCATAGGAGAACCAGGGTTAAGCACTGTATAAGCACCAGGATGTTTACGCTTAGTATAAGCATTGATATGAGTGTAAAGGTCGGAGTATATGTTATTTGGGCCACATTCAGGCCAGCCTTCGTCGAAGAAAATGCCCCCAATAGTATCGGGATACCTTCCAAAGGTTAGCGCTGCCTGTTCCTGGACCTAAGTCTTATGTCTTCAGGTCCAAGAGAAAAGAGGTAGAATACATACAGCTCGAACCACTTATCAACATCTTGCTCGATTTGCGAAGTCCAGTCGGCAAGATTTCCCGAACCTAGTCGGGTTTTGAATTGTTGCTGACTCACCCCGAGGTAGCCAGTTCGAACGTAGCCAATGACTGTTTTCCCTGAGTTTGCAGCCTGCTCTATAACTGACTTCCAAGATGTGTCAACCACATAGTCTGGGCCATTTAAAACATTAGCAATAAGTATACTGTGCTTATTGGAGTCGTAAGAGATCAATCGTTGCCAAGCATTTGGATCTCCAAGTGGATTGGTATAAGAAGCAATTGCGATCTGTTGGCCTCCTGAAGGACTGTAGGGACATGAGCCTCCTGAGCCCAGGTCTGCGTCATCTGTTATTGCCGGAAATCCTTCGTCCAACAATTTTGAAACTCCCATTTCGGAGATGATCAACTCGGCAATGATCTCATGCAGAATCTCCTGGGGATGAAAAACGCGTCCAAATCTGTGTCGGAAGATTGTTAGTCGAATTGAAGTCAATGAAGCATCGACATCTTACCCATCCGGGAGGAAATTTGGATAGTAATCCTTCAGAAGTTCCCCAGGATCAGACGGATCTTCTCCTTCGTCCATAACGGATGCCACTTTGGATTCCTCGATAACGTCTTCAACGAGGAGTTGCGACGTTGGGTCAAGCATCAGAGTCAGTTGTGTCATAACCTCCAGAGAGCCCTTAAAACTTCCAGTCTTGACGCCAGCGACCGAGTCTCGTTTCCAAGGACTGGAAGCCTGAGCTCCGCTATCCATTTTGAAGAATAGATCGTCATTCCTGTGAATGATAAAAAGTTAACGAAGAACAGTACTAATCGTTGTACAAAATTCCGTACCATGAGATTCCGTTAGTAGGTGTTTCGTCAACACCAGCTTCACAGAAATGCCCTTTAGAATTGGTCAAATACGAATCGTAGTCTATGAAAACGACACTAGGACCCGCCCTGGCGACAGCAGCTGACTGGAGCGAGAATTAGCCAGAGCACTATTGGGATTGAATTAAGGGATTTGGGACAACCAACTAGCTTGTCGTTGACAGCATCAACAAGGGCATTCATCCTTTTCCGGTGGCTGACTGTTAGACGCTGATATGGCTCCCAAACATTCGCGGCTTTCTAATCAGTAGTTAAAATGCGATGAAAGATACATAGTAAGCAAGTGCTAGTTTGCTTACATGTAGCCAAGTGCCCCAGGTGACTGTGTCACAAGCCGATGTAAGATCAGCTGCCCAGAATTTAGCGTACCTGGAAACAAGTCAAAAGCAGGCGATTTGAGTGCTGGGAGGGTCTCACCCTGTGTAGTAAATTTTACCCCTGTCTCAAATTAGTGTTAAGGTCCTGAAAAGCTTGGAGAAGACTGACCCAGGACCTAGCTTCGCTTTCGCCGCGCTGATTAGCGAGTCTAGACTGGAACTGAACGCAGGTCCATCAATTAGTGCTTGTGAGACATCCATTTGTCCTTCACAGCCACGGCCGTACACATCCATATCCAAGAAGTCTAGAAATGAGAAGCGATCGTCTTCCGCTACTATAATCATTGCCTCAATAACTTGAGAGGTGCTGAGCACAGCCCATTGAAAAATACACTGGTTCAAGGTATTTGTAAGTTCAACGTCGTTGCCGCCTAGAAAAAGAAAAACAAGTCAGCCTCAATCAATACAAGCAGCAGGGAGATACAGACCTGCTGATATTAAGATCACTTGTTGATTTGAATCAATCGCAGGAATCTGCCTTTCTAGAACATCACTGATCACAGCACCCGAGCATGATTTGAATTGGAATTTGCGGTTTGACGAGGCTCCTAATCGCTCATCGTTATTCACAAGAAAGGGATATGAGTGATCGCAGCGACTGCAGGAGTAGTCTTTGAATAGTTCAGTAAGTTACGGAGAGCCCATGGAATCGAACTTACCACTATCTGGGTCCCAAAAGCCGAAAACACTTCCGAGCTTCTCACCGGCACCAATTCCAGCCGAGTAGGAATCGCCTATGGCAGCCAATCTGGTGATGAAAGACAGGTCTGCCTGGTTGAAAGCATTGCCATCTCTTGTTATCAAAGTAGCATTCTCTTGGTTGGTGGAAGCTAATAAGAAGCCATTGCTATCAGACATTACCGCTGAGCATCTCACTGTCAACAAGACCGATAAAAGCAGCAAAAGCCATTGTGCCATACTTGGAAGGGGGGGTTCTCGCAGAGGCGCGACGACAGGATGAGTAAAGAAAAGAAAATTGAGGTGATCAATGATCAACAAGTACCCGAGCTTAGGAACCGCTTTATGACCTTAGGATGCAAAATCCTGTTGTCTCTTATCGGTGGCCAACACATGGACGACTCAACACGCAGGTATCAGGCGGACACGAAATACAAGGTCTTGAAAAATTTGCGCCACTGCCTTCCGCTATTGGAGAACTCCTTTTTTTCCCAACGGAAAATGACGAGAGCCCCCGAGCCGTCCACCATCTGAGCTTGTGCATGTTTCTGATCTCCTTCACAGTGGATACCATAAACATCAAAGAGAGCTCTAACATACTGCATTCTAGTTATCGTACGACCAGATCCACAGAAACCATATGCAACATGCTCATGGTACTGAGATATTGTGGTCCATGTGAAAAGCCAAGGAAGAAATACTTTATGGCTTGGCATAATTTTGTGTGATTCGTCAAGTACATCCTGCATGAAGAGTTGAAAACTGAATAGGCTATGATACCGTTGGAGTAAGCGTGACGCCGGGATTGCTCTCCTTCACAGCCGAAGCTACTCGTAAATTACGAACGCCAGTCACGACCCACTACGAGTGGTCCTGCACCTTTTTCTGTCCCCCAGATGGGTCGACACCATAAGTTAAGACATGAGTGGGTTGGTTGTGGAATTCTAGATAACCTTAAGCATGCGCTTGACGCTTGGCGGCGGCAAGAAAACACTTTTCAACCTCCACGATTTGGACGAAGCCCGGCAAGCCCGCACCAACCCGCCCCCTATCCCATCGACCGCCATCGCTTGCGCATTTTAGCCTGACAGGGGGTTGAGCCAATCAGAACGCCGCATTTCGGGGTTGGATACAGTCAATTCTACTCTACTCTACAGCGCCATGATACCTATCAAAACAAGGGCCTTCTTTATAAAGGTGTATATTACACTGTTTATAGCTAAAATATACTGTACTTTGCTTTCCAAAGCTCTGAATATTCGCCGAGGTTTCCCCTAAAACTACTCGCCGGCGCTCTCCATACCTTTCCCCTTAACACGCTTTACAATCACCTCTCCACGTTATTCGTAGCTTCTAATAGCGCTCAGCCGGAATAAGAGATTCGTTAATATTTCCGTGTGAGAAACGCCTTTTCCTCGTGCCCAATAGAGACCTAGTAGAGTGAAGCAATGCTCGTATGATTTTTTTCCGGAATTTGACCTGTGTTGTCCACCGATCCTTGTCTTCAACTTGCCAGTGGTTCTATACGTTAGCATGTATCGATATAAGGTAAGAATTAACTAGAACCGTCTGAAGAAGCTAATTCCAAAGAGCTTGCCATCCTCCACGACGAATTGGCCTATCTCCGGAATTGTAGGACTTGAGTTAGTCCCCGACGTCGATAGCATTCATGAATTAGTTGTAAAGCCACGTAAACGCGGGCTCATCTAATTCCTTACTATTCTGCTCTCTAAACCATAGTCTAGAGATAGCCGCATTTGAAGAGGTTTCACTTGGTTTATAGCGAATCGTAGAGATAGTACTAGAGTTATTGTTGCAATTTATCATGAAAAGCGTAGGTGCGTTATTGTTCCAAAGAGCCTGGGTCACAGTATTATTAGTGTTATAGGCTATAAAGAGAGTATTGTACGGTATCCGGGTCTCTGATTTCTTCGTATTTGCCTGCAAAGTAAGGAGCCTTTGCACGATCCCGGAATCCTGTCTTACTGTACTAATAGTACCGAATCTAAGCTCCCGGAGGTATATCATCAGCTTATTCGATACGAAGAGATTGTCTAGTAATACTATATAATTTGCGGGAGGTAAACGATACAACAGATACGGTATAATAGCCTGCGTACGATTTCTAGAGAGGCCGGCACCTCTATTTGTCTTTAGCTCTCCAAGAGCTACAGGAGCTCGCACGCCCTCTAGCCCCTGAGCTCCTTTAGAACGCTAGGTCCACTGTAAAAAGTAGCCTAATTAGGTAACTACCCATACTTTATAGCCTATTAGTATAAGCTTAGAAGGTATAGTTATTGTTTTAAAAGCTCGTCTAGTAAAGCGTTGCATACACTTATCCATAGTAATATTCCGGCCTAGTATCTAAAGCTGAAGGGATACTCTTTAAACGTGGGAATTAAGTGATTCTACCCTCTTAAATAAGCGTAATCTCGTGCCCTTAGGTAAAGGGGCATAAAGATAGAACCTCCGGTGTAAGATTTTAAAGCGATTCCGTGATATATATTTACGTACTGCGTGTTGCGGGCTGTCCTCATCTGTAGACTAATAGTCCTCTATTTGATTCTCTATATGTAGCCTTATATAGATTAATATTCCGAGGTAGACTTTAATCTCAGGAAGCGTAGTATCGTACTAACTGTAAGAGCGAGAATGAGGTTTAGATAAATCAGGCTCTTTGATATTTTGATTTGTAAAATCCACTATTTCCTGGAGTATTTTGTCTGTAAAAAAGAGAGAGAATATAGTAAAAGGATTAGTAGAATTAATGGAAAGAGGTAGCTTTATTTAAGGCTGGAAATTGAGGTAATGGAAAGGGATAAATAATCCGGAACCTTCTTTAATCGGCTTCGCTTTAGGTCGGTACGTTCCATCAAGAATAGGATTAGGTTACATATCTTCCGCTATCTTTTCTGTGCTAATTTGAGTGAGAATTGCTCTTGATTCAGCATAAGAACGATCATATGGAGGGTGTGTTGATGTGCCGTTGCGAGGGGTAACGATCCTTGTAAGCCCCACCACGCTAAAATGCGTGTATGGCGGTCGATGGGATAGGCGGCAATGTAATAAAAGGATGGGCCTCGACGCTATTAACGCAGACTGAAAGAGGCAGGACAGTAAAGTACAGCCGAAGTCCCTGCATATGTACTGTGTCATTCCGAAATCGAACCGCTTTGAGCGCAGTGGGCATAAATTCGGCCGAGGCTACAATTTTTCCAAAATTTTACCAGGCACTGAGAGGGTTTGGATTTTGGACGCAGAAGTGACAGGAAGCGCCAGTTGCGCAAGAATCTGAGTGGAACTCCCCACTCGCTACAGATCGGACCTACCAGATACTTTTGTTCGGACATCCGTAGCAGCCTCCATTTGTAGTGTTTGTCTCCACGTTCACAGCTGGCGATTCACTACAGGTCCTTTCTATTATCAGCCAGGGGCATTGCTAGATTCCTCTCTTCTGGCTTGTTCTCAAATGCAAGGACAAAACGGCGAAAGGCGTCTCGCGCCCGCAATGAATCCAACCGATCCGCTATTCTCGAAACTACCTTCAGAGGTGCTCTTGCAAATCGTGAAGCAAGTCCCTGGCCTACCCTCGTTCCGCAATATCGACAGAGCCTCGCCGACGATATCATCTCTGTTCGACGAGTTCGGCACCGAGATAGTAGAAAGCATAATATCCACTAAGCTCCCAGCACAAGTCCAAAGCCTGATTCGCACCATTGTTCTCATCCAGACAGACCTGACTCTCACACGGTCACTGCAGGAATTCTCAACAGTTTATTTAAAACGCGATGAGTATTGCGGAAAACACGTCAATGGTGCCGATTGTGTCAGAAGGTTTCATCCCAGCTTGGAAGACAGTTCCAAGGTGTGCGAAGCCTGCAGAGAAGCGTTTCCCCCGATCGGAATCTCTCGAGACACATCGCCCGTCATCTTGAGGAATATCCTGGACTCGGCATGCCAAAATCAGAACATAACGGAAGGGCTACTACAATCGTGCCTCGACCGTAGCTTAGCCTTAACTCCCCTTCAGCTTGGCCAGAAATTTCGGTACATCCCACGACCTAATTTTGGCAGGTGTCCTCAGCGAAGACCGATTGGGAAGCGGTTTACGCCCGAAAGTTCGGATCCTTTTTCTTGGACCGAGCGACAACGTACCAGCCGACAGATCTGGCGCGTGCAACTATTCTTCTATTTGAAGCTCAAAACTCGTGATCTTCATTGGCCTATTGAAGATATTGCTCATCTTGAAAGCCTTGAGATTCACTCATTCTGGGAGCTCAGCGATAAATATGGCAGGTTCAATGAGCAGCTTGGAACGGTCGTAGTAAGTAGCAAGAGATGGATTTCTTTGACTTATCAGAATCCTCCAAAGTCTTATCCTCTATACACATTCGTTTGCATGGATGCAGCACTAATCTTCTTGTCTAAAAAGTACTATCTTGCAAACACGGAACACCAGCATGGCAACGATACTTTTGATCACAAAGCCACCGCTCAAGCCTTGTATCGAATTTCAAGCGCATCATCCATCACTCGAACGACTTGGGACGCTCCTTCTTCTCTCGATCATCACATCCTAGACCAAGTAAGCAAGGCAGAGGACCTTGTTCAGGAGATAACAAGACCTACTCATTGCGTATGGGGTCCTCTGCGTTACTACGATCTCGGACACTGGCGAAACTTCGGTTTTTACATATGGGACGACGCGAGGATGCACTCACTCGGCTTCCTCTTTCGGGAGACCTTTCAGGACTCCGAAACGGGTGGAATCTTCTGTACTAAAAGTTTCAGTAAAGACGACATGTGGTTTCGATGGGAGAGCGTTCTAAGTCAACACATCATAGAAGCAAATGAGAGACGAAGGCTTGCAGAATTCCCGGATGGTTATAGGGAATTTGGCTCGAAAAGGTTCGAGACGTGGTGGTCGACCGGCATGCTCCTGCGGGATTAATTTGATCCAGCATCGACTTATTTAGATCGAGAATACATTGAATTAAGGATTATCTCAATGCACCCTTCAAGAAAACCATATTTATCCAAACCTTTCATACAATTTGCAAAATAGACTGGCGTGACAACTGATGCTGCTAGGGCCAGATTGATATTGTAGAAGTGCTAGGAAGCCTGATTCCACGAATGATGTCCACACAAGTTGTGAGATGGGTCAAGCTCGATCAGATGAATTGAGGGTACATTTTGCTAGAGTATAAATTAATAGATTCCGAGATCCAGCCCACTTGGCATTTTCAAGTGGCTCCACGGGGCAATCTACGTATACAGGAGTAACAGCGCTTTTCGACCATCTGCTTCAGCTGTCTGTGGGGATCTCAGACACTTGGAAGACGTTACGCACTCCACATGTGGGATTCACCCTATTGGGCCAGGGGATAGACCTCCCATGAAGCCGAGTCTTCTTCATATTCGCTTAAAAAAGCTTCATTTAGCTAGCCAAATGAGCAGTCAAGCATCAATAAGAGAGTGGGACCAGTACGGTCGTCGAGTGCTTGAGTATCACCCCGCCTGTTGGCATCTAAACAATTGTGGCTTCCCACCTTGCATCAGCCATGGTGTGCGGCCCAAGGCCAGTTGACCATGTTTCATTATTAAGTTAGCCATCAATATGTCACATATGTACCACGTCCAATTTGTACCTTGTCTTTGCTGAATGGGGACTGCATTCCGGGTGTCTACCTTCTGCGGGCCCACTATCCCATGCCATGGTCCATCACACGGGGTGTTACATTTCGACTCAAAAACTGACACCTGCCTAATTCAACACATTCCTCATGTGAGATGGATGGGGTTCGGGTTTTATGCCTCGTATATCAGTTGCATGGGTACTGATCAATCATATGGGTTGGTAAAGGTCCGCCACCCTCTCTAGTTCTGCTGCAGAGGTGCATCAACGACATGAGAGATCATTGATTTGCAGGGCAGCCAAAGTCTTGGCCGATTACTGGCTTTTCAGCTTGCATTTGCAAAGGTGAGCTGACTATTTGAAGGGCTTAAGCCGTATGTGTGGGACTTTTGTCTATGTTCAGTATCTTCAGTATCTGACTTTCCTTACAATCACCGTTCCAAGACTACCATCAGTTTTCGATATCTCTCTCACAAGGCTCAAGGACAGCCTTCCAACCACTACTCCATTGTTTATCGGGCTCTGTTCCAGATTCAAGTGCAACACTCAAGTATGTGAAAAGTTATTATCGGTCTGTGCCCATTCTTCAAACTTACGCTTTCTGAGGTACTTTTCCTTCATAATGGCAACCCCTAAGCAAGCTCGAAATTTGGCGTTTGGCAATTTCATGGCTACCATATTTGTGTTCATCCTTACACTTCTGGGCTCCCATCACTATTACGACAGCTCAGTCCTTCAAGCCAGTGGCCTGGTCACTTCAGAGGCTAGTTTTTCCGAGTATCTCCCTCCCGTGCCAGAGCTCCGTAGCAAGGTACCAGTATTATTCGGGCAGAAAAACTATGTTTTTGAACGGCAAGCATCCGCAGGAGACGCGGACCAAAGGAAATCGTTTGATCGCTTCACGGATGATGAGAAAAATGCCGCCTACGCTGCGTCGATCGATGTTGGAACTGTCTTGCTGTGCAATCTTCCGATGTCTATCGACGATGCCAACAAGGCCTTGGGAGCGAAGACCGGCGGCAAAGTGACCAATTCGCAGAGCACCTGGACCAGCTACAGCAGCGTGAACTCTTGGGGGTGGAGAGAGAGCCATTTTGATCCTATTGCCGATGACGCCTTTGATGATGCTTATGAAGAGCTGGGCATTGAAAAGCAGAATGATATAATGCTAGCGTTGGATCAGAAGGTAGAAGTCAGCATCTTAGGACCTTCGGCGGAAAAAATATACAAAGTAAGAACGTTTTCGTCAAATTAAAGTCGAATTCTAGTCATGCTCTGTCACATTGGGATTTACAATATTTACTTACGAAACTTAACTGATGCATCTGATTTCTAGCCTAGTGGAGGATATTACAAGTCGATATACAACTCAGCGGGTGGGTCTATCATCGCCGATGATAGTGCAAGCCCTGCATACAGCATGGGAAAAAAGAGAGAAGAGCATCGCAGTGAGGTGGTGCTTCTTAGCACATGGGCCGATCTAACATTCCTGGTCTGGCAAGCAAAGGCTGGGCAAAACATTCAAAATCTGAAGCATATCTTCAGGGCAACTATCAGCAACGATCAAACCAAATACTATGCTACAAAAGCAGTTGGAGACGGCGGAAGGACACTTGGGAACTGGGCCAACAGAGCTGTGTTCACCCAAACTGGGGTTGAAAGCGATGCTGTAAAGGATGGAGGGAAAGGTCTGAAAGCGCTTCTCGGCTCACCTAATGGCAAAGGTATCTATTGGCTTTTGCAAACTCATAAAGCACAATTGGGGATCAAGACTATCGAGAAGGTGGAAGTTTGGGTTAACGATCCAGAGGAAGAAGCTTACGGCAGACTCGAAATTAACCTGCACTTTCAGCTGAAGGATGTTTAAAAGGCAGATAGAACATTTAGAACAAGGACAGACTATCAAGCTTTGATGACGTGTCGACTGCTGAGTGACTCAAACACTATTGAAGTAGCATTGTGTGGGTCCGTTCCATGGTTTCCAAATCCACGTCTATCTTTGAATCAATTGGTTGTTTCCTTGCCAGATCATTCGTGATTGTAACACGGATATAGTGCTCTTTCATCTTGCTTGCTTGCTTCGCCTAGTCATAGTTGAGCAGTTTCCCGCGCTGGGTGCAAACACCCCTGGGTTGCTCATGGGTTAATTCAACCCATGTAGTTTGCATGGGTTGGCTTAATCCAAGAGGAAGTCCATAGGTAAGCTATGTACCCAGGAGATATCTGAACGTGATATAGTGATCTAAGTAGGTGTGGATAATAGTAAAGAGACAGAGTCAGAGTGTATCTTAGTTGATGTAAAGATCGTTGTTAGGTTGCAAGTAATTTCGTTATCCCATCAACCGCTATGGGGACATTTTAGTGTCGTGTGAGAACGCGCTTACAACAGATGGCTTCCACGAAGTTACATAATTAATTTTGAAATCAGAGTAGCTGCACTTTATTATATAAGGAGCTTGTTACTTCGAAGCGGCTCAAATTGATTGTGAAGTTTATTTGAACATTCATTAATGGTTGGCTTTGATGCACTTCTTTTGTTGTTTATCCAGAATAATCACGTCGTTCTGCTGCTCGCTAAGCATCGGTGCACGTGACCCCTCGCGCTTTGCTCACCCTCGCCTCACCTCGTGCTCACCCCTCCTCACCCTCCTCACCCTCCTCACCCTCGCCTCACCCACCCTTCACTTGTAGTCTCCATCACCTCACCTCTGCTCACCACCCCCTGGCAGTTTGAGACCTTTCAGGTGGGTCTTATTCCGGTAGCACTGTTGAGAATGTCGCCTCGATCCTGGCGAGCCCATAGCAGCCCAGTGATCGTACCATAAAACATCCAAGCCGGCAGCTTCGAATATTTGTGTACAATGCTCTCTAGGTCAAGCTTTTCACTACTATCTTTCTTCACTGTGATATATTCCATTGTGTGTGCTCCTCCATTCGCCCAAACTTCGTCCGAGAACATCTGACAGTAGAGACGTGGTTGATCCCAAGTAAGACCCTCCTCCGCGAATGCCACACGCTTTCTCATAACTTCCGGATCGTCTGAGAACCCTTTCTTTACTGCCTTCCTTCGCGCATAACCCAGGAGCTTAAACGCAGTATGAATAGCCTCGTCGCCAACGTCGTTCCAATCGAGAAGGCGAGACCTTACGCCAGGGGATATATCGATGGGAAGGAGACTCGAGGAGCCATGTATCGAGATATTGTCGGTCAGGCGTACGAACCTTAGGATGTTGGACACCACAGCATTGCTTCTGAGGAGTCAGCCGATGCTTTCGGACGTACTGAATTTGATGCTCAGTAACGTTAAGCTTCTCTTGAATTTGGGCGTGTGGGATATGATCTGTCATTGGGCAGCCGGTGTTTGGGTTATTAGGACAGCACGCCCATCCAGCTGGCAGACAGCCGCTGGTGCCGCAGTACACTTTACCCTCTGCCGTACATGCATCTGCTCCGTTAGATCCTAGTGAGCAACAGGCGAGGTGTTCGAGCAGCAGAACGTTTCACCCAGGGCGTTGACGGCGCAATTACTGAATTCTGTAGCACAGCTGACCTGACCGCCATGGCAGCAGGAGCATGTGGGTTCTATATAGCCGCTGCCGCATTGTTCCCAGGTACCAGGGTATAGGAGGAAAAGTGGACCAGGGAGGGGTTGATCAATTCGCGTGAAACGAGGTCAAGAGGAGGAAGTGTGTAGTTGCTTGCGAGAGTCGGTAGCGATATGAAGAGAAGTATAGTAACGAGAATATTTGTGAAGGATAACTGCATTGTCTAAGCAGTTTGATGCAAGAAAAGCAAGGGATAGGAGGATGTTTTGGTATTGAATTTTTTATGGAGATAAGTTGAGGTATTGTAAGTGAAGGTATTTCTGAGAGAGGGTTGTAAGGGACCTAAAGACTTCAGAACTGCAATTTACATTAAGGCGGCCTTGAGAGATTTTATTAGCAACAAAAGTGTAAAGTGTAGTCTAGACCGCCGCACTTAATTAATTGTGGAAAATCATAAGGCGAACTAAAGGCCAAAAGCGTAACAATGAACATCTCAAAGGAAAGTATTAGTAGATAAGGACCTCATGACATCAGCCCATATCTCTTATACTGCCTTCGCAAAGTGACAAGGCTTTCAAAATCAAGCCTATTCTCATTAAAACACGCCTCTAGTAACTAGTGCCTAGAGTTTCCCGAGAACGTGGCTTTGGAATCCCAAAAGAGCAACACTGGGGTATCGAACGTATCATGATACAGAAATATGTTTGTGTTTTGTTTGTGGCTGCCTAATTAAGATTTGAGATTTGAAGACACAAACCGAACTAATTCAAGTTCTTGGCTCTAAAAGGTCAAAACAAAAAGAGAAGATGCAGGTTATAGTGGATGTACGATCGCTGAACATACTATTGAATTCCAAGATCAGAAATGTGGTGCTGGTTGATTTTGAGCGTTCTGAAATTCTGAAGCAAATACTAGTTCTGCAAGAGATATCGCCCAACTGGAGGCGGAAGCTACTCTATCTATATTGACCCTGATGTATCCTGTCGAAGTCTTCCTAATAGGCTTTTATTCATCCCGCTGAGTGTTTCGATTGCGGAGATCCATCGTCAGCTCTGCCGAGGCTCTGTTCAGGCTCTACTTAGGCTTACTGTTGGTTATCGAGCAGCCCAGTACAAGGAAAGCATATATTGACTTGACTAATTCCTTCTTCTACAGTAAATCGTACGCTGTATAGGAAGTCCTCGGGAATTACGATGAGATAGCCGAGTAGAGCCTCCATGTACATACGTGAAGTCCACCGGAACGTCAATATTGGCTTTGGACATGAACATTATATTTTATAGCTCGCATGTGTCTGGATTTCCATAAGCTACAGAGCTAGACTTCGTTCCTTCAAATTACAGGAGCATCGCTAGGAGAGCAAGTGGTGAGCCTGTCACGCTTGCCTTTGTCACAATACCGATTAAACACAAATGAAAACAGCATAGTATATCCTCCCGACATGGCGCCTCCAAACTATAGAATCCCAACTAACCAAAACAACTGCAACAGGGTATCGTATTCGAAAATCACAAAGTCAAGTCAGCAAGCCGCAACTTTTAAGGATGCTGCAAAGGAAGCTCATCACTCTGTCGTGTGGGTGCTCCCACTAGCTCATGTGGTCTCCAATCGAATCCATCATGAACACTTCTCGCTTTCACAGGACTCTCCCCATCACTGGATGAGAAGTTCTCGTCCGTAACCTTCACCGTTGTCTTTGTATAAATATGGCGATCCACCAGCTGTATGTCCACGTCTGGACGTCCTTGGGCGCTTGCGAAAGTATGGTTGCCAGATTTTATGGCACGGTTGCCGGTATGCGTATGGTTGTGACTACCACCGTGGTCGCCGTATTCATTCGAGTACCCCATGGATCGTCCTTCACGCTCCGAGATGGAGGCTTGCGCTATCTTCTTGATAAG